>OZ014534.1:30317825-31517825 GCA_963966105.1 Volucella zonaria
ACAAAACACGTCAGCATTATGTGTTCGTAATGATTTTCTCATCAAATTGTATTATCTCTTCAAAAGCGCCATATCCAAGGATAAAGCTAGCACAGTGGAGTCGTTTGTAACGAAGGAATAACCCGTTGCATTCGTATTCCGTTTGCAGAAATATTCTTAGTGAAAATATTTCCCGCAGCGTCTGTTGGTTTATCATTTCAATATATGTGAAATATTCATTCTTCTTTTTGATATACCTGGTAAACAATTGACACTTTCACTTACATTAACTTTGAAAGAAAACTTTCTGTTCAGAAATTCGTTCCGTTTTAAGGGTCATTTTGACCCTCCACACACTGATTTTTATTACGATTTGACTAATTTTTTTTCTTTCAACTTCAGCCTCAACGATATCTCAGGTAGTCATTTTTACTATACTTTCTAAGGCAATCGATTCGTGTACCAATTAGGCTATTGATAGCCTACATTGATAGTATGAACACGCTATTGTAACATATGCGCGTCAAGAAACGCAGTGTTTTTTTTAGGTCGATTGCAATCTGCATTGTACGATTTTACAACTCCAAAATTCATACTCAGTCTTCCTTGTGTGATATTCAAACGGTTCAGTTGCTTCAATAAATTCTTACTTTTTGGTTTTGTTTGATTTATAGTTTTGATGATAAAAGAACACGAATTGCTCGCCTTGAGTATGATAAAGTAGCTGCAATCAGTTATGTATGATCAACTTTCATTGGCAACTGCCGAACAAAATATGTTGCGTCAGAAAACGTGACCATTGAAGAGCAACTAGTGACTTTCAGGTGTAGATGTCCATTTATCCAGTACATCCTGGAAAATATGGAGTCAAAATACATTGAATGTGCGATTCACAGTAAGATTTACTGTGGGCGACAACCAGGAGAACAGGTTCAAAAAAATTTGGGGCAAATCATAGCAAACGATAGTAAATAGTAAATAGTGGTAGGAATGTAACAACTGATACATTTTTTACCTCTTTGCCACTGGCAGAAGTGCTTCTTCAAAAATGACTGACTATAGTTGGAAGAATTAGATAAAACAAACATGAAGTTCCTTAAATCCTGAAGCCAAACAAAAATATTAGTGTTTTTTCAAGTTGCTTTGGTTTCCATAGCAAATTTTCCTTGGTCAACTATGTTCCAAAACTAAACCGCAATGTGGTTCTACTTAGTTCCATGCACTCTGATGTTGTAGTTGCAGATGGGGGCAAAAACAAACCTGAAATTATTACATACTACAAAAAAACCGAAGCAGGTGTTGATACGATGGATCAGATGGCTAGAACTTTTTCATGCAAGTGTCAGACACGAAGATGGCCTCTAATGCTTTTTATGAATATTCGAGACATAGCTGCCATAAATTCGTTTATTATCTTCATGGAGTTGAATCTTATGCAGTAGGACGAACAGATATGAGGAGACTATTCCTCAAGGACCTAGCCAAGGAACTTGTGATGCCTTATATGACGAGACGGAGTGAAACAGCACAACAGTGTCATGTCAAGGAGGCCATGAATTTATGTGGAATTCAAATTACCGGTCCATCAATCCCCATTCAACCACTTCCCAAAAGAAAAACATGCGCGGACTGCCCATATAATAAGGACAAGAAAACCCAAAAAATCTGCTACCTATGTAGTAAACCAATTTGTGGTGATCACACATTCCACTTATGTAACAATTGTGTCTAAGACTTTTTTCACTTTTTTATATACGACGGTTGTCTGAAAAGTTACCTACCGAACAATGATACAAGACATTTTTTCTCAAATTTTTTTTGTATTGTTCTACATAGTCTCCTTGTAACTCTACACACTTCTCCCGGTGATGCTCCCATCTCTCTAACCCGTCCAAATAATACTTGACGTTTTTCTCTGCAAAATAATTGTTCACGAAGGTGATTGCCTCCTCATTTGACGAAAATCTCTGTCCTCCGAGCGCAGTTTTTAGATGAGGGAACAAAAAGAAGTCGCTTGGGGCCAGATCTGGTGAATAAACCGGATGGTCAAGCAGTTCAAACCGTAATTCATGGATTTTCGCCATGGCAACCGCTGAGGTGTGAGACGGTGCGTTGTCTTTGTGAAACAGGATTTTCTTTTTCTGCAAATGTGGCCGTTTTTCCGCAATTTCTGCCTTCAGCTTGGCGAGTAATGATGCGTAGTATGCTCCTGTAATGGTTTTTCCTTTTTGAAAACAATCGATTAAGATAACTCCTTTACTATCCCAAAAAACAGTCGCCATCACTTTCCCAGCCGAAAAAACAGCTTCTGCTTTTTTTGGACCCGGCTCGCCTTTTGCAGTCCACTGTTTTGACTGAATTTTTGCTTCGGGCGTACAATGGTGTATCTAAGTTTCATCTACAGTAATTAATCGGCGCCAAAACTCAGATTTATTGCGCCTAAACTGCGCCAACTGAGCGTTGGAAATGTTCATTCGAACACGTTTTTGGTCTAACGTAAGCAAACGCGGCACCCCACGCGCGGACAGCTTTCTCATGCCCAAATCTTGATTTAATATGTAACAAACACGTTCTTTGGACATTTTTATAACCTCTACTATCTCTCTCACTTTAATCCGCCGGTCGTCTAACAAAATTTGGTGAACTTTAGCAATGTTATCGTCAGTGGTTTCAGTTTTGGGACGTCCCGAACGTTCATCATCTCCCAAGCTCTTACGGCCACGTTTAAATTCAGCTGCCCAAAATTTCACTGTGGTAAATGACGGTGCAGAGTCCCCATACACAGAATCCAACTCATTTTTGATTTGCGTGGGCGTATTGCCTTTCAAAAACAAGAATTTATTTATTTTTTTATTTTTTTTATTATCAAGGGAACGATACAAATTAATTTGTAAGGTTGTGGAGTTTTGTCAACAGCACGCAGAGTACCGAATTCCCATGTGGTCATCCACCTACGTACTTACCGCGCCCAACACTGCTTGATTTCGGTGATCTAGTGGGAACTAATGCAATTTCAATCAATTTATATGTATTTTTATTTGATTTATTAATTTACTCTTACATGCTAAACAAAAAAACGCTTAAAAATTAACTTAAATAACTTACAAATAGTCTTATTCTAACTTACTGGCCCCATGCGGGCACTCTAGGTTAAACACAATACTTAATCTATGTCTTTCGATGTTTCTTACAGTCTATTTTGTTTTTTACTTTTATTAAAACTAAAACTAAGAAAATAAATTTTAAGCAAAAACTTAGTATATGGACTTTTTTTTTTAATTAAACTTACAGACTACCTAAAAAATAAATCTTAATCTACTTAACCTACTTACATATAATACGTTCATACACACATACATACAGGCATTGACAACTAATTAGAAACGATAGCATTATTGTTGTACTTGCTAATATTCTGATTTTTCTTAATAACATAACGGTATACTTCTTACTTGTGTCACTTCTGCCTTTATTCCTCTTCTTAGAAAATGTATTCCCATCTTGCCAGATTATATGGTTTGTATAACAGTAATACATTATTTGAAAAATTTAACTCGGTGGGGTGACAGCTAATTAGAAACGATTTTGTTTAAGCTAAAGTTCATTCAAACTTGTGTAGTTATTCTAAGTATTACATAATATTTTGGTAAGTATAATGTTAATTTACATTAAACGTAAATTCAACAAATAAAATTGTGGTAGAAAGCTGTTTTCGAAATGGGCAAAGGCAAGAGTTACACACCGGAGACGCGTAAGGCTATTGCCGAGCTAAACAAAGCGTGACTCTCCTACCAAGGAATTGCAACACAGCTAAAATGTTCTAAAAAGATGGTATTTGTAATTTCAGATTCTCGTAAGTATGGCACCACAGAAAATGTTCCCCGTCAAAAAAAGACTCCGCAAAACCACACAACGTATCGACAAAAAAATTATTCGGTTGTCGAAAGCGGATCCGAGGAAAAGTGCTAAGGTCATCCAACGGGAAATTATGGATGAAGCCTACATCAATATATCCAAGAGAACTGTTGCACGTCGTTTGGCGGAAGCTGGACTTCATGAGAGGCTTGCACGTAAGAAGCCGTTGATTAAATTGTCTCAAAGAAAACGCCTTATCGAGTTTGCTAAGACCCATGCTTGTTGGACGGCAAACCAATGAAAATTTGTGCTCTGGAGTGACGAAACGAAGATCAATCGGATTGGTCCGGACGGAAGAACGTACGTCCGACGGCCAAAAGGCAAAGAACTTGATCCCAGGTGCACTTCTCCAGTGGTAAAACATGGCGGTGGATCAATTTGCATCTGGGGCTGTTTTTCTTGGAACGGCGTTGACCCAATTCGTCGTATTTTAAGGAATGATGAACAAGGACCAGTACGTTGACATACTGAAAAATGTAATGCTACGGTGGGCCGAGGAAAACTTGCCGGTTATTTGGTCATTCCAACAAGACAATGACCCTAAGTATGCCACAAAGCTCACAAAGCAATTTTTCGAACGAAGCTCCATGCGTGTACTTGACTGGCCATCATCGAGTCTGAACTTGAATTCGATTGAACATCTTTGGACGGATGTTAAGAATGCCGTCAGCACACAAAACTACTTGGATATTTTGTTTGAAAAGGTAAAGGAAGCGTGGTATGCGATTCCAGTGGAGAGATGCCGAGGCCTCATTGAGTCTATGCAAAGTCGTTGCGGAACTGTTTTGAAGCAAAGGGGGTTTTCAACCAAGTGTTAATCATAAAAAGACCCTATGATAAGTTTCAAGACTATTTGTGCAGATTATCTTACATTTTCTTGTTTTTCAGCGTTCATTTCTAATTAGTTGTCCCAGGTAAATTTGAGACCTTGACGCAAAAGTATTAAAAAAAAGAAATGTGCCAAAAAATTTTCACTAATTGTGTTTTTTTTCCTTTATTCACATAATAAGGATATGTAAGAAAAAAAATGAAAATGAAAAAATAATGAAACATATTGGGTCTACAAGTAAGTTTCCAGCGTTTTTTTTTCCAAATTTTCAAGTTTTATTATGAAAACATAGTTACAATGCGTTATTCAAAGTATCGTCCATCGGAAGCTACAACTTTCCCCCATCTTTCTGGCAATTTATGAATTCCGGACCAAAAAAATTTCTCGTCTTTCGAGCCCAAGAACGTATCGAGCCAATTTTTGATTTCCTCTACTGAGCTGAAGCGTATTCCCGTAAGAGCGTTCTGCATCGAACGAAACAGGTGGTAGTCAGATGGTGCCAAGTCTGGACTGTAAGGCGGGTGAGGCAGAATTCCCCATCCACTATTCTCCAAATGGTTTTTCACCGAAACCGCAACATGTTGCCGAGCCGAGCGTTGTCGTGATGAAAAATGACGGACTCATGCCTGGTCTCATATTCTGGCCGTTTTTCTTTTAATGCCCACTTCAAACGAATTAGTTGGGTTCGATATAATGGTCCTTTGATGGTTTCACCACTCGGAAGCAGTTCGCAGTATACGACACCCTTTTGATCCCACCATATGCAGAGCATGACCTTATTCACGTGAATATTTCGTTTCGGCGTCGATTGGACGGGCTCGCCGGGCTTTGTATACGATTTTCTGCATTTAGGATTATCATAATAAATCCATTTCTCATCACCAGTGACAATACGATGCAAAAATGATTTATTTTTATACCGCTCAGTAACATTTCGGACATGCAAAATCGCCTTTTCGGCTTTCCGGGGCGATCTTTTTCTTCAACTCCAAAATCACCACTTTTGAACCGTTTGAACCACTCGCGGCACGTCGATTCACCAATACATTCCGCCCCATAAGTTTCCGAAAGCAAACGATAGGCCTCAGCCGCACTTGTCTTCATGTTAAAGAATAAAAGCAGCGCTTTCCGCAAATGACGTTTATTTGGCTGGAAACTTGCCATGATTTTGCTCGATAAAATGTACGACACCGATAGAACTGCTCAAATATAACGCTGCAAAGTTGTTGACAGATACAAAACCTACAAATAAAACACATGGGGTCTGCCATTTCTGCCCGGGATCCACTGGTGGCGCCATCTCTGACAAACGCTGGAAACTTACTTGTAGACCCAATATGAAAAAATTCGGAACCTTTTAATTGAAAATATCGTTTCTAATTAGTTGTCAATGGCTGTATATACAATACACAATACTTCACACTTCATATATACATATATACACATATGTATATATATGTTATATATATTTTTTTTTATAATTTTTTATTTTTTTATGTTTTTATATATTTTTTTTCTTAAAATCTAACTTAAACCTCCCTAAAACTATATAAGCCGGCCATGGCTAAAAAACAAAAACAATTAGGCTGGCCCACAGTGGGAACCAATGCTTTCAGTGTGGCGAGGCCGTTGACAACAAGAACTTAAGAACAGCTCGATACTCAATTTTTTCCATTTTCACAAAAAAACACTAACATCGACTCACTCAAATGACTGAAACTTCGGTAAGTAACTGTCAAAAGATGCACAACTAGTATTCACTAGCTTTCATTGACGAGGGCCGCTATCTTTACGTTGCGATCGGAAACTTTTCAGACAACCCTCGTATATGGTATTTATGTACATTTTAATTTCTTTTTTCGCAAATATAATTACATTAAATACTATATTATTTATGTTTTTTATTAAACAGGCATATTTTAAACGAAAATATAAATAAATCTAATTTTAAACCAATAGGGGTCATTTTGACACTGTTTGTGCATTAGTCTGGAAAAATTACATCGTGCATACTAGGGTTAAACAAATTTATTTATTTTTCTGTAACAGGTACTCCATTTCCTAGCTTCTTTCTGATATCTTTGTCTTCAATTCTCCTAAAAATTTTGTACTGCCTTTGGACAGCAATTATGCGCAATAATAAAAAATAAAAAATAAAACAAAATTAAAGGTGTGTAGCAGTAGGAGGATTTCATATCAGTCGATCTGCAAAGTTTCAGATTCTCAGTTCTTTAGAGAAAATCTCAAGACGAAGATGATGTCAGTATCGGGGAAACTTGTTTCTTAAAAAAAATCCCTGGCTTCTGCTTATCTACTATAGAGCCTGTTTCTTCAAAATCTTCCACTAAATGAATAACATGTAGAGCGTTTCGATGGTACATTTTTTCTACCAAAAATTCCACGCCATTTTCTAGGTGTCCAATAATTGATGACTAACTTTGATAAAACGTTTTTTCGCTTAAAGTTGGTTCATTGAATACATATTTTTGCATAATAATTTTGCCACATCCGTGAAACATGACTGTCAAATATAAACTATTAAAATTCATGCTTATCAAAATGGCAACCAAATACGACTTACTTTCCGGGCATACATGCAAAAATGTCATAAAGCTGTCTTTAAATTATCTAACGATGATTAGTATTTATTACAATGACCCGCCAACCGTAAAATCGACAGTTATGAAAAACACATCAATAATATTGAATTCATTATATAATTTATATTCCACTTCAGATGATTTATGTTTATTAGGTGGCTTTAATTTTACTGGTATTAATTGGATTTGGTCTCTTTACTTACGCTTTTTTAGAGATATTAGATTTAATTTTTTTTATTGCGATAAACTTAAAGCGAACGAATCTATTCACAACAAATAATAACTAATGAAAATTCAAATGTACGCTTATTTAAGTTAGTGTCGAATGATTTAATAATTATACTATACAAAATAGTATAATGTGGGATAAATACTACATAATAGGACAGTGAAGAGGATATACATATTACATAGAAAAATTTCAAAGCAACTATTTATTTAGACTGCAAATGTTGACAAGATAAGCGTAGTTAGATTTCAATGCACACATTGAAAGATAGCTTCAATGATCATATAGTCAATATTGAATAGCCAATCCTTTAACTTTTTTTTGTTGTCTTATCACAATAGGTAGTTTATTTTAAAAACCTAGGAGCAGTAACAGAAAAGAAGTGAACAAATTTGGTTTTATGTGCGACAGGAATATTTACCAAAACTTGATTATAGTATTAACACGTAAGCTGTAATATGGATTGAATTTTAAAACACTTATCTGAACTTGGTAGTGCATCATTATAGTTTGCCAGACCACAACTACGAACTGGTAAACTACACCTTTTGCAGTTATGTGAGTCAAATACCATATTAAGATCAAAATGATCATTGCCTATCATTTTGAAAGTCATTAGTTTGGTTTTATCGCTGACCACCAGCTTGTGCAAAGCAAACCACTGCCTTAACTTATGGACATCTTCATTTAAACTGGCAACGCAATTAAATGATTTCAGTGCTTGATACGTAAAAGCTATATCATCTGCAAATGCGGTGTATTGGCCATTAAAAGATTGTTGAAACAGTGAATTTCTAAAAATTAAAAACAATAGAGGACCAAGTATAGAACCCTGAGGGATACCATTCTTAATAGTAAGAGAGTTGCTAAAAACACAAATGCTTTGCCTAAATATTGTGCGATGGCTTTCCTAGATTTGTCCAAATCTCTAAGAACAGAGTTTTACCCAAGCCTCCTTGGGATAATAAATTAATTCATTTAAATAATTTAAAAAAACAAAGTTTTCAAGGTGATCAAAAAATCGCATAAACAAAACCATTACGAGAACTTTAGCAAACTGTGTAGGGATTTTATGAGGCTTAATAAATTTCTTCACAAAGGTTACATCATGTCTATTGAATGCAACATTAAATAGAATAGTAAATCGGTCTGGCAATGTACAAATTTTAAACAAAAATCTGTTGGACTTCCAAATATTATGCTTTACAAAAACGTGTAATCGTCTAATGTTGAGCCAACTCTAGACTTTTCCTGTACCGTTTTTGAATCTGTCAATATATACTCAAACTTTAATTTCCGTACTAATGTGCCAAGAAATATCAGTAGTTGTGTCAACAATGGTCCACTACAACTAAGCTTTGAAGAAGTTCTCCTGGCTCTTCAGCCAAATTCAAATTGCAGTGCTAATAATAAAGGGTTTTCCAATAGCGACGTAACAATTTTGAATTTTAATACAAACGCATCCTTAATTTTTTTTTATGATCTGTCAGTGCTAAAACTTCGGTCAACCTTTACATTTTTATCTTGGTGAAGTTTATGAACGAGCAAGGTTTAAATTAAAAATTACTACCGAATCTCTGAGTCGATGGTTATAACTTTAAGAGCACTTATTTCAATTTTCGGTCGTAATAATCGTCCCACCAGACAGGCTGTGCGTGCTATAGCGGATAAATTCGAGTCAACTATTGAATAGTCGAAGTACCGGGAATATTGTAGCCGTAAGTGCTTCAGTTCCAAATGAGTCAAATCAGTCGATTCCATACTGTTCACAGGAATTGGGAATCTCTCAGTTCACATTGTGGCGAATTTTGCATAAACATCTTAGCCTACATCCTTACAAGATAAAATTAACTCAAGAACTAAAGCCTCCGATTGGGCTCTGCAAAAGTTTGAGGAAACTCACGTTTAGGACTAGATTTTTAGAAAAAAATACTACCCTTCTTTGTAATTGCAATTAAATAAAGCTGATATCTTGTTTGAGTCTTCAGATATCCATGCTAATTTTTGACTTTGAGGTCACTTTTCTCCAGAAAGTACGTAATAAAAACAAAGCTTGACTACAGGGTGAGCCAGCAGATGGTGTGGATGTTGGCTGTCAATTACTGAATTTTGGCAGATGTCATACAATCTTTGGCAATTTTGGTCATAGTAACATTTCGAAAAAAATTCGTGTATTTCCGATGAAGCGCATTTTTGGATGGATTGGTACCTAAATGAACAAATTTGTCTTTATTGAGGACCAATAAAACCATATGAAAAACCAATGGATTCCACAAAAGTCACTGTATGGTGCGGGTTATCGGTTGGTGGCATCATTGGACCGTACTTTTTCGAAGAAGAGGTTGGAGAGACAGTTACAGTGAATGGGGAATGCCGCCGCAACAGGTTGGCTGACTTTTTTTTTTACCAAACCTGAATGAAAGGGTCTGGACGAGTCCACACAAGCCATCCTTCAATCAATTTACTGCATACGAAATTTTCTCGGTTAGAGGAGAAGTGGATTGGCCTCTCAGGTCATGCGATTTTCCACCTTTAGACTTCTTCCTGTGGGGTTATTTGAAGAGTAAGGTCTATGCAAATAACCCAGCGACAATTCAAAATCACAAACATAACATCCAAACTGAAATTGTGGCCATTGGTCCACTTATTTTTCAAAAAGTCGTTGATAATTTTGACCTTCCGATGGCCGCTTGGAGATCACTTGAACGATGTTGTATTCGGCCTATTTGGGAAATACCAAACAAAAATGGTATAAAAAATTAGAAAGAAAAGTAATTCATCAGTATAATTTTTTTACAGCAAGGTTACAATTGCTTAGAAACGCTATTTGAAATGTCTGCATTTACAAACCAAGAATACACAGACATTATTTACGTTTAGAGCGCAGCAAAGATACCACGAACTTTATCCTAACCGATGACGTCCTAGTGAAGGAGTATTTGGAAATACGTATCGAAGGCTTCGTGAAACGGGATCAGTTTCAAATACACGAACTAACGCGGGAACTCCACTAGTAAGAAAAATTTCGGCTGATGAAAGAATACTGGAAGCTGTTACAACTGACCCATTAATTAGATGGTTAGCTTTGCAATTCTATGTTTCCAGATATAAAATTTCGAATGTATTGCATGGAAAAAATCATACCATAAGCTTGGGCAAGAACTTCTTCCTGCTTCCTGATGATTTAGAAAAGAGACTTGAGTTTCCTCACTGGTTGCTGGAGCGGATCTTGGATGGCAACGGGTTTATTAGCAGAATTCTTTGGACGGACGAATCTCAATTTACAAGAGATATTATCACAAATTTTCATAATTTTCATACATGGGTGGAGGAAAATCCACATACAAGGAGATATAAATTATTTCAACACAAATTCAGCGTCAATATGTTGGCAGATGTAATTGGAAACAAGTAATCGGCCCCTTCAAACTACCACCTAGGCTAAGTTCTACAAGTTATCTGGAGTTCTTACGAAATGATTTACCAGAACTATTGGTGGACATTCCACTGATTCAACTAGCTTCATCATATTTCCAACAGGGTGGTGCTCCAGCCCACTACGGTAGTGAGTTTAAGAATTTGCTAGATGAAGAGTACGGTAATCGTTGGCTAGGAAGAAATGGACAAGCTTACTGGCCTGCAGGATCTCCTGACCTTACAGTTTGCTCAACCTAAATAGCAACTTTAAGAGAATTGGAAGAGTGTATTCTCGAAAAGTCTTCAAAAGTGAGGCAGCGTCAATAAACATTCGCAGTGAAATTCAAAAACCGGCTCTATCATGCATACCAAGCCAAGGAGGACATTTTGAGCACCTTTTATAATTATTTTAGTACACACATAAAATAAAAATTATCTAAAACCACACAAAATAATTATTTATTCATAGCCTTTGGAGCTTAAAGCAAAAAACTCTTTTTTTTTTAATTTTACCCGCATCAGGTTTTCCCAAGCATCATAAAATCTATGGGTTTTTCTGCAAACTTGTTGATGACTTTTTTTATTATTGTTACGCTTATAAGAAAAAAAATTGTATAGCGTTATGTTTAATACACATTTTCTGCAGAAAATAAAAAATTAGAATGAGCAAGAACAAATGGAACAGGTTTAGAAATTGGATATCTGAAGACAAAAACGAGATATCAACTTTATTTAAACGCAGTTACTAAAGGTAGTATTTGCACTGAAAGTAAGGCCCTAAACAATGTTTCTATCATTAGTACTAATAGAGCAATTTCCGGTAACATTGGTCAGGGTACACCTCGATAAATAATGTCAATATTGGAGATAGACCCTACTGTAAAACGATTCTTTTCTTTGAATGTGCCCAAGAATCATTTTCCGAATTGGTCGAAAGATCGATATTTTCTTCAGATTTAAAACATAGCACTGATACATACACTGATAGTAATTACTGGAGCAAGATAAGTTGTGAATGAAAGCAAAACCAAGGATACCCGTTAACAAAACGGAACACACAACGCCGACCAAAGAAACGTACAATTTTGAGCTATACTATATAGGGACTACCCACACTGCAATATTTTCTTTTCAGAAACCAAACTTGGAGCCTATAAACGAGTCCTGCAAAGAGAATCAATTAATAAGTGTCGGGGAATACTGAAGAGACCTTGTATACCAATGTTTGTCGTTTCAGTCCTATTACATCGCATAAAATATTACCAAAAACAGATAAAGGGTTCCTGACTAATATTCAAGCTCAACCAACCTGAAGTGCGCAACTGGGCCAACACCGCACTAACAGGAGATGCTTATTGGTAGAGGGCCAGATCCATCTCGGACTTTCTTACATCGAACATTAGCGCATGCCATCCGACAATATCATGTAAATCGATTTAAAATGTATCACACAAATTTATCTTCGGCAAAAATTTTCCACTCATTCACCTTGCACGCAGATTTAGTGTGATTTGATTCAGAAAAAAATAAAATCAAAAAGGTGCAAAGACATTGCACTCGATCCGTACTCTTGGCGCGATTTTCATTAATCAGAGAGTGAATGTTTTATTTATAATTAAATTTAGAGAGACATACTTAGAAAACTATTTTAAGTTTTCTTAGTACTTGATCCCGGTAGTGAAGAAATCATGTGCGAGTATCGATGCCAAGAAAATTGCAAGAAATTCTCTATTTTATGACGTGAAAGCCGTTTTTTTCATTCACAAAGAACTTGACTTTGATTTGGTGAAATTGGAAAATTGGATTATGCAAAATTCGGGTTTAAGGGTTGTGGATAGCTGAGTCTTTAGGCCAAAGTGAGTCATATGAGCTATGAGTCAGCTGAAGCAATGGACGACCTTTTATTTTTTTATCAAAGTGTTTAAGTTTGAGACTTTGCTGACATATGAGGATGAGATCATTACAGCAGATTAAGAAGTGGGATGTTAATTGCATCGTTCTTAAGCCTGTGCAGTATTTTGCGCGTAACAATGATTGTTTGGCCCTGTTGTTAACAAGAGTGAATAGATATGTGATACATTGATTCACCTACTTATCTTAATTCCACCCACATTCCGAGGCATCTATTAATCTTGTGTTGGCGTAATCCAGTGAATTGGCACTTTATTATCTAGCTTTGAAGTCAGACTGTACGTATGGTGATGATGATATTTCATTTTAACTAGGTATCTTCATAAACCTTACAGCAACTGTAATGAAAGATTAAATTAATATTTCCTACGTCGCCTACCGCTTAGCTATACTTTAGTGAGCTAACGATGGGAGTGCATCAAGACGGGCTTCGCTTTAGTGAACTTGGGGGGAAAAACCGGGTGAGGTACCAATATACATCAGAATGGCAAAGTGTGCCTCGGGTTATAACCATGAACGGAAACTTACGTGAAGGAGTGTTTGCACATATTGTTAACCTCGGTATGCCTTATTGTTTCTCTCAGAAAGCTTTCGCTATTGATCCATAAGGCATAAGTCAACTTAGATCTTACAAACCTTTGCAAAAGAGAATACTATTGCAATCAAGACAAGAATTGCCTTGGATACGATTGGTATAGCTTTCGACGACCCATGACGCGTCAAATATGATGAGGTATGCCTGAACACCACTGGCGGCTTTAAGCTGATATAATCCCCTTCCAAGAAATGCTATGGGACAGACTGATCGCAGTAGCGCATCATGTCAAACCAATTTTTCAAGGCTTTGTTGACTGTTTCTGGTTTTATTTCACGATTGTCCGTATAGCATCGATCTTTGAGGCCACACCACAGAAAAAAGAATAACGGGTTCAAATCGCAGCAGCGAGGCGGCCGATAATGCTGTGTGGGGCTATGTGGGATGACGCGCCATTGTGCTGAAGTCTATGACTTCAATTTCTAACAAAAATTCGGTAATCATGGTTCTATACCACCATGATCAAAAAGTTCCCGCACCACACCATCATGTGGCGCTCCCATTATTCCGATTTGAGTTCTGTTTCTTTTGTTAAGTTGATAGATCTGTTACTGACATTCCCTCTAAATATTAGCATCATAGCTTGATATTTGCAAAAGTTACGTAGCCAAGAGTACATCTATCTTTGTGTCTTTTGGCGATTTTTTTACAATTTTAGAAATGGATTTAAATTTGCAACAACGAACTTGTATTAAATTTTGCGTAAAAAACGGATTTAATGGTGCGGGAACATTGAGAATGTTGGAAAAGTGTTTTGACAACTATTCTCTAAAGAAAACGGTCGTTTACCAGTGGCACGAGCGGTTTAAAGGTGGTCGTGAGTCAAACGAAGATGATGAACGCAG
Source organism: Volucella zonaria (assembly GCA_963966105.1). Classification (NCBI taxonomy): domain Eukaryota; kingdom Metazoa; phylum Arthropoda; class Insecta; order Diptera; family Syrphidae; genus Volucella; species Volucella zonaria. The sequence continues at coordinate 30,332,146 of OZ014534.1, forward strand.
TGGCAGACCATCGACATCGAAAACCGACGAAAACATTGATAAAGTACGAGTAAAAGAAATGTTGGTCAATAACCGCAAATTAACCATCAGAGAGATAGCGGAGGACTTGAACATTGCCTATGGATCCATCCAAGACATTTTGGTTTATGATTTCCGTCGTATAGCAGCAAAGTTGGTGCCAAAAGACCTCAATTTCATGCAAAAAAGAGACCGTGCTGATGTCGCAAAAGAGATGATTTGCGAAGGTGAATCCGATCCCACATTCATCAAAAGGATCATTACTGAACACGAGACGTGGGTGTATGAGTGCGACACGCAACCCAGACATCAGGAAAGTGAATGGCGTTCACCAAATGAGCCGAGACAAAAAAAAACCACGTCGTTTTCAGTCAAAAAAGAACGCAATGCTCACAGTTTTCATGGATTACAACGGTGTAGTGCATCATGAATTTTTCCCAGAAGGCCAGACAGTAAACAAAGAGTATTGCGAGTATTTGGGCGTTATGAGACGTTTGCATGAAGTAATTCGCCGAAAGAGACCAGAATTGTGGGCAGAAAACTCGTGGATTTTGCACCATAATAACGCAAAGTGCCATCATTATTCTGATGGCTCCCTGTGTCTTCTTTCTGTTCAATCGAGTTAAAAAACCACTACAGGGAACGCGTTTCAGCAGCCGAGAGGAAGTAATGGAAAAATCGCAGGAAGCACTGATGGACATACCGTAAACCGAATATTAAAAATGTTTCGAGGATTAAATCAAGCGCTGGCATAAGTGTATTGCAGTCGATGGGGATTTGAAGGGGACAATATAGATTTAGATGAATAAACATGTATTTTTAATTCCGGAATCGATCAAGGTGGTATATAAATAAAAAGGGCCGATACTGCCACTACTTTAAAATACGCACCAAATTGTCACTCTCTACAGTTGCATTGCCATCATATGCGGGTTTTCCGATCCCCAGATAGGGCAACCTCATCAGAAAAAACTATTTTTCGGACAAATTCGACGTCCAATTCGAGTTGTTGTAAGGCACAAATCGAGAAGTGATAACGGAGCGGAAGGTCGTTTGCCTTCAGTTACTGAGTCCAGTGGGCTTTGTAAGGGAATAATCCGAGATCTTTCTGCAAAATGGTGAGTCGATGTTTCTGCATTGAGTCAAACACTCTGGTCCACAGTAGCCACATTTTGGTTGGCACGTGTCGTGTCCGCAAGCAAACTTTTTGCACAAATATGCATATAGCAGGCGCTCCTTTTTGGCCAAAATTTATTTTCAATAAACGCTCTGTCTGAGCAACACAACAACACTTTCGAAATATGCTTGCAACACTTCCCAACGTTGCTCAAGTGTAAATGTTTGGGCACTTTGTTTCCATTTAAGAATCCCAAGCTTAAAAAAAAAAAAAGTCCAATGGCTGTTACTTACACGTGTTCACTTTTTAACGCTCTGACGGCGACAGAGTGGTGCTGTGGCATGCTTATGAATGATCACTGATAAAGATTATGGTCGTACACTTTTTGAACTAACTCCATATAGCCGGAACGACATGAAAGAGATGGGCAAATTTGTTTTGTTAGTGCATGAAATACTCGTATCATCGTTGAACATATGGGCTTCTTGTATGAAAGGATCCACAAGAGCATATGACGGTCTTGTGATCAATGCACGAGAAGCCAAATTGATCATATTGCGTCAGACGGAAGGCACGAATCTTAACATCCGCATATTCTGAGGTGCAAGCACTAACTTGGACCGTTAGTTTGTGGTAGATACCATACGAATGCGGATATCAAGGACTATACGTATAGCAGCGGAAAAATCCATTAAAAACCACCATGCATTTATCGACCGCATTTTCCTAAGCTTCTTTTATAATCTAACGTCAACATCATTAATGGCTCCACTGCTTGTTCGACGATGAATGCAGTGGGGCACTTGCGGGAGAATCATGCAACTCTTCTGTAGAGGAGAAAACACAAACACAAACACATAATTCTCCAAAGAAAAGGCAGAGAGTTTCAACAACATGAAGTTCAGGTAGAAATGAGATTAAAAGCATGTGTTAAGACTAAAAACTTGGAACTAAAGCCCTGCAAGGACTAAAATACGATGTGAAGATAATAATATGCAAACTCAAATCGAAGGAGCCAATGGCACAGACGTCGAACTCCGTAAAGATGGAGGAAATAATCATCCCGAAAATTTCGTGGTACGATCAACAGAATTTAAGGTCTGGAGAAAGGAATACACTTGAACTTAATAAACATTGCAAATATGGTCCTTGGTACTGCGTCATATGAATATTATATGAACAAATCGAATCAATACGGTTTTGGATCTGATAAGTCTACCGTCATACAAGTATTCACTTAGCGGCAGATCCAAGAAAGGTCTCAAAAATATCAAACCGATGTCAACTACGTTGAAAGTCCAAAGGATCATTGACGAACCTTGTGATGTCTAAAAGGGTCTAAGACAGGGTGACGCGGTATCATGCCAACATCAAAGGCATTCATTTTTGGGAAATCTGCAAAAATGACGTAATCGGGATAAATCCGCTGCTTTCCAGGGGGCAATTATGAAGAAAATATATACCGTCATCAATAAATCACAATCAACATCGACTGAACATGGATTTATAGACAAATTCATGTACCCAGGCTCTGGAGTGAACTCCAAAGATGGCACCAGCGTGGAAATCAAGCCAAGAATAAGGCTTCGCAGCGGATGTTCTAAGACTTAAGAATGGCACTGGTTGTCATTTATTTCTGGTATTCCCAGAAGCCATTCTCAATGGTGTGCTAGATGAAATTGTTTCCAAATTTTGCGTATGCTATAACGCAATCGAGCGAATCTATTAGGTCGCTTGTGTAAAAGTTCAATAGTATCGGAGAAATCATCGCTCCTTGTTGTAAGCCATTTTTAGTGTCAAACACCTTGCTCGAAATGACGTTGCTACATTCAACAACATTTAACATTTTTCCTTTAAAAATGTTGTGGATCATATAGAGAAGAAGTCTGTGCATGCCCATACTGGTCAGCTTGTATACAAGCCCTTGCAAGCATATGGTGCCGAAGGCCTTCTCAAGATCAACTAAATAGGCAGCGTACATTGCTTCCTGCTTCTATAGTGTCATGCCCCGCCCATAAACGAAGCTAATTGCCCAGCATAATTTTATTACATTCAGCCTACTTCAATGGAGCTCCATTTTTGAGTACCTTACTTATATCCGGAAGTAAACTACGAGTAAGTGATCGAAATTCCAGTCTCAGAGGTTAGCTCTAATTTATCCCTGGTTGAGAGATCGAAATTTCACTCTAAATGTACTATAGTCAGACTTGCACAGCAATCTAAATGTTTTCGATAAGCTGCACAAAGACTCACAGAAATGATTTATTTTGAATGTGATATCTTCAAAACTTAGCACGTACGAATAGGTTATTTCGGCATGAAGCATTCTTTCTACATAACTTTTCTTTAGATATACTCGTATAACAGCAGAAATATAATACGAGTAGCACTGGGAAACCTTGTACAGATCATGTCGGATATTAAATAACAAAAATGGTCAAGAAAATCTGGACAGGTGCGGCTGATTTTTATGTTCTGGCTGACCTTACATATTGCACCTTATCACATGGCTCTGTTATGCGTTAGGTCAAGGTTGGATTAGGCATCAACTATAATTATTAATTACAGCACGACTTGTAGTTGAAATAAATTATCTATTTAAATTCATATTTTATAAATGTTTAAATTTACATTTACATTATATTACTTCCGACTTAGAAGTCATCTATTCTTAAGGGGATTTATCAAGGCAGTTACAAATTTTACTGTTCAAAGGCCTGTTTTGGTGTGCCGACGAATGCTTCCGCATACCTGTTTTACAGTACACAAAGCTTTGAATCCTGTTCTGAAAAAAACAACAAAAACAACGACAAGCTGCTCGATCTACACCTTGGATAACTCTAAAAAAAGTTCACAGAAACCTCATAAAGGATACTCAACAGGATCTCGAACATTCAACTGGTAGCTCTCAGACCTCTTCGAGTAAATATTTAGGACTATCTATTCGTATCTAAGCCATCAGCAATGCGAGACGCGATTCTTTGTTTCATCTTATGCAAAAGACAGAGATTCCCTTAGTGGTCCAGACAACAACTGTTATGTGATAGGCGACATCTGCCATCAAGCCTATGTTACTGCTACATATCCTCGATCAACTATTTTTAAAGTCACATATTTTCAAAGTCAAGAACAGAGGTATCTTTTACTCGAGAAGATGTCATCAGAACTTTAAGCCCGATCTCCACTTTACTGTATCGAGAGAAAATCAATGAACGCAGCCGATAGCCAATAGAGTGCTACCCGACATCTTCCGCAAAAAACATCGTTTAGGAGTGCTGGCTGGCATATGTTGGCATAGAATTTCGTTCACCTTGCGAGGGTGTATCAAAAAAGATGCATCAATTATACCAAGTATACAGGGTTTTGAACAACTTGGAAGGAAGAGAGCAATCAACCTTGCAAGTAAGGCGCTAGTCGACATTATGCATCCGTTACATAATCCCTAGTTAACAAATCAGACGTAAGTGTTCTATCTACGCCATAAAGAAAATAGCGCCCTTATTGCTCCTTCAATGATACCGTTCAATCTACGACCGCCCTGGAAAAGGAATGTTTCCAATATTAACACCCGTTTAGGGAAGTATAAAAAGAATACAACTCTGGAAAGACAATTCCAAGGTCTACTCGTACATAAGAAAATGATTTCCGCTTTCAAGGCAGACATGGTTTTGTACAAGGACAGCAACCCTTTATATGCGGTTATTGAGCTAAAATTGAATGGGAGAACTGAAATGGTAAATCAAGGATTCTTGCCAGAATTAGCTGGCAGCTACTTAGCGGAGCTAACAGCAATCGAAAAGGGATTCCAATCGCTCAATCGCAGCTTGGTCTGAGAAGCCTATCGTCCTGTTCACCGACAATTTAGGTATCCAACTTGTAAATGTGTTATACAGTGGACTGAATATATTTTTTTTAAATTTTTATTTTATTTTTTAATTTCTTGACTCGCCAATTGCGAAGTAAGGCACTTTGACCTAACAGATCTTTTGTACCATTTGGTCAGAACTGTAGTTAGGTTAATAGGTTTTCTACCTTCTGAATGTAGTTGATAACACTACTAGCAGAGGAATTCATTAGTTCGTTGGAGCCGAATTGTTCCCTGAAGGAAATCTTCCGTTGAAGGCTGGACATACACGTAAGAGGTGCTCAGCTGTTTCGTCTTCTTCAAGACAAAGTCGGCACTCCGGAGAGTAGACTAGATTCATTTTGTTGAGGTGATATCTTAAACCGTTGGGTCCTGTGGGGTAACCCACTAAGTTTTTGATATCGTGCAGACTTACATAGATTTTGATATCTATTGGTATTTTTGTTGAAGGCCAGGATGGCTGAAGTTCAGGTCCATTGAAGAGAGTTTCTGAGCCCTTTCTGGCCAGTTCGTGGGTCTTTTCACTCCCATCTATGCCTTCATGACCAGAAACCCACCCCAGTTTGGTTTTGTTCCTAGAGCTTAGTTTTTGTAGGGTTTGGAAGGCGTACATAATTTTCATAAACTAGTGATTAGTGATTAGTGATTAAATTAAGTTCGTGTTGTTTAATATTACGGGTTCCATTCTAGGAGATATGATTTTGTATTTCCATTCGCTTGATTGTTAAAAATTTCGTCTATGTAATGCTTAGTGTGACATACAGTATATGCTCACTTATTTCACCTGTTCTAATGACTGCTTTACTGTAGAACGTGTTTGAAATACTTGGGCAATATATTGGACTCTAAAATGAGTTAAAAGGACCGCACTTTATATTAAAAAAAATATTTTAATTGAATTATAAGGCAAATGTATCTTCTAAGTCTATACTGTAATCCAGCTGTCTACAATGCTTCAATATGGATTATCGTGCTGGTGCGGCAGCATTTTAATAAAATGCAACCTCTACCGCTAAAACGAAAGCATGCAATTCGTATTATTTGTCGGGTAAATCGCAGAATTCCCAGTTTTGGTTTGTTCAGAAATCTGAAAATTCTTCCTCTAAGATATCAGATTTTTTAAGAAATCATAGAATTTGGGGTTGTCAAATAGAAAATTTGTTTAACATAATAATTTGATACTTTTTATATACACAACATTGTCAAGTGCCCTTTTTATATGTAAAAGATTGTTTTCGATATGCAGTTCCCCATCTATTCATTATGTATTTTGATTCGTTTTACTATTAAAGGTCTTGTGCTTCTGACAACAGTATGTCGTAATTAACTATTTCAAATTGAAATTAATTTTTTATAATTTTTAATTCTAATTATTGAAATGTAACACTCTGCGCTTCCTTTCTTTACCCATGAAGTATAGCTTTATTATTTTGTATATACTTCTCAACCTCCGGAAAATTGGAAATTACCTATTCCGGGCTATGCCAAATGGATTAGACTCTATTGGGGCGTAGACCATGTTCTGGCCTATCGTTCGTTCCGCGCATCAACAAAATGGTCGGGGGTCATTTCTTGTATGCTATTATTATTAACCGATTCACAGTTGAACGGATCTTAGATCTGTGCCAATAGCCATCCAATATAGAGTTGCTTCAGATTTATACTCAGATTTTGGGGTTAAATCTTTGTGGAGTACGTGGTTTGTGGGTTATGATTTATATCGATATCTATCTATCTCCTCTCCGCTTTGTGAAACAGAATGACATCGGGTCTGCTTCATGGAATATCCTGCTCTGTGGTTATTGTCCTGTCCCAGTAGAGCTTAAAATTGGAGCTTTCTAGTAGATTGCGGGGGTTGGTATTGAAAGAAATGGAATTCAAAATGGATGCACAGTCGATGGAACCTGAGAGAAGTCGATGAATGAAAAGAATGTCAGCAGTATTCCTACGTTCTTCTACCGAATTCATCTTTAGGAGTTTGAGGCGGTCCTGATAGGGAGGTAAGATTAAAGGGTCGTTCAACGGTAGACCACGGAGAGAAAATCGGAGGAATCGACGTTGAATACCCTCGATTCGGGAAACATGAACCCAGTGAAAGGGGGACCAAGCTTGACTAGCATACTCAAACAGGGGGCGAACAAAGGTAATATAGAGAGATCTGGTTACACACGGGTTGGAAAATTCCTTGGACCACCGTTTAATAAAGCCAAGTGAAGAGTTGGCTTTGACGATCATCTTATCGATATGCGAAAGGGAACTAAGCTCACAGTCGAATAATATGCCAAGGTCTTGAAAAGACTGAACCAGGGGAATTGGTTGACCATAGAGAAAATAAAGTCGGAGAGGAGACGGATTGCATTTACGTAAGAAGGTTATAGATTGACATTTGGCTATATTAAGTTCTAGGCAGTTTTGGAGGCACCAGATTGAAAACCGATCAAGGTTTTCTTGAAGAAGGGCAGAGTCATGGGGAGAGGAAATAGCTTTAAAAAATTTTGTGTCGTCAGCGTAAAGGCAGAGGGAGGAGTGTTTAATGACCCTCTCAACATCGTTGATAGTAAGAATGAAGAGAAGAAGACCAAGATGACTGCCTTGTGGAACTCCAGATGAGGCCAGGAATGGAACAGAAAGGGCGGATCTAACCCGAAACATCGATTTCTTTGCCATTTTCTAAGGCTGAGAAAGCAAAAGACAAGAATTCAACTAGGTTTGTGGTAGTTGATCTACCTTTTAGAAAACCATGTTGTCGTGGCGAAATAAAAGGCTTGCATTTGAAGTTTAAAGCTTCCTATAAAATGCTTTTAAAGAGTTTGGGTATACTATGAGAGAGTTTAGCAATGTGACGATAATTGCTAACTTCGTGCTAAGATCCCTTTTTGCGTATCGGGATTATAAAAGAGGTCTTCCAAATCTGGAGAAATTCTGCCTGTGTAAGGGATAGACGAAAAGGATAGGAAAGGAATAGAGACAGGTTGGAAGAGGATTTTTTAAGAAACACGGCGGGGAGTCCATCTGGGCCAGGTACAAATTCATCTTTAAGATTTAGTAACTTTTCTTCAATAACTGCAGGAACGAAATTTTGAGTAAGAAAGGGACCAATGGAGAAATTTGGTTGATCATTGAAGTAAGAGGAATCTGGTGCAAAGGAGTTGTTGGGAAATGATTGCTTGAAAAATGTAGCAAAAAAGTTGGCTATGGTAGGAGGATCACTTGAAGATTTGGTTTCGAAAGCGAGGGAGGCAGGATAACCATCAGTCTTACTTTTGCAATTGACAAATTGAAAAAAGGATTTGAGGTCTTTTATGAGATTGGTTTACGCACTATTCAGGTAGCGTTGATAGAGAGAGTTATAGAGTTCAATGAAATGAAGATGTATGGTATACCTAAATAATTTGAATAGTCGGAAGAAGAGTGCGTGCGAAGGAATACCACCCATAACGTGTTTCTTTTGTTTCGTAGAGAGCGGAATCTACGATTATACCAAGGAGGGGATGTAGAAGGAGATTTATGGCACATAAAGGGAGATGGATTTGCATATTTCTCTGTAAATAATGGAGAGGGCAGCGACCAGAGATAGATTGGTAAACTCGAAAGAAGCCCTGCTTAGATAGGTATTGATTTTACGGAAATTAGCTTTGTGAAAATTGTAAGAAAAAAGAACTACGTGGGGAGGCGACTGGAGGGGAGAGTTGTGGAAAAATGAGAGAAGAAGTGGAGGATGAAATTTATCAATAGATGAAAGAGATAGGGAACAACACGATACTGAGGAGTTAATGTGATCAGTTGTGAAGATGAGGTCTAATTGCCTTTCCATATAGTTGGAAACGCTACTGGCCTGACATCGACTAGAGTCTGTTAACCGATCCAAGAAGAGGCATTCCTTAGTAGAAATGGGATTGGAAGCGATGAAAAAAGATAGGTCTTCAGATGGAGTCCACTTCAGCTGAGGTAGATTAAAGTCGCCGAAGATAATGATATCATCAATCGAGTCTGATAAGTCGATCAAGTTGTCAATTGCTGCAATAGCAAGTTGGTAGGATTCGAAAGGTTGCGCCGGAAGAATGTAACAACACATAACATACAAGCATCTACGAGTACTTGTTATTTTAACTGACACAAAGTCGAGAAGATGAAGTTGTCACGAGAGAGGAGTCCAAGCTGTTGTGAATAGCCAGTAGGACACCTCGACAAGGGGATTCAATTAAGGGGGTGTGCTATCATCATCCCGAAAAACATTAAAAGAAAGAGGAAACAACTCCTGGTTTTTTATGTTGGGGGAAGATTAGTTTCGGTCAGAGCGTAGATATCAAATGGGAGAACATGAGATTGGCGCAAAACGGCGTGGGTTTTAGAACGCAGCCCACTTACTTTCTGGTAATAGAAAGTGAGATTACCAGAAAGTGAGAGGGAGGTTTTTGCATGATTTTTTAGGGTCGAGGAAACTTGGGTTCATGAGTTGGAGCTGCAGGAGTTCAGTGAAAGATTTCGCAAGTTGTTCATGAGATGCGGTAAGATTTTTAAGCCAATATTATGCAGCTTGACAAAACCAGAAGCTTTCCAGTTGCCTGTTTCCGAGATGGCTTTGTTAACCTCTTCTCTATTTATCGGCCGGCAAGGCATATATGTTGTGTTTTTGAAAATCTTGTTCTCATCTGCAATCCACTGGGCGTACTCGTTGTGTAGTTCTGGTATACTCCAGATGTTACTCCAAAACTGCTTAGAAGGGTGGGTAAACGTCTTCTGTTCCTATTCCTAGTGTTGATACGGAATTCCTGAAGAAGGCTTTTTGGTCTCTGGCAAATAATGTATTTTCGGACTTTCGGTTGCTACATTTTTTCGTAGCCTTTAATGCGTTTTGCTAGTGCAGATAATTTCTGAACTTTCCTATCGAGTATTTCTATAATTTTATGTTTCCGGGATGGAATCGTGCAAAGAAGCGTCTGAAGGAGTTTTGTCTAACAATATCCCGCCTCAGCTTTTCTATTTTATTTTTGATTCTTCTATTCCATTTTGGTTGGAGTCTCTCCACCTTTCTTGGTGTATGTCTGGGATTTCCCAAAGCTGGTTTTGGTTCCTTTTCCGTGACTCTTAGGGTGGATATTGCATTGACTAACAAAAGGTCGTCAATACGCTCCATACTTAATTCTTCATCTTGGTACTGTGGCGTTTTGGGGGATTTTTGGTGTGAGAGATGGATCAATACCCTCAAACTCAACTAGGGTAAGGCTAAAAATGTCACGCAGTCCTTATGTTTCTGTTTCTGCTGTTTATTGCACCATCGATGGTTCCGTAATTCTGTTGCATAATGTTTCAAGCGGTGTTTTGTGTGGTTGGATCAAACACGGATTCGTTGATGGGAGTGAGGTTGTAGAGGAGGGTTTGGGGGCATTGGGTACACTTGATGGTGTTCTGTTTGGTGTTGGTGGTGGCAGTCGGGCACTAGTTTTAATCTCGGTTTGAACTCAGCCTTTTCGTTAGTTCTTTTCGACGTAATCATTTTGAAGGATAACATCTTTTCTGCGGGCTAAATTGTTTCCGCTCACCCTTCTTTCAAGATGGCAGTATCTTCCGATGAATATGTTTTAAACATTTCTCTCCTGTATATCATCGTGTTTTCAGGGTTTTCACATTTGGTTGTAATGAAGTAGCAACGCAGGACATATACATTCATATTGTTTGTCCATGCGTTGTGCATTGTAGACGGCCTGCTCTGGTGGTGCCAAAATTAGAATGGAAAACACTTGCGCAGGTTGGTTGTTCCCTTGTGGTGCCGCTAGCAACTCATCTCTTTCCAAAGTTGAGCCCGCGCCAGTAGCTGTGCCTTCTACCATCGTTTAAGTGGACATCCCCTCTCGGTTTAATTTGTTTTTGTTTTCTATTGCATGTGTCTTTTTTTTCCTCCTAAGTGTTGCTTAGGTTTTTGTTCCATTTTAAACCTTCTGGTAGGTGAAGCTGCTCCTATCTACATGCCTTCTGACTGTATAGTTTTCTAATTTTCGACCATATTGAAAGCTTTTGAGATATTAATAACAAGAATAGCAATAATATTAGGTGCACTAATCTAATTATATATTTCAGTAGTTACAGTGTTTTTTTATTTCAAAGTTACAGTGTTATCATTTTTATGGTCTCCGTTTTTAATGGATAAGGAGACATAATACATTTGAAATAAAAAAATATACGTGTTTTCCGGAACTTTAATGGAGAATCAGTAACAACACGATGAAATCGAGGCTTTCGGTGACAGTGTGATTTTATGAATTTCTAGAGCGGTGACTTTTTTTTAAACACAAAGCTTGCGGTGTGATAATGCTCCTGTAAGTGATAGTCTAATCGCAATTACAGAACGAGTTGTTAACATTCGGAAAATCTGGAAGATAATTTTTAATTTTCCGAGAAAAAATCATTAAATATGATATATTAGCAACATCACAATGTTCAGATACAATTACATATATTATTATTTAAAACAGTGATATAAACTAATTAAAATTTCATTTATTGACTGTAATTATTTTTTAAAGTTTCCACTATTTTGAACTATGAGTAATATGTTTTTATAATCAGCATCTCCATATAGTGGAACGTCTGTTTTTAACTCATGACACAGCTTGTGATAATATGTCACTAGCCTGTCATTATTAAAATGCTTAATTGTGCGTGAATGAAGCATTTTTATTTTTTTTTTTTTGGTTACCACCGTTTAATACATTTCATATTTCTGTAGATAGATAGATGGAACTGAAACTTATTATGAAACTTATCAAAGGTAACAGATTGCTAACACTCATTCTAAATTTCTAAGGTTAAAACTGATTTTAAGCCATCGTAATCAATTTTTATGAGTTCATTGACAGCTGCTTTTCTCTCGATACCTTTAATCTGAAATTTCCTATCATAAGCGGTTTTGTAAAAGCTCTCGCGATACTTTCGAATAATATCACCAAAGATGTCTCTTCCTAGTTTTTCAATGATTTATGAAAGTGGTATTTGGTTCCATCTTCTTCCTACTATGTGAAAGCGCAGGAAGCCAGCCAGTCTCAGTGACAGAACCTATATTTTTAAGTTAGATTAAGCTTGTATTAAGCCAATAAATGGGGGCCTCAGCCCCCACCAAAATATGTAGATATGTACTTGTTCTTTATTCATCCTCTTATAGGGGGTGGCGTCAGTCAGAAGCTTCCGCTAATTTTTGGCAACACACGGGGTATTAAGGGACCTAAAATTTCAAGTGTTGATACAAGGTCTGTTGTTGTTATTTTGTTCCATAGGTCATCAGCAGTAGATCAGTCCTTATCTGGAGCTTTTCGTCACCTTGACAACCCGGTGGACTATTCATTTCTATGTCTTTTGGTCGAAAGTGGACGGATATTACGGGGCTATGAAAGATACTGTTGGCGTGAATTCATTACAGTGTTTGTTTTTTTTTTCTCCGGTGGCTACTACACGAAGGTGTAGTCACTGTAGCAGAACTGGACATCACCTAGTTGAAATCAATATAATCGTACGGCAACCAACCATCCGTAGCGAATATAAAAGTACAACACAAAAATGTTGCCAGGTTGGTTGAATTCACTTAAGTATCTCAAGACCGGTTTTTAAAATCCCCAAAGATCTATTTCAAATATTTGAAAAACTGTTTTAGAAATGACGAAATATAATTATGTGTGTGAGTAATTCATTGAAAGCAAACTTGATTGCGGTTTCAGATATCTTATTTCACATGTCTATACCTAGGAGTGCATTGACTTTGAAAAGCAATTTGCAATTGACTTTTAAGCATTCTCAAAAAATTTGTAGGTTCTGGTAACTTGCACATAAATCAAGTATTGCCATGACCTAATTACTTATGTATTGTATATGAAAGTATGAAAGTGCGTGGTGCTCAAATAAATTCCTGGTTTCAGAATGCAATTTACAAAAAATCAGCCTGGTTACCACAAACCATTGAGTGTAAAATAATTGCCTGCTCTGTAGGAAAAATGGCGTAACTGTCGGTAGTAATTTGGAATATAATTTATATTTGCAACTCTAGCATAACTCTGAGCATAAGTTTCAAAGTGCGTACGTATTTTGTTACCAAATGGTTATCGAAAGTTTCCTTATAAAATGAAAGTTGTGTGAGGTTTCCAAAGATTTCCTGACCTTACTGTCTAAACTGAGATCTATATGACTTCTCTCATCGAGGTTATTGTCCTACAGCTTTTGAATAACACTCATGTCTACCCAATTATGGTACGAGTATAAGGAAAAATAAAGTACACCAATCGAATCGACCATAATTGCAATATCTACTCTATCTCTATAATAAACCCATTTATATGCTCAATTACACATCAAGTAGTCGTCTATCAAAGCCAGGTGACTTCATTGACTAAAAAAATTTCTCGAAAACCACTGAAGCCATGAAGAAATTAAACTTAAGGTAATTTATTCAAAAATACTGGTAATCGTATATCACTAATGTGATCGGAATTAATGTCATCCACTTCCTACAAGCGCATTAATCATAACAGCACCACATTATGATGACTGAAAGCTTACTCAAATCCACCAGCTAAACTGGTTAAAACCGCTTTCCGTGTATCTATGAGTATCCACTGACGTATCTATAGAATTTTAAATCTCGTTTCTTACTGGGGATGTACAACAGTTTTTGTAGGGATTGTTGTTGTTGGTTAATTTGTATTACTACGTGTGCGAATTTCGGTTGGATTTTGGGGCCTTACATGGTAGAGTGTCGAAATTAAAAATACAAGTGCACTTAACGAGGTTATTGCGCGGTACAATACCAAACCTGAACAGCTTACTAGTTTCTATTTGTTGTTGTTTTCATGATTAAAGTCATGTTGAAGAATATAATGACTGCTCACGGGTTTAAGTAGTACGGCAGAACTCGTTTTATTGGTATCACGTGGTTGGTACTTCATGTCTCATGCGGGTTAAGTACTTTAATCTATCGCCAAAATTCAGTTACCTTCATACAAATACGTTTCATAGCCAGTTGAAGGTTTTCCTGATTTTAGTAAACGACATTGATGTCAAATGAAGAGTGCTCGTCTTATACGTAATTTTGTAGTTGAACCTACAGTCACTTTATTTTTAAATTTATGTCTGAGATGTGGTATTTTTCTAAGGCGAAACGTTTCTGCCAGAGGTATCTTTAAGTAGCTTACAGAATTTATTTTTGAAACATTCTTGGGCACACTTATTTCATGCAACACTAAAATGTCCTGTGAGAAATGGCTGAACCTCTGAAGGAGTATGAAATTTGCATGACTGAAAAAATGGTGACTACAACTGTCTGTAAGGTAGATTCCCTATATGTGTTTCCCAAACCTGTTTGAAGTTAACCTGAGCATAAAGCTCTTTAAAGGACGAGTCAATGGGGCAACGCAACTATCGGGAACCAACAGTTCCTCAAGGAAGTCAAGAGCGTACGGAGTAACAGTGATTTTAAATTATTTGACGTCAAAAAAGATAAAGAATACGTCTTCGGTAGTACAACTGGAAAGCAAATCCTACAGGACACAATATTTTGAAGTGAACTTATGGTAATCGAATAACATGGGCAGATAATAAAACAGTTAACCGAATTTATCACACAACAATGGACGCAAGACGCTTCTTCATTCTTACAGATGTCCGAACATTCCGTGACAATGTAGACTCGGACCACTATCAAGGTGCAGCCAAGGAATGTCTATGGATATCGCAGGCAATAGAGATATACTGGCTGCAATCGTAACAAACTGCCAACCTGCATTAAGTGCTGAAAATCAGTGGCATCAATGCCAAGATTACCCGTCCAAAGTTTTTCAAAAGTGGCAAACTTCCAAGCAACTTTTCAATTCTGCAGGCGTAGGGTTGATTTTTGCTACATGTAAATGTATGCATAAACTTAATACGCGTGAAAAGATCAATAGACTTGATCTAACCACACACGTTCAGCTCTATTGCGGGCAAAATTAATTATTGTAATTACTATCAACAATTTATCAACTGGCATCACTAGAAGGATGCAGCGAAATATTAACGCTGTGCGGAATAATTGTAAACGATGTATGTCCCGTCGATCAAAATGACATTCAAAAAGTCGAAAAAGAGATACTCCAAAATTGTGAATTACAACTCGTATTACTAAGTACCTCGGGCAGGTTCCTATTTAAAGTCTAGTTCCACCAGAACAATACACAATGAATGACTCGAACTGCAACCAACTTCAGACTGTTATAATTTCCAAACCGTTCATGACAGTGAGCTCAAATTTTGACACATGATAGATAGTTTTATTATTTAAAAGTCTTTTAAACAATTTGCGTCTCAGTTGTGTTGCAAAATTTTTATCCGCGATGGAATTCAAACGTGATAGTGTGATTGCTTTATATTTGACCAGAAGTAGCTATCGTTAGAGCCCTCCAGCACCTCAACGTGAATAAATCATTTGTGTCTCGAACCATAGCTCGTTACCGTGATACTGGCAGCGTTGCAAAACGCCATGGAGGTGGTCATAAAAAAACAGCAACATCGGCAGAAATGGTTCGGAAAGTGAAGATTCGAATTGAGCGAAATCCGAGTCGAAGTTGAAGAAAAATGGCTCGTCAGCTCAACATATCGTTGGAACGGATGCAACACATACTGAAAAATTAGCTTTGGCTCCAGCCATTGAAGTTCCAAAAAGCAGACGATATTAAACCGCAACAGAAAAAAGTTAGAGTCGAAAGAGCGAAGGAGTTGTTACGCTTGCAGTGGTGAGTTGCCGAATTTGGTTTTTTCCGATCAGTCGCCATTTGTTATCGAGCAATATGTCAACAAACAAAATGACCGAGTTTACTTGCCAAAGAGGTCCTTCGAAAATTTACATCTTTGGACGGCCACCAGAAAGCAGACAGCACCGATGGTGATGGTTTGGGCCGCCATAACCGCCGATGATCGCTCTCCGCTCGTATTTTTGGATCGTGGCGTCAAAAGTAATGCGATCGTATACCGTGAAACTGTCTTAGAGGCAGTATTGAAGCATTTCTGTCGGAGACCGTGGACATTTCAACAAGACTTGGCACCGTTTCACAAAGCGCGCGTCAACTATGATTGGTTAAAAAACAATGTTCCACACTTCATTTTTTCGACACAATGGATGGAAAATTCTCCGGATGCAAATCCGTTGGATTTCTTTGTCTGGGGTATTTTGAAGGCGAAGGTTGGTACTAAAAAATACCAAAGTTTGGACTACCTCAAACAAGCACTTCCCGGGAATGGGCCAAAATATCGCAGAGCCACTTGCGTGCAGCGTGCGATGCTTTCTTACGCTGTCTCAAGGGCATTATTCGCGAGAAAGATGGACATATTAAAAACTACTAATACAATTTGAAAATTCTTGTATTTTCCAACATTTTTTGCTTTGGCACAATAAAATTTATCAAAAAATTGAAAAATTTTAGCATTTTAAAAAGTTGGAGTTTGAGTCATTCACCCTGTATATACCTTTAAGAATTGCAGAAAGTGGCAATGATTTCAAATAAATAGATTTTGAAAAATATAAGCGATGTGATGTAGTCATTTTCCATCTTGTACATAACTATTGCCTTCCAAACAAGGACGTGGTGTTGCAATCTTTATAAGAAAAGACTTGTGACTTTTAGCAGCGTGTAGTGCTGTAGGTTCCAGGTAGGTGCTACGAGCACCCCAACCAAGTCAATTCACCTTATTTAATTCAGCTACTTTTTCGTTCCTAGATATGGCTCCTATCTGAGCCTCTTGCTGTTAGACACACGGTTACAAGTGACACGTATGAACCAACATACTATTAACTGTGTACGTTTATAACAGTGACCATTACGGTCTCAGTATCGAAATAACTCTTCTCAACAAAATTCACGAATTGAAGAAGTTCGTCCAAAGGTATTCCTACAATTATGTTATAGTAAGTTACGATAGATTTTATTCACGCTGTAAAAACCGGTAGCCCGAATATCTTCCTGTAAATAAATAAAATATTTCGTTCTTGTTTAACGATCGCTCAAACAATGAATAATGAGCAATGAACAATTATTGTTCGAAGCATACTTGCTCTAGAGGAAGTTGTCATTCTTGACAACTTGTTTGTAATCGAAGATCCGCAAGAAATGGTAGGGGCATGGGAAGGAAGTGGACAAGGCGAATGAGGTCATTAAATTGAACTGCGACCTGGAAAATAGAGTTCTTTGCCCAACATTTACCTCCGAAATGATATGGAGAGTTGGTGATTCGAGAAGTGAGTCAAATCAGTGAGAAATAAGAAATCACAGGTCATCTGTGGCATACACAAAGTTGTGCTCCAGCATATCCCACTAGAAACGATGAAAATTTATACCAACTTGCTTAACACAGCTTTGAATATAATTTTTGCAAGTGGCGGAAAATGTTAATTCTACTTTGACATTTGTGAAGTAAACAGAAGAACAAAATACACGTCAACAAGACATGAGTCGCTAAAGAACGCGCAATAATTGTTATGATTTTTTTGCGGAATAATTGGTCGGTGATGTTGGGGCAGCGTGAATTTCGGCACAGAATTCCCGGTCGTCCGACACCAACTGGGCAAACACTACGACGTTTAGCTGCTCGCCTAGAAGATCATGGGAGAACAAGGAATGCTGCCAGGTGTGGCCGGTCCGGAGCAGTTGAGAATATCGCAGCTATAGTTGAAGATATTGCAGATGACCCCGGAGTATCGACCAGACGACGTGATCATCAATCGGCGGTTTTTACAGAGAATTTTGGTGAAAGACTGTAAGATGTTCCCTTACAAAGTACAGTTAGTGCATCAGCTGTTACCTGTTGACCGCCAAGCGCGTGCAGCCTACATTACACCCGCTCAAAGTTTACGCTGGAGGCGTCATTAAGTCTATGTCAACAAGCCTTAGACTGTTGAAGCCCTTAAAGAGAATATCCGTTGAGAATGCGAAGAGCTATCGTCGGAAGTTCCGGAAAGTGTGATGGAAGATACCACAAATCGGGCCCGAATGGTCATCAATTCTCGCGGCGGCCACATAACCGATAACATTTTCTCGACTTAATGGAAAACAATTTATAAAATAATAAATTTATTAAATAAATATAATCTCAAAGCAGAACTAAAGTTTTTTATTCATAAAAAAAATTACAGCCAAAGAACATTGGATGATAACTTTTGCGCCACCTTGCACATCGCACAGGAAGGCGACTATGGTATATCCCATTACCAAAAGGCATGAAGACATATCCAATCCCATCGGACCTTTGGTCGACAAGTCTCCTTTTCACCAAGTTATTCGAAAAGGTAAATAATAGGGCCGTGATAAAAATATATGTATGTTAGTTCCGGAGAATAAATTAGGTTTCAACGCGGGTATCACACATGCCGCGTTTTAACTGGTTTTCGATATCCAGTGGAATGAAAGTAAGAAAAAAGCATAGGTGCATGCTTCATCGACTTGGAGAAGGCCTTCGACACTATTTGCTTTGGCCGAACAAGGTGGGCATAAGTGGCAATGTACCTTGGGAGACCCCAAGGATAGGCAAACATTTGTATTTCATTAAACGTTTACATGTTGTTCTTGTCAGAGCTAAAGGTGACTCTATTTTATAGTAGCCAACACGATAAGAGGGTGAAAGCTATCTTCTACATGTCCCTTATCCGGTCTATGCTAGTATTGGGATGTCCTGTGTGGTTCAACTTGAAGGTAAGATTTTTCTAAAAATGTTCCGAGTATTTAAGAGTAGTTTCATTTGGTTCGTTATCACTTGTACAGAACACCAGAGTCGAAATAAAAAAAATTTTGAATTCCAATGAGATCTTACATAACTGGGCGAAACAATGTCGTCATTAAGTTATAACATAGAGCAATGACGTCGACGAACAAGTTGGTCTCCGGGACTTATTACATCAATTACCTATTATAACACGAGAGTGTGCGCTTTAAGACTTCGTTCTCCCTGAGACATTCACCTATCCATGTAACGGCCGATCTAGAACAAATTAGCGGTGCAACTAAGCTCCCACGTCACGCGAACAGCTACGTACAGGCCACTCGCATGTGGAGACACAGCACACGGTAGTGCGGAGCATCTTCGGTTCAGAAGGGATGTTGCTTGGTTGCCCCAAACATTTGATGGCTCAATGAAGTTAAATATGGTATACCCTTTCGTCTTTTCCTTGAATTCTGGGGTAACCGCATTCGAGGGCAAAGCCGGTATGTGTGTTATTCTTAAGCCATGGGCGGATTACATTGTCAAGATTGGAATAAGGTAGTTTTACGTTATGTTGATGGCCACAATATAACAATTGGATACATACACAATATTTTGCTTAGTTCTAATTGAGCAACTAACCTTATGCTGTATTGAAACGAAGTCAGTTTGAACTAGTAGGTATTGAAGCCTGTCGACACATACATATGTAGATATCAGTAGGTAAGAAAAGTCCTATAAATTACCAAATTATAAATTACTAAGCACATCAAATCTGAGGTTACAAACATCTATGATGATAGAAGAAACTTACCCTATGATCGTTTCTGTGCCCCGTTCGTAAGCAGGTACAGAACGAATACAGATATTTCTTATGCAGATCTTTGAAGTACGCTTATATTGTAGAAACACATAGTACGAGTACGAGTGTAAGTAAAGATACACTTGACCAGGCGAATATCAAACCTCATCTCAGCTACATGTTGCAAACAACTCGTACTTTACGGATACAATCGCAATAGCAACTTCACTAAGCATACAATCGGCAGATATGTATCTATAAGAAGCTACCGTTGCTAAAGCAGCACTGACCTAAAGCCCCAATGCAGCTGAATTTAATTTTAATTAAGATACTCGTTCTAGCCATGATGTACAGTATCATCGTCACATGTATGTATATGGTATACCCACAAATGAAAATAAAAATCATTTGTGAGCACTTGTCTTAACGTAATTTTTTGTCTCTTATTTTTCTTGTCATTTGTCTGTCGTTTATTCGAACAACCAGATACAAAACCTAAGCATGAGTGCATCCATGCACAACACCATATCGGTCGTTGTAGCCAGTGTGCTCGTATCTTTTAATATGACACCGTGCAGTGGAAAATTTATTTTGTGAACAGGTATCTGCACAGTCTACCGATTATAGGCGTCCGGTCGGTCCTATCCTGAGCATTTGAGCCAAAGACACATGTTCAAATGCATTTTAAAATTTCATTTCTTAAAATGCATACAACAGTCAGTAGTCGGTAGTGACTGCACTCGACATCTATACACTGAATGCCAATGGATTTTGTGAAATTTCTTGGATTTTGTTTTGGTCTTTTTCGCTTCGTATAGGTAGTTACAAAAATTTGTGGAAAACGAGATGTGGGAATGAGGAATTGGACATTTTACCGATAGCATAAGTCAACCCAAGAGATACAGAAGCACCGGGCTGACTGCAAAGAAGGTGATTACCACAACTTTTCAGATTCACAAATGTTAGGTGTTAGGTACTCGAATATAGTTGTATTTCTTGAAAAACAGGAAAGACTGTTTAGTTTGAAAATATGAAAATTTATCTCTCAATCATTGCCTACGGATACAATTTGAGTGATAGTATTTCTGTTAAACAATTGCAACACCAACAATTGGAACACCATCTTTCCGTAACGCTCCCAAGCTTCAAAGGGACAATGACATTGGCTGTTGTTGGCGGGCATTGAATGCTAATTAAATTATTAAATACGAGTACATCACTATTGTTTTAGTGAATCAGGGGGTACATCCTTCGTGATGTTAACTTTTATACTAATTAGAAAAAATTTGGTTATCACTTGTAACCGATGCATGGCACGGAAAATACAGGTGATAAGTTTTAATTAATCTGTTGAGGTTGCGCACTCGGGCAAAAATATTTACTCAAGATATTTGAAGTTACCTTAGTGACTGAAGAAATTTTCTTACGAAAATTGTTTTAATTATTTTACTACTTTAATTAGTTAATGGTACCTACGAAATGGCAATGTCATTTTGAAATTCGTGTTCACATTCCGTTGTCTAAAAATACGTGTTCGTCTATTAAACGCCACATTAAAGGAAATTTTTATAATAAAGCAGTCAACTGTCGTTTGGTTATTTGCCAAACAGATAAATTAGAACATGAATGTGATAAATGATTCAGAAATTAAAATCAGGGTTTTCAGTCAAGCGAAAATAGTTTTGTTGAAACGACTAGGAGTTATGGTGGGAAATTTCCATATGTTGCTGACAGATTTTGTTCGTTCAATTAACAGACAGGATCTCTGTCATCATCCTCGTTGGACATATAGCGCCATTAGTGGTATGTTTTAATAGTTTCTTGTTTCAAGGGTACAGAAGGAAATTGTGCTTGCTCTTGGTAGTATGAGTACCACCAAAGAAATCAACAACTGTTGAGTTGAAGATATGTATGCAATGTTTATTGATTTATTTTATTTATTCAAATATTCATTTAGTATTGAAATAAGAATATGAAATCTTTATTTTTTATGAATACGATTAAGGAACTTGAATGATGGTTGGATGCTGTGGAAATAGGGTAGGCACTGAGAGGTATAAACTTAGCGATACACAGTGTTGCAACCGTTTCTACACATCATTTGTACTTTTTTTACCTTGAAGTGGTAACCATCGGGTACAGGTCGATATCCATCCGGACTAGACTTGCCAAACTTATAAGCTCAATTGTTGACCAGCAGACAAAAATAAAAGAACTATAAACGGACGGATTACTCAGACGGAATCAACGGTGAAGTAAAATCCCGGAACAAAAAAAGTAAGATCTGATCGGCTACTTCGACATATTAAGAGCTCAGGCCTATAAGAACTTCCTAGAGAAAAGATGGTAGCGGATGAGCCCTTAATAGACCAACGGCGGAGCTCACATCCCCGAATGGGTCACTGGCTTCAGGTTGGTGGTTGTTCCGCCGGGGTAACTGCCCGGCCATGGAAAAAAATCTATAGTTACGAAGTAATAACAGGGCTTGGATACAGACCGAGAACAATGAACTACGGACCTGTACGTGGAAGGTTATGTCCCTAATAGGCCACGTGCAGCCGAATAATTAGCGGACTCCCTGGACTGCTTCAAAGCAAATGTTACAGCCATCCAAGAAATGCAATAGGATGGGCCGGGCAAAAAGAGGATGAAAAACTGCGACATCTACAACGGCGATTGTACCGCGCGTATTTGGATGCGGATTTATTGTTAGAGGCAAGAAGTTTTGAATATCTGGCTAGTTAACGAGCGCGTCGTAATAATCCATATTAAGGCTAATTTTGCCAACAGAGGAGAAAGATGAGGACACAAAAGATAGCTTCCACGAGCTCTTGAGCAATACTTACGAGCAGTGCTCTACATTAAAATTGTCCACCGTCGGAAAGTATAGCCTGCATGACACCACCTCCGATAACGAATTTAGGGTAATCGACTTTGCGAAACATTGTCGTAGCTACCACTTGGTTGGTGCCGTGAAATAACGCCGAGCGTAATAACGCCGAATTCCAAAACTGGGCGTTATTTCGCTTTCATAAAGTTCAATAATGACGAATTTTGGAATTCAGGGTTATTTCACAATAACAAAATGAAATTGCGCTGACCATTGCTTGTGAAATAAAGCCGAATTGTTGAATGTAGAAATATGTGTTCAATTCAAGTTTCAAGAAGGTGGCTTGCTTCGCTCGCTAACAGGATTTTTCCCTTCTCTCCGCAGGGATTAGACGCTCTCGCTACTTGGCCGCTCTGCTAAGGGAATGCCAACAACTGTCAGGTAGGCGCCTGTAATTTCTTTGCAATTGTATTTTAGTTGTACCGTGGGTACCGTTTATTTTGATCATTTTTAGCATGATATGACGACAATTGATTTATTTAAAGCAAAAAAGCTAAAACAATGAAAAGTGAAATAAGGCCGATCCACTTTAACAAAGTGAAATAAAGCTGATCGCTAATATTCGGCCTTACTTCACTTTTACAAAGCGAAATAAAGCCGAATTTTGGAATTCAGCGTTATTGCGCACGGCGTTGTTTTATGGCACCCACTTAGTTCCTGCACCTTGATATCCATAAGGAGACTTGGGAATCACCTGATCCATCAACCAGCAACCAACTTGACAACATTGCGATCAACGCAGGGCACCCCTCCAGTATTATGGATGTCCTAACGTTCCGATGGGTCAACATCGACTCCAACCATTACCTTGTTGTAGCCAAGTACGGTTGCGGATATCCCCAACGCCGAACGGCTACAATTGCAAGAGATCGACAAACCCTTTCTGATCGAGTCTCCCGTAATCCCTTAGAAGTTCAATGCCACCAGCATCAAGTATTAAAGACCAGTTTGAATTTTGCCAAAAAGCAATAAGTGATGCCGCCTCTGATGTGCTGAGTTTCATTCGGCCACCACAAAAATCCCCTGATTTGACGACGAGTGCCGGCAAGCACATGCACCTAAGGGAGAGGCATATAGGAGAGGTCCGCCATCTAACGTTTTTTTTTCAACTAGTGCTTATTTCGTGAATGGTAACACTTAGCTCATGTCTGATTTGACAGATAATTAGTTTTATCCTTCCGCTGAACGAATATGGATGTGTATATGTTGCAGAATGTGTGCGATTTTGGAAGAAGAGAAGCACCGTCAGCTCCGTATGTTCGTTATCTTGTGAAAAAAGTGAAAGAAACTGGCATCCTCATCGACAAACCAAGGCGTGAAAAGCCAAAAACAGTGCGTACACCCGAGAATATTGCTGCTGTGGCAGAAAGTGTGCGTGAAGCGCCATCAACATCAATTCACCGTCGTTCTCAACAATTGAACATTTCGGAGACATCATTGAGACGAATTTTGCATAAAGACCTTGGTATGACGCAATACAAAGTCCAATTGGTTCAGGAGTTGAAGCCAACTGACCATCCAATGCGTTTTCGCTTCGCTAAGTGGGCCTGCGATCGACTTAGAGAAGATGCCGATTTTGCCAAAAAAATCATCTTTTCAGATGAAGCTCATTTTGATCTTGGCGGGTATGTAAACAAGCAAAATTGTCGCCGAAGCTACACTCGATGTTTTGCGCCCTGTTTTTGAAGATCGCATTATCAGCCGCAGAGCTGATGTCGTTTGGCCACCCCGGAGCTGCGATTTGACACCGTTGGACTATTATTTGTGGGGTGCCGTAAAAGATAAGTACTACGCCGATAAGCCAGAGACAATTGACGCTTTAAAGGACAATATTCGTGAAGCCATTGGTGAAATACAGCTGCACACAATCGATAATGTGCTTAAAAATTGGACCGATCGTGTAGGCTACTGCATGGCCAGCCGAGGCAGCCATTTGAATGAAATTATTTTCCATTATTAACCGGAAGGATTGTACTTTCAAATAAAAAAAGAAATTTGAAATTTTTTTTTATAGCATTTCCAAAAAAAAAAAAACATTTTTGGCGGACCCTTTAGAAGGACTAGAGCTCTACGAGTAGAAGAGGAAAGACGAACACCGGCTTCACAGGAGGAAAAAGAAGGAGCATGAGAAGCGCGTGGTCGACGAAATTGATTGGGAATGAGATTGGGAAATTTTGCCACGGACAAGCCCCGAACAGAATCCTGTAGAAGCGAACAAGGGAAAATCAACATAGTAGCAGAGCCGCACTCGATGCTTAGGATTTGGAAAGAGCATTTCTGTAGACTGTATAACAGCGATGACGAACCAAATACCACAGGCAGAATGAACTTTTCAACCTGTATGAAGCAGACCAACAAATCCCTCCACCCGAACTGGATGAAGTGAAAATAGCCACATCTAAGCTTAAGTCCAACAAAGCGACGGCCTGACTGCCGAGCTTTTCAAATCCGCAGGCGATGACTTGGTAAGGAACATAAACTCACGAAAGTATGCCCGATGAATGGAACAGTGTTTGTCCGATCCTCATGGAAGGAGACCTTAGGTATTCATAACATCCTCTACATGATCCTATCTGCCGTGTTGTCTGAACGCTTGAAGCCGTTTGTCAACAACTTGATTGGTCCATATCCGTGTGGCGTTAGGCTAGTAAAGTCCACCATCGACCAAATATTCACACCATGAGCTCCAAATCGATACACAATACCTATTCATCGATTTTAAGACCGCGTATGACAGCATCTTTAGAGGCGAGCTTTACAGATTAATGTCTAGTCTTGGCATCTCTGCCAAACTCATCCGGTTCTGCGGGATGACGGTGGGGAATGTACGCTGTTCCATTAAGATTGGAAAATAACTCACTGGAACCTTTGATGTTAAAAAGGGATTTAGACAAGGCGATGGGTTCTTTAACTTCATTCTTGAAAGAAACTGACTCGCCAACACAAGGGGCACAAGGGGCACAAGGGGCACAAGGGGCACAAGGGGCACAAGGGGCACAAGGGGCACAAGGGGCACAAGGGGCACAAGGGGCACAAGGGGCGAAGATGGGCTTAACGGTCAATGACCAAATAAGGACAAAAAACACTGAAGTCCTGGAAAGATTGTCACGGTCGACAGATAAAACTTTGAGTTAGTTTAGGGTTACATAGGCCCCACTGTCAATTCAGACAACGACACCCGCGCTGAGAGCAAACCATGAATAACTATTGCCAATCGCTGCTTGCGAAACCTAGGAAAACCCTCTCTCGAACAAGAAAAGTGACCCTATATAAGACCCTAATAATCTTAGTCCTATCCTTTGTCGCAGAGGCACGGACTTTATCAAAAATGGGTGAGGGTGCTGTTGTCTGCTTTGAGAGGAAAATTATTCGGGTGATTTTTGGCCCCGTCTGCATGGACGATGAGTTGAGAAGGAGATACAACGTCCAACAAATGAGATTACTGGGTCATGTAGACCGGATGGATACCTATGCTCCGGTTCGAAAAATTTTCGAATCTGCCCTCGAGGGACAGCGCAGTAGAGGAAGACACCGCGGACTGTAGCACCACCTTAAGTAAGTAAGTAAGGTTACACTGGTGCCTAGGAAGTAAGATCTCCGGTAAACTTGATCAAATTTAGGAGATAACTAGTAGAGGAACCACACCAGCTCTGGAACTATAAGCTAGAATAACTAGTACTTTCAGTGACGTTTAAGCTTTTTCAGAAAAATTCTAAGAGTTCTGTTGGACTCAGAAAAAATAAAAACATTCAGTCATTTTGTAAGAAATTCTCGGTATTTTTTTCATTTCCCATGTAAGTAACAGGTGTCCCATCTAAATCCTGCAGCGCATTTTATGGAGAATTTAGATGCTCTCAGTTTAGGCATATAAATGCCAGTAGAATGTTTTTTCTATCATTCTCCTGTCTTTTCTCGTATTAGGTAGTAGATATGTGGAACTGGTGTTGTAAGTGGGGGTTATCAATAATTAAGTTTAGAAAACTGGTAGTAAGTTGAGCTAATAGTTTTGTCAGCGTGCTCCAGATTAAAAATAATATTCTTCAAAAAAAAAAGAGGGAACATTTGACAATTGTTTTCGTTCATGCTCTTAGCTTTCCAAGCGCTCAAGAATTAGATGCTTAAACCAAGAATTACTCCTTGTATATTATATCCTTAAATAAATATTGGTTTCCTTTCTTGTTTCAAGCATTGCAGCGATTTCAAATTTTGTGGATGCTTCACTGTTCATCGGATACTTGGCTTAAAACCGTAGCAAAATGCTATGCTAATTTGATCCGAAATGAAGAGCTACCTTAAGCTATTTTCGAGAATTTCCCAGTGCTTATTCTATTTTGATATCGATAGAAAGCTACGTGCTTGTAATTCACGGTGATCTACTTACAATCCCTTTAAATCTGTGAACACTACGGGAACCGAGTACTATTGTTGGACTTTCGAACTACGGTTTCTATCAGATAACAGCCCTGTTTTACTGAGCAACAAGTGACAAAATGTTTATTTTGCTTACCTGTCCATCAGCTGAGACTCATCTGACTTTGTAGCAACCCTTTTACCCACATATACTCGTACGACTATTGCCATCTACAAAAATTTTTTTTTTATTTCTAAAATTCTAAATCGTTCGTCACGTTATTGCATTGATGATAGATATTCTTTTTCAAAACGAAGCTGAACTTTTGGTTGTAAGTTATGCCCGCCATTAATTCAGATTAGAATCTCTGAAGAGTGTTCAAAGGATCAAGGATTTTTTTTATTATCAAATACAGCTTCCACTCGACTAGAGAATAGTAGTAGCCAGAGTCCAGATTCTTTCCAGATCGCATACGTAATTTCAAAAATTATTCGACATGAGAACCACCAATAAGAGTAATAAAGAATTTGGCTCAATTCAAATACTAGGCGGTGGATAGCTGCTCTATCAGACGAAATGGATAGTGTTTATGATGAATGATGATTCGAAGACTTTCTAGAGGTCGACAACACACCTTTTTTTTCAAGATCAGAAAATTTAATTACGTATCAAGCTAAAAATAACTGGATTTGCATTTATCAAGGATTTTAGCAACCAAAGTGCAAATTGAAAAAAATATGCTAATAAGTCTCTTCCAAAATCGCTGGATGAGTGGTGCATTAACTGACAACGTCTTCTTCCCAGATTAAGGCTATAATTCATTTATTTTCTTGTTTTACAATCAATAGATACCTGATATGGTAATTGCAACATTCTGCTAAGTCTTTTTATTTTAACATTATTAATAATTTTTATTGGATGACGTTGTTGATTAAAAATGCTCTGTTTTTAGATTTTGATTATCCACATAGATGAATCCATAATTTAGGATTCCTAAGGCTATTGGAATTTGCATATGCACGCTATCGCAGGCATGCCATCTATCACACGTGTATCTGAACATGTATTTAATTATATGAAGATATTTTAAAAGACAATAAGCTTTTACATAAATATCGCAATTTAAATAAATTCATCAAAAAGCAAGAGCTCGTAAATTCAAGGCTACAAAAAAATCAATTCAAATGGAATAGAAAAGATTAGTTAATTAGTTAAAATTTTGTATGCCAATGTCCGCTATTTAAAAATAAAACGTAAACAACAGAATTACTTTCGAAAAATGGTTGTATTTTAAACAAAAGAAAAATTTACACTCACGGGACAATCGTGTTTAAAGGAAGATGTCTTGTGTATTCAATTGATTGAGGTTTGCAAAGCTACACAATGAGTATTCCACAAACAGAAACTAGAATAATTTACATTTCAAGATAAAAGAAATACAAATTAAATGAGAAGATGGCACTAGAGTTCGTAGTCTCGTGTGTTTTATGAATAAGGCCGGGTAGTGACACAAAAAAAAAAAACAATAATAAAGTGTTATACTCCATTCGTAACTTAAAAACCACCTGTCAACAACTACAACATGCATATTCATTAATTATGAACTCCTTATTCCCTGCAGATTCACGCTGACGAAAGCCTTTCCGAAGTCAATAGAAAGTGGTTAGAGCAGAAATCTTATTCGATGCTTCACTCTATAATGATTCACAAGGTTTTTAAATAGGGCGAAAGCATGTTTGCCGACATGCTGGCAATTTGGCGTCGAATATTCATTTTCAAGTGGTCTACAGTTCTGGCTAGTTGGCATAGACCGGAGACCTAGTTTTATCCCAATAAAAAGAGTGAGTCGGAAAATTGAGTTGGCCATTTCTGGGGATAAAACGATCACCGAACTTCGTCTCCATTTAGTCGATCATGGTACGTGTCATGTGGCAAGCTGCACTGTCTAATTGGAACCACAAGTCATCCAACCCTTTTAATTCAGATTTATCCAACAGAGAAAGCGTGCGATGAGAGCGAAGCGGTCTCCATTGAGTGTAAGCGCCTCGCTGGCATCACCTGGAAGAAGTATGTCCTAATGAGACCTCTGACATGAAAACTATACCTAACAATAATTTGTTTTCTTATACAGAGAATGTAGCTGGAATATATCCGGCTGTTCACCGGATTTTGCATGTTATGAGATCCATTTAACCAAAATCGTGCGTCGAGGGAAACCCGGGTCTTCAACCATCTTCAAATGAGACCAATCAGTGAAAGTTTGACGTGCGTAATGGTCACCTGACTTCATCACTTGGGGCATTACGACCTTGTAGGGATGTATAGCCAAGTCTTTTTACAAAATATGCCACAGCAGATTTCAAGCAGAATCGATTAACTGCGATCTTGACTTACCGAAAGCCACAATATTCTCTTCACTTTAGGCGGTTCGCTGTCTCACTAGCATGGTTAATTGTTCGCTTGTTGTGAACTTTGCTAAAAAATTTGGATGATTTGTAAACGTTGTTGAAGCGTATGCCTTAAATGGTAGAAAATCTAACCACAAATGGACAGAAGACGATTAGCGTGAGTTTAGATAATCCACATTCTTATTACTATTTTTGCTTT
The DNA here is from genome assembly GCA_963966105.1 of Volucella zonaria. Lineage (NCBI taxonomy): Eukaryota > Metazoa > Arthropoda > Insecta > Diptera > Syrphidae > Volucella > Volucella zonaria. The sequence goes on from OZ014534.1 coordinate 30,361,503, forward strand.
TTTATTATTATTATTAGATGTTTTTTTAAATTCGTGAGTAAAGTGTTCAATATTGTTGGTATAAAATAGGTAAGGTGTTCACGTCTTACTTACTTACTCAGGCGGCGCTACAGTCCGAGGTGGATCTGGGCATCAAACAATAAGGCTCTCCAATTGGCTCGGTCTTTGGCTGGCTACCTCCAGTTGCGCATTCCAAGTTGGTTGAGGTCCCTTTCCACTTGCGAGCGCCACCTAAGACAAGCCCTTCCTTTACTGTGTTGTCCCTCCGATGTCACTGTACAGCTCGTAGGGTTCATCTTTTAATCGTCACCTCCAGAACCCATCAACGCATACGGGACCGAAAACTTTACGAAGAATTTTTCTCTCAAAACGATCAAGGATATCTTCGTCCGCTTTAGAAAGGATTACAAGGGTCTTATATAGAGTTTCCTTGGATATTCGCTAGAGGATCTTACTACACTGTTGCCTCCTTAGCCCAAAGAAACAGCGATTGGGAAGTGTTATTCTTCGGTTGATTTCTGAAGATATGTCGTTTTCAGATATGATAACAGGGCCGAGGTAGACAAAGTCCCATACTACCTCAAACTTATAGCTGTCGATTGTGAAATTCTGGCTGATTCGCCGAAATTGGGTGTCCTTTCTTGTTCTTGCGCTTCTGTTCCTATACTCGCAAACGCACCAATGACAGCTGGCTGTGTTCTACATCATATAACATCAATATCGTCGGCGTATGCAAGCAATTGAACAGACACTTGAAAGCTTGTATATACCTCGTGTGCTGGCTTGTGAGTATGGCACAATTCTTTCAAGTGATGTTAAAGAAGTCATATGACAGCGCACCGCTTGGCCTAAATCCTTTTTTGACTACTAAGGTCTCTGTTAGGTCGTTACGGACCTTGATGCAGCGGTGAGCTTTCTCCATCGTCAGCATGCATAAGCGGACAACTTTGGCAGGGATGCCTAACCAAGACATGGCTCTGTGTAGCTCGTCTCTGTAGATGCTGTCATAAGCGGCCTTAAGATCGATAAAAAGGTGGTGAGTATCAATCTGAACTCCTAAGTTTTCTCCAGGATTTGCCATAGTGTGAATATTTGGTCGATTGTGGACTTACCGGGCCTAAAACTGCATTGATGGCATCCAATCAGATCATTGACAAGTGCTTTCAGGCGCTCGCACAATACGGCAGACAAGATCTTATATGCAATGTTTAGGAGACTGATACCTCTATAGTTGGCGAAGCTTAGAGGGTCTCTTTTCTTGTGAACCGGGCAAAAGATGCTGAGGTTCCATTCATCGGGCATACATTCATTTAACCAAATCTTGGAAATACGAGTAAGTTGGTGTATGCTCTCTACCAAGTCACCTCCTGCTGCCTAAAATAGTTCGGCGGGTAGGGCGTCCGGCCCGGCAGCCTTGTTCGACTGCAGAGTATATATTGCTATCCTCACTTCATTTTGGTCGGGTGGATGAAATTCTTGACTTGCATTGTCAATATTGAATGGTTCTCTCTGCCAGACAGTGGAATTCGTGTCGTCTTCGCCGTTTGGCAGTCTGCAGAAATAGTTTATCCATACCTCAGCACCGTCTGTGACTCTACTATAAAGTTTAAAAAGTTTTTTTTACATTTTTGGTAAAATTTCCGAACATTATTCGTTGAGTAGCACTTTTCTATTTCCTCGATCACGCGCTTCTCATGCTCTTCCTTTATTCTCCGGAGAAGCCAATGTTCTTCCCTCATCTTTTGGTGGTAGAGCTCACGAGCCGCTCTCACCCTTTTGTGAAGCGCCGCTTTATAGGTATGTTGTTTTGCTGAATGTGCTTGTCGGCACTCTTCGCAAAGCAGGGGTTTCGTGCTGGTAGGCGGGTTTTCTGATAGCTTCTCGGCATCTAAGCCACTGGTCTTCAGCACTTGATTCTAGCTGCAAAGGGACTTATCGAGAGGTTGAGGGATACGCGATCGGTTGCTATTGCAACCGTTCAACGTTAAATCTCCTCATAGAATTCCCCGTTTTTGTGGCATCTGAGATGTCCGTATACGTACCTTGGCTGCAACTAGGTAGTGGTCCGAGTCTATGTTGGAAACTCGGAATGTTACGACATCTAAAATATTTGAGGAGTGCTTTACGTCAATCGCAGGATGATTAATCTGGTTGACAGTTTGCTGATCTGGTGTCTGCCGTGTTCTTTTGTGAATATTGAGGTGAGGAAACCGTGTGCTTGCTATAGTAACGTTACGACCGTTCATGTCTCGAACCTTGAAATCAGCATTATTTTTATTTATTAGGTTGATAACATGACGTTGAAAACCTATCAGGTTATATATGTGATTCTAAGACTCACATATGTCCCCAAGTTAGTATGCCGCACCTCAAGCGCGATTCCACCAGTGAGTACTACCTCTGCTTCCGAACTTGTAGCATAGAGTTTCGTTTAAGATACGCCATAGCAAACATTGCGCTCTTTAAGTTTGATATAAGTTTGTTGATGTGGTCTTGCCATAGGAAGTACTCGTAGATTGATTATAACTTCTAGGTACTTAATGCATTTCACTAATTCCACAGGATCACTTCTTGGAGTTGCTGGGCAGTCTTCATTTCGAAGATATATGTTATAATGCTTAGATATTCTTTATTTCAAATAAAAAAAATACTGTCATTTGAAAATCTTTTCCTAAAGTAAAATGGTAAGGAAACGAAATATTTTTTTCAGAGAATTTTTTACTCTTAATAGTGTTAAGAACACTTTGAAGGGATCTGTTGTGACGAATTTAAGAAAGCATATAAGCTCTATATTGACCTCGAAAAGGCGTGGAAATTAGAATCCAAGGCAGAATTCGAATATGAAAGGATGATTAAAATATCAACACGCATATGTAAGAAAGATGTTGTTGATGCCTGTGTCAATTTAGTCAAGAAAGAATCGCATCCTTTTACAGCAAAGTCATTATTTTTGTTAATAAAAAAGCTAAAAACAATTAAGAACAAAAGAGTTTTAAGAATGAAAAATAAAATGATTAGCCTTAAAATTGACACAGCATCTAGGCAAAATAGATCTATGCTAGACATTAACGCTCAATTCAAAGAACGACACACGGCTGAAAATTTAAAACACCATATTGAAGGCGTTCTTCAGGATTTCGATTTAAAAAAAGAACACTTATATTCTATCACATCAGATAACGGTCGAAATCTTGTAAAGACTGTTGAGGTGTTGTCTGATTCTGCCAACATCATATAAGAAGAGGATTTTGAAGAAGAACAAAATCATATCTTATCAGCCGAGAATATTTTGTTCGATAATGTGCTGTCAATAAGATATGCCGCGAAGTTACAATTCCTTGATCGGGTTCGTAACATTGAAAAGTTTCTAAGGACCCAAACATTTCGGTAAAAATTCCTTACTTTAACTTTCTCTAGCATAAAGAGAACACTGTACTGTGAACTTCTCTTTTTAAGGTATGCATTACCAAGCTAAGAAAACCTGTGTTAGATGTGCCAACACGGTGGAGTTCAAAGTACGAGATGTTGAACAGATTCCTTCCATGGAAAGAGTTGCCTGAATATCTGAAACTTTTGGACCAGCTAAGTGAAGACGATTGGCACAAAATCGTGGAAGTTGTTGACGTTTTAAGACCGCTACATATAACGACACTTCAGCTTAAAAAAAACAAGTTATTTTAGGTGACTTTTATAAGTTGTGATTTGAACTTAAATTCCAAGTAAAAGCTAGAAACAGTTAAATAAACCTCGTTCTACTAACTTGTTTGGAAGGCAGTGAAACAATGATTCTAGAAAACGATACAATTTATTTGGCCTTATACCTCCATCCACGACTTTGGAGATTACTGTCGTCCGACAAAAAGGGATTGGCCATTAAGTATCATAAAAAACTCATGTTGGAAATAAGATCTTTAAAAGAGGTAATATATTGTTTCATTGACGTTCTCCTATTTTTTAATTTTGTATTGTAGTACAAAAGTATCCATTTTGGCTGTAGGTCGATACTTCTTCTCAGCCATCAACTTCCGTACACGCTCTGATCTCATCTAAGAAATCTTCTGCAGAGAATAACAGCGCGTTTAATGTAGGTGAATGGTCAATGCAAAGTGGTTCACTTCTCCTTCGTGATGCTCAAAAAGATTTGAAAGTTGACAACCCTTCTGACGACGATGACGAAGAATTGATTATGAAAGATGTTGTTCAAGCTTATAACGAGATTGACAACTACAAGGAAAAACGTTTGGATGTTGATGAAGATATCCTTGATTATTGGGAGGGGAAAAAGTTCAACCTGCCTACTTTAAAAAGATTGACAAATATTGTGCACGGAGTGCCTGCAACACAAGTAAGCGTTGAGTGATCATTTTCTGCGTTAAAAATTATTTCAAACGACCACAGGAAATATAAAAGAAAAACATATATTTTAAAATGTTAGTCGATAAGTTAATCCAATAGAATTCACGTATTTTTCTTTTGAAGTTACTTTTGACTTATATTTTTCTATCTTTAAATCATTTTCATACATCCAGACAATTGGCTGATTATACGATATCAGAATTTAGATTCGTTTCAGAGTTCACACAGAAAGGGCTGTTAGTTGCTTTATTCTCATAAAACGATTTAAAATTTTCCGATTTTAATGATGAGTTCCACGTCTGAAAATGTGTTTTTCTGTTTACAACTAATTCCTTAATTTTGACCTTGTAAAAGTCGGTCAATGTCAAATGAACTGAATATATGTATATTCTTGAAAACACCTATTTAAAAGGAAGACACTGATTACATTGATTTCGTGTTATTGTTCCAAGCTATTTAAATATTATTTTTAGTTTTTTACTTTAAAAAAATAATTTTTATCGACGTTTTTATTTGAAATAGATAACTATTACTTCTGATATTTTTGATAACATTTATTTTTTACAATAACTCTTTCTTCTTATTTTTTTTTTTGGAAAAATTATATTGTAGAAAACAGTTATTGAAAATTTTTTTGAAATAAAAATCGAAGAAAATAATTAATTTTATTATTTATAGAAACAAATCAAAATTAATCCTTACCCTATCCTAATTTCTTGTAAAAATTTATTTTAATTATTATAGAAAATTTTTTTTTCAGAAAAAGTCATAATTCTTAGACCCTTGATTGTAACTTATGCCATCTTTGATGAAAATCACTATTCATCCTCCTTTTGTGTCTTTTTTATTGACAAATTAAGGATTGAAGCCGTTTATACTGTTCAGCTCATTTTCCTTTTTTGATGTTAATTTCCACAACACAAATAACATTGATACTCGTATACATTAAAGCAGGTTGAATTTCTGCTGGAAAACTATTCCAGTTTTTCGGCAGCGATCTTATATTAAAACAGCAAAAACTCTTGTTTTTAAAGAAATTTAAGTCGATGCCAGTAAAGCCATGCATTACCCTGAAATCGACATTAGCTTCACTATATTGGTTTTGCATCATCATATTCGTTGTTTTGTTTTGATCTTCTTCTTAATCACGTTTGATGTTAGATCGCTGTTAATGTCACTGATCAAATCTGTGTGGATGGCCTCACCGTTTTCAACTTTTCGTGCTAAAATATTCCCTGACGCTTCCCACACAAATCTCGAGTTGCATTCTCTGGCCTTGTTTTTGGCAAGCCAAAGTAAATGTTTATTTGTTTTAGTCAGCTGTGTGTTTATGTCTACAAACATATTTCATTCTGATTCAACTTGTTTTTGCTCTCTGTTTTGATTGAAGCATATACCGTAACTCAGTTTAAATTTTTAAATTTTTGTCGTATTAAATTCCCACATAGTCGCACTTCTAAATATAATATTTATTTTTTATTAATTCATAAATAAAGCAATAACATAAGATAAGTTAACATATTGATTAAAAAAATTAACGAGAAAAAATTAATCAAAATGGGGAAATCCGAATTCAATCAGTTTTGCAAGTTTAGACTTTATTGTGAAATTGATGTGAATTAATATTTTGTATGGCCTCCTTTCGCAACTAAAACAGTTTTTATTCTGCTTGGAATACTATGAGTAAGTTTTTGATATTTTTTAAAATGCTAATATTTTGCCACTCAGTCTCGACCCTATGCAATTCTTCATCCATAGATCTGGCGGAATGATCCCAAGATGAAACCCTCCTTTTAAGGACCACCCAAAGATGTTCGGATGGGGTTCAGATTCGGGGATTGAGGTGGCCAGTCTAAAAAATTTATCTCTTTGTTATGAAACCACTCACGAGTTAGTCTTATTGTATGTTTCGGATCGTTGTCCTATTAAAGGACAATGTCCGAAAGTCATTTTCCCAATTTTCTCAGCGAAGAAACAAGGCTATTCTTCAATATTTCAACGTAGGATTGCGCTGTCATTCGAATTCCTACTTTAGTGCGTACCCCAACCCCAGAAGAGTGCATGCATCCCAATATTATAATATTACCGCCCCCGAACTTTACGGTTTCTTTTACCAAACGCTTTGATACAGGCTCTTTGGTTATTTCCCAAATTCTTACTCTACTGTGGGAACCCAGGTGATTGACTTTGGTCTTGTTTGAGCATACTACTGTACGAGTATAGTATTTTTTTGCAAACTGCAAGTTTAGTTTTCTATGGCGATTCGTCAATATGGGTTATCTTGTCTTTGTTATCCCTCTCATTCCGGCTTGTCTTAGAAATCTCATTACAATTTCTGGGTTGACATCAATTCCATGAGTCGCTGCTATGTTTTTTATTTATTTGTACAGCGTTGTCAAATGATCCTGCGACAATGGATCAGACAATATTTCGTTTCATAACCGGACCCAGCTACTTTTCTTGCGCACCACCACTCCTTTTAAAGGCACATGGTTATTGAACAGGAGAAGTACTCGATATTGCAATAGGTCCACTTTATCACATATACGATACATTCGAGACAAAATAGCAACTATGCCAAGGGGTTAAACTCGCCTAAACTTGCAATGCGTAGTTATTTGCTGATCCGAAATCTCTGAATTGGAAAATTGATGGTATAGAGGGACAAGATAAGTCAATGTTATAGGTGAAGTAAATTAGATCATGATCAGTGACACCCTCTAATGACAACTGGTCTTGGTGGTAACACATTTGACCGATAAAATACCAACAAAAGGTCTAAAAGACTCGGAGAGTAGTTAGGTTCGAAGCGGGTAGAATATGCGTTAACAACAGCTAACGCGGAAGTTGAAACTAAGAGTTGGTAAGATCTACTGTCACATTTGAATAGGCCAACATTGAAATCACCGCATAGAATTATGTACTCACTTCACTTGTACTTCTTGGAGTGTGGAGAACATAGGTTCTGGAGATTTCCCAAGAGGGGTAGTCCCAGAAGTACCCGACCTGACGTATAGATGGGGGTTGTTGTTTAAAACAATGACAATTGCAGAAAGTACCAGCCTTATAAACCTTAAATTTGAAGTTTGACAACGCTACGTTGTTTAGTATTTGTTCGCAGCCAGCAATAGTGAACGCTGTGCGTAGTGATGTAGCCTATCAAATTCCACCACAATGTAGTCCCTGTTCTAATCCGGAATTTAAGTTCATGTGGTTCAAATTCCATCTCCGTAAGCAAATCTGCTAATCCATTACTGCTTTATTTACAGAAGCCCCGAACTGGACGGCAACTCGACTTTTAACGAGTTTGATGCGCTGTCTGACTCCATACAAAGAATTATATCACTGTATCCTCAGACTGAAATCGTGATTACGGGCGATTTCAATATACACAGCTCTGGGTGGTTTCGATATTCTGGACAGACAACACCTAAAGAATGGTGTGTTGAGATCTTCGCCGTGGAAAATAATTTAACTCAGCTTGTAAATGAGCCCACACGAATACCAGACGTTGATAATCATACCACCAACACCCTGGACCCTGTTTTTAACTTCTCACCCTGATAAATACTCCTTTGATGTGTTCTCCCCTCTAGGCTCGTCGGACCATTGTGTTATATCACCTAATTTCTCGTACACCCACCACACATTTGGAGAAAAGATTCCCAAAAGAACCGTATGCCAATATGAGAAAGCCAATTGAAGCGGACTTAACAACTTCTTTAAGGATTTTAACTGGTCGTTATGTTTCCTCGATAACGACATCGATGCCGCTGCTGACATGAGACAGAAACTATTCTCTTTGGAATGAGACTCGAGCTGTGAATGTTTTTTTCGGTAATGCAAGACCAATTCGACAGAGGAAAACCGAAAAAAGTTTAAACGAGTCAGAAATGACTGCAACGTCTTTCTCAAGCGTGTGAAATTCCAATACGACTAAAAGCTGAGGCAAAAAATACTGCAATGTCCCAAAGGCAGCCGCACACTTTGCGGCCAGCTCAACACTCCTAGACTGTGCTTTGTCCCCACCTACACTTGAGTGTGTCGAATCTTCAATGGGACGAATCCACTTTCGCACTCATGTGGTAGCAACAGTACTTAAAGATCTTAATATACATAAATTCGGTGGTCCAGATGTTATATCTCCCCTTCTTTCTAGGTGGCAAAACCACGGCGTAAGCTTTTTCATCAATCCTACTCTTTAGGACTCTTTCCAAGCAGATGTAAAACAGCATTTATCCAGCCCGTCCTTAAAAAAGGCGAACCTTCTTCGCCCTCCTCCTACAGACCCATTGCACTTACATCCCTTCTTTCCAAGGTCATGGAAATGCTGATAAACCGTCACCTCATGAAATATCTCAAAACACGAAAACTTCTTAACGACCAGCAGTTTGGTTTTCGTAGCAACAAGTCCACTGGTGATTTGATGGCATGTCTCACCGAAAAGTGAAACCAAAGCGTACATCAATCCGGCGAAAGCAAGATAGTTTCACTTGATATTTCTAAGGCATTTGACAGAGTTTGGCGGTTCTGGTTCTTTTGTCGAAAATGCGTGATTTTGGGATCGATGATTAGATTAAAAATTACCTTTCGGAACGTTCAATTCAAGTTATCTTGGAAGGTTTCAAAATAAATGCTGATGTGCCCCAGGGCTCCGTTATGTCTCCGACACTCTTTTTAATTTTCATTAATGATCTTTTGCCTGCTACTTCTAATGCAATATATTCCTTAGCTGATGACAGTACTCTTTGCATTTCATATTAGTTCCCCGACTCACGCCCCTGCTCTTCGGCTGAAGAACCAGAACGGCAGCATATGTTAAGCTCATTAAATTCTGATATTAACAGCATAACCAATTGGGGAACTATCAATCGAGTGGAATTTAATGCTTCCAAAACTCAATGCTCTCTGCTGTCATTAAAGCGAAATTTAAATATCCAGCCATTATCCATGAATGGCACTTGCATCGTCGAAAAAATTTGTCATCATTACGTGATACAAGACTTTCATTTGAAAAGCCTCAATCCAACCAATATCAAAACTGAACTGGATTCTACATTAGGGGAGTCTGCTCCTTCGTTTACAACAATAAAATATTGGGTGGCAGAGTTTAAGCTAGGCTGTACGAATTGCCAAGACGAACTTCGCAGCGGTCAACCAGAAATGTTGAAAAAATCTACAAAATACTCGTAGTATTGGATGACCGTCGATTGAAAGTGCGTGAACTAGAAAATATGGTAGCCATTTCAAAAAGCACTGCACATGGAATGTTGACTGAAAAATTGGACATGAGAAAGCTGTGCGCAAGTAGGACTCAAAGGGGAGAATCGGCTCTAAATAAGACGAAGACAGTTCCATCTGCAGACAAGGTCATGGCGTCAGTTTTTTGGGATGCGCGTCAGATAATTTTCATTGATTATCTTCAGAAAAGAAAAACAATCAACGGCTTGTATTATGCGAACTTATTGCAGCGCTTGAAAGATGAAACCAAGAAAAAAACGGCCACATTTGGCGAAGAAAAAAGTTTTGTTTCATCAAGACAATGCACCAGTTTCCTCTGCCGTCATAGCGATGGCCAAAATCAATGAGTTAAAGTTCGAATTGCTTCCTCATGCACCCCATTGTCGATTTTGAAAAGATGACTCAGTGGTAAAAGATTTGCCAACAGTAATGAGGTGGAGTCTGAGCTCGACGATTCTCACTATAAACAGGATATCGAATCTATTGAATATCACTGGGAAAATCATATTGAGCTAAAAGGAGACTACGTAGAGAAATAAACATATTTGCCCAAATTTTTGTGTGTCTCCTTTGTAAGGTCGGATACTTCTAGGACTACCGTCATACGTGGCAATTTAAGGAAATATTACAATAAAGAGCTACTGCACCACCTATTGTACTCGGACTCTATCCCGGAATATTGTATAGGAGATCTTTCAAATCAGGCCTTAGCCATGTTTCCGTAACACAGATAACATCAACACCCAAACCATAAAAAATGTGACGTAAGTAATCGGCCTTAGAAATATTTAAGCTACGTGCGCTGATATAACATATTTTAAATTCAAAAGAAAACTAATCATTGAACGCACGGTAAATTCAGCATTGCCATCAGACATATACACACGTATTATGCTGCCGATGACCAGATGATTTTTATTGGAGAAATCGATAAATAGGTTGCCATTTTGTTCTTTGATTTATTTACGCTCATCACGTGTCTAATTGTGGTGATTTTGCATTTCCAATTTCCCATCACCACAATGATTAGAACATAAGATGGAATGTGGCACGCTTCACTGGTGATCTTTGTTTCACTGAAATCTTGAAATCAATATCCAAATAATGCAGGGTTTCCACGGCATGAACCCTTAAGTATATTGCTCCTGGTTAAGGAGTTAACCCGGCTAGGCCAACTTTCGACAAGTTTTATCTCACAGAGCGTGATTTGTAATTTTGTGAAATTTTAATTGTTCACCAGTTAATTGGTTTGTGATTCGAATCATTAGAAATGTTTAAGAATAACTTCATACTTAATTCTAGAGTAATGAAAAAAGTTGCTTCAATTACTTTAAAAGGTCGTTTGGAATGTCATCACACTTATTTCTCAAATTGCTTTTTAATTAAAAGTTTGAGAAACAATTTAATTTTGAAATACTAAGAGGAACTAGTATTTCAGCTTTTATTTCAGGCTTCACGGTTCTAAATTAACAGTTACTAATACCTCTTTTAAGTATTCGACAAGGTGTTTACATAACTTAATATTATCAAGTCGGCGACAGTTCGTCAAAAGTTGAGCAAAAAGTTGAAGGGAAGATGACAACACTGGTCACATTTCTTATTTGGGCCGTCTGAGTATACTCGCATGTTATTGACTAGGAAGAACGCAGGAAGGGCGAATGTGTCTAAGGAAATAGACACATATTGTATATGGTATTGCCTCTGTTAACAATTCATTTAATAGATTTATGGTATAAACTTATAAATTAAATGTGGAATGCTTAAGATCACCCGATTATTCTTTTATTGCGTCGCCTTTGACTGTATGCACTTTTATCAATTGCATGTAGTTCTCACTTGCTTGTAAAATTGTAATTTCGTTTCGGTTTGTGACCGTGACAGGACACGAAATTTGATTAATTTTTGTTTCCCTTCTATTCTAATAAAATTGCTTTACCGAGCAATATGAGTTCAATTGGGATGCTGGGTGCTTTGGAAGTAAAGGGTGTGCTTGTTTTTAGAGGTTTAGTTTTTAAACTGGCAACACTGTTTCTACAGATTTTCAATTTGTCCGTTGAAAGTTGTTTTGTGGTTAGTACGTGCTGTGTATGTGGTAAAATAAAGAGTCACGGATTTCAACAACTGTTTATTTCAATTAAACTTTTAATTTAATTTTTTAAACTTAACTTTTAATAATAAAATTTCGGGGATCAAAAGAAGTGTGCGTTCACATTGATAACCGGAAATAAAAAAAAGAAAGAGTGAGCGAAAGGGTTTCACTCTAGGAAATGACATATAAATATTGTTTTATCGCACTTTTGATGTGATGCCAAATTTACAATAAATGTATGTATATAACAGCACGTTTTCCCATTTTACGATGAATAGATTAACGGCAGAACAAAGCGTTCAAATTGTGCAAACTTATTTTGAAAACCATGGTTCGGTTCGCCAAATTTATCGTGCGCTACGTCCATTTTACGGTCGATTCAGAACACGAAGAAGTTATTGCCGTAGTGGAGCGCAGTGTTAAGGGGAATCCGAATGAGTGGGTTCGCCATCATTCACAGCAATTGGAACTATGCCCATCCACTTTGTGGAAAATTTTACGGAAAGTTATTGGCTTGAAAGCTTATAAGATCAAGCTGTGCAAGTGTTGAAATCGCGTGACCATTATACGCATCGTATACAAGATTCAGCTTGGTCCTCATTTTCAGCGCAAAATTTTCTTCACAGATGAGGCCCATTTTTAGTTAAATGGATATGTAAACAAGCAAAATTTCCGAATTTTGAGCGGAAAAAACCTAGAAGCTTTTGTCGAGACGCCCTTGCAACCATTAAAACTCACTATTTGGTGGGCTTTATGGACTGGTGGAATCATCGGCCCATATTTGTTTAAGGATGATGCCGGCCAGAATGTTACCGTCAATGGAGAGCGCTATAGAAACATGATTTCTGACTTTTTCGTTCCTCAGTTGAATGGCATTGACGTGTAGATATTTGATTTCAACAAGATGGCGCAGTATGCCACACGGCGCGTGACACCATCAATTTATTGCGGGAAACATTTGCTGGGCGCATAATTTCGCGTAATGGACGTGCGAATTGGCCTTCATGATACTGTGATCTTATACCTTTAGATTATTTTCTTTGGGGTCTATGCCGATAAACCAGAGACGTTGTACGATTTGGAAGTCAACATTCGCCGTGCTGTTGCAGATGTACGGTCCCAGTTACTCGATAAAGTTGTCGAAAATTGGACTTCATGATTGCGGTTCATTCGAGCTAGCCGTGGCGCGCATATGGCCGATATCATATTTAAGCACTAATGGCATAAAATTATCTATTAAATAAAGCTAACATCATAGACATTAACATTAGGTTCAAGTGCTTTATTTCAAATTGAATTTGTATTCAAAAAAACACAAGAAATTATAAACTAATACTTTAATTAATGAATTGGTTATCTGGAGTGGAGATGGTGCTGATTCTAGTGCCTACGAGACAAAAAGAGCCTCAGCTACTAGACAGCTTACCAAGCTGATGGAACTATTTCATTACGTAAATGGGAAGTGAAACTGGAGCTTTTTGGAGATGTAAGTATCTTAAAAAAATCGACGATGTTAAGACTATCATTGAAATCCTGGAAAACCCAGGTCTGGGAAGCGATAGATACTCGATTTCCCAAATTGGAATTGACGAAGGTCTCTAGCAAGTACACAGAACGGCCGTAACTTTTGTCCATATTAGGGACGTTAGTACATGGAGATTAGGAAATTACCGCCATAGCGTACTGCCTGCATCTTCGTTCCTGCTTATCCGATCTTGCATTTAGAACGATCCATTCTTTTACAGAACTTAAAGCTGGAAATTATCCCAAAGCTATTGAACTTTTAAATTTCGATTTGACAATAAACGACTAATTTTTCAAGGATACTCGTATATCCAGGAACGTTGATGGTGGCTGCATTCATAAGCGAAGTGATTTGAGTAACAATGTAAATTCTCATCTGAGAGCGCTGGATACGTTAGGAAGCATAAAGGAACTTTCAGAGGGATTGCTGATACAACTCGCAAGTTGGATTCTATAAATCGAACGAAATGGGCCTTGCCTAAATGGAATAAATTAAAAATTTTCATGGAAAAACGATGTCAAACACTAGAAACAATGGTCAATGCATCCGGTCTTCTATAAAAGTAGCCACAAATTCACATAAGTCTAACAAAACAACAAGTCATACAAAATTTTTCACATCTGGTTGTCGCTTTTGTGGATCTAATGAAGTACTTATATACTCGTACCTTTGCGAGTTATTCGCTAAGCTTTCACCTGAAAATCGTTATCGTGAAGCAAAGGCTAAAAAGTTTTACATAATTTGCATTTGAGTTGGACACCAAGCTCAAGATTGCGGTTCACATAATGGAAAACATTACTCCCAAGGGCATAATACGTTGCTGCATATGGGTCCCATTACCAGCAGGAATTCCTAAACAAATGCTTTACTTCTAGAATCCAGAAACTTGCCAACGACTCATACTGGCTTGAATCCTCTACCGAATAATACTGTTAATATTTCTACATAAATACTTTTCTAATAAAAATCAAATATTGTACAATATAATATAAATATTTCGTATTTCTTGGTACACCGTCAGTTCTTGTGCGAGATAGTTTTGATTCCTATGTTCCTTGCGGAGCCCCATTGCACTCATGTTCACAAATGAACTTTGTAACTGATCGCCTTATTCAGCCGTGGTATTGGAGAATTCAGCACAGTATCCAAACTTAAGCCCAATATTGTTATAATCACTTAATGAGTACAATGTTTGTCTACACGGCCAAATCCTTCCTTACCATGTAACCAACATGACCAGAATCTTGATATGGATGACTTTAATCTACCAGCAAATGTAAAGCTTGCAAATCCTTATTCCAACCAATCCCAAAAAATTGATCAGACCGATCAGTAACGGTGCAGAATTATTTTTGGATTTGCTGTCAGTGGGTAAGAGTATATCACTTCTGCAGAAAACGCTTCTGGGTTGGTTTGCTGCAGGAAAGCTTAGGCTATAGAAATCAACTCAATCTAGTTTCAAGGCAGTAGTTCAGGAGGTGCCTATAGCTTTCAGGCTATACGTTCAATGATTCAGTTGTCCATAGATGAAGAAATCAATTACGCCGCCGACTTAATAATTGGGGCAACCGTTCTCAAAAAATTGGCGAAAATTCTGCGCCAATTATGATCTGTTGGCTACAATTCTTGTGTTCATTCGGCTTGGTAATGACGCAAATGCAAATCCTTATTTATTGTACAATACGCCGAATTGAAGGTTCTTCAGCGACACTTTGTGCTATAACAGCAATGTTCTCAGTAGAACGTCCACTTTTTGGTCTACCAGAACTTTTTCGATCCTCGAATGTACCAGTTGCCTCAAATTTTGACTAACCATTGAATTGTTGGCTCATTTGGACGATAATTTGCAACAAAAAAATCACGAATTTTACGATATTTATTTTTGAAATAATTTTCATTTTCATTTTCCCATAATTCCTTTCCCCTACTTTCTCGTCTTACAACTTCCATAAAGCCAGCAAATGTTCCTTTTATTTTATCAACCTATTTCTAACTGATGCTGTCCCTATTTTTTTACAGTGAAATATTTAATTCTATTTCTCTTTATGCCCACATTTGTACATCATCTACATAATAAATTATAGACGGTTCTTCTTCGTACTAATCCGTATTCTGACTACTCTAACTATCTTGGAACCTACCTCCATTTCACCCGGCTCTATATTCTATAACTGCCTCCCATCAGCGCTTTCTCGACACTGCACTGGTTTGGAAAACCTTCTTCATAACTCCGGTCCACAAAAAGGGATCAAAAAATTAAGTAACCAACTACCGTCTAATTGCAAAGCTTTCTCACATGCCTCAAATGTTCGAAAGTTTCTTACACGAAGTTCTAAGCTTTCAGTGCAAGTCGCTTATATCAACTACTTCAAACTTAGCTGCATTCATATTCTTTGCGTGTTCAGCCATAGAAAATTACAACGAGAACGATGTTATTGCTGCAGATTTTACTAAGGCCTTCGATAAAGTATCTCACCAACTGATTCTTTTCAAATTGTCTCCTTGGGTTTTGACCCTATATTATTAAAATGAATATCCCCTCATTTGGAGAACCTATAATAACATGGCGTTTATTTTAGGTCAGTTTTATCAACCAACCCTGTTTTTAGCCACTTCTGGTGTCCCACAAGGCAGCCATCTAGGACCCCTTCTTTTCATTGTAACTATAAATGATCTTGAGAGAATTATTAAATTCTACCCCTATCCATTTACGCCGATGACACTAAGTTCTCCAAGACTATTTCTTTACCCCAAGACTCTATTCTCCTTCAAGAAGACCTCGATTGGTTTTCCACTTGCTTAGAGAATGTCAACTATAACTTTGCCTCGTAAGTCCAATCAATCTCCTCCTCAACTTTAGTTTCTGCATGGCCTTGCGATCTTGGTTGAACCCTCCGACCCAGAAAGCATTCTGGAGATCATCAGGTTCAGCAACCCGACCCTTCCCACTCATGACTGGAAAGTCGCGAAACTGGAAGAACTAAGGGGCCCTTATAGATGCGCATTGATTGTGATCAAAAAGGAAACTCTTAACTCTTAACTGCAGCTATTCGCCTTAAAGCGACTACATTGTGGACAAATAATTCATTTGGCCACGCTAACATTCTTAATACCTTAGGATTCCCTCACAGAGAACATCGATTACATGCTATCTGAACTTTGGTTTGACAAAGATTTCCATATAAGCTTCCCCTCTAGATCCTTCTGCGAGGAAGATGCTTTCATGGAGGATAAGTCAATCCACTTTTAGACAGACGGATTTAAAGTAATAATGGGGTTGGTGACCGTGTTTTCTCATATTAGCTAAATCAGCCTCTCTTTCCGCCTTCCAAATCACTATAGCACGGTGAAAGAAGTTCTGTCCTGGCTGAAGAAAAACGTGATATCTGCAAGGGATATCTGCATCTTTTCGGATAGTCAGGCAGCTATCAAGCCTCTAGGATCAGTCTCATTAAATTCTAAAACCGCCCTTGAATGTCGATTCACTCATACGGAGATGGCAGAGTAGTTCAACCTTGACCTTTGATGATTGCCGGCCCAAATTTGGAACCACTCCACCTATTGTACCGGAAAAGGGTAGCATAGGTGTACCTATCGCTACGTGCAGAACCTACCTGGATTTTTAAGGTAAACCACCTGTCATAAGACCTTATGTTTACGAGATGCCCATACATCCTTAGGGAGCAAGGATACGCCTTGCCATCGCTAATAATATTCGCTTTATATTTACTAATACTTCGCTTATCCATTATACCAAAGCAGAACTTGTGTTGGAGGCACAAGTTCCACCCTTGGCATGAGTCGAGGCCGACCTAAAACCTCTTGCTGTTCTTAGGGTCACAGCACCCAGTACTTTATTTGCAACTCTACAATGGGCAAAACCAAGGAATACCCATACCCGGGATTTGGGTTTAAACCACAGCCACCATGACGCTCCCACAAGGGGGCCTACCTCTAACAAGTCAGGCCCGGACCGAAATCCGGGGGGCTCCTGACTCCCATGGTACCGTGATTTAAGTCCTGGTATGGACTACCGGTGGTCAAGCCGCCAACATGACCTATGACCGGCAACTTGTAACTGGTCAAATCGTAGCAACCATTCAGAGGCTGTAATCTGAAGATGTTTACGATAAGAAGAGTAAGAATAATCTGCCCCCGCTTTTTATTAGACAACGTCATTGATGGGCGAAGCCTTGATAATTGGGCGGGGGCCCAATCGCTACGTGCAAATCGATATTGAAGCTGGATGGTAATAAAAGAACAGATCTTAGATGGAATGTTGAACCAAAATGCCTAGCGACCAAACAGATCTGGCTAAAGCTCTGAACCGCTCTAAGAGTTTGATCCTTCTAAATAGGAAACATCTATGCGCCATCATTGGTGTCATCATTGGGCACTGCCCTATAGGCAAGAATGCAAGAAGGCTTGGCGTCTTTACAAACGATTTCTGTAGAAGCTGCATGGGCGAAGAGGAAGAGGAGACAATCCTCCACCTACTCTGTACATGTTCAGCTTTCTCACAAAGAAAAAATCTTCGTGAAGGAGCTTTCATCTACAATGACTTAAACGATCTAAAGAATATAGACATTAACAGTCTCCTATGCTTCATCATAAAATCAAAAGAAAAGGCCTAAGTGGGTTGGCCTTTCCAACAGCCGCTTTTACCGATCTACCAACCTACTTACTCTCGAAAAACGCAGAGAGGTAGCTGACATTCACTTTATTCATCGACTGCTCTCTGGTTCTGTGGATTACGCCTCCCTTTACAGTTCTAAACTAACTCTCGTAATTTTCGATGTCCTCGTCTCATCTATATTCCAACCCATCGCAACTGTTATGGTTCCGTCAAACTTCCCCGTTTTTGATTTTAATCTGAGGACTTCTCGTCTCCAGCTTGATCTCCTCCATTATTCCTTTAGATTCTAACCCATATTTTTTGTTAGTTTTCAAGTCGCGGTTTTTAAGTTTGATTAAGCTTGTATTAAGCCAAATAAATGGGGACATTAGCCCCCATCGAAATTAATTAAAATTGTCTTGTTGTCAGACTGTCAGCTGAGGTATGTTGAGTGAATGAACACTATCGGGAAAGTGTTGAATGATTTTGCTCGCTCTATCAGAACTTGTTCGCAACTCATATGGTGTGGAGGCGGTTGACGCTTGAAAGCCGTGCTATTCAAGTATGGACAGAATTATTGGTTCACTATGAGATACATTCCGTACTGTTAGATCACACCTTCGTCTGACTCAACTTATTGTCGTCAGCTTTTAGTCTTTCAAAAGTATATCTTCTAAGAACTGATTTTAATTTTTATGCTGACCTTGAATGAAGCTAACCATAAATAGGAATAGACAACAAACATAACCTTATCTACCCAAGAGTATTGTATCTATGTTTGAATGAGGTATGCTAGAGTCTTTAAACTTGTTATATTTTTTTTACAACATCTTCATTTGTTTGTTTTTATTAATTCTGTACATAACTTAATCTGATAAACAAAGCAAATGTGTGTTCTGTAAAACTGTAACATCTAAGTTAGGATGTACAGTATAAGATGGCGAAGTTATTCTGTTTATAACCTATGAAAGGTTTGTTCAGCATTTAGGTCAATATTTGTTAACTGTTAACATCTCAACCTCACATCAATCACATAGCAGGAACTTTACAATGAATAAAACAAAAATATATTTTAACGCCAAAAAAATAACCTGTTTTCGTTGAGTTTCTCTTTTAAATTTTTTGCTAATGCTAAGTGTTATTATGAAAACAAACTACGACGTACCGCCTGGAGCAATTTTTTTGAATACGACTTAACCGATGTCAAAAGTAATCCAAGGTTTTGATCACTTTCTACATACAAGTTTTGTCTGTCTATTTTTTTTATTTTTTTAAATATCAAGCTTTGGAGGAATTTGTTTGAAATTTGGTTCTTAAGAAACGTTGAACTTACGAAGCATACCATATTCGTGCTGATAATTTAGGTGAGATTTTTTATATTTCATTTTTTTAAAAGAAAGATGGAATAGATGTACAGTCTGTTTCACAAATGCACCGCTTTTAATTTTTTCCTAATGATATTTTATTCCAGTATTCTAAAGTGTAAAATCGGGAATTGCAGCACTACTGTGTTAATAACTTTGCAAGGCTGCAAAATCTTCCTTGGCATCTTATTAAATGAAGAGTACTAGCGGTTTTCTTTAAAAATCTTACGAATGTACAACGAAGAACGCACTGCCCAAGTCAACATATTAATGGCATAACACATATTGGGGAATGTGCTCATGTGGGCAGATACAGTATCTAACAGGAAGGTAAAATTTTAGCAGCGAAAACTGCTCTCGGAGAGCAGCTACGTACTCGCTATACATTCATCATGCACCAACGGAAAAGAAAGGTTATCTATGACACTTAGAGCAAAGCATAAATGAAAAATTGTCGAAGTTTCGAAAAGTGATACCAATACCATCAGCTAAACAATTAATAAATCCCTCGGAAAGGTTATTTCTTACGAATTGAAAAGAAATTTGAATATCTGGGTTGGATAGTTCCGGCTAAGTTTGCAATTCGGCACATTCGATTATAGGACTGCGCTACAAAGTACTGAAAACGGTAGTTCAACTTGTGGTAGTTCAACTTGGTTGCAAACCAAGTAATTTTAATGTTGGTGGTGCTAATGGCCTCTTTTATTTGGCTTAGTAAAAGGACTTACAAATTAACAAAAAGACTTAAGAGCAAGGAACCAAATGAATGGTGGAGGAGGTGTAGTTTGAGAGGAGGAAATCAAAAACGGGGAGGTTCGAGTTGACCTTTAGGAGCATTATTGGTTCGTTGGGACCAGGTGCAGTGGGCCCGTAGATAGAATAGAATGAGGACAACGTAAATTACGTGGATTCGTGGTGAATGAAATAAATGGAGTTGTAAAAGGATGCGCAGTTGGTGGAACCTGAGAGCAGTCGATGAATGAAAAGAATATCAGATAGATTCTCGCGTTCTTCTAAAGAATTCTAATTGATGAGTTTCAGGCGGTCCTGATAGGCAGGTAAAATAAAAGGATCCTGGGCAGACCACGCAGAGCTAATCGCACGAATCGTTATTGAATACTATCGATTCGGGAAACATGAACTCGATGAAAAAGACTGACATTCTCAAGAATGGGGCGAGCAAAAGTAATAGAGAGATCTGGTTACGTACGGGTTAGAAAATTCTTTGGACTGCCGCTCAATAAAGCTAAGTGATGAGTTGGCTTAATGGATCATCTTATCGATATGGGAACGGAAATTAATCGCCCTGTCGAATAATATATCAAGGTCTTGAAAATGATCAACCAGGGGTATAGGTTGACAAATACAGAAAATAAAAAAAGGAGGAAACGGGTTGCATTTGCATGGGGAGCTTATATTTGGCGATATTAAGTTCTAAGCAGTTTTTTAAGCACCAGATTGGAAAAAGGGTGCAGTCATCGGGAGAAGCTTTACAAAATTTTGTATCGTGTGTTTCCTGACTCTCTCAAGTTAATAGTAAAAATGTAGAAAATGGGACCAAGATGGATTCTTTGTGGAACCCCAAAGGAGATTAGTAAAGGAACTGAAAAGGTGGATCTAAACCGAACAATAAAATACAGATGTGCCAGGTTAGAAAATATCCATTTTAATAAAAGAGGCTCAAAGCCATAAGCAGACAATTTGAAGAGGATTAATTGATGTGATACATATCTTATCAAAAGCCATAGTGAGAGCAAAAGACACAAATTCAACCAGGTTTGTGGTAGTTGATCTGCCTTTCAGAAAACCATGTTGTCTAAGTGAAATAACATACGTGCACTTCAAGCTCCAGGCTTCTTTTAAAATGCATTCAATTTCAAAAAGTTCAGGTAGATGAGATTTCTTGGGTAACTTTATCCTTTGATCCATTTTTTTGTATCGGGGTTATAAAAGAGGTCTTCCAAATCTGGGGAAATTCTTCCTGTGTAAGGGATACACGAAACAAGTAACAAAAATGGGTGGGATACCAGCTGTAGCCGGTTTTTTGTAATTTCAGCCAAGTTTTTGTAATTTTTATTCAATAACAGCAGGATCAATATTTTTTGAGAAAGGGAACAACGGAGAAATTTGTTAGGTGAAGTAAAAGGGTTCTGGTACGAAGGAGTTGTTGACAAATAATTGTATAAAAATTGTAGCAAAAAAGTTGGCGATGGTAGGAGGATCACTTGAGGATTTGTTTTCGAATGAGGTCTTACTTTTGCAATTGACAAATTTGAAAAAAAAAACAGAAACTTTATAAGATTTGTTTGAATACTATTAACGTAGCGTTGATAGAGAGAATTGTACAATTCGATGAAATGATGATATGCACCTGAATAGTTTGAATAATCGGAAGATGAGTAGTTGCGAAAGATTACCGTCCATAACTTGTTTCTTTTGTTTCATAGAGAGCGGATAATCCTTGGTATAATCCAATGAGGGGACGTAGAAGATGTTTTATGGCACATAATAGGGCACATGAAGGGAAATGAATTTGAAAATTTTTTTGAACAGAATGGAGAGGTTATCGATCAGAGATAAATTGGTAAATTCGAAATAAGCCCTGCTTAGATAGGTATTAATTTTACGGAAGTTAGCTTTGTGAAAATTGTAAGAGGACAGAATTGCGCGGGGATGACAACTGGAGGGGAGATTTGTGGAAAAATGAAAGAAGAAGTGGAGGTTGATGGGATCAGTTGTGAAGATAAAGTCTAATTGCCTTTCCATATAGTTGGAAATGCCACTGACTTTACGTAGACTAGAGTCTGTTAACCGATCTGAGAAGAGGCATTCCTTAGTAGGAAGGGGATTAGAAGCGATGCAAAAAGATGGAGTCCATTTCAGATGAGGCAGAATAAAATCGCAGAAGATAATCATATCATCAAGCAAATCCGACAAGTCAATCAATTTGTCAATTGCATCATTGCAAACTGGTAGGATTCGATAGGTTGGGCCAGAAGAATATAGCAGCACATAACGTACAAGGGTCTACTGGTAAGTGTTATTCTAACTGACCCAAAGTCGTAAAGCAAAAAGCTGTTGTGAATGGCCAGTAGGATACCACGACAACGACAGTAAATTACAGTTGGATCGCATACCCCTCACTCCGAAAAACGTTGAAAGAAAGTGTGAATATCCCCAGGTTTTTAATGTTGGGCATAAAATTCGTTTCAGTTAGAGCGTAGATATCAAATGGGATTGACGCAAAACCGAATGAATTTTAAAACGCAGTCCTCCTACGTTGTGGTAATAAAGGATGAGAGAAAGGTTTTGTTAAGATCGAGCGATTTTATAGTGGTTAAGTCGACTGCGTTGGAGGTACAAAGTTGCGGAGAGCGTTAAGATCATCTGCAACTTTTTGGGGAGTCGTAATGAAAATCTCTTGAAAATGTCTTTATACTTTATGTAAGGTTTCCCGAGACTGATAACATTGGTAGGAAGAGCTTCCTGCTGGATGGAAACCATGAAATATGTTTTTGTTTTACCCTCGTGGCATACCGAGTCATATTTATCGACGTATTCTCGTATATTATCTCAGTGGTATCGCTAGTTTGCTGCGTTAATTTAGTAGTGGGCGGCGAAAGGTGGTCAATAGAAAAAGGAGAGATGGATGGCGCAACAGGCAGGTTGTCAGAAGTGGGGTTTAAAATGTGAGATCTGATGAAGTTATGATACTCAGCTTGAAGTCTGAGATCGAAATTAGGGAAAGGCGTGTATTTTGATGGTTGTGTGGTAATAGTTTGAGGGGTAGGGGTTAAATCGAAAGAGACACGTTGGGTCATGGCTTCGGGTGGAAATGGGGGGGTTGGAGTATGGGTGAGAGCCTTAACAGTAGGAAAAAAATGTTAGTTTTGAAACTCCAAATGGAGCCGAATTTGTCATGAAAAGAGAAGGTAGGTCTTGGTAATTTTTATTTACTTGCTTAAAAACCCCCTCAAAACCCCTTCCAACTAAAAAGCACGCTAACAAAAAACGAAGCTCTAATCCCGATCCCAACTGGAGCTTCAAAACGAACTTGTTCCCCGATTTTAGTCCCCCCTCCTCACTTATCCGACACAAAGCCCTTACACACCAATCCTCTAATCCGCTAATTTCCAATGTTCCACCCAAGCCCCCGCGCCAACGCGTCTCTTTCAACTTAACCCCAACCACCCATATTATCCCTTCTCAATCTTCTACGCCACCGATCCCAGCAAACAACTCATTTCCTAACTTCGACCTACAAACTGGAGCTAAGTACCCTAATTTTATTAACTCCCATACCCTAAACCCAACATCTCATCCGGCGCCCAACTCCATATCCAACCACGAATCTCCATCTCCCTCCTCCACTGCCCCTATTCTTGATCCTCTTTTCCTCCCACAGTTAAACTAACCCAGCAAACCAATGGAACTACAGAAAGTCGCTATGCACTCTCTAGGCTTAGAGAGAGAAAGATATATGAAAACATTCGTCTCTTTCTCGCCTATCTACACGACAAATCGGACTCGGTCTGCTACGAATGGAAGACCAAAACCAGCGTCATGGTATCCATCCAGCAGGAAGACCTCCCTACTGACCCTATCAGTCTCAGGAACCTTTATGTCAGGTACGAGTACCACGAGATTATTAGCATGTCCCCTCAGAAAGTATCAGACGACCTTGCTGCATTCGCAGAATGACAGCCAAGGAATAATCCAAATTATGAGGTAGACTTGAAGCAATAGCAACCTCCTTGCAAAACTCCAGCAGTCAGGTGTTGCTGACACCCTATATCAGACGTAGGGATAGTGGCGTTAGTAAAAAGTTAGAGAATGTTCAATTTTGTTCTCGATGTTCTTAAAAAAAATTAAGATAAGCACTGAATTTAGATAGTTACCTATATACAATCTGTTATCCACCCAAGTTCTTGCAGATTAGTAATCTAATGGTTTCAATAGGCAAGTAATACTAAGCTAAGCGGATTACATTAGACTCTTGTTGTTTATATGTTGTATGGGCTGCAGAAGGAAGCATCAGATGGTTTTGGTTACTATTCAGATTGCATGTCCGACTTTTTTCTTACCGTGATGGCATTTTATGCCAATTTTCCAGTCGTAATAATACGAGAGCTTCAATCCCAACATATGTAAAATGTCCACTTAATTTTGGTCAGAGTCTGTGCTGGAAAAGGAATGATATCCTTATCGGATGGCTCCAAAACAGTATTTATTTCCCATCTTAATTGCACAGTAGGGTGGCCGGCACACTAAACGCACTACAACTTGTATTGATCTTAGATCACTCTGAAATCTTGGTAAATTAAGATTCCGATTGACTTACTAGACACAAATTGGAAGAAAGCTTCTCAGGACCAGCTTCTATTTTGGGGCTGTCTGCAACTGTATTTAGGTTATCTATTGTCAAGTGGGTTTCTTAAAAACTTAAACGGGCACCTGTTTGAAACCCTCGGGATTTCCCAAATATCTCAGAAGAAATGACACCAAGTGATTAACAGGTTTATTGCCTTTTTGAGAACCACCTAAATATAGAAATTCTTAACTGACAGCATATCTAATGTCACTATCTATTGGGGTGTTTTGCATATTTTCAAATGACATAGACATGATATAGAACCCAACGATTAGCATAGAAATTTTGAGGAACAAAAATATCTTTTTTTCTCAACAAATGTTCGGACTACACTACATCTAAATTTCAAATAATAACCACCATCAGGTTAATCTTCCCACAAGTCGAAACTAAACTAGGGCAACCTTCATTTCATGAAATATTAAAAACCTCGCAACTACGATCAGATTATACACATTTCCTGTTCCGTTTCATATTTCACAAGTCTTCAGACACTTCGAGTCATGAACCGCGAGTAGGTAATTGCACCTTAAGGTCATAGCAAATCATTGCATTTTAGTAGCCTTCAAACAAGATACACTTAAGATACAAAAAGATCACTCTTAACAACTTTGCACACTAAATCCCGTATACCCCTCACACAGATCATATACATAAAGCACACGGATAGCCCACTTTCAATTTCATTGTGAGGTTGTCCCCGTAACATACCTTTTTCGAAAGAAGTAAAACAAAATTCGTACGTAGTGTATCCACCTGCAACAGCAGCAGCAGCAGCAGCAACAGCAGCAGTAGCAACAAAAACAGCAGGTCTAGTAGTATCCAAAAGAGAAACTAGTATCTGTCGTCTTTTCAGTTGATTGATTGTCTCCTTAAATGTGTATCGTCGCGCGCTCAATTCCGAACTGCACATACGCACTAAAGACACTTTGTATCGTTGTTACACTTAATAAAAATTGTGTCTACCAACTGCATTCGATTATTTTCTTCTTCTTAAATTTTTAACAACTTTGTTTTTGTTTTTTTTTATCCAAAATTAAAATGAACAATTTGAATCGCGATCAACCAACTGGTGAGAGCATATGATGGTTAAAAAGATGAATTGTTAGACTAAGAGAAATTACGAGTATTTCGGGTATTTTTTCGAATGCTAGTGTATTTAAAATAACAATCAAGATTTTTAACAAAAAAGCGGTTGTTAGATACTTTTTCGTTTTGTCAATCTTGTGAGAGATTTTTTTTTCCTATTCTGTTGTGAACGATGTGAACACGTTGGCCGCCCGTTAACGACTAACACCTCTACGACTAAGGCTACTAGTTTTTAAGTAAACATACTCGGATTTGGATTTGTATTCGTTGTGCTCAAAGTGTACCTCGTCGTATATCATGGGCTAAAAGTATCTACGATCGACATACCTAGTACACCAGAGCACCTTCACTTGTCATGCTAGTCGTACTTGTCCGTATACTAAACTGGCGCAGTGTTGTCTAGAATGCACGCGATATTCCGACACATGTTGACAGTAGGGCGGAATGTTGCAGATACCTGCAACAGTTTGAGGGCGAATGGTAGTGGATAAGCTTAGCGAGTAAATGAGTGATCGTGAGTGTGCCAATTGCTGAGTTTTTTTTTTTTTTATTATTTTATTCGTCCGGAGCTGCAGTTGATGAGATGATTTGAGGATTTGATTGCTTCTAATTTTGTTGTAGTTTTGTTGTTGAAGAGATTTTTCACTTTTTTTTGTTGGTTTGTTTGGCTTTAAGTTGCGAAAAGCGTTGGATTATGTGGTCCATGGCTGGACACACGCCTTTTGTGTGATAATTGCTCATTTCGGGATCGGTTTTGTGAATGCAACTGTGTGAGGAGGAAGTTAAAATTAATTTATGGCTACTACAAGTTCTGAAGACAATCGTATCACTGATGTAGCGCGTTTGCGGTTTTGGAAATCCCTTTTATTAAGAGCTGCAAAGTGCTGTTGTGATTTATTTAGACGCAGACCACAAAGGAAACATGTGGAGCAGAGACGTACTTGGTAGAGAATAATTGAAATTTTAGTGACTTTATAAGATAGTCAGGTGACACTTTTGACAACCAAGGACGTTAACCAATTAAATTGCGTTGAGGGCTAGGTATATTTTTATTTAGCGTTGCTCCCCTTTAAAAAACTGCCTTCGTAGTACGCGGACAACAAATTAAATTATGTAGGTTTTCGTCTACGGCTAGGTATATGGATTACCTTCTTACCGCAAGAAATTGTAGCACATAGCTAGAGAAAAACTCAACTTCTAATGATGATGACGTTCAGCTGCCTAGTTACATTAATTACAGGTTTGAACTAGAAGCTTCAAATTGTTTTAGAATTTTCGTCAGAAGGATTTCCTTAAGTCTTCTCTCTATACGCTCCACAAATGCTACCCAGAAAGAACTCGATGAAGAAATGGTCAAGACAGGGTTCGACAAACTACTTTTAACTTCTAATATAAAGGACGAAAACCACATTGTTCAAAAGCTAATGCTATCTCCCAATTAGCAAATATTTGACGATAAGATGTAGTCAGTCAAATCAGTCTTTCGATTCTAGCTACAGAGACGAGAGGAAACGTAGATTCTATGTAAGTTTAAGGAACAAATTTTACTATTGTATGAATGTAACAAAATGTGGTTTTCCTGCAGGGGTTAGGCGTTGCATTTATTCACACATACAACGAAAGAAGAACTTGTGGTTTCGAAAAGAGTAAGTACGAGTATACGAAGAAATGCCATGTACCGTCCAAGTACTAGAGATTGTTAGACGTTTCATTTCTCTCGGAAAGGGGCACTAAGCGAAAGAGCAAATTCATTGTACTCCTTGTGTATTTATTTTATTGGAACTACTTAGTCCTTAAGAGTAGTAAACTCTTTAGTAATAAAGCGCCTACAGTGCCAGGATCCAATAGATCAGCTCCGAGCACCTACAGACTTTCCCTCATAGAGAAAATGTACCGCGGTATAGTATTTATATTCACTCACAGCCAGTGTCGCAGGATGCTGTGTTAAATATGTCCAGGAAATGTAGATGCTTAGCAAAAGCGTTGTGCTCAGTTACGAGGTCAGTAATTGGTCTACGGTCTTTTTTACTGAGAAAGTTTTTGACCTCTTTGAGATGTCAGGAAGTATTCGCTTAGTTTGCGGGAATCCTCGAGAGTATTTCCATCTGCAATCATGCCCAACTGAGCACCATAACGCAGCTCCAGGACCTAAGAAAATCTGTTGTGAATCTTTCTCAGCAAGTTCACTGCAGATCTCATGTGGTCTGACATCAAAACAAGATTCAGTGAGGGAACAAGCTTGGAAGTAGCGAAATGATCCAATAGGGTCAAAAATGCAGCTCGATTGTCGCTACAGACGGAGATACTTCGTCTCCAATACCGATTCTTCACAACATACTCGTATGTAGTTCATTGCTATCAGAATTGCGTATATCACAGCTTTGTAGGCATACGCGGAATGAAATATAATGTTGTCGTCCTCTAAACACAACAGCGCCACCCGATATTCCGTGTCTAGCTCAGATTCTGACCGAAATCATTCCAGGGCACAGGGGAAATTGATTTCTTGCCTTCCCAGCAACAGGAGCCAAAACCAGGCAGCGCACAAGGTCATCAAAATACCAGTCTACAACTTCTACCTCCTCTTAAATTGAACGGGCTTTGAGAGTGCAGCCCTTAAAATGTTTGGGCATAGCGCGTTCGAAGGAAAGTTAGGGAGAAAATGTATAATACATTGATCAGGACTAGGAAATAAAGAGCTCGGTGAGACATTTTATATGCGAGTTGTACGGCTTAGGAAAGAATCGCGATATTAAGAGTACTAAGCATTCTTAGCGAGGCAGGTGTTACGGTTAAAAGTTTGAAGGGCCGGAATGGTACTGGCAATTTTGGTGGAACAATGGTCGTGAAAATAGCGATAGAATAGGTGTGGCAAGAGACGTTACGTCGCTGTTCAAGCGTATTAATTGACTTTCAATATTGGCGTCACCTATGTGTTTTATCGTTTTGAATCTTACCTAGCAAGTGCAAAAAGGTCTGACCAGATATGGGCAATGTACTCCAACTTTGGGCGTATAGATTCCTTATATATCAGGGAGAGGGGGGGAGCATTTCTTACATCGAGGACAGCTAGACATTGGCACATGTATCGACAAAAGAAATTTTTCGGTTTCGATGATGGAAGTGCATTTCATGGATAATTGCTGGGTATAAATAAACATAAATGTACATTTCGCGTTAACGATCGTTGACAGCGTTTCATATGGAAAGCATTCAATTCCACTTTGTTGAGTTTAACATACGCTGCCATTCCCGATCTACAGTCGAAGAGCAGGAACGTGAATCCGATAACGAACATAAAAAGCAGAGAGTACGGTCGTCAGCGAAAGAATTGGATTAGAAGTATAGAAGTATCAGACAAGGGATTATTAATGAAGATTAAAGAGACCGTCGGAGACAAAGTTGAGCCCTGGGACACACCAGCATTTATTTTGTGGATATCAAACTTGAAACCATCCAAGAGAACTTGAATTGAGCGTTCTGAAAGGTAATTTCTAGTCTATTGAAGAAGAGAGTCATCGAACCCAAAAGCACGCATTTTCGACTAAAAACTTGATGCCAAATTCGGTCAAATGCCTTAGAAATATCAAGAGCAACTATCTTGCTTTCGCCAGATTGAGGCACGCTTTGGTTTCAGTTTTCGGTGAGACATATCATTAAATCAACAATGGACCTGTTGCTACGAAAAGTGTACTGCCGGTCATTGAGAAGTTTTCGTGTTTCGAGATATTTCATGAGCTAATGGCTTATAAGCTTTTCCATGACATTGGAAAGAAGGTCGTAAGAGAGAAAAAGATTTGTCCTTTTTAGGGACGGGTTGGACAAATGCTGTTTTCCATCTGCTTGCAAAGAGTCCTAAAAAGTAGGAGCGATGAAAAAGCGGACGCAGTGGTTTAGCCAACGTGGAAGAATACCTCTTGAGAAGAAGGGGATATATGTATACTATATGGACCAGCGGAATTGTGTATGAAAATGAAATGAATTTGTTCCATTGAGATTCGACTCCCTCAAGTATGTATATGCTGAGACAATGCACAATTAGGAAGTATTGAGCTGGCCGCAAATATATATCAAGGGGATGGAGATTCATTAGTACTTATAGAGCAACGACAGGATCCCCTTTATGTCTCGGTCATATCTCGGTCAGATCGTCCTTTGAAGTTTGATAAGAGCGACAGTGACGTATTTACCAGAAAGCTTTTTCATTCCGGTGGTAAGTCAGACTGCGCTTTGGAAATTTTCGACGCGAAATATTTAGTCTAAAGAAGTTTGCTTTATTGGAAAAACAGGTGGTGATGCTCTAAACCACTAGATGAGTCAGACCAGTCAGCTTCCTCCTTCTCGTGAAGAGAACAATCTGAATTCTGGTGGGATTGATTGAAAGTCCATTTTTAGTGCACCAGTCGTCGATTTAAACGCTGTTGGCCGCTTCTTAGAGCAAATGGACCAAGGCGTGATCCTACAGAAAGTACAGGACTTTTTTTTAGGAAATTAGTACTCAAGAAGGTACGACTACTCTGAAAATGCCTGTGCACGCGTTAGCGCTTTAAGTTTTTTGGTAAATTGGATATGGAGGGAAACAAATATATTTGGGCTCATTGGTTGCGTCGCTTCATGAGTGTCATCAAATATTTAAAGATGAGACTAACTTATTGTTGTAATTTGATCAGTTGCGAAATCTGCTACTACTCATCTTACTTGATTTTAGTTGCGTGGAAAAAATGAATGTCTTTCGAGCAAGCCAATACACTACCACTTGAGTCACCGCTATATCATCTGCATATGGCTGAGTATATACCTTTGAGCGGTTATGAGGGTTAACCATAAAGTTGACCAATATGGACCATAGCAGAAGTGGTAAGGCATCGATATGCGGGCAGGCCCTGTTTACTCACGCCATCATATTATGGCCGTAATCAGAATTTGCAATCAGGATCCTATCCATCAGTATTGCTTTTATCTGTGGACTAGTTTACGCCTGTTGTCCTCTCGTTCAGGTTCTGAACAACTTCCTCTTCATTCTGTCTCATTCTGAGTTTACCGTGAACATTGACTGACTTGCTGAGTTAGTCCTAAAAGTGTGTCCAGTTTTTTTTTCTCATAATCTTCATATTAGTCAATTCCGAATTTGATGTACCTATGGCCTGATACAAAAGTTTCCAACACCTTTAGGTACTTGTTGGATTGCTCGATGTCATTGCTGATAACCAGGTCAGAGAATTTTAAGTTGCTTTCGCAATCCCAAAAAGTGTTCTGTATTAGCATCGCAGTATGTGATTAGGTCCATCTTTCTGGAATCACAGCATTCAACGTGATGGTGACGGTAATACCGAATCAAAGGGAAAATAAGCTGACGCAACGACGAATTTCTGCCATTCTCCGTTTATTCTGAAACAACCAAATTGTTTTTGCGGAATTGCCGAAGTTTAGATGGTGTGGATGAATTCGGCTCAAAAGACAAGTTCTCTGTCTATCTGATCGCTCGTCATATAGTGGTGGGAAACCAGTTAAACATCCGAAACCACAAATGTTGAAATGTTTAGGGTAAATCATCGTAAAAGTATTAGATAACTACATATGCAGTTAAAGTTTGAATAGAGAGAGTTTGATTCCAGTGGGTGTCAACCCGATCGATCAGTTTCTCTTTTCTGTCGCCTCTGGAGAAGTGTAGGTTTTAACCCTCATGTCTTCAACAGGACTTGACGTCTTTTTCAACAGTGTGCTCGCCTCGCTGAACCTCTCTCCATCGCTCTAGTCCAATTTACCAACTGTGTTGTATCCGCAGAAGTCATCGTTGAAAGTCAGTTGAAAGATCTAATTCGGCGCAGCTGGGGATTCTTTAGAAAGTTGGTTGGGCTTTCAGAATCTGTATGGTAAAAAATTTCAGCTGAAGTGCCGTATTCAAAGTCGGTTCAG
This sequence comes from Volucella zonaria, assembly GCA_963966105.1. Taxonomy (NCBI): domain Eukaryota; kingdom Metazoa; phylum Arthropoda; class Insecta; order Diptera; family Syrphidae; genus Volucella; species Volucella zonaria. The sequence goes on from OZ014534.1 coordinate 30,393,069, forward strand.
ATCTTTCGCCGATGATTGTGCTATCATAGCTAAATATGTGCATTGCTGTTTTCCGAACCCGCAAATCTAGCTCCTAAGATCTATTCTGAAGGAGTCATCGAGGACTAGAAGTACAAAGGGCATATAAATAGCAGCGATGGAAATGAAAATTTCAGACTGAGTAAATTAGCCGGTTTTAAAATATTCAAGGAAGGCTGTTGGAAAATTTAGTTCGAAAAGCAATGGAGGTTTAAGTTCTAGCCGAGATTCCAGTCTAAGAAATTGTACTACGGTTCGCGAATGAAGCGGGCGCAGTAGGAATGTAGATATGTGGGAAAAATATGGTAGCATTAGAAGTAACTTAAGGATATTAGAGGATATTAGGCTCATAGACAATTAATAGAAAGAAAATGATACTCATGAATATTAAGGGCTCTAGTTCAGTAGAAAAGTAGATTTTGTTGCGACGAGGTCAAACATATACTCGTATTACATAGGCATACCTACTTACTTCTGTACGCTATATTGCTCGAGTTTCTGCAACACGCTGGGCAATGTATGCTTGAAGTCATCCACTCTTCTGGATACTTGGATAAGCAGATTGGAATGTATGGTGTACTTAGCCATAAAGTTGTTTTCGTGCCTAACGATGTGATGTCTATACGGTTCTGACTTGCTCTCAATTAGAGCCGTCTGTTTGAGATGCGTCTAAGTTAAAAAACTATCTGGATGATGCGTACACATCTATAACCAAATGTCTGCGGCGTTCGTGTGAGGGCTGTTGCTTAGTCTTATTGCCCTAAGCCGTTGCTCTGCTTTTCTCAGGAAGTAGCACGAATAATATAGTTTTTTTTATTATTTTATGAAAGGAATCAGTGGCATTTTGCACTCTCATGTGTTGCGAGGACCATGGAAAAGTGTACGCTTCAACAAAGTTTACAAATCATCCGAATCTTCGATCAAAATTCGCAGTCAGTTGCCTCTGCGTAACGTGCGTTAACTTCAATTAATCGTTATAGTCTGATAAACGAGCAATTAAGCATTTGGTGGACAATATTCGAATCAACTTATTAATTTTATAATGTTGCCGTGAGGCAACTGTAGTCAGTTAGTCAATACCGCAATCAATCCTACCGCGCCGTTCTCAACATGGACATATTTGCGTCCTTATAATTTCGTATTGACCTGCCTAGTGACCATCATGCACGTTGAACTTTTGCTAAAGAGCACAACTTCTACAATTAGCTAAGCACCGTATTCAACACAACGCTGAATGGAGATACTTGTATCGTCATACTCGATAGGGGACCTGAAAGCAAAGGCAGGCAATGGCATTGAAGAGCTCACTGATGTGATCGGGAGGCACGGGCTTGGCGACTGAAATGACAATGGTGAAAGATTTGTTAATCTCTTCAACACCAATCGCCTAGCCATAGGAGACACTATGTTTGAGCAGACCTGCCACAAAGTCAGCTGGGTGTCAACTGACAGGAAATCATAGTCCAACCAAATCGACCATTTGACGATCAGTCGACGTTTCAGAAATTGCCTTTTAGATGTCGGAAACAGAAGAGGAGCAGTTGGTACGAGATCATCAGCTTATGGTATGTACTGTCCAGTTACGTACTGCATCTCTTCGAAGAGTCCGGAATATCACCAAAACGCCTAGGCATTGTATAACATTGACTGGCTAAAGATCTCCTTTGTAAGCCAACAACTAAGAGATCACTTTTGGCAGCTCATTGCCAATATTAGTAGATGGTAGACAAAACATAGCACGTGGCTTACCGAGGATATCTGGAGGTGGATTGAAGAACTTAAACTATTTAAAGCTGCTCTTGTATACATCCCAGCAGTAGGGAGGAACGAGCTAGAGTCGCTGTATCGAAGGAAAATGAGAGAAGTGAGGCATAGCGTACGACATAGAGGACAAACGTAACTACAATATACCAATGCCCTGGCAACAAAACGAGAGGAAGCAAAGAGCTGACAAGTGGTCATCGTTCTAGCCAACATCCAGTGAAAGGCTTAGATGGTTCCGTACTCGTTTCGGATGAGGATTAACTTAAGCGATGGAAGGAGCATTTTGCTGTGGATCTTAACCGTGTATTCGCCAGCGATGTGCACCCAACTCAAATTGAGCTGCTCGATGAAACAATTTCCCGAATTCGCATCTTCACGCGCAGTTAAGGTGAGATCGCTGCCGCGATTAATGCGCGGTAAGACTATAGGTAGATGGTATTCCAGCAGAGCTTCTGCGAGCCGCTCCAGCAACATCATCAGAACATTTACATCCTCTTGTTGAGTATCCCCGACGAGTGGAAGATAGGAATGATTGTCAAGCTCCCTTAAAAAAGTAGTCTTATGGAGTGTGAAAACTGGAGAGGCATTTGCGTTCTTCCCGCAGTTGCTAAGGTAATAAGGTGTTAAATCCGTGGTGTTGTATGGGTACAGCATTTGGAAGGTGACTGGTACTATCACAAAAAAACAACAAATCTAGTATACATGTCAAAATAAAAATATGTTAAACAAAAGTATGGTATAACACAAAGTGTGGCGTTGCCAACATCTTCCCCTTTACTATACTCGTATTTAAGGGTGCAGAAGTTATCCAGGCACAAATCAGTTGATTGGTCGTCGAATTCGCTGAGGTCGACGTGGTATAGATGGTGAAGTATCAGATGGTAAAGTGTTGTAAGGCGATGTCTTGAAAGTGTTGACATCTTCAGGGCTAATGTTGTCGCATGAAGCAGCTGGTTCTCATGAAGTTGTATCGCATTCATATACGTCCAGTGTCATGTCCCACGGTTTCTTTCACTCGGAACTAATTTGTCGCCCTGCAAAAAACGTTATAAATGACCTTACCAATATGTTGGTTTATTTTTCCTGGTTTCCACTGGAAGTTGTTGTTACTGGTATGTATACTAACGTAAGCTAGGTCTTCATTCTTGAATGATATCGGCTTGGTTCCACATTTCCGATTAAATTGTCCAGCCATAATTGTCCGATTTTTATTTGTAGTCTCATCGTGGCTATGGTGAACATCATTTGATTATGAGAATGTTTCTGCCAAACATGATTTTAGCAGGTGAACCGTTTGAAGACTTTGGCTGACAGTTCCTTCTTTATTTAATTTCCGAAGTGAACGTTTGAAGGTGTCTACAAACCGTTCAGCCTGTCCATTAGAAATCGGGTGGTACGGACTGGAGCAGAGATGTATGATACCGTTCTCTGCCATGTACTGTTGAAACTGTTAGCTCTTAAATAGAATATCATTATCGGAAACAATTGTCTTCGGTAATCCAAATCGGGGGAATATCATCTTACTAGGAATTTCTATGGATTTTGTTGCAACTATTTTCGGTCATTTGGAGAAGGAATCCACTAATACCAAAAAATAATTATATTCAATTGGTCCAGCGTAGTCCGAATGGAGACGTTCCCATTGTTCCCTTGGTGCAGGCCATGGTTGATACATTGTTTTTGTAGGCATCTTAGCTGTTGCACTTTTGAACGAGAATTTTGATATCAGCATCAATGTTTGGCCAATAAACAAAACTTCTGGCTTTTGTCCTTTCGATTCCTGGGTGGCCGCGATAGAGTTGTTTAAGAACTCGTTTCTTATATTGTACAACTTTGGAATGACGACTCGATGCCCAAACATGATACATCCATCGATGTTGCCAAGAGGCTCTGGTAACATTGGTGGAAACCCACATTTCTGGATCCATATTATCATTGGCATGCTACGGCCAGATTGTATTCTACCGATTATCCTGCAGAAAGCACCGGAGGAAGCAATCCAAAAAATTATGGAAATTCTTAAACAAAGTCTAAATTTAGGGTACATACCAATAGCTTGGAGGGAAGTTAAGGTGGTTTTCATACCAAAAGCTGGCAAACAGGGGCATATAACAGCAAAAGATTTCAGAACAATAAGTCTGTCACCATTTATTCTTAAAACCCTAGAGCGAGTTGAGTGCAGCGTTATTACTCGTAAAAGCGTTCTAGTAGACGCTAATATTGAACAGGGCATTACAATCCGGGTTTGCAACATGCTTTCAAGTAGGGAAATAATCTGTTCCAATCGGCAAATCTCGGTTAGAATGTCTGCCACCAGTGAAACTCCTCAAGGGGCAGTCATGTTGCCACTACTGTGGGTGCTGGTTATCAATAACACCCTTCAAAAGCTTGGTACAATGGGTATGTGTGCCAGAGCATACGCAAATGACGTGGTCATAATAGTGCAGGGACAATACTTAAATATTTTAAGCGAGATTGAAGATGATCAGCACTTGGGCAAACACAAACAACTGAATTGGAATTTTAACGTAGCGGAAAGAATCAAAAAGGCATATAATATATACACTCTTTATCTGCAAACAAACGATAGGAAAAATTTGGGGCTTAAAACATGCTATGGTGTACTGGCTATAAGTATACTCGTAGGGTGATGGTAAAACCCATACTTATTGTACATATGGTGCACTAGTACGGTGAAAAGCAACAAACAAGTAGACTGTATATAGAAAATTAGCTGCGGTTCAAAGGACGGCTTACATAGCCATTACAGGTGCGCTCCGTACCACACCTACGGCAGCATGGGACACCTTTATGCACCCAATACCACTTGATGTACAGATCAAAAAACTTGCTGGCAACAGCTAATTAATTTGGCTCACTTGCCTGTCCTAGTCAAGCTACTGCCAGGCAACGCAATTCAAGCGGATGAGCTTGCAAGAAGGGGTGGGCTACTTAACAGTATTGAGGTTGCTAACATCAAACGAGGAAAAAATCAGAAAGACTGCAAACCTAAGTTGGTCAAGTCTTAAAGGATACAGGGTATCCAAGGCTCTCTCTACGCAAAGTGACTCAAATTGTCAGATACGGATATTTGTAGATTCTGCGGTAATCTGCAAGCTGTTGAGGACATACTCGTAATATACATAATGAAATCGAAAACCTAGAGGAAATAGACAGCACGAACTTCAAATTCCTTCTTGGCTTTTGCAAAGAAATTGGATGTTTCACAGGAAGATTGTTTAGGTTTTTGGCCTTTGTATACAAATTCAACTGGTTACACAGGGATCGTGATAGGCCCGTTTTGGCGCCTAGTGTTTGTGTGACGGTACGTCTATTAACCTACCCTAACCTAAGGCTACGGCATCATTAAAAAAATGTGACTGAAATTGTTTTACAGGCAAGTTAACTTTCAAACCTAACAAATTTAAAAGAAGTTCAGAACTCACCGCATGAGACCCAATGGTACGGTTCAATGGAGGAAGAGTTCAGCTGTATTATGAAACGCAAAACTTGGACTCTAAGGACTGAAACGAATAAAATCTGTAAATTTTCATACGGGCTATATTTCCAATGTGTGAAAATTGCAATCCCATTTTGTACCCAAATTAGCCTGCATATTCTCTATTTTCAGTTTGTTATTGATTTTAGAGAAAAATTAACGGAGAAGTGTACATTAACGAGTGCCTAAAAAAACGGTTCATTCCTTTCTTAAACAAAAACGAGGGTTCAACATTATTTTGGCCAGATTTAGCTTCAGCTCACTATGCTCATGCGACGTTGAGCTTTCTTGTTGCTAAAATTGTCGACTTTGTCCCAAAAGACATGAATCCACCCAATGTTCCACAGTGCCGTCCCATTGAAAAGTATTGGGCTTTGGTCAAAGCTAAATTGAGGAAAAGTGAGCAGTGTGCAAAGGACGTAAAAGATTTTAGTGCTAAATGGAAAAGAGCGTCCAAAAAGACCACGGATGTAACTGTCACCAACATTATGAAGGACATTCGAAAGAAGTTGAGGAAAGAATGGGAACCCAAATATTTTTTTTTTTATTTTTTGTAATTGTGAATGAACTTAATAAAAATAGAGTTTTAAAGCAAATAAAAAAAATTTAAATGAATTGTGAAAATATTTTTTTTTTACTTTGAAGTTTCCAAATTTTATTCGTTTCAGTCCTTATGTGATTTGCCAGAAGGATATAAGTCAATTGAATTTCGGTAGGTATTCAAATCAAAACGCAAATCTGACGGTAGCATTGATCGCTAGAAAACGAAGTTGGTTGCACAAGGATATTCCCAAAAGTATGGGATCGACTACATGGAAACCTGTGCACCTGTCATATGGCAAAATTCGCTTCGCCTTATCTATGTTTTATCTGTGGAAAAAGATTTGGAACTTTATCATCTGGATGTGTAAACAGCTGGATATAAACAGCGAATGGGTCTGTTGATATGAATGACGAGTTTAAAATGTGGAAACTTTATAAATTCATATATGGTCTAAAATAAGCTAGCAAGCAGTGGTGCCAAATCTTAGACGAAAAATTAAATAATCTAAGTTTTAAACAATCAAATTGTGATCACTGCATATACTACAGCAATGAAATTATTATATAATTCTTGGAATTTATGTGGATATTGTCCTTGCATCGAATTGTAAAAATACTGTTAATCACATCAAAGAACACCTTTCTTATGATTTTGAAATTGGCGACTTAGGGCAACCAACATTTTGTATTGGACGAGAAATCAAAAGAAATCATGAAACTTTGTCCATTTACCAAAATCATTATATCAATAATAATTTATTAAAACACAACATGCAGAACTGCAAACTATCTATAATACCTATCCAAGTTAAACTTGAATTACTATAGCCGGAGAACGAGTGGCTGTCGACAAACTTAAGTATCAGGAGCTGATTGGATCACTTATGCACCTAGCCGTATTTTATCATTGCTTTCAGCGTTAGTTCTCATTGGAGTGCTGCAATTTATTTACTGCAGTATTTGAATTCCACAAAAGACGCCAAGCTATTTTACAAAAACACATCATCTCCTCTAAAAAGATTTGTAGATGCTAGTTGGGCCGAAGACTTTATTGTTAGAAAGTCGCAAGGTGCTGCTTTTTGCTTTTTATTTGCAGGAGTCGCTATCAGTTGGGAATCCAGAAAAAAAACGTACAGTGGCAGATGCAACCAAGGAAGCATATCCGCTCAGTTTTTTGCTCAAGGAGCAATGTTTATTGCGATGAACCGACTACAATATTTTGCGATAATCAAAGCGCAAAACACATAACCAATTACGGATTACAAATACCATCTTATATAAGAGAAGCTATCGAAAAGAGCGCAGCACAAGTCAAATATCTTCAAACCGATCAGCCGATGCTAAGGCCGTTCCTAACGAGAAACATCGTTTCTGCTTCAATAACTTATGAATGTAATTTTAAAACTTATTTGTTTCAAAATTAAGGAGGAGTGTTAAGAAATTTAAGTGAATACACTAAGTACATTTCTTAATTAATATAATCTTTGCACTAGGTAATCTAAAACTACTCGTAAGATTACCTTAGTACTATTACAGAAATCTATTACTCGTTACTTCTTTTCTATTTCTATTGTCAATCTATTCAATAAACTTTTTATTATTCTTTTGAACTGTTGAAGTAGTTGGACTTGTTTTTCGGTAGTAATAAATTCTTAACAGAACGCTGTAAAAACTTATGTTTTATCACAGACCTTAGGCCCATCGAAAACATCTTACTTCATCTTCCAGAAATAAAGAAACATCCAATGATGGATTGCAATAAGAAAACATGTAACTCCATCAACTTTCTCCGGGAAGACATAGATATTCATCTCCGATTATCCACATCCAATACCCATCTCGAACCTGCAACAAACAATCATCAACTCTCAAAGCATTACGAGTTCATGCTTGACGTTATATTCGATAAAACAATGAGCTTTCGCTACGAACAGAACAGTGTTGAATGATTTGGAAAACTTCATTGAAACAGTAAGTCGTAAAATCGATGGTTATTCAACCCATCTGCTGCCGCACAACAGTTACAATACTTCAATTTTGGCTGAATTGTTACAAACCGAAGCCGAATCATTACCACATCCATTGCCGACAACCCTACCTCCAAATCCTCGCACCAACCCATCGATCCAAAAATCTTATAATATAACTGCTCCAACGTCAACTCCCCCTGTCGCCGCCCCACAGAAATTTGTTACACAATTTAACACTACGTGGACGCTTTCCGAGTGGCAAAGCTGGCTATGCCGACTCCGTACAACAAATCAGATGTTCACCACCCTACTCGTCAAAAAGAGGTACGGCATCACCATCAGCCAATGCTCAATATTCTCAACATCTCACCACAAAAAAAAACGGAATTTCAAGATTAACTTACCGGCTAGGTAGGAATGGTTATTTGTTAACCCATCCAACACCAACCTGAACCTCGGAAAGATACGGGTCTCCAAAAGGACGGATCAACCAACCAATAAAAGCACAGAAACAAAACGAAGCGACGTCCCTAAGGTTGATTCTCCATGCAAAGGTGTCCCACTTGGTATCCACAATCAAGGTACTTGGCGCAATTATTTTGGTCTCGTTCTGCGCATCTGTTAAATTCTGGCAATATGGCCGAACACAGTGACGACAAAGGCGGAAATATCTTGGTTGCGATAGATTTTTGATTTACAATTGATTATACGAGTGCAAAGTCTAAAGGTGTGAAAATGCGTTGCGTTGTGTTAACAACTATAAAAGCAAAAATAAAACTGGAAAAGAGGAGATATCGTATCATTCGTTTCCAACACAAAGTAAATTGTGCAAACAGTGGGTTTTTTTGTGCCGCCGAAAAGAAAAGTTAAATACAAAAACGACGCAAATTTGTGGCAAATATTTAAAAAAAAGTGATTTTGTCTTTAATCCATTGTACGAGCAATATGGAATAGTTCTGAAAACAACCAGAATTAAAGAAGATGCTGTTCCTTCACTTTTGTTACCATTGCAAAAGGATGAAGAAGTGACGAGCCCACGGGATGGTATGTGAAGAACAATTACTATAACCGTTATTTATACCAATAACACTCGGTTTTTTTATTTCAGAGATGCACTAATTGTGCATGACAAGGAGAACATTAATTTGGAAGTCACCGCGGAGAATTTATTTCTATCAAACAAGTACGATTGCTCTACGCAAATTGATGCTTCCAAGGTAGACGGCGGTACACAAGTTAAACCATTAATGGTCGACTGTAGTACACAAATTAATGAAATTATCTCTACATATTCTCAGTAAGTAGATGACATATTAAATTAGTGTAATGCGAATTGAGTGTACATAATTAGAATTTCAACCATTGTTTGTACAAGTATTTTGCAGATTATTGGAGCAAATAGCTAATTTGAAAGCAGAGAACTGGAAGCAGCAACAAGCTGTTGACTCCGCTGGTCATATTTTTGCCAAGGGCAAATTAAGAAAATTAGAATGTCCTCAAAAACGTGCAAAATGGTCATCAGACGATATTGCTAATGCGATCGCAATACATGCAGCTGGCCCTCGAACCTACCGATTGATGTTGCGAAAACAATACCCTCTTCCAGCTGTGATACCACTTAAACAGTGTTGCTCAAAATTAGAGGTATATCCGGGAATTATCCAATTCATGTTGAATATTATGAAAAACATCGATGTGAAAGAAGTTGACAAAATTTGTGTACTTTGATTTGATGAAATGAAAGTCTAAGGATAATTGTCTACGACAAACGGAAGGATCAAACTGCGAAATACGTCCGAGTGGCGATGATAAGGGAAAGAACCAATTTCCTTCGATTTTGACCAACGGATGACCAAACAAATACTGTTTAGTATTATTCACCAATTAAGTGAATGTGATTTTAAAGTGAGTGCAATCGTCTGTGATCTCGGGGGAACAAATCAAGGTTTGCTGCGTGAACATGAAATTACGGTTACAAAATAGTTTTTTCAAAACCCAACCGATGAATCAATGAATGTGTATGTATTCGCTGATGTGCCTCATCTCATAAAACTCATCCGGAACAACTTCGTTGATAATGTTAGTTTTATTTTGGACGGGCAACTCATTTCCAAAGTAATCATATAAGAGCTAATTTCTGAAACTAATGATAAGTCTGATTTGAGTATTGTTACAAAATATCGCTAACCAATTTATAAGTTAAAGGTGCAGAACGTCAAAAGGTGAAACTTGCAACAAAATTATTCTGACACACGGCCTCTCAAGCTAATATGCGGGCTAGTAGTTTAGGCGAACTAAGTTCGGAAGGCTGGCATAAGTGTTCTGTATTTTTTAAACAGGTAATAATTCAAATTTCTTTAAAAATCACGTGTCATCTACATCTTTACAATTTCAGGTGAAGGACTAATTTGACTGTCTCAACGTAAGAGTTCCTTACCAGAATAGTTGCTAACGAGTTCAAGGCGTTGGACTTTCAGAATCGCTCCAATTTGGAATTGTCGATGAGATGACTTCCGTAATGCTTAATATGAGGGTTAAAGGAAAACGAACCATGATGCTCTTGCAGAAAGGTAATGTTGAATTAAACGAATTTTTGTTTTTACAATCTTATAATACTTTTAGGCATTATCATGATGAATAATGCTCTTAAACTTCTGTACAACGACTTATTTTTAGTATTTACTGACATGCGGACTGAATCAAGATGTTTTAGAATTTTTTCGGAACGATTTGATCCAAAGGTGGCCTATATGATCATCTAAACCGTTTGGAATTCGTATATCGACTTCGTTCAAACATGCTTGGACAAAGTGAAGGAAGTTTATCTATGAATGGTATGTTTTATTCTTTAACTAACTTTTAATACAACACTTTCGTGTTTATATCTTCCACAGGCAATACTTTAGTAGATAATACATCCGGCTTAGAAGGTACGGGCTATTTAAATAACACTCTACTGAAGACACTTAATACCGACTTCATAGTAACTGAAGAGCCGGTATATGAACTGGAATCTCTACAGTACGATGGACTGGAGCATTTGGCAGGATACATTTGCCACAGGATCAAGAATCCAGATTTAGCTGTTCCAAATACCCAGCAAGAGACATCGTTCACGAGGACTAATAAGCTGACGGAGGGATATCTTCAAAAACCCAAAAACGAAAGGATGGTAAATATGGAGAAGATTGAGATAATTTTTAAAATGTTTAATAAAGATGATATAGTTTATTGTCGTAGCTATTTAAAACAGTTACTTAATCTCTTAAAAGACATACAGTCCGAAAGAAAAGTGAAATAAATTTTCTTCCGGTCACGTATGTACTTTAGAATTAAACACCTAAATAACACAATAGAAGACAATTTAACAAGTAGAAAAAGAAAAACTATAAAAACAATATTGTAAATTAGTAGAGTAAAGCTAGTCTGTTTTGAAGTTCTGATATTTTTTTTGTAAAAGTAGAATCATTTTTATATTAACTTATGTTTTAATAATGTGCTCAAGAAATGGAATTCGTCTTTTTGTGTTATATTTTCTCATACACACACATATTAAATTTGTTTCCAGATACCTCGGCACCAAGTCGCAGATGGTTGTTGTTTTAGAATCGCTATTAATCAATATTTATCATTATAAATGAATAAAAGTGTCCATAAAGAATTCGAACTCAAGCAATTATTAGCGTACAGCATATGTAAACAAAAAATTGATCACTCTCGGCAGCCATCTTGGATTTTTTCGGTATTTACTTTTTCTGACACATGCGCAATATATTACCTTATGATCTCTACTGTGATCCACAATAACCTCAACGCTTCTCTCATCGCTATATCTTCTTCTGTTAAACATGACTTTGTTCAATTAAAATAACACTTTCCACTCCCAGCTCAACCTGTTGAATCCTGATTCCATCGACGATATCCTTATCTTTGGTGCCTTTAATCTGCTGAAGGTGATTCAATCGGAAAATCACTTCTTTTTTACCGCGCGAAACGCTAGTTCACCCAAGGAATGTCTATTCATTGATCGTATAACAGACTCCAGCCTATGCAAAGTAAATGGCGTCCCTAACTCCATTGGTTGGCAACTTGACCTTATTTTCACCAGCGATCCCATTAACTCCACAATAACGTTTTGTCCCTTAACCCTGTCAACTATCGACACCTTTCACCCCGCTCTTCTTCACTCATTTTTCCATAACTCTCCACTTTTTTTACAACTTCCATAAAGCTAATTTCTGCAAAATCAATATCTATCTCAGCAAATCTTCTTTTGATTTCACCAACCTATCCTTATCTGATGATGCTTTCATTTTATACAGCGAAATATTTAATTCCATTTCTCTTTTCGTCCTCTTTTCTCGGCATAAAACATCATCTACTTCTCCTCCCTGGTACAACAGAACGCTTCGCTCTTTACGAAACAAAAGAAACAAATTATGGGCACCTTTTCTTCGCACCAATTCATATTACGACTTCTCTAACTATCTTGGAATTCACCCAGTGCTATAACTGTCTCTACTAGCGCATACCAGCCTCATCAAGGATTCTAAAACATTTTCTCAATTCGTCAACTACAGAAGCAAATCAGACGGTTGTCCCCCTCTCTCTCGTTCTATAACATACGAGTATCTTCGACCTGACCCCATATATTTCATGATTTCTCCCTAGGTCCCCTCTCTCTAAATCTTTTGAACCTACCCTTATTAAAGAAAAGCTACAAAATTTCAAAGATGAATTTTTACCCAGGCCAGACGGGTTCCTCGAAATATTTGTCAAAAAGTGCGCATACCATCTTTTGCATCCACTTTCCGCCCTATTTCATCTGTTCCTCACACAAGGGGAATTCGTTCAAATTTGGAAGACCTTTTTTATAACACCGGCTTACAAAAAGTGATCAAAGAATGAAGTAACCAACTACCGACCCATTGCAAAGCTTACTCACATGCCTAAAACGTTCGAAAGTTTTTTATATGAAGTTCTAGGCTTTCAGTGTAAGCCACTTATATCACCTTCTGAGAAGTACATCAACCACTACAAATTTAGTTTAATTCGTATCCATTGCGCTTTCAGCCTTAGAAAATGGCAACGAAATCGATGTTATTGCTACAGGCTAAGGCCTTTGATCAAATATCACATCAATTGATCCTTTTCAAATTGTCTTCCCTCGGTTTTGACCCCATATTGTTAAAATGGATATCTTCTTATCTGGAAACCCATTATTATAGCGTTCGCCTTAGGCCAGCCTTTTAAACCGTTTTTAGCCACTACAAGGCAGCCATCTAGGTCCCCTCTTTTTCATTTTAGCCATAAACGATCTTGAGAGGATTTTTAAACACTGCCCCCTATCCATTTAGGCCGACGACACTAAGTTCTCCAAAACTATTTCCTCATCTCAGGACTCTATTCTCCTTCAAGAAGACCTCGATTGGTTTACCACTTGGTGTCTAAAAAATTTCTTAAGGCTTAATTTCTTCAAATGTCAATCTACATATAACTTTGTCACGTAAGTCTAATCAATCTCCTTCTCAACTTTATTTTCGGTATGGCCTTACGACCTTGGAATATTATACGATAGAGAGTTAAATTTCCGTTCGCACATTGATGGGATAATCCTTAAAGCCAACTCATCACTTGATTTTATCAAACGATGGTCTAAAAAATTTTGCAACACCTATGTGACAATGTCACTTTACATTACCCTTGTGTGGCCGCTTCTCCAATATGCCAGCCAAGTGTGGTCGCTCGTTCAGCGAGTTCATATATCCCAAATTAAGAACATTCAACGTCATTTTCTTCGACTTGCCCTTCGTGGACTACCCTGGGATAACCCCTTTAACTTACCTCCCTATCACGACCGCCTCAAACTTCTTAACCTGAATACCCTCGAAAAACGCAGAGACGTAGCTGATATTCTCTTCATTCATTGACTTCTTCTTCTTCTTTCAACACTAACCCTCGTAATTTACACTGTCCTCGTATCTTCTATACTGCAACCCATCGCACCTCTCATGGTTCCAATGAACCAATCTCCCGCATGGTCCGTAAGGTTAATTCAAACCATCCCTTTTTTGATTTTAACCTCAGCACTTCCCGTCTTAAACTTGATCTCCTCGGCCATTACTTTACTTCCTAACCCTTAACTGTTGTTAGTTTTTAAGTCCTAGTTTTTTAAGTTAGTTTAAGCTTGTAAGCTGGGCGTTAGCCCCCACCAAATTACTTACTTACTTAGGTGGCGTTGAACTTGGACATCAACCAACAAGCCTCTCCAGCTAGGCCGATTTTTCGCCAGCTAATGTCATTGGCTGAAGTTGGTTGAGGTCCTCTTTCACTTAGTTGTGGTCGTTCTGTACTCCGCCGTCCCTCGGAGTTAAACTCAAACACTATTTGACCGGGAGCTGTGACGTCCATTCGCTCAACATGCATCTGTTGACGCCTGACTAGATCGATGTCGCTGTACAGCCCGTACAGTTCGGGGATGAATCTCCTCCTTCATTATCAATACAATTTAGTTTCGTCTGATGAGAGAGAGCTCTGTTACTCAAGAAACAAATTGTCAAGAGTAATTCTGCGTCTAATTAAAATTTTGATGTTGTTGCTGCTTGTAACTGCGGATCCAATGTTGATGATGCTCTCAACTGTCTGGAAGCTATAACTCCCAATGAAGACGTTCTGGCCAACTCGTCGAACCTAAGAACCCATTTTGGCTGATTCTGCCTCCATATTCTCGAAAGCTTCATTGACGGTTAACTTATCCAATCAGACAATCTTAACAATTTGGCAGGGATGTCAAAACAAAAAGATGGTGAGTATCTCTCTGAACCGGCAATTTCAGACGAAAAGATGGTTAGCGTCCGATTTGAAATTCCTGATTCTTTTTGTTCCGTTTTTCCAAATCTGCAGCAGTATGAAAATTTTATCCATTGTGCACTTTCCGGGCCTGATATATCACTAATGTGGACCAAACACATTATCTATGAATGGTTTCATACCCTCATAGAAGAAATTTTTTGTGCGATATTGAGAAGACTTATTGCTCTATAGTTGGCGACGTTACGATGGTGAGATTCCTTCTGGTAAGCTTCCTCGGATCATATCTTACAGATAAGTTAACCAGACATCTCCAGCTGCTTTAAATGGCTCAACAGGCAGTTCGGCTCAACTAACAGTTATGTTAGACTTTAGTTTCGATATTGCTACCTGAACTTTTCACTCGTCTGCTAGGTGGAGTGAAAAGTAACCTCCTTGACCGCCAGAATGCGCTGCTACTTCAAAAGGGGTTATGGTGCCTTGAAGTCCGTTCATATGTATTTAGGCAGACATGCCAAATTTCAGTGCCATACTGTCTTTAGTTTTGTTTTGACAGCTGATTGTTGTTGACGTGTTTAGCATCATGTTGAGTATGGACAAAAACGATTTTCGTTCTCTTATTGGGTATATAAATATATTCGTGCGGTTTTTTTTTTCAAAATTTGATTATTCAAAGTATTGCCCATCTGAAGCTATGACTTTTCCCCATCTTTCTGGCAATTTGTGGATCCCATCCCAAAAGAACTGCGCCGGCTTGGCAGCCAAGAATGAATCAAGCCAATTTTTGATATTCTGCTCTGATGTGAACCGTATTTCAGTGAGGGCGTTCTGCATCGACCGGAACAAATGGTAGTCAGAAGGAGCAAGGTCTGGGCTATAAGGCGGGTGGGGTAAGACTTCCCATCCACTGTTTTCCAAATAGTTCTTAACCGGGATAGCAACATGGGGCCGAGAGTTGTCATGATGGAAAATTATTGCCTCGTGTCTGGTCGCATATTCCGGGCGTTTTTCGGCCACTGATCTCTTCAAACGGATTAATTGTATTCGGTAGCGTTGTCCATTGATGGTTTCACCCGGTTTTAGTAGCTCATAATACAGCACACCCATCTGATCCCACCAAATACATAGCATTACCTTCGCGGCATGGATATTCGGCTTTGCCGTTGATTTGGCTGGTCGGCTGGGTTTCACATATGATTTTTTGCGCTTGGGGTTGTCGTAATGGATCCATTATTCATCACCATAACAATCCGATGCAAAAATGACTTCCAGCAGCATTTCGGACATGCAAAACCGCCTTTCGACGTCTCTCGGCTTGAGTTCATGTGGAACCCAATTTCCCTGCTTTTGAATATATCCAGCTACTTTTAAACGTTTTGAAATGGCTGCTTGAGTGACACCCCAAGATTCTGCGAGCTCTTCTTGTGTTTGGCAACAATCTTCATAGAGTAATGCTTCCAGTTCTTCATCTTCAGCCAAAATCACCACTTTTAAATCGTGCAAACCACTTTTGGTACGTTCGCTCAGCTAGCGCATGTTCGCCATAAACTTCCACCAAAATACGATGACTTTCGGCAGCAGTTTTCTTCGTATTAAAGTAATGAAGAAGAACTCAGGCACAAAGTTCGACATATTTGAGTGAAAAAAAATTATTGTTGTTTACGCTTCAAATGAATGACATATATTGAAATGATGTACAATGACAGTAGCTTTCCAACGCATGTTCCAATGGAATAATAACAATGGAATAATACAAGTTACGCCATCTCTTAGCAAATCGCACAAATTAAGTTATAAACCCAATATAAAACATTATTTGTTGAGAAAACAAAAGAAAAGTTGGATAAATAGTATGGGGCTATTGCTTCGTCAGATTACACCGTCATATATTGGTTTCGAGAGTTTCGTGGTGGCCGCAACTCCACTACCGATCAATTCTGCAGCGGCAGGCCCTCCGATGCGGTTACAGAGGACAATTTCAAAAAAAATACATGAAATGGTGTTGGCTGACCGGAAAACGAAGGTGCGTGAGCTAGCAGATACCACAAAGATTAGTACTGAGCGCACACGCCATATTTTGGGCAATATTCTGCATATGAAAAAGTTATCCTGCCGCTGGGCGCCGCGCATGACCAAAAACACGAACGCGAGAACACTTCGAAAGAGTGTTTGGACTTGCTGATGCGGAATCGGGCGGACTTTTGGCGTAAATTGGTAACTGGATTTGGATCCCTCGGACTATTATCTCTTCCCAAGCCTCAAAAGATGGCTCATCAATAAAAAATTCAGCTCACGCGAGGAAATCATCGACGCCACGGAGGAGTATTTTGCAGACCTTCCGGAAAATTACTTTTCGGACGGGATCAAGAAGTTGGAAAATTGCTGGAATAAGTGTGTCAAACTAAAAGGGGACTATATTGAATAAAATAAAAAAACATTAAAAAAAAAATTGTTTAATTCCCAAGGAGGTTACTTTTCACTCCACCTAGTAAGTCAGGGATACGGGGTTACTTGTGGCCTTGTCTAGGGTAAATGCTCCATTCTGCATGATAGCGTTATTTTGGCCAATAGCGCCATTTGATAGTTTGCAGGGGTAGTCTTCCACAGACGAGTTGCGACAATAATATGATCGATGTTATTTGTCTGTCAGAAACGTGGCTGCATCCTAATATTAATGACGACCTCTTTAAAATCAGTAATTACCATAAATTCAAGCGTGCAGATAGACATAATAAGGTAGGGGGGTTCGTTGCAATAATTATTAAAAAATGTTATGGATTTAACGCTGTAAAGAAATCAAACTCGAAAGAGTTATTAGAATATACCATATATTCATTAAAATAAGACTTGTAGGGTGTATATATATGGCTCCTAACATAGCCAACTATATATGTATATGGTATATGAGAGATCTTTTAGAGGAGTTGTCTGTGCCTTATGCAAAAATTATTTTCTGTGGAGATTGGTACTTAAATATATTAGAGGGTAATAATAAGCAATTAATTAGTTTGGTAGAGTCCTTTAATCTTTATTTTACAAATAGTACTCAACCAACTCACTTCATGCCTAACAAAAAGCCTTCCAAAAGCCTTCTAAGTGTTCTTAGTTTCTAATGTTGGTTGGGTAATGCTTTACGATCAAATTCCTGTTCTAGCATTTTCACATCACTACATTATTTTCCGTACAATTAACGCTTTCCCTTCTTGTGTAAAAGAAAATCCAATAAAATCATATAATTTTTCCAAAATCAATTTAGAAGCACTGTTTAACGATAGCCGAAATTTGGACTGGTCGCCGATATATGTATGTATACAAAGAGCAATGTCAATATTCAGATGGAATATATTCAAAATTGTGTCTTATTTTTATTTCATAAGCATGTACCCTTAAAACACAACAGAAAAACTAATAGGGCCAACATTCCACGGTTAACCTCTATAATTTTCAGCCTTATAAAAAAAACGCAATCTCTTTTACACTAAATGGAGAAGATACAAATGCTCAGCTATTTATAAAGAATATGGCATTGCACGAAACATGGTAACTCTTCTAATACGATAAAAAAAGACCTTTTATGAAGATAAATTCAACCCGAGGGACTCGAGTTCCAAATTCTGGAGCAATATTCGCGATATCGGGCTTAAATCTGTAAAAGATGCACTTCCTAACGAAAAGATACTTTTTCACTCTCTAGAATTGATGATATATACATATGTAGGACAAACAATCTTAAAGATTAAATCAAAAGCTGTTGGCTATGATGGTGTATACCCGACTTTACAAACTCTTCTTCCCGCTTTCCTCCCTCATATTACCCAGATATTTATTACTATACTAACAAGGTCCGTTTTCCCCAATAAGTGGAAAGTTGCCAAAATTCTACCATTACCTAAATCTAATAGTAGTGAATATCGACCCATAGCAATCCTTCCCTTTCTAAGCAAAGGTTTCGAAGCAATAATAAGTAATCAAATTAAGGCTTACCTGATTAGAAGAAATCTTATCACGAAATTTCAGTCGGGCTTTCGGGCAAAACGTAGCTGCACTACGGCTTTACTAAAAGTGTGCGAAGATATACGTGCCGGACTAGACTGTGATATGTTGAGCCTCATTGTCTTTTTAGACTTCTCAAAGGCGTTTGGCAGCGTAAATCAATCTAAAATATTAAATAAACTGCATAATCAATTTTTCTTCGAAAGTTCGGCGAGCAAATTAATATTCTCATATTTATCTGGCCGTCAACAATATGTGTCTAATGGTACCAAACACTGCTCACTTCTCAATGTCTCCTTGGGTGTCCCTCAAGGTTCCATGCTAGGAACTCTCCTTTTTTTATGCTTTATAAATGATATAGCCGAATGTTTCATGACCTCCGCACATCATATATATAATCAGTATTAATGATGATCTTAAGCGAATCCATGCTTGGTCAACAAAAAATTACCTTAGTCTCAATCCATCTAAGACAAAAGCCATGATCATTAATATAAAAAGACAAACCGGAGATTTCGCCCCAATATCTCTTAACAACACTCCCATAGAGAATATTGATAAGGTAAAAAATCTCGGAGTTTACTTAACTAGTACATTTACTTGGAATGTACACGTAAACAGAGTAGTATCTAAAGTGTAAGGCGCTCTTCGCGGTCTAAGCCCCACAAAAAACTACCTTCCGATAGCTGTTAAAATGAAATTGGTAAAATCTTTTATTTTGCCGATACTGCTTTACGGTTGCGAAATATACGCAGACTTGGACTATGTGTCGAAGCGAAAACTCACTGTGGCTTATAATATGTAGTTGCGCAAGGCACATCTTTGCCATTAAGCGGTCAGATCACATTACGCTCTTCACTAAAAGAATAACCGGGTGCTCCTTAATAGCCTTATTAAATTTAAGAACCCTACTACTACTTCAGAAAATAATTACTACAAAAAAACAAGACCATTTATTTGATAAGATAAAATTTGCGAGTAACCAAAGGACACTGCAAATAATTTTACCTAGATATAAGTATCTTACTACTAGTCGAAATTGCTTTATCCATGCGATTCATCTATGGAATTGTCTACCAGTGAAAATTAAACGATCAAGCAACACAAATATATTTACAAATGAAGTTTTTAAATATTTAGCACAAACTTACTGATGGGATTTCTATACCTTATGTCCTTCTTTCGCATCTTTTTCCTTCCGACATCCCTTATTTCTTATAGTAATATAATATTATTTTTTTTCTTTCTCTTTTATTTAATTTTGTAATGTATTATTGCCTAGCTTGCACAATTGCACAGTCTTATATGTACAAGAATTTCTGTGAATTAATAAATAAATAAATAGTATCGGCACCCACCGCGACTCTACTACAAGTTGTCCACATTAACCCTTGCAGGCTTCCATTCTGGCTTTGTTGCCCTGGTCACAAACTTGATTACACTTTCGAACGTCATACCCGCAGTTTACCTAACACCTCTCAATTTCCTCGATCGTGCACTTCTCGTGCTCTTTCCTTTCCTTTCCGAGAAGCCTGAGCTCTTCTTTCTCGTAGACTTCACTAGCAGCTCTTGTTCTTCGATGTATTGCAACTTTAGATAGATAATTCTTCTTCGGCAGATTGTATCTGCCAATATTAATCGACAAACCAAGAGGCTATTTGTGGAGTCGCTTTGAAAACAATCACATCAGAAGCAGCATATCTATTGCTATTCTACGCATTGTGTATGAGTGCTAGTATTTTTCTAGCAGTCTCTTGCGATTGTTCCCTTCCAACGCTAAAGTTTGGTCTTACTGACTGCAATAAGATACTGATACGATTCGATGTTGGATCTTCGAAAAATTCGGATTTCCAGAATGCTGAAGGAATGTTTGATGTTAATCGCGACGTGATCAATCTGGTGAATGTTTACAAATCAGAGGATAGTCAAGTCCCTCATTGTATATTGAGTTGTGGGTACCGAGTGCTGGCAACTCAAAGTTTACGCCCTGTTACAAATTCTAAAAGCCTGAATTTATTGCCGGACGAGGTATAGTAACTACCCGCTCAAAGACGGCTTCCTTTCCCTGATTTACTTTATAATCTTGTAATATAATTTTGATGTCGTATTTAGAGCAATGAGCATATTTTAGGCCTAGGAGGCCATAGAATTCCTATTTGATGCTATCATCCTCATCCTCTGTACGGGCATGAACGCAAATCAAGTTAATTTTTCCGGATATAGCCTTGGTGGATATATATATGAGGCGTTTGCATACATGCCGAGGGCTTCAGACTTTTTGCCGAAGACTGCACCGAATAGCAAACCCAAATTATCTCTCATTTTTGTAGCAGTCACCGTAGAGCCGTTTTTAACACGGCCCGTTCTATCACACTTTTTGGATTGCGGTAATATCCATTTTATACCAGTCTAGGGCTCCTGCGAGTTGTTCTACAACTCTGGTAAAATGTACAAAGATGAAATTCGTTGTTCTTAATACGATTGCTGCGGTGGGCAATATTATTTTTGTCAGTATACGGACTATATAACCGAACCTTTCGTCCATGTGTTTTATTAGAGACCTGGCCCTCAAATTTGGGAGTCCCAATTCAAGAGACAACTAAAAGCGTACGGGCAGATCAGCAACATCATCTACATAGAAAGTTATGGGAACCTTTTGGTTTAAGCCCTCCATATTACTGCACTGAAACTATGTATGATATTTTTGTCCTAAATATATTCTTCACACAAACAAATAGTGTAGGTATACAAAAAGTTATATGGGATAACAACTTCAGAGTCCTGAGCAACTTTTCACTACAAAAACTACGTTAACGTCCTCAACAAAACAGCAAATTTGACCCCCTTTTTTTCAGCCGGCAATTTGTTAAAACCGGATATTTTTCCCAGACTGTTTCAGACACATATTGCTGCCTTTGTTTTTACAAAATCAACACTACCTTTCACTCATTACAATTCAAACTCACCGCTTGGATTCGTATCCTTCACTTAACTGTCCATTGCTCCCACGGTGATTCCCTAAGAACTTCGCCTTGTCATGTCTTGCAGTCAGTTTTTGGAAATTGATTGCGAAATCAACACATGCAGTTCGAACTGGTTTCGCGCGTAAAAAATACCAAAAGAAAAACCCACAAAAACTTAACGCTTTGGGAATCTTAATGATCGTACGGATCACAGGGATCGCTAACCTCAATTTCCGAGAACTGAAAATCACGTAATTGCACCGGTCCTTGCTTCTTGCGCACTTGTATCGTAAATTCACAGGAATGACATTATGACAGGCGTTTTTTGGCTTTTGAGGCGGAAGTTGCTTCAAGGTGCTAAGAAATGGAAAAGAAAGTACCTAAACTACCCACCCAACCAGTTTCTTGGGGCAACAGATTCTCGGTCCGAAATTATGCAAAACTTGAACCAGTTCGCATTTTTGAGTGAAATGTCACTGAAAATCAACCGAAATTGTTGTACGCGTACATTTTTTTTAAATTTAACAATTGCGCGGATCATAAGTATCTGTAACTTAACACAGACGTCTACCCGCTGGAACAGGATGTATTCGTATTTGGGAGGCAATCCGTACACATAAATCCAATTGACTTATAAAGGCTTAAATTCTTAAATTAGCCACAGCATGCTCGTGTGCGAATTGGAGTAAGTACCCGAATACGACTTTACATGCGGGGACCTAGGTATATTTATGTATGCACTCGTATGTGCGTATACGAGTATATGTTATAAACATTATGTGAGTACCTCATGTATCTGCAGCTCATGTTTCTATATCTCATGCAAAATACACAAACTAAATCTACTAAATTGAATGTGAGAGCGGGGAATGTTGATTGCTATTAAATCATTGCGTTTCCAACAATGTCGCATGTACGACAGAGGAAGTTGCTTTCTGACATGTACAAATAAATTCGTGTGTAATACAAAAGTACTGAATCTTTAGTGTATGAATCGTCAGATCTATTAGAAGACATAAGAAACCTACGTGCATATGAGAAGACAATTTTCGGAGCTCTCAAAAGCCCATTTCTAGGTCATTCATTTACGATCAAGAGTTCGTTTGGAATGTTGGTAAACGCTGTCATTATCTAACAGTCCAAGGTCTAAGCAAAAATAATAGCGAAGTGGTTTTGTGGCACTCCCTGTAAAACGAAAACGAACGGAGACTGCACCCGCATGTCTTTAAAAATATTTTTATCAGCAAGTATGTAAATGTTAAAATTGAGTGAATGCAAGGTTAGAAAAAATGGTGGGTTCTGAACGTCTTATGGATACCAAAAATGTACGTTCCTCTTCCTGCCAGCTGGGAAAAGTGAATTCTGTTCTTACTCGCAGTGGAGGAGACTTAGCTATATGGGATATGAACCGCTAATGACTTCGTCCTCCTACTCAGAGTGATGTGCACAAGTTTTTGAGCATTTAAGAATAAGCTTACTTTGGTATATCCTGGCCAATGTTTATTGCAATTGCTGTATGAATACTAATGGCTGAAACTTCTTTTAGAACTTTATTTTTAGAAGAAACTGCATTTAAATAAAGCTGACATCTTGTCTGAGTCTTCAGATATTTAATTTCTAAACCTGTTCCATTTTTTCTTACCCATGCTGATTCTTGACTTTGAGGTCACGTTTCTGCAGAAAATGCGTAATAAGCACAACGCTATACTAATTTTTTCTTATGAACGTAACAATAATAAAAGCCATCAATATGTTTGCAGAAAAACCCATCGATATTATGATACTTGGGAAAACCAGCAGCAAGTTAAAATAAAAGAAATGGTTTTTTTTTAATTTAAGTTGCAAGGCTATGAATAAAAAATGATTTTTTGTGGTTTTAGATAATTTTTATTTTATGTCTTAAAGTTGCTCATCCAATTCACTTAAAATTGCTATTTCTGTTGAATAAACAAGTTCTTCCTTTCTTCCCCACACAAAGGAATCCAATACTGTAAGGTCAGGAGATCTTGCACGCCAACGAACTGGCCATTTCTTCCCATCCAACGATTACCATACTCTTTATCCAGCCAATTATTAACCGCACTCCCATAGTGGGCTAGAGCACCATCCTATTAGAAATATGAAGAAGTTAGTTGCATCTATAATTTAATTCGTGCGGTTTGCTAAGAGATGGCGTTACTTGTATTATTTCCTTGTTATTATTCCATTGGAACATGCGCTGGAAAGCTACTGTCATTGTACGTCATTTCAGTATATGTCATTCATTTAAAGCGTAAACAACAATAATTTTTTTTCACTCAAATACTCGTATGTCGAACTTTGTGCCTGAAAAAGTGTTTTTGCGGGGAGTTCTTCTTCATTACTTTAATATGAAGAAAACTGCTGCCAAAAGTCATCGTATTTTGGTGGAAGTTTATGGTGAACATGCGCTAGCTGAGCGAACGTGCAAAAAGTGGTTTGCACGATTTAAAAGTGGTGATTTTGGCTGAAGATGAAGAACTGGAAGCATTACTCTATGAAGATTGTTGCCAAACACAAGAAGAGCTCGCAGAATCTTGGGGTGTCACTCAAGCAGCCATTTCAAAACGTTTAAAAGCAGCTGGATATATTCAAAAGCAAGGAAATTGGGTTCCACATGAACTCAAGACGAGAGACGTCGAAAGGCGGTTTTGCATGTCCGAAATGCTGCTGGAACGCAACAAAAGGAAGCCATTTTTGCATCGGATTGCTACTGGTGATGAAAAATGGATCCATTATGACAACCCCAAGCGCAAAAATCATGTGAAACCCGGCCAACCAGCCAAATCAACGGCAAAGCCGAATATCCATGGCGCGAAGGTAATGCTCTGTATTTGGTGGGATCAGATGGGTGTGCTGTATTATGAGCTGCTAAAACTGGGTGAAACCATCAATGGACAACGCTACCGAACACAATTAATCCGTTTGAAGAGAGCAGTGGCCGAAAAACGCCTGGAATATGCGACCAGACACGAGGCAATAATTTTCCATCATGACAACGCTCGGCCCCACGTTGCTATTCCGGTTAAGAACTATTTAGAAAACAGTGGATGGGAAGTCTTACCCCACCCGCCTTATAGCCCAGACCTTGCCCCTTCTGACTACCATTTGTTCCGGTCGATGCAGAACGCCCTCACTGAAATACGGTTCACATCAGAGCAGAATATCAAAAATTGGCTTGATTCATTCTTGGCTGCCAAGCCGGCGCAGTTCTTTTGGGATGGGATCCACAAATTGCCAAAAAGATGGGAAAAGGTCATAGCTTCAGATGGGCAATACTTTGAATAATACTATTGTACATGTTATACACGAATTAAGTTATATACCCAATATATAAATCATTTCGCAAAAACTCCAGATAGTTTGTAGAATTCAGCCGATTAACTTGTTTTCAATTACGCCTGTCTACATATTGACGCTGAATTTGTATTCAAATAATTTATGTCTCCTTGTATGTGAATTCTCCTCAACCCATGTATGAAGATTATGAAAATTTGTGATCCTATCTCTTGAGATTCGTCCGTCCAAAGATTTCTTGTAATAAACTGGTTATCATCCAAGCTCCGCTCCAGCAACCAGTTAGCAAACTCAAGTCGCTTTTCAAAATCATTGGGAAGCAGTTCTTGTACAGGTGTATGGTGGTATGGGTAAAGATTTTCTCCATGGGTACTGCTATTACTAATTTTATGTCTGGGAATATTGAATTGCAAAGCTAAGCGTCTGATACTGATTGATGGATCAGTTTTCCAGTATTCTTTCAACAGCCGAAATTCTTCGTACTTGTAGAGCTCCTGTGTTATGTCGTGTATTTGAAACTGATCCAGTTTCTCGAAGCCTTCGATATGAATTTCCAAATACTATTTCACTAGGAAGTCGTCGGTTAGGATAAAGTTCGTATTATCTTTGTCGGGCTCTAAACGTAAATAATGTCTGCGTATTCTTGGTTTGTAAATGTAGACATTCAAATAGCGTTTCTAACTAATTATAACCTTTGTGTGTAAAATTTAACTGATGAATTACTTTTCTTTCTAATTTTTTATACCATTTGTGTTTGGTAAATTTTCCAAATCGGTCTTCATACCCCAAACCTAACTCTTCCTGAGAACTTTTACGGAACAGGGTAAGGAAATGAGGGTTTTGACAGGTAGTCAACTAAACGAGTATGCTTTAAAACTCTTTAATAGTTAAGCAAATTTAAAAAAATTGTCGTAAAATTATTAAATCTTGGAAAACCACTCTTATTGTCAACTGTTATTAGAAACGAAGGTTAAAAATCATGAGTTCTTTTTATTAACTTATTGCAGCTTTTTGTATGATAAAATCTATTTACTTTTCTGCAAACTTGTTGACGATTTTATTTTTTATTATTGCTACGCTCATAAGATCGTCTGAAGATTCTTTTTCAAACCGCTGATACATCCAATTCAGCCTGAGTGATGCTGCTCCCAGCCAACCAGCTTTCCGGAATTATCCGAAAACTGACTGGCCAAAATGCAAAGGAATACTGACACCAATGCACTGGATATGAAAGTCAGGGAATTCACCTTGGCTCTCAATCCGGCTATGGCCGCTTCGTGCCTAGAGTATCTAGAGTAAAGAAAAAGCCACACTGGTGGATATCTGCACTGGGACTGATTAGAAACACTTGTAGAAAACTTTCAACTTAGCAAAAAGCACAAAAAAAGTGACTGACTGGGACTCATACAAAGAATCCCTCAAATTATACAAAAAAAAAACTCGAAAAGCGACAATCCTGGAGATTATACAGTAACATCTGAAGCATCGAGGCTAAGAAAAACTCTTTCTACAGATCCTATGATACCTGGCTGTTTGATAAAAACCGATGGCTTTTGGACAACCTCAAGTGATTAATCACTCAACCTGCTACCGGACACCCACTTTCCAGGCAGCTCCCAATTCACGGCCAGTAGCAACCCCAGCAGGACTACTGCAACCGGGACCAAAATTTATGGTCTGATTACAAAAGACAAACCGCTCTGAGCGCTGCATAGTTTCAAACCATACAAGTCTGCTGGTCCGGACGGTATAATACCTGCCGAGCTACGGAGGTCCTCAGATACTATCCTGCCTACGATAGAAAATATAATGAGGAGCAGTATGGAACTCATCCACATTCAACTGTCGTAGAGAGAAGTCAATGTAGTTTTCATTCCTAAAGCCGGAAAATGTTCTGATGTTGACCCAAAGGAACTCTGTATATCATATTTCCTTCTGAAAACTCTAGAACGACTAGTTGATATGCATAGACGAGCTAAAATTGATCCAAGACTTCTGTCAACGGCTCAACATGCCTACTGTAAAGGAAAGTCGGTGGAAACGGCTCTGCATGCACTGACTGGCCACAGCGAACGATCCCTACAATATAAAGAGTACACAATTGTTGCTTTCCTGGATATAGAGGATGCCTTTAACAGCGTCAATACATCCGCAATCACGACTGCGCTGTCAACTCTGTAGGTAGACGACTCACTTGGGGAGTTGATCAGTCTTAAGCTAGATAACAGGACAATCAGCTCTAAACTGGTTAGGGGTTCTGCTAAAATACGTGTCAGCAGCGGTCCGCTGCAAGGCGGTGTCTTTTCTCTCCTTCTCTGGAACTTAGTGGTCAATGAACTACTGATGTACCGGGAAGCGAGTAGTAGCAGGGTGATTGCCTACGCGGATGACGTTGCTATAGCCATCTCAGGTAAGCATCTTAATACCATTAAAGAACTGCATCAACTAAATATCAACAGATTAACCCGTTGGGCCGATCGCAGTGGATTGGGAGCAAATCCCTATAAAACTGATCTCGTTCTCTTTTTCAGGACATACAAAATCTCAAATATAAGACCCTCCCTCAATAAGCAGTACCAGTTTAGTCTTTTCCGATACAACAAAATATTTGGGTCTCATTTTTGACAGGAAACTAAACTGGAAACCTAACATTCAAGAAAGAGTCAATAAAGCTACAACAGCTTTATTTTCTTGCAAAAAAGCCATTGGGAATAAATGGGGCCTTCAACCCCGCATAATCCACTGGCTCTACATCTCGGTCATAAGACCGATACTCACCCACGGGGTGGTTTTCTGGTTGACAGACTTAGACAATGCAGTCAACTGCTGCAAACTAAGTAGGGTCCAATGTCCAGCATGTCTATGCATAAGCGGAGCCCTACGCTATACTCCCACGGCACTGGATATTCCGTTTCAGTTGACAGTACCCGAAATCTTCAAGTAGCTGCAACCTCAGCTATTTTCAGATAAGCTAAATCTGAGCATCACCTTCCGTCGTCCAAATCACTGTAGCATGTTCCAGGCGAAAATGTTGGCGATTAAAGAAGCTCTGTCTTGGTTGAAGAAAAACAAGATATCTTCAAAGGATATCCGTATATTTTCGGATAATCAGGCCGCTATCAAGTCTCACTGAATTCTAAAACCGCCCTTAAAAGCGATCATCTTTTACGGAGATGGCAGAGCAGTTCAACCTTCACCTTTGTTGGGTACCGGGCCACAGAGGCATTCCTGTGAATTGCAGCGCCGACGAACTCGCCAAAATCGGAACTAATCTACTTCTACTCCACGTGGTATCACAATGGGCCAATATGCGTAAGTGGGTTGGTATTTCCAACAGTCACTACCTACCTACCTATATCCTGCACCGACCAGAATTTCCTATCCTGCCTAATATAAGTAATCGGAAAGAACGTGACAATGTCTACCACTATGTCTAGCAGTATGTCCCATTCTTAAGGAATTCCTTTAAATATCTTTGAGGGGCATACACTCGAGTTGGAGGAAGCGATAAGCATACTCAACTGCTGCAGAGGCTGGCATTGATTATATATTTACACGAAGAATGCTCTGCGTTACAGAAGCCGTATAATTGGAGAAAATGTCTAAAAATAAACATTCAAATTAGTAAACCTTAACAAGAGGTATAAATATTACTTTAATAAATTTATAAAGTAGGTAGCTAAACAAAAAAAAAAATACTAAGAAATTTCACCCTCGTAAGTCGATTGTAAAGTTCTATTGAACTCTTCCCCTAAAAGCTTTGACCATACTTGTCAAAATCTGCTATGCTAGGAGCACACAAAAGGAGGAAAGAACTTATTTTCTTTCTTCTTGAAGGTCAACTGTGGCCGTGAGTGGTAAACTCCTAAATATTACGATAATATTTAAATAATGTAAACTCTATTTTAAACCTGTTTTTTTGCCTAACTATGAATTAACTATCTATTGAAACAATTCTAAACTGCTTAAATAATAATTTTCTATAATAAAAATGTTATATCGGAGATTCTGTTTTTTCATAATTTTTATGAAATAAATATTCTAACGAAATAAATTAACTAACAAACTAACTAACTGTTCATGCGATATAATAAATTCGCTTCACAATTCGTAAAATTTTTCCACGCGAATTTATATATCTTCTAAAATCACGGTTTCCATAATCCTTTTCGTGAAGTTAGCTGACCTAGTAAGCGAGCTCTTGAAATTCCCAAAAACCTTCATCTTAAACTTAACTTCAAAAAGCTGTCGAAGTTACAAGGATGTAACAATGGTCGCAGGTTTTTGTAAATATACAATCCCCATTTTTCCAAGAATTAACTACATTTGCTCGACGAATTGGTCACTTGTTGATCGTTTTTACAACAAAACTGAAGTTTGTTGTTTAACAAGCAATCTGCATACGCAAGTGAAGTGGCTATCGCAATTCGGTTATTTTCCTAAATATTTTACAGCATTTTAAGAGCACGTGAGCCAATGAAATCGATTTTCTGTTTGTTTGCCAAAAATGTGTTCTTACACTTTACGGCCATAAAGACCTCCTAACAATACTCCTAACAATGCTTTGCAAATCACTGATAAACAACTTATTCGCATTACGTCAATCGCACGTATGCATTGTAGTTAATATTAAAAGTACAGAAACCGATAATGCCACTTTCGGTGATTCCGAAAACGGTCCTAAATTAATTTGTTATTTTGACACATTCATTGTTGCGGTTTAGTTAGCATTTGGTTTCTCCCCGACAACGCGACGGCGCATCAGGCCTAAGATACTTCTCATCGTCATCGTCATCGTCATCAGTATGCATCACACAATCTAAAGATATGTTAATGAATAGCTCAAACAGTTAAAGCCGTCACTTAATCTATATCAACGTGATTATTTATTCAAGGCACGCTGTTTGGGGGGCATCCGCGTCTATGACATTTTCTAGTGGGCGAATAGCTTTACACTGTTTTTGACGAGCTTATGAGTACAGTCTGACACGGAGGTTAAGTATGTTTTGACAAGGTCACTGATTGTTGCTGACATTGTACTACATTTTGATTGATTGAGAACATTTGGTATGACACACGATTTTTAGAAACTTGGTGAAGTAGATGACAATGCTTTTCAAGGAAATAGGAGTTTATTGCAATTTTCTGTTGAATTTTGTCATTTCCTCTTCCCCAATTTGCATTGTTATTGAGCATAGGGAAAGTCAATTTTGCCCTTGCAGAACAAGAGGATTTCTAGTGTCATTGACGTAGGCATGTCTATAATGACCAGGATCAAAACTCCAGTGCGTGTTGTATCAGAGACCACAAATTTTTAGGTAAAAAATGACAGTGGGAGTATATCCCTTGATATGAATACCAAGCTGAAGGAGATTCATCAGTACGCTAAGAGCAGATATTCTAGGGAAAGCCTTATCCTGCCCTGAAATACGGCTCCTTGAGGTCTGCCAGTGACGTATTTTCGTGATAACTTGTTTCACCAGACAGCCAACGCATAGAATATAAATGTCCCTTTTATTTACTTCCTCGGTGACAAGGCCCATGTCTTACCGAAGAATCCTTTACATTGTCAAAAAGCCGATAGCTTCTTGAAGATTTTCGACGAAGCGTGTATAATGAAGTGAGCGTTAGATAAGTTAGACCAGTCATCGTGCCTTCCTTCTCGTAAAGATAGCAACCTCAGTTTCGAGACGATTGACTTATGACTTATTTCAAATGCACCAACAGTCGACACGGTTAGGGCTTCCCGTATTTCAGAGCAATGTGTCGTTAGGCGGGATGTAACAGAAAGTAGAGTTACATTATCGGTATACGCATATTTACTATCATTGTTCTTTTCCATGAAACTAGGGATTCGTATACGCCATGTTGTCTAGACGAGTTAAACATTATGTCAAAAGTTACGTTGCCAGACATCCTTGATGTCGAAGAATGCACTCAACGCCTACTCGTTCATGTAGAGAGCGCCATCACTTCTGCACACAAAATTTTGAAGTACAATCTCCCAGGATCTTCCGCGTTGGTGGGAAATGTTGCATCGGGAACTGAAGATGCATTAGCAAAGGAGTTTTGCGCACAAGAAGCTGGATCATTCTCTCTATACTCTTCAACATGAAGGAAGCCAGATTGAGTGTATGTCTTCGGTGCTAGCTAATTTATATGCATCTAAGACGCAACTATTTAATAGCTTCATCCATCATCACTACCGATAACAGTTACCAGCTACGCCGAATTGCGGAGCACTCAGGAGCTGGTTGTAATCCGGTTCTGATTAGTTTATCTGGGAAGTGAGTCTCGAGCACGAGAAAGACAGTCTCTGCCTTCGATTTCTGGTAGGTGTCCTTTTGAGGATTTTGATCAGTCTGCTGGCGACACCAAGTGTATCGATCTTTTCGCAAATATCTTAATAAGATGCCCTCTTCGAAACCGAATTAGCTTCTGTCATATTCATATAATAATGTTATAGGAACTAAAAGCACTCTTAATCTATTCCAGTATTTAGAAGTTAGAGTAAGTGAACTGTTGTATGAATGTCAATCCTAAAAGTGAACTAGATACAGTGTTATGACTAAGAAGGTTGTGTTTTACAATACAAGTAAATTGCTTCCACATTATTCTTGCATGATCATGGCTTCGTTTACTTTAGCGTTAAATAACCTGTTTTGAAGTACAAAATCGTGAATGGGGACCTGCAGGGGTTGTTCCTGACAGGGTACGTTTCTTCAAAACACATCGTAAAGGAAGGTAGGTTCTAAATAGTTTCTCGTTCTGAGTTTATGCGGAGCACTGATGGGTTTGCCGAACTCAACTTTAAAGATGGTTTTCCCCGTATTCCTACAATTCAACAAGACCAAGACCTATAGCTTGATATGGAAGCCTACGAGAATACTTTCCAGTCAGTAATCTTTCGTTTCCATCAAACAGGATTACTTCCTGCATTCCTTTCATAAGTCAGCCGATATTATGAAGTCCAGGACATGATTGCTTCTGAACTGGTTTGAGGACCCGCGAAAATTTGTACCATTGTTTGAGTACAAGTGCGATGGGTTTCCGTTGCTGGGAGCTGCGAGAAACGCGTCCTTTGAGACAAGGCATATAAACGACAATATGTTACTTTTAGTTTGATAGGTGTTTCCTTCCAATTCTTGTTTTTATGGCGATGGGATCAGAATAGATACATCCACAATGTTTGTGTAAGATGCGATAGAAGATTTCCTATAATTTCTGCTGATGTGTTGTAGCTTTCCTCTGGCGAAGCATTTGATCCAATCGTTTGCTATCTTTCGAAGCAAGTTCCTACTTACTTCAATGATCCAAAACGCTTGCCGAATTAAAAATAATAATTCTAATACGCCAGGATAGAGCATGCGTTAAAGAAAGCGGGTGTCACTTTGGTATGATGATCGAATGGATGACGTTAAATGAGGCGTTAGCTTTTTGAATCCTTACACCAGCGCCGAATATCTCTTCATCATTTAAAAAGAATGATAGATCAGTAATTTTCGAACTCTTACTAAAATCATGACCTGATGTGGAATCACCTGTTTCTGGCAATGGTACTTAGGATCTTATAAATCCGATTTCCGACGAAGATATGCTAATGGTAGAGAGCGAGGCAAAAGCCAAGAGAGTCACACCAAGCGAAGGCGTTTGAAAACGTAGTACAAAAAGCAGGATCGTGTTAGCAATTGTGCTCCACACAATTTTATGCGTGGATCACTCAGCTGAAATGATGTTGATTGGGTTAAAGCATGACGCGGATGGTTGGGCGTTGTAGAGGTAGGGTAAGCACTGAGAGGTGTCAACCTGGCGACAATCAGCGTTGTAACAGTTTCTACTCGTACACATCAATTAGGCTTATTTTACCTTCTAGTTGTAACCATCGGGTGCTGCTCGATGTCCATTCGGACTCAACTTGTCAAACTTATAAGCCCAAGTGCTGACCCAGATGGAATTAGCGGTGAAATAAATCCCAGAATAAAAAACATAACACCTTATCCAGGCTAGTCCGGTAAATTTGGAGCTTAGTCACAAAATTTCTCCTTCACAACTTCGAGCGTTGCGTCGATTGTATGGCATGTAGCACCGTCTTATTGGAACTACAGATCGAATATGTCAATATTGTCGAGCTCTGACTAAAAAAAATCGGTTTAAATAGCTTTCGACCTGAGACCATTGACAGTATGTCTCCTTCCTCATTTCGAAGGAAATAGGGTCGGATGATGCCACCATGTCATAAACCGCACCAA
Organism: Volucella zonaria; assembly: GCA_963966105.1. NCBI lineage: Eukaryota > Metazoa > Arthropoda > Insecta > Diptera > Syrphidae > Volucella > Volucella zonaria. The sequence continues at coordinate 30,426,193 of OZ014534.1, forward strand.
ACATTCAATCTTTGTGGATGCATTGATGATTGGCCAAACACTTGTGGATTATATTGACCTAGCAGCTAAACCAGAAATGGGCGTCGTCCGAGATGATTTTTTGGCCAAAATCCGGGTCCCGGCCAACATTTCCAGCGAATTCACGACGTTGTCTATGGTCGTCGGGCTTCATTTCTTGCGTCAGCACAATCTTATGTGGATGTAGGCTAAAACCAACCGCAAAATAAAAGGCTTTGACTCACTGGCGATGCCCAATTCAGCTGATTAGCGTCGAATTCACATTTCTGTGTCTTCTCCGATACTGTCCGATATTGGTGGCTGTGTTTTATTCATTCCGCACTAATCTCTGTTTGGTTGGTGGCTGAAGATCCAACAGCGTGTACTCACGCTCAAACTTTTCCACGGTGCGACGAATTGCCTGCAATTGCTTGCACTGAAACCATGATGACGACCGACCTTACGATGGAACTCACGTTGCGTATTTACAACAGAGACTGAATTTCAATAATATTTCTTTGATAATTTCCACACGTTCGGCAAGCGTGACAGTTGGATGTCATTGGTAGCTTTGACAGCTGCTGAAACATAATTGGAAAAACTATAATTCCTATCTTGCCACCCGTTATTTCAAATATACTTTAAAACGCATCTCGTGCTTTGTGGTTGATTTACTAGCTGTCATTTTTAACCGCAGTATATTTTATGGAACCTTTCCCAAGGCGCTCAAAACTATAGCCCTATTTCACTTCTGCCGACCTTTAGCAAATTTTTTGAAAAAGCAAATAAAGAGAGGATAATGTCTTATTTGGATTAGGTTAAGTTTTTGAGTTCAATGCAATTTGTTTTTCAGCACCGTAAATCTACAGAAGATGCCCTTCTAAATTTTTTCTCCAATATTTTCTCTAACCTTGACGATCAAACGTTTACTGCTGGACTATTTGTTGATATCAAAAAAGCTTTTGATATAGTCAACCATACTATACTGTTGGATAAAATGGAAAGAGCAGGTTTTCGTGGATTCATGCTAGATTGGTTTAGTTAGATCATACCTATCGAACAGATCTCGAAAGGTGAAGATTGATGGTGTAAGAAGCGAGATCCGCTCATTTGATTTGAGGTTCCTCAAGGTTCAGTGTTAGGACCCATTTTATTTCTTATTTATATAAATTCACTGTTTTCACTGAATTTTAGGTGTAGACTTACGGCTTTCGGACATGATGTTGGCTGTTCGTATGGCTCTTATAGTGCTTTGGGTCTAATCTCAGATATTAATTGCGATTTTAGTCTGTTAACAATTTGGTTCACCGAGCTCAATTTTTTTAATTTAGCTACTCCAATGGGTATGAAACCGGACGTTTATTTTCATGCATCAAAATGCCAAACGTAAGGATTAGCACATTGCAATTGCGTTTCAAGTCAACTACTTCCAACCTTCTGTAACAGTCTCAATTGCAGTAATAAATACTTTTTGATTGAGAAAGTGGACGAGTTTAAATATCTTTGTATATGTATGTTTGTATATGAAAACAATTTAGGCCTTATTAGCTTTGCAAAAAAGTGTAGTGAAGAAAATCTGCAACAAGCATCGGCGTCATCCATGTTTCCCATTGTTTCGTGATATGAAAATTCATTTGTATTATTTTAAAGTATTGAAAACGTTCTTTTATAGATCAGGAAATTTAAACAACAAATTAATTTTTGACTACAATCTACGCGGAAATTTTTCTTATGTTGCTACTGTACCAGTTTTCCGTACAACTGAATTTCGTAACTTTTATATATGTAGTTCCATTATCTTTAAAATATTTAAAATATTAGAACAATAATAATTTCTCGAAGTTTTAAGAAGTTTGTAAGTAATTGGCTCTTTGTTATTTGCATAACGTAGAATACCTTTTCTCTGATATTCTGGTGTAGGCTGTATGTTCACTAAACTTTTTCTTGTAATTAAGAGGAAATGGACCAGTTCACTGGGCCGCAAGATCTTCTGAACTTGCAGTATCAAATTTCTTTTTGAAAGCGGAAGAATGAAATAACCGAAAGTGAATTGGAAGAGCGTATTGTCGAAACGTCATCAAAAGCAAAGCAGCAGTTAGCATCAATAAACATTCGCAGTAAAGTCCAAAAACGGCCTCTAACACTCATGCAAATCCAAGGAGTAGAAAACAGGAGCACCTGTTATAACTATTTTAGAACACACACATAAAATAAAAATTATCTAAAATCATATTGGATCTTAAGTTAAAAAACATTTTTTTAAAATTTGACCTGCTGCAGATTTTCATAAGTGTCATAAAATCTATGAGTTTTTTTGCAAACTTGTTAATGATTTTTATGTTACTATTGTTACATTTATAAGAAAAAAAAAATAGTAAAAGTTTATCTTTTTTACTCATTTTCTGGAAAAAAGTGACCTCAAATTCCAAAATTAGAATTGACATGAAAAATGGATAAGGCTTAGAAATTGGATATCTGAAGACTCAAACAGGGTATCAACTTTATTTAAACGTAGTTACAAAGGCTAGTACATATTTCTTCCAAAAATAAAGTTCTAAATTAAGTTTCCACCGTTAGTATTAATAGAGCAATTTCCGTTAACATGGGTCAGGGTACAGCAAAGTAAGCCTTTTCATAAATCCTCTATAAATGACGTCAACATTTTAGACAGACCCTTACTGTAGAAGGATTTTTTTCTTACAATATCCCCAAAGATCATAATCCTTGACGAATTAGGGGACATCCTGTATAGTGAAATAATAAGAATAAAATAAACTAAACTAATATAACACGTCCGCTGGAAAAAAATCCTCAATCTGCTGCTCGTCCAATTGCTCCTCACGTTTTTACTCCTGATGTTGATGAACCCATTTTAGAAAGCTTATCTTTCAATTGTTGCTCAATAGCTGTAAAGTTACTTCAAAATATTCAGTTAGATTTGCCATTTTATCGTGCATCGTTGTACGCTTGTCGAACTTGCGGAAATTACTAAAAAATATTATCAAAATTCCGGCTCAGTTGTAAAGTTGTAAGTAGGCAACGTGAATTTCGTCGTAAGGTCGGTCGTCATCATGGTTTCAGTGTGCAGGCAATTCGTCGAACCATGCAAAAGTTTGAGCATGAGTACACTCTGTTGGATCTTCAGCCACAGACAGAGATTGGTGCGAAATGGAGAAAACATAGCCGCCGTAGCGACCAGTTTCGAGGAAGACGCAGAAATGTTGATTCGGCTCCGATTGGGCTACGCCAGAGAGTCAACCCGACTTACTTTGCGGTTGGATTTGGGCCTACGTCTGTATAAGATTGTTCTGGCGCAAGAATTGAAGCCGGACGACCATAGACCATAGACAACGCTGTGAGTCCGATAATTGTGCGCTGGAAAAGTTGGGCGAAGAACCGGCTTTTGGCCAAAAAATCCTCTTCTCGGACGAGGACAATTTTTGGCTCAGCGACATATCAACAAACAAAATTGCCTTTATTGGAGCTAACACAATCGATATGTATTCGGCCAAGCATCAATGCATCCACAAAGATGGACTATTTGGTGTGGTTTATGATACGGCGGCATCATCGGACCATATTTCCTTCGAAATGCGGAATCAGACATCGTTACCGCCAATAGTCTCAGGTATAGAGCGATGTTAACTGACTTTCTGTGATCAGAGCTCGACAACATCGATATGTCGGAGCTGTGGATTCAACGAGATGACGCCACATGCAATACAAGCGACGCAACGCTCGAAGTTGTGAATGTGAAATTTGGCGACTGGATCATTTCACGTCGAGCGTTCATCAATTGTTCGCCGCGATCATGCGATTTGACCCCACTTGATTATTTTCTCTGAATTTACGTCAAGCCCTTGGTCTACGCTAATAAGCCAACCATTCCGGAATAACGCCGCGCATATTGGACCGACCGCTTGAAACACTGCCAGCGAAGCCGAGGCGGCGACTTGAATGATGTGCTATTCAAAGCAAAATGGCATTAACGTAGCTTTAAAATAAAGTCAGAATAAATTTTATATCTCTCACCGTTATTGTTTTATTTTAATTTTTTTTTCGTTCTTATCTGGTCACCCTTTAGTAAACTCAGTACCAAAAAAGGAGTATGACCATTCTCCACACGCAAAACCTTTGGTAATTGCTGGAGACTAAAACTATGTATATAATACACTGAATGTGCATTGCCACAGTTAGACCCTTTCTTACCCATGGTGCGCTGGCTTGGTTGAAAGCGAATGAAAAGGCTAGTTACCTTAAAATACTCACATAAGTTCACAGACTAGCATGTGTCACAGTAACTGCTGCTGCTCAACCCCTTTGTTTAGACGAATTCTTAAATTCGCGGCTTCCAAAAGCTCGATCAGACTAAGAGTCTATGGACGCACCACAATTTAGAACACTCGTCTATACTACAGGAGTGCGAACCATCAAAATTGACGAAGTGTAATGCCAAGCGCGGACTTTGATAAGAGTTTCTCCGCAATATTTCCTAGCAATGGAAAACTCAACCTCCACACGAATGGCTCCAAAATAGAGAGAGGTACCGGAGTTGGAGTCTATTGTGAAATACTACAGATCCAGTACGCCTTCAAGATTCCGGATGAATAGGGTATTTTTCAGGCAGCAAATCCATTTCTATTATGTGGATAGTTAAGGAGCCATAACAGCTTTGGACAGTGAAGCCGCCAAACCAATAGAGTTACAAAAATGTTTTCACGCTCTAAATAGAGTCTGAAAATATCACTGAGTGCACCTGGACACACAAAAGTGAAAGAGCGGGTGACTCTCTGCACAGGAGTAACACACACGACGACATAAATATAACAATTGAAAGCCTGAAATGCAGAATTGAACTTATAGCCATAGAACGATCCAACAAAGTATGGATGTCCAGGAGTGACTTTGTCATCTCACGCTCACTTTGGGCAAACCTAGGCAGTGAGAAATCACGCACCTTCCTCGGACTCAACAAAGTAGACATTCGTATCGGTGCAAGTGTCCTTACTGTGCGCCAGGTACGATTTCAATATCTTTAAAGCCTGGAACTTAATTCAACAAGTTTTCTAACTTTTAATGGAGTGTTGCTAATGTACTGGGACTGTGTTTTAATGAAGTGACTTTTGTACGTGAAACCATCAGCTGAGAGAATTTTAGTAATTATGAAGGTGGGGTAATTACGAGTGTCCACAATTCGTTTCGTAATCAGAGAATCTTTTATATGTGCAGAGATTCATGTAAGTCTAGTTCATCTTCCAAGCCCACGTTATACCTTGCAAGAAGTGATTTTTAGCTCAGCGCAAGAATTGAAAGCTTCATGTCCAAAGTCCCATTCGAATTTGATTTCATTAAAATAAATGGAGCCACATAAATTGTAAGCTAAACTTGACCACAACTACGTATACTATATTTACGCCTACATACTGGTCACAAGCTAAAGCAAAGCTAAAGCTCAGTCCATTTAGGAACAGACTTACTTCGCCCTTCCTTTTACTCCGCTTCCATTATCAAGGGGTGAATCTGAATACTTTTCCACTTAAAGAGTTTTCTCCAGATTCGATTTCATTAAGTACTCTTTGGAATGCTGAGCACTTGTCGTGGATGCTTTCTTCTCGCACAAGATTCTGCGATAAGATTGTGCGATCATTAGTCCAGATCATCTGTAGCTATGATACGAATACGAATACGAATACGAATTTTGATTGTCTGCTCATTCCACAAATAGCCCAGCGAGAATTAGTCCCAATGAAAATGTTTTTGAATTCAGTTCAATTGAAAAATTGTCGTACATACATACATACATATGAGAATACGTACGAGTAGATTGTCTCCTTGGGTCCATGGGGATGAAAACACATGGGGCCTGTTCGTCCGTACTAGAGACATTTAATGCGCACGAGAGAAGTCAAACACCTCAATTTTATGAATAAGCATCCACGGGATAGTTAGCTCATGGATCTGCAAAACAATGTCTGTGTACCCATAGGCAAAAGATACGAGTACAACCATCAAGAATCATGGTCATTAAGTAATTCAATTGAACGAAATAAACTGATGAGTGGTGTCATGTCGCGGGTTGAGTTGCCAAATGTAGGGCTGACCATTTGTTGGCTTATGATGGTGGAGAATACACCAACTACTGGTGAGATGATTTAGGGCCACCTCGATTGGAATGGTAGTGCTAATCGGATTGACCTTCTCTTTTGTCATATAGGAATGTATAAACACGAGTCCAATTAGCAAATGGTAAAATCTTTCTTATTTTTGACATATCTAAGTGGTTGTGAATATCTTAAATATGTTGAAACATTGTTTTTGACCTTGTCTAGGTTGTGCGCGTGTTACGTAATCGGGCTTATAATGATGAAAGCTTTCTTGTCGATTTGAGGACGAGCAGAGAAATCTATCAAGACAATCAAGCAGAAGAGGTAAACATTTGTTTTACAACTATGACGGAGTGCTAGATTAAAACCTTCAAGGGGAAGATATCATTACGTAATGATTTCCTAGATTCCGCTGGAAAACACCTTTTAGAGCTATGATAGTGAAGGTCAGCAATTGCATACCAATGTTTTATGTCTTAGAAATGGTTTACAATCGGATTGTCAGCTTGCTAATTGTAGTACTCAGAGAAGTGCCATTTAGTACGCGCGAAGGCTGATTTCACTCAGGAACATTCAATGAGATATCAGTTGTTATTGAGGGACAGGAGTTGAAGCATCGTGGATCTGTCAGAATCATCGTGCCTACGATGACCTGCAGTATCCACTCATGTCTTGTCATGGTAAATGGATAAAATTCTATGCTATCCTTGTGTTTTACATTCAAAGTCGAAAAATATAGTCACATCCTCCTACAATAGCTGTTATATTTTCGATCACGTGGCGCCATATGTACTCTGTCAGATGTCGGCATCAGGGTCTGCCACATGTTTAAAACAAATTCTGGTTAAGGAATAATCGACGACGTGACCTTATACAGAGATTCCTTAATTCTCACTTACTTAATTGAATTTTATGACTAAAGAAATTGCGATTGGCAAGTATCACTCATCGATTGATTTCTGTCTAGGTGTCCTCAGCAAGAGAGCCGTGATAGACCTAATCCCTAACTAACTCAAAGTTATAGCTGTCTATTGTGACAGCTTCGATTCATTAATGTTATGCGTTCCTCCTTGTTGACAGTATATAATTCGTTTTACATTTATTCGCAGCTAAATTCATTTTTGATGCTTCTGTTTCCATACTTGCAAACCCAACATTGACAACTAGATTAGTCCTGCCAATGGTATCAATGTCATCAGCGTATGCAAGTATGATAGGTGCACAGTGCTTTGGAAAATTGTGTCTCTGGCATTGACTTGCGAGTCTCGCAAAATTTTCTTAAGTATGATATTGGAGAAGTCATATGACAGTATATCACCTTGTCTAGGGCTACCGGCAGGATTGCTTCCAAATTTTAAGGGACGAGAGGCTTGAAGGCATGAACTTGGCGAATTTTTTTCTAACATAAAATAAAGAAATGAGTTCTCACGTACTTTATTCTTCTATCAATGGAAAGTAAGGCCATGCAAATTGCTCTGTGCAATTGCGCTCCCCAGCCTTGGCAGTTCATCAGAAGTATTAAACTAGATTAAATTTGGAGCGCTTTAGCGTTTTTCGTTTTCTAAAACAACACCTGGGTAATAAAATGGCAGCAGTTCGAGAAAAAAATACAAAAACTTTTTGCTTGTCTTTTTGCTTGAACAGACGAAAAAATATTGTTAAATCAATTTTGACAAACATCGCTTACTGATGCGGTTCAATATCAAAGACATACCCAAACCCTCTCTACTTTACTTTAGAGCAGAGATAGATCAAAAACTTTATATCCTCAACGGACGTAATATGCAAACCTCCGCCGATATAGACTACGCAGCGGAAAAACTAGAAACGATTTTCTCTCAGGCTTTTAACCAAGCATTCCCTAGGAAGATCAACAAATTCAAGACCTCCCCACATTGGTGGACTTAAAAACTATAGTACATTAGGAAGGATGCAAGAAAACTTTTCAATGTAGCCAAAAGCTCAAACTTGTGCTCTGACTGGAACAAATGTAAAGCCAGTTTGAGGAAATACAAGAGCGCAATCTGCAGCACTAAAGGAAATCATGGAGAAAGTTTTGCTCTAACATTGAAAACACAACAGAGTGTGCTAAGGAAAGTCACACCTAACGAACCTGCAGTAGTTGGTGATCTAAAACTACCAGATGATAGCTACACGAAATCCAACACTGAAGCTTACGGACTTCTGTTAGAAACCCACATTCCTGGATTCGTTCGTGCACCCTAGCCAATAAGAAATCCCAGAGGGGATACTATAAAAGAAAATAAGCTGGGTTATAGACTCATTCTCCCCTTACAAACCCCCTGGACTGGACGAAATCATACCAATCAAGCTTCAAAGCAGACTGTGATCCCGTTCCTAAAAGCCAGATAAGCCCAGTCATACCCATCCCAAAGACCTCAGGCGCATAAGCCTGACATCCTACGTTTCAAAAACTACTTAACATGAGTGTAGTTCGAAGTAATCTGCACCGGAAGACTTAGCCTCAACCAATCACACCTATACAATAGACCTATACTAAGAGCGGAAACGGCACTACATCATGTTGCCAGAATGATTGGAAAAAGTCTTCAAGACAAAGAACGTTCATTAGCGGTCGTCCCTGGCATCGAAGGAGCTTTCAAAAATGTCAACATTCCCGCTATAAGTAGAAACTTCGGAAATGCTGGAGTTCATTCTGCAGTAACGAAACTTGTTACCTGGATGCTTCGCAACAGAAACATCAGTGCAACACTAGATAACACGGTATCACACAGGTCACTACCTCAACTGGGACGCTGATAGTGAATACTTATGAATCTAAAAACGGATAGAATAAAAATTTGACCTTCCGTCCAAAGATGTGACAGTCCTTCGACTATCGAACAGTGCTCAATCTCTAGGTATCGTACTAGATATAAAATGAGTTGGAAGATCAATGTCGAAGAACGTGTAAAGAAAGCAACGATTGCCTTTTACGCTTGTAGCCGTATATTTGGGAGAAAATGGGACCTAACGCCAAGACTATCTTATGGATGCTATCGTAAAACTCATCTTGGTGTGGTGGCAATCCACCATCCATAAGTAACCTTAGGCTAATGACAAAATCTCATAGGATTGCATGTGCATACAGGCACGACTCATGCTATGAGAATGACGACAATAACGGGAGCGGAAAATAAACTTGCAGGAATCTACAGCGAAAAGCGCTTTAAGATTGAGCCAGCTTAATGTGTGGAAATCAAACCCGAAAGGCTACGCCTCGATCCTTACAAGTAAACAAAGTTTATGTTCCAGTAAGGACTACATAATAGCCCACCACGTGTCTTAAACACCATTCAGCTGCATTTTCCCAAGCAAAGAGTAATGGGACAGGAACCAAATAGTATCAGACTCGATATTCATTTTTACAGATGGATTAAAGATGGAAATAGGAACCGGCGCCAGGATCTTTTTCGAAAAATTGAATTTACGATGCTCAAGAGGCCTGCCAGCTGTGTCTTTGAGGCTCAGATATTAGCAAGACTTGGTGCAATAAAAGCAATATCCCACGGAGATGTTACTATATTTATTAACAGCGAGGCTGTCACGGCCATTAAAGCCAGTCGAAATCAAATCGAGGCTTGTGAAGCGCCGTCGCGAAGAGCTTATGGCTCTTTGCGTTCAGCTTTGCGTTCCAACCTGCTTATACTTAATGACAATTATGGCCGGAACTTACCAAATCCAGAATAAGTAAGATTTTCTTGAAAATCAGAGCTGGACTATCTACGCTTGTTGGAATACTTACCACAACCTCTGTAGAGGCTGTGGAGACATAGGCTCTCGGGAGGATATCCCCCACTTTTTGTGACACTTTTTGTGCTACTGTGCCAGCCTCAGTAATTTGAGACAAGGAACTTTAGGAAGTTATTACTTTACGGCACCTCAGAACAATCTGTTGCTTCAATTACGAGTACATCTCTTTTCTGATTCGAGGATGCAACAAGATGGCTTAGAACCGCTCAGGGTCAAAATGACAACCAACGCGAGACGGAAAGCGGAAACCAGTCAAATCTTATCCCCTTCCATTTCCCCCATCCGGGCATTACAATGGGTCTACGCAGACCTAAGTGTCATGAGGTATATAAAAGACCGTTCTGCGCTCAATTCTAATGGCACGGTGGTGACATGTCCGGTTTTTCCGAAAAAACCGGCTACCATTTGCCCCAAAGGGCTTCCTGCGCGAACCACTTTTCTGGATTTGGTTTGTCTTGAAAGACCTATACAGTCGAACGCTGTTTAATTTTGCGGTCATATCCATTGATCCATGGTTCGCCACCTGTCGTTGCTTGGTGGGGCAAAAGTAATGTCATAATTGGCTGTTATTTTGGTAAAAATGAAAAAAATTAGCCTCTGTTTCCACAAAAAGTTTACTTTAAACTTTTAACCGTAACACCCGTCTCGCTGTGAATGTTCATCGGTACACCCTCAAGCTTACGTTCGGACGTACCTATTCTTAAATATCGGGATATGTTTCCAAGATGCACAACTTGCTTCTGGAATGATTTGACTGGCTCTTTAGTTGCTAGTCATTATAACCTTAAAACATTTAAAACCAACGTTCATCGGTACCTCTCTTTCTTTCCTCCCTGATTTTTCGCTGTGTGCAAGCATTTCAAGGGTACTTAAATCCCTTGGCCGCTCACAAATTATAAAAAGAAAAACAAACTGTGAATCTAATTTTCAAAAACCTTGGTGTAGAGGTCTCTGTCTGGGTCTTGTAAACTTGACAAGTTCTTTGATCTAACAGTGGCACCCCTCCATTTACACGATCGCTAGTATCGACGTTTAGCTATACGCTATTGCCAAAATTCTCCTCACAGTAGCGCTCCGATGTTGTGGGGACTGAGATTCCTTTCGAGTCTTCATTGGCTGCTCTGAATGTTTTGGCGTCTATAATATTGATACCAAAGTTAATAAGCTTGGAGGTTTCATGTATGTAGGCTGTGCTTTCCGATAATGCTGCTAAAAATTCACTCTTTTCCTAATCTGGTATTAAAACCACCTAAGACGATTTCAGTGCCATATTCTGGGCCTAGCTCGTAGGTTTTGTTAACAAGCTCATAGAAAGATCCTTTGGTAGGATCGAGTGTTTTTTCTATCCGAGCTTGAGCGACATCTATACGCAAGAGAATATAATCAGCAATCGAATTTATACATTGCATTCGTTCACTTACAGAAAGTTCAAAGCTTCTTGCAATTGTGCATTACATATGTATAGCTGATTTGTGGTCAAGTTTAACTTAGTTTGCCAATTTACTATGAATATACTTAAACCAGAACAACACTCGCAAACTGTACAAACTTAACGTGCACTAGCCTTTTGGCGTAATCGTCAATCTGTGCATGTAATTTCGCACCACGCACCCTCTATCTGATAATACGCATACATAAAGAGGTCGTACACTGCGCACCGAAAAAGCTAAAGAGCGTAGAATAGTTGAAGACTAGAATGAGTCGGTTCACTATCGTGCACTGTAGTTGAAGCTGTGCCCATTCACATTATGGATGATTTTACGGAAGGAGCTTGATTTGAAAGCTTACAAAATCCAGGTCTTACAAGAAGCCCCTTGACCACCGCTTGCATTGTACACTCGGTGAATGGACTGGAAACGAAACTGCTCTTCTCTTTTTTCACCACAAAATTTTGTTCAGCGATGAGGCCCATATTTCTGGTCGAATAACTACGTCAACACGAAAAATTGCTACATTTGAAGTAAAGAAAACGCAGAAGCCATTATTGACATGCCACTGCATCCACAAAAAGGCACTGTTTGATGTGCTGTATAGGAACCACAGTTTTTCCAAATTTGGGAACAAATCTTCGTTCATCATCGCAATGTATCGGAAAGTAAAGTAACATAACTTGTGCTCAGGTCCCATTATTGAAGAAATAAGGGCCGATGATGCTACCGGTGCACTGTGTGGCACAAAAATGTTTCTCCGTTATTATATTTTACATTTCAATGGATCATTAGCAAAAATATAGTTATATTTTTTACTTGCTCCGTACACTCTTTATGGTTTAATTGAATATTGTAACACTTCAGTTGTTCTTGTAATCTGTGTCTTAATTAGTAGTTCATTTGGCCAGTGTTTGCGTAGCGGTAATTTTTTTTTCAAATCACTTGTAAGCTAAACATTCATATGGTTAGTACAAGTATGTACTAACTTTCTAAATTTAGTTTTATGTAAACGCTATAAAAGCGATTTTTAATTTTTTTTTTTATATCTATATATATAGTGGTATATAGACACCACGTAATGCCGTTATGCGTTCTCTAGACTAAGAGATAAAAAGATATACGAAAACATAGGTCTCTTTCTCGCATATCTTTACGATAAATCCAACGCTGTTTGCCAACTAGTCTCAGGGAACTTTACAACAGGTACCACCTTTTCCCCAAAAGGTTTCGGATGACCTAGCTGCTTTCCGCAGCTATGTACACTCTAAAAGAGTTGCTCACCTTCAGTGTAGCCGATAAATTTTTTCGTTACTAACTTGCTTTCTTTGCCTGCATCTCATCTACACCCCCCTAGTCATCTATGCGACAAACTACCTTTTACGTTTTACTACCAAAACCTAAGAGGCTTGAGCTCTAAAACTTGTGCTGATTTGTCTAAATGTCATGGCCTCCCTTTTGATGTTGACGCTCTTACAAAAACCAATCCAATCCCCGACATAAAGAGCCAGGAGCTATTCCCAACTTCTTATAATGTTTTCCGAGATGAGGATCGCTCCCTTCCTATGGTTAATGATCCTGCCCTCCCTAAAGTTGATTCTCCATGCCGAAGTGTCGTACTTACCATTCACAATAACCTCGAGTTTTCTCTCATCGCTATACCTTCTTCTGTTAAACTTGACTTTATTTCAACATGTTATGTGTTGGTAAATTCTCCCAGCTCAACCTATTGAATCCTACATCCTTACTATTAAAGCGATTGACCAACTTATGACCCAAGTGATTCCATCGACGATATCCTTATTTTTGGTGACTTTAATATGCTTCTGCTGAAGTGGATTCCATTGGATGATCACTTCTTTTTTATCGCGCCAAACGCTAGTTCGTCCAAGGAATATCTATTCATTAATCGTATAACAGACTCAAGCGTATGCTAAGTAAGTGGCGTCCCTAAATGCATCGATAGTCAACTAGATCAAATAGATTTTGTTTTCCTTAGCGATCCCAATAACTCCACAGTAACGTTCTGTCCCTTTACCCTATGAACCGTCGACAATTATCACCCCCATGTTTTTCTCTCATTTCCCCATAACTCTCCTCCACAGTCCACCTCTTCCACTACTATTTCTTCTTGCAACTTCCATAAAGCTAATTCTCGCAAAATCAATATCAATCTCAGCAAATCTTCTTTTGTTTTAGCAACCTATCATTAACTGATGCTGTGTCCCTTTTGTACAGTGAACTATTTAATTCCTTTTCTTTACGTACCCTTTTCGCATAACACATAATCTACTTCATCTCCCTGGTATAACAGAAGACTTCGCTCTTATTCTAACTACTCTAACTATCTTGGAGTCTATCTCCAACTGTCTGCTATCAGCGCCAACTATAAAAGAAAATCAGACGGTTACCACCCCTCTCTCTCGTTCGATAATATAGTAGTATCTTCGACCTGACCCCATATATTTCAAGTATCTTACAAATTTCTTCATTGGCCCCTCTCTCTCTAAATCTTTTCATCTTACCCTTATCGAAGAAAAGTTACAAAATCTCAATAAGGCATTTTTACCCGGGCCAGACGGGCTCCTAGCAATATTTCTCACAAGTGTGCCGCCAATCTTCGGATCCATTTTCCTCTCTATTTCATCTATCTCTCACGTAAGGGGAATTACCCTAAGTTTGGAAGACCTCTTTCACAACTCTGGTCCACAAAAACGGATCAAAGAATGAAGTAACTAACTGCTGTCCCATTGCAAAGCTTTTTCACATTCCTGAAATGTTCGAAAATTTTTTATATGAAGTTCTAAGCTTTCAGTGCAAATTACTTATACCACCCAGTCAGCATGGGTTTCTGAAAGGTAGATCAACTACTACAAACTTAGTTGAATTCGTTTCCTTTGCGTGTCCCTAGAAAATGGCAACGAAACCGATGTTATTGCTAGAGATTTTGCTAAGGCTTTCGATAAACTATCTCATCAATTGATCATTTTCAAATTGTCTTCCTTCGGGGTTGACCCCATATTATTTAAATGGATATCTTCATATCAGGAGAACCATTATCATAGGGTTCGTTTTATGTCAGTATTCGCAACCCCGTTTTTGGCCACTTCTGGTGTCCCACAAGGCAGCCATCTAGGTCCCCTCTTTTTTATTTTAACTATAAACGATCTTGAGAGAATTAATCAACACTGACCCTTATCAATCCCTTTGCGACCTTGGAATATTATACGATAGAGAGTTAAACTTCCGTTTGATAAGATAATCCTTAAATACAACTCATCACTTGATTTTATTAAACGATGGTCTAAAGAATTTTGCAACCCTTATATTACAAGATCATTTTACCCTTATCCGGCCAGTTCTCGAATATGGCAGCCAAGTGAGGTCCCCCTTTCAGCGAGTTCATGCATCCCGAATCAAGAACATTCAACATTGTCTCCTTCGAGGACTACCCTGGGATGACGACTTTATCTTACCTCGCTATCGTGACTGCCTCCAACTTCTTAACCTTAATACACTCGAAAAACGTAGAAACGTAGCTGACATTCTCTTCATCTATGGTTCTGTGGAATGCGCTTCCTTTTACAATTCTATTTCCTTCGAAACTAACCTTCGTTCTTTACGTTGTCCTCGTCTCTTCTATATTCCAACCTCTTATGGTCCCAACGAACCAATCTGCCCCATGCTCCGTAAGGGCAACTCAAACCTTCCCCTTCTTGATATTCACCTGAGCAATTATCATCTTAAACTAAATCTCCTCCACCATTCCTTACTTCCTACCCTTAATTGTTCTTAGTTTTTAAGTCCTAGTTTTTAAGTTAGTTTAAGCTTGTGTTAAGCGAAATAAATGGTTGCGTCAGCCTCCATCAAAATCTGGCCTTCAAACATTGGAAGAACAATTTAAATTTTTGGAGGCACATCTTGAAGCCCACCACAATGTTAATGTCGAAGAGCTTCATCATACAATTTCTCAATTTGCAATCAGATTTAGAGAAAAATGGTTAAAATTCGCTAGGTATGAAATGTTTTTAAAAAAAAAAGGAGATTTGGCTGCAGACGCCAAAACAGCGTGGCGGCCGAGCAGAGAAACCGTTCAAAGAAAGCAGCGATCGAAACAGACGTCTCAAAATGGAAGCAATGAGAAAAGAGGTTGCCAACTTCACAATTATGATTTGCAACAATCGTAAATTTTAGAGCAGCGCGTCATCCTGTTGCAGCAAAACTAGTAGACAAGTTAATGCGTTCACTTTAGCGCGCAACTAATTGTAAAAATCCGTACCGAAAAGAACAACAACGAACTCAGCAGATGTAGATCCTGAAAGGTCTTTCCTCTAATAACATTATTTCCTCCTTCCTACAAAGCTATTCAAACTGCAAAAATAATGTGCAATCCGACAAGAGAAGACAAGCATAACTATAACAGATACTTCCTTCAGCTGAAGTGACGGTTCAAGCTTTGATGAACCATACTGTAGAACGTTTGACTGCAGCGCAAAAGGAGTAATATTTACTTTGAAAGATGATCAATTACGCAATTTGCGTTCGATTTCAAAGGGGGGGTTTGATAGTAGCTCTGGCCACAGTTCTTACAAGCAGAAATCTGTCGGAATGGATGATGATGATCCAAATGTACTCATAAGTTCTGATCCAATTCATAAGTGATGATCCAAATATTTGTGACAGCTCCGAAGATCTTCTTCAATTAGGTACTGCCTTCCAATTAAACTTGAATATACCAAAGAATCATCAGTCAAACGTTGAAGAAAAAGTTGTTGAAGTGGGACATAAACTCGTCTTCACAGTGGTGCAAAGGAAGGTTTATAACCCTTTGACAGATACCGTCACGTGTCAGTGTTGTTATATTCGTATGTGCGGTGCAAGTTCGAAATCGAACACATTTTATTAGCCACGTCATGCGGTGGTTAAGCCGGATAGCGTGTCGACAAAGCTTCGTGTGTGTTCGGCGGTTCGTTCAAAGACCAAAACGGAAAATCGCTAAATGACTCGCTCGTGTTCGGTCCTACCATTCAGCGTGACCTTTTCTCCGTTCGTCTCCGTTTTCGGCGCCATAAATATGTAGGTATTCACCGTCGATGTTGCTAAGATGTTTCGTCAAATTTGAGTAGACAGAAAAGACACAGATTATCAGCGCATCATATGGCGTAAATCATTCACTGACATCCTAGCAAATTTTCGGTTGTGTACAATTATACAGTGGCGCAAAATTAATCACCCTATCGGAAGATGGTATAAATGGCGTCGTACATCGATCATATTTGAAATTTGTGAACTAGACAGCTGCAGTATACAAACAGATAAGCAATGGAGCGCTAAACCCCTCAGTTTTCGCCAAAAATCTTGCGGAAAGTCATGGAAAATGCGATAAAACGGGCACAAATATATATCAACTCTGTCGGCAGTCACAGTGGATATCATCTTTTCCACTTAACAGAAATAATTGTAAAGGTCCAAATAAAGATTTCCATTACCTAGAGTAATTTTTTTTATATTTAGGAAAAAAATAATTCAAAAACAAAATTGGATGATTAATTTTGCGCCTTGTATATGGAACAACGTGTGCGCCCTATCTATCAGTTCGCGTTTTAGAGCAAGTAGCGTTTGATTATCGCGATGAGTATCCTGAAGCATGCGAGATACTTCTTAATAATTTTCACTTCGCTGACGTGGTTTCGGGTGGGGACTCCCTCCCGAAAGTTCTTAATCGAACTTTCCTCCAAGGCCGGTTTGGAATTAAGTAAGTGGCAAAGCAATTGTAAAGAACTCCTCCCTAATGCTCAATTCGGACAAAGTCCTACTATTTCGTTAGATAGCAACTCTGATTCGCGGGAGAAAATACTCGGTTTGCTTTGGAATTCAGAAGTACAATAGATTGTTTTTCCTTCCTCTTAAACGCAATTCCAACTCAAAGTCTAACGAAACGTCAAATCCTTAAAGCAATTGGTTGAATCTTTGATCCCCTCGGTTTCCTCGAGCCGTCTGTGATACAACTAAAAATAATCCTTCAGGAATTGTGGCACCAAAACCTCAACTGGGATGATCTTCTTCCAAAATCTAGCGCTACATAGTGACGCAAATATAGGAAAGAACTACCAGTCTTTACAAAATTTAGTATTCCTCGGTCTATTGGAGTAGTGGACGCACATTTGGGCTGCACGGATTTTCGGATCTCTCGATCTTCGCCTACGCTGCAGTCATCTACTCACGGTTTATACCTAACAACAACCATTGTTACAGCTTAAACTCGAGTTACATCAATTAAGCAACTTACAATACCATACCACGACTAGCTGTATGGTGATCGGTTGCTCGACTGTGTGCTAAATTCTTTAAATACAAAATATTCAAATGCCTTCCTTTGTTATGATTCACAGAGTGGTCTATCTTGGCTGTCGTCCCTTCTCCGGCGGTGGGACATGTTCGTGGGAAATCGAACCTCCGAAACAACACTATTCCCCGAAACAGGTGGTATCACGTAAGGTCAGAACAAAACCCAGACGACTGCGCATCTCGAGACGCTTCGCCGTCACTCTTGATAAATCATTGGCTATGGTGGAAAGGTCCTAGTTGATTAAGGAAAACCAATGATACCTGGCTGATAATAACTCATTTTCAGGAACATCCTACTAGCAAACAAGAGGAGAAATCGAATCGCCAAACATGTATAGTTATTACCAATTTTGATTCTATCCGAAACTCTAGCATCACGAGTATAGTCGTGGACAAGACTCATTCGTATTGTTGCCTTAATATTAAGGTTTATATCGAAAGGCACAAAATTATCTGAAAGGAAACCCATGTCCATGTTCCTCAAGAATTTTACAGCGTAAATGGATCCAGGATATTTACGAGGGGCGTTCAAGATATTCTCGGTATCGGGGTGAAGCTGTGGTTGCATATATAAATTGACTTATTTATCAAGTAATACTATTATTTTAATGCATTCATGTAAAATTTCATATAAATGTGATTATTAATTCGCGTTTTATCTCTAGTTAAACAGAATCATAATGGCAACTGAGGCGATGATGGTGAAAATTGAGCATCGCGCTGTAATTAAATTTCTCACTAAGCAAGGAAAAAGTCAAAAAACTATTCATGAAGAGATGGTGGCTGTTTACCAGGGTTCCGCACCTTCATTATCAACTGTGCAAAAGTGGTCAAGTGAGTTCAAGAGAGGCAGAGAGAGCATTGAGGACGACCCCCGCTCCGGCGCCCCGGCGCCCCGGCTACTGCTTGTACGGGAGAAAGCATCAAAGAAGTCGAAAAACTTGTTCTTGAGGATGCCCGAATAAAGGTGAAAATGATGGCAGAGATCACCAAGCTTTCAATTCACACCATTCTTTATGACCATCTTAACCTTTCAAAGGTCAGTGCAAGGTGGGTGCCACGAATGCTCACAGCGCCTCAGATAAAAAGTGAGAATCGCATGCTGTAGAGAGCTTTTGGAGATGTGTAGTGAGAACGCGGACGGTGCTATGGATCGAATTGTTACTGGGGACGAAACATGGGTCCACCACTATGACCCTGAAAGCAAACAAGAGTCCATGCAGTGGCATAAAAAAGGAACAGACCCCCCGAAGAAGTTCAAAGTCACTCCGTCTGCCCGAAAGCTCATGGCCACAGTTTTTTGGGACTCGACCTTGCCCCTAGTGATTATTTCCTGTTTCCGGATTTGAAAAAATGTCTTCGTGGAAAAAGATTTTCGGATGATGAAGAACTCAAGTCGGTATTTTGCAGAGAAAGAGGAAATTTATTATTTTGAGGGTTTAAAAAAGCTTATCTCAAGATGTAACAAATGCATTGATGTTAGGGGAGATCATATTGAAAAATAAAAACAATTTAAATTGAATTCGCATTTTCCTTCATATCGATACCGAGAATATATTGAACGCCCCTCGTACTTCGGAAAATACATTATTTATTACAAAAGGAATGAAAACTTCGGTAAGAAATGTAAAATACTTAATCTTAATCCTTTCTTAGATGATGAGCAGATACTTCGAGTGGAAGGAAGACTTCACTAGGCAAACATCACGTACAACGTAACGCACCCAATAATTATCACAAAAGGTCATGCAATGGCAACCCTTATCGCAATCGATGCTCATCAACGCTTACTACATCCGAGAGTATCTAAGCTATTTACAGTAATTCGTTAAGAATATTGGATTATCGAGTGTCGAAATCTTCTACACAAAAAATATTTTCGACAAAGAAAATAAACAATAACGAAAACTATGTGGAAATCTTCCAGTGCAGCGTATTCAACCAAGCCGACCATTTTTACTTTGCGGATGCGACAATGTTCGACCTATCGTACTTAAAATTAAAATCGTACGCAAAGTTCACACTTCCAAGGGCTATATATCCTTATTTGTATGTCTCGTGACTAAGGCCATACATTTGGAGTTGGTGAGCACTCTCACCACAGATGCATTCTTAGCTGCCTTTCGTCGATTCACTTCTCGTCGTGTCATATTTACTCAGATCCGTCCACCAACTTTCACGGATCTGCTTGAATGCTTTCAGAGATGCATCAACTCACGTTATCACAACATCATAATTCGATCGTTGCCGAATTGCTTGCTCGCGATGTCATCACTTGGCATTTCATTCCTCCCTCGGCACCACATTGCGGAGGGTTGTGGGAAGCGGACGTTAAATCTGTTAAGCAACACCTTCAGCGTGTTATTAGTTCAAATATCTTAACATTCGAAGAATATTATACGCTATTAACTCAAATTGAAGGTTTATTAAACTCTCGCTCTTTGTGTCAACAATCTTATAATGATTTAATCCATTAACTCCAGCACATTTCGTTCTAGGTGACTCTTACTCAGCTGTTCCCGAATCGTCATTAGACATCATAAATCCAAATCGGTTTCCCTGTTGGCAATCCTTACAAGATAAAGTACAAGGGTACTGGAGGCGTTGGAGCATGGAATACCTGACCTCGCTTCAGCAAAGGCCACGGTGGTCACAACCTCAATCCAAAATTCAACGCAAGGATTTGGCCCACTTTTATAACAAGAAACCGATAGGAATTGATATACATCACTCTTGTCTCCAAAAGCATCACTCAAATACTAACGAACTGGATGGTATCGTCCGAACACGCTTTTTCATACCACTGATATATCCAATCCAGCCTGAGTGATGCTCCTGCTAGCCAACCAGCATTCCGGGATTATCGGAAAACTGATTGGCCAAAATACAGAGGAATACTCTCAGAAACTATATCCTCTGAACTCTCAAGTCCCCCGCGTGACACCAATGAGTTTGACATGAAAGTCAGGGCATTCACGCTGGCTCTCAATCAGGCCATGCCCGCTTCCTGCCCTCTTATTTAACCTAGAGGCAAGAAAAAGCCGCACTAGCGGACATCAGCACTTGGACTGCTTAGAAACACTTGCAGAAAACTTTCCAACTTAGCAAAAAGCACAAAAAAAGCGCCTGACCGGGACTCATATAAAGAATCCCTCAAATTATACAAAAAAGAACTGAGGAAGGCAAAGCGACAATTCTGGAGGTCATTCTGTGACAAAATCACGGAAACGTCTGAGGCATCGCGGCTAGTAAAAAATCCTCTCTACAAATGATGTCTAGCTGTTTGAAAAAAAACCGATGGCTCTTGGACAACCTTGAGTGATGAATCACTCAACCTGCTACTGGACACCAACTTTCCAGGTATCTCTCAATTCGTGACGAAACAGGCCTACTGCAACCGGGACCAAAATTCATTGTCTGATCACAAGAGACAAACTGGTCTGGGCGCTGCATAGCTTCAAACCATACAAGTCGGCTGGTCCGGACGTTATAATACCTGCCGAGCTACAGAGGTCCTCAGATATTATTCTACCTTTGCTAAAAAATATTATAAGGAGCTGTGTAGAACTTATCCACATTCCATTGTTAAGGAGAGAAATCAATGTATGTAGGTTTCATTGCCAAATCCGAAAAATGGTCTCATGTTGTCCCAAAGTACCTCTGACCTATAAGTCTATCATCTTTCCGTCTGAAAACTCTAGAATGACTAATTGATATCCATATACGAGCTAAAATTGATCCTAGACTTCTATCAACGGCTCAACATGCCTACTGTAAACGAAAGTCGGTGGAAATGACTCTGCAGTAGACGACTTACTTGGGGAGTTGATAAGTCTTATGCTAAACAGCAGGATAAGCAACTTTAAACTGGGTGAGGCTTCTGCTAAAAGATGTGCCAGCAGAGGTACGCCACGCTGCAAGGCGGTGGGTAATGAAGTGCATTTTAATACCATTAAAGAACTCCTTCAAATAAATCTTAACAGATTTGACACCCCTCGATATTTTCAGCAGGCAAGTAGCTGCTATTGGCCTTAAAGCGACTACACAGTGCCGGCCAACAGAGACATTCCAGGAAACTGTAGGGCCGAGGTACTCTACAAAATTGGAACCAATCTACCTATTCTACCGGAAAAGGGTATCGCTACGTGCAAATGAATACTAAAGCTGGTTGTCAATAAAAAAACATCACTAGATGGACTGTTGAAGAGACATGTGTAGCGACTAAACAGATCTGGCCATAGCTGGATCCGAATCACTCTAAGAGTTCGATCCTTCTAAATAGGAAACATCTGAATGCCATCATAGGTGGCATAACTGGACACTGCCTCATAGGCTACCACGCAAGACGGCTTGACGCCTTTACAATTGATTTCTGTAGAAGCTGCATGGACGAGGAAAAAGAGGAGACAGTCCTCCACTTTCTCTGTACATGTCCAGCTCTCTCTCAAAAAAAAAACTTCACTTAGGAGCTCTCTTCCACAAAACGATCTAAAAAATATAGACGTAAGCAGTCCATTTGTAAGAGGATCGTAGATGCACGTTGCATCACAATGGGCCAATAGGCCTAAGTGGGTTGGTGTTTTCAATAGCCGCTCTTACCTGCCTACCTACCATAGCGAGCTAGCCCATCACAGTTTTTGGGGTATCTTACCCGAATGTGCGGCGTACCATCCGCGCCATACAGGGCGGTTTTCTGAATGCAGTGGGGTCTCCAAATACGTCAATTCGGTTTGTTTATATAGCCGTTCAACTAGAACTGAGCCTAATAGCTGAGCATAATTTTACGATAAAAAACTGGGTCAACTTCCAATTGATTTAAACTCCAATCACTGAATACCCGACCCAATAAATATTCACGCGGCTTTAGCTCTCACACAAATTAGAGTTATAAGCCTTGAGAGCAATCATCCAGAATCTCCTCTGTAGTGGATGGATAAAGGCCAAGTTTCTTGAAACTACGACAAATCGTTTAATTAGGGTACTCTTCCAATAGCGTGAACTGGGTGCGAAATTTTTCAATAATTCAATAAACAGTACGTTGAAATGGCCTACGATGTCTACCTTAAATTTCACGGAGTGGTCTATAAGTTTCGCGAACAGAACTTAGATTTTGGAAATATATTTCAATGATTTGAAATCGTTTTTCTGGCGCCAATCATTCCGAAATGAAATGACAAACTGTGGTGAAAATACCACCTTGACCAAAAGGCTTCCGGGGGACACCATTGTTCCGATTTGAGTTCTGTTTTTTTTGTTAAGTTGGTAAATCTGTTGCTGACATTCACTCTGAATTTTAGCGGCATAGCTTGACATTTGCAAAAGTTACGTAGCCAAGAGTACATCTATCTCTGTGTGTGTTGGCGATCTTTTACAATTTTACAAATGGATTTAAATTTGCAACAATGATCTCGTATTAAATTTTGTGTAAAAAACGGATTTAATGGTGCGCGAACGTTGGAAATGTTGGAAAGGTGTTTCGGCAACGATTCTCTAAAGAAAACCGTCATTTACCAGTGGCACGAGCTGTTCAAAAGTGGTCGTGAGTCAATCGAAGATGATGAACGCAATGGCAGACCATCGACATCGAAAACCGAGGAAAACATTGATAAAGTACGAGTAAAAGAAATGTTGGTCAATAACCACAAATTAATCATCAGAGAGACAGCGGAGGACTTGAACATTACCTTGGATCCATCCAAGACATTTTGGTTTATGATTTGGGTTTCCGTCGTGTAGCAGCAAACTTGGTGCCAAAAGACCTCAATTTCATACAAAAAGGAGACCGTGTTGACGTCGCAAAAGAGATGATTTGCGAGGCTGAATCCGATCCCACATTCATCAAAAGAATCATTACTGGAGACGAGACGTGGGTTTATGAGTACGACACGCAATCCAGACATCAGAAAAGTGACTGGCGTTCACCAAATGTGCCGAGAGCAAAAAAACCACGTCGTTTTCAGTCAAAAAAGGAGGCAATGCTCACGGTTTTCATGGATTACAACGGTGTAGTGCATCATGAATTTTTTCCAGAAGGCCAGACCATAAACAAAGAGTATTATTTGGGCGTTATGAGATGTTTGCGTGAAGCAATTCGCCGAAAGAGACCAGAATTGTGGGCAGAAAACTCATGGATTTTGCACCATGATAACGCACCGTTGCACAGTGCCATCATTATTCATAGTTTTTTTGACGAAAAATGCAACAAATACCATCCAACAGCCACCGAATTCACCTGATTTGGCTCCCTGTGAATTCTTCCTGCTCAATCGAGTTAAAGAACCACTACGGGGAACGCGTTTCAGCAACCGAGAGGAAGTAATGGAAAAATCGCAGGAAGCACTGATCGACATAACGAAAACCGAATATAAAAAATGTTACTAGGATTGGATCAAGCGCTGGCATAAGTGTGTTGCAGTCGATGGGGATTACTTTGAAGGGGACAATATAGATTTAGATGAATAAACTTGTATTTTAAATTTTCTGAATACATTCCGGGAACTTGTTGATCAAGGTGGTGAATGAAGCCCAGCAGTGTAATGTGACAACTTATTTAACCCTTTCAGGACGGTATTAAAGCGGGGAGACTTAAAAAATATTTAATGTCATATCAATTTCAACGCCGTACGTATCCTAGTTCGTCCTTACCGAAATGTTGCCAATAGGCAACATTGGGCCTGCATAGTATATTTTCATAAAGGTTCCATAGCTAGTGGTAGTAATGGTGGAATTTTGAGAGCGATGTTTAATATACTTAGTCATCGTAGAAATGGCTTTAAAATATATCATATAAATGCACAGCGCCTGTGTCAGAAACTTGATGAATTTAGAGATGTCTTCGAGAAGTCGAATGTAGATGCAGTCTGTGTATCGGAAACTTGGTTTTCACCAGGGATAAAAGATAAAGTTTATTCACTTAACGGCCACAAACTCGTTCGTGGTGATAGACACAATCGTGTTGGTGGAGGGGCCGCAATTTACCATATAGATGGTATTAGTTATGGGAGAAAGTATTATTCATCTGTTGGTTCTGCTATTGACTATGTGTTTGCAGAAATTATCGGCAGTCTGCTTTTGGGAGTAGTCTATAGACCCAACAACTAGGTGGATTTATTACCCTTGTATGCTTTACTCGAAGAAATGTCCTTTAATGCGGCTAATGTCATTATCTATGGTGACCTTAATAGCAATCTCATCACTGACAGGCATTTATGCGAAAACATGGTTTGCTATGTTCTGCACCCTGTAAATAATATTGTTCTAACACATTTTACTGGAACCTCTAGTACCCTGCTGGATGTGGTATTTATAAGTGACTCTGATAGTGTACTACTTTACGACCAACTTTCTGTACCAGCATTCTCCAAGCATGACCTATTATTTCTCACTTAAGATTTTAGTTTTGATACACGTCCGAATTTATTTCATCATTTCAGAGATTTTATCAGTGTTGATAGGCTTTTTTTGGAGCAGCATATAACATACAATCTATACCATGAGACTCTGTTTATCGCATGCCGTCACCAGATGACCAGGTCGAATCCCTACATAATAATATAAATATTCCCATTGAGACTCATGTTCCGTTAAAAACTAGAGTATCTGGAAGAAAGTCAAAATTAGGGTTCTCTCGGGAGATACGGGAGCCCATCGCACAGCGTGATCAGGCCTATTGTTGCTGGAAGCATTATCGGGTTGAAAAACTTTACCAAGCCCATAAAACCCTACGCAATAATGTCGTACGAGAGATTAGAGGTATTAAGGTCCAGTTTTATTCCAACTGCTTCCAAACAAATCCGGGAAGTCGTGTATTGTGGAAAAACCTACGGGATTTGGGCATCGGAAAGCAAAATTGAGATTTTTCTTGTAACATAGACGTTAACGATTTTTATCTCATCCTCGGCCTGAACTTACGAGAGTGAATCGCTCTTTCTATTGTGCTGCACCCTGAACAGATACGGGTCTTGATTTTGTAAATGTTGACAGTCGAGATGTTCTTGAAAGCTTTCTTTCTCTAAAATACAATGCTGTGGGAATTGACGGAGTATATTCAGTGTTTATAAAAGCTATACTCCCATTGCTCTTGCCATACATAACGCGATATTGACAACTGGAGTTTTTTCCCAATAATGGAAAATGACAAAAATAATTCCAATCCCTAAAAGCTCCATAGGTGATGAGCATAGACCAATTTCTATATTGCCCTATCTAGCAAAAATCTGCGAACATACTATATAATGCAAAAACAGCTGAGTGATAATTTAAAGCGTAACAACTTTTTGACTCCTGTCCAATCTGGTTTTCGTGTTAAGCATAGCTGCACTACTGCTTTGCTTAAGGTCATAGATGATATAAGGTGAAGCTTAGATGACGTTCTTAGTCCTTTCAGATTTTTCGGAAGTTTTCGATACGGTCGTCCACACAGCCCTGTGTCATAAACTACAACACTACTTAACGCCTCATAGGTAGTAATAAGATTGATATCTTCCTACCTCTCCGGGAGAACTCAGGCGGTGGCCGTAGAAATAATTTATCGGAATTTCTTCCTCCGGCGAAAGGTGTCCCTCAGGGGTCAATTCTGGGCCCTCTTCTGTTCATGCTGTATATCAACGAAATCTCTGGTGTTATTAAGCATTCGTCGATGCATATCTACGACGTACAAGTTTATAAAGGTTGTGCCCTTGGCCTTATCGAAGACTGTGTCTGTAAAATAAATGAAGACCTCAAACTGATTTCAAATTTATCAGTAACAAACGGCTTCACCCTGAATCCAGTTAAATGCAACTGTCTAGTGATATCTAAGAAAACTTTAGATTTAACATATTTCCCACCGTTAATAAATTTTGTCAGTTCTCAAAGATTTTAGGCGTAGTGTTCAACAGAAAGCTTACATGAAACGATTATATTAATGCCATAGTTGGTAGGACATATGGCATTCTCCGTACTTTATGGGCAGCACATCAATTTACTCCCTTGAACACACGCCTACTACTGGCAAAGTCTTTGGCAATTCCAGCTCTCGTTTATAGTTGTGAAATCTTTTATAATGGTGACGATGCCAGCCAAAGAAAGTCACAGGTAGCATTTAATAGCATCATTCGATATATACAATACATATATGGTCTGAAGAAGTATGATCACGTTTCCCATTTGTCTTAAAATCTACTGAACATGACTTTCGAAAATTACATCAAGTTTAATCTGAGAAACAATTTTTCGTTGCCGCTACTCGTCACTGGAACTCGCTCCCGCTTCAATTACAGTTAATTATCTACGAGTATTTATCAAATCTTAGCAGTTGAATTTTCACTCTTTAAAAGCAACCTTCTTCTTCTTTCTCTTCTCTTTTTCTTCTTCTTCTTTTCTTTAAATTTATATGTTCAATATTATTTAAGTTAAATTTATATTTTTATTTATTTTATTTATATTATTATTTTTACCTTTTCTTTTATCATTTCTGTTTTACTAATTCTCATACTTACATTTTTGCTTTTTAACTTTGATATTGTAAACTATCTATGTAATGGTAAATCTTCCACAACTTTATAAGTTCTGAGCTTACTGTGTAAGAGGTTTAATGAAATAATAAATAAATAAATAAGTAAATAAATAAAAATAAAATTCGTATACACAATTCATTTATTCTTAATTTTTGGATTATTTATTTACTTGGAAGCGTAAACCACATTTTCTAAGATAATGAGCCCTTTTTCGCACTTAACACGTAAAGTTATCTTATATTTTTTACTAAAACTTATGTATAGTATGATACGAAGCAATTTTTTTGAGGGTTTGAGCGAAGGTAGACGCCACATTTGGAATATTTGGAACGAGCATATACTGTCTCGCACAGTCTGCATTTCCCTTTTGAGCCCCATTGAATCCAATGTTCGATTTTTTCATATCTTATCGTTGTATGAGGATCCTGACCATAATTCCTTTAGATGTTGGCGCTGATGAGTCGGATAGAGGTGGAGATGCTGCTGCTGAAGGCCTTGCTGAGGAATCACTGGACTCAAAATTAAATATATTTAAGTTATGCTGGACGACCTCTTTCCGGTGAAGGAATTTCGTTACTACATCGAAGCAGTTCATTGGTAATATCTAATGAAAATTTATTGGAGGCATGTGTCTGTTCATATTCATACACCAAAAGACAATGCGCACAGTGCACACACCACTTATTGGAACGGTGATTTATTTTATATAGTAGTTCCGATTGCATATTTAACAGATCAACGCCGCCCATGTGCTTATTGTAGCGCTCTACAATAGCGAGTCGTCTCCTTTCGGCACCAGCAAGTGCATTCAGTGACAGGCTGGTTCCCAATATAATTTGATATCAATTGGACACTTTTTTGTCACAACAGCGACAAGCAATAAAATTTTGCGAGGTCTTTAATCATAATATCCCCGACCATCTTTAGCAAGGTCCTTTTCGCTCTCCAGGACACAATTTTTAAAACGGTTGAGGCGAATCGTTGCGACTGCGAGAATGCCTTTTTCTTTTAAAGCACTATTGATTGAAGACGTGAACGAGTTATGAAAAAATATTTTGAAGTTTTGCTTTTCAGGAACATATGAAGCCAAATGAATGACAATATCCGTTCATAGTCAAAGTCCAAAGGAATCATAAGTTCCTTCACCAATATAAAAACAGACCACATACGCCAGCCGTTCTTTTTTGAAAGATATTGCTTCAAGCTATTTTTTTTTTTTCATAATCAGCGCGCGCTTATACAGCGCGGGGGAAGGAAATTTAGGGAGGAAGAAAAGACAGGTACCGATGTACATTGTTTTTAAATGTTTGTAAGTTATAAGGACCAGGAAACACAGAGATCGGCAGGGCGATAAGCGAGTTTAACGGCTTAGGAAAGAATCACGATATTTTAGAGTACGTCCGAAAATGGGCTTGAGGGTATACTGATGAGCATTTATAGCGAGATGGGTATTACGGTATTTGAATGGGCGGAATGGTACTAGCTGGTGGTGTAAATAGCGATAAAACAAAGTGAGACGTAATGTCTCGTCGGTGTTCGATGGTGTCAATTGATTAACTGATATTAATATTACCTATAAGTTTTATCGAACGGTTTTGAATCCCATCTGACAGATGAAGAGAGGTTTTAGGAGCACCTGACCAGATATGGGCATTGTACTCCAATTTTCGGGATGAATGCCTAAGATATTGTGGCCAGATCAGAGGGGGTAAAATATTTCTTACATCGCTTGCGGAAACCTAGACATTTCGCAGCATTTTTGACGACACCAAATATGTGGTTATTCCAACGTAACATAAGTTGTCACTGACACACATACCGAGAATGGAAAGTTTATCGGTTTCGACGATGCAAGTGCCATTCATGGATAATGGCTGGCATTGAGTTTTGGAATCATTAAATTTTACTCTGTTAGTGGTTCCGCAAGTAGTTATGCTACTAATATCGGAATTTAATGAGCTTAACAGTCTCTGCCGTTCCCGTTCTACAGCCGAAGAGCAGGACGATAGTTCGAAAACGAATAGGAAAAGCAGAGAGTACTGTTGTCAGCAAAGAAATATATTAGATTAGAAGTGGCAGACAAGAGATCATTGATGAAAATTAATAAGATTGCCGGAGATAGAACGGAGCTCTGGGGCACACCAGGATTTATTTTGTGAATATCAGACTTGAAACTATCCAAGACAATTTGTATTAAACGTTCCGAAAGGTAGTTTCTAATCCATTGAAGAAGAGAGTCATCGATTCCAAAAACACGCATTTTCGACAAAAAAGCCTGATGCCAAACTCTGTCAAATGCCTTAGAAATATCAAGTGAAACTATCTTGCTTTCGCCGGATTGATGTACGCTTTGGTTCCAGTTTTCGGTGAGACATGCCATCAAATCACCAGTGCTACGAAAACCGTATTGCCGGTCATTAAGAAGTTTGCGTGTTTCGATATATTTCATGAGGTGACGGTTTATCAGCGTTTCCATGACCTTGGAAAGAAGGGACGTAAGTGCAATGGGTCTGTAGGAGGAGGCGGAAGAAGATTCGCCTTTTTTAGGGATGGGCTGGATAAATGCTGTTTTCCATCTGCTTGGAAGGAGTCCTAAAGAGTAGGATTGATGGAAAAGCTTACGCAGTGGTTTTGCCAGCTAGGAAGAAGGGGAGATATAACATCTGGACCACCGAATTTATGTATATTAAGATCTTTAAGTACTTTTGCGCACTCGTGTAGTTCGAAAGTGGATTCGTCCGATTGAAGATTCGACGCGCTCAAGTGTAGGCGGGGATAAAGCATAATCTGGGAGTGTTGAGCTAGCTGCAATGTGTGTTGCCAGCAGATTTGCCTTGTCCAAAGAGCTGTAAGCTGGAATGGTATTGTAAATGAGCGTTGGGATGGAGGATGATCTAGAATTTCTAATGTTTTTGACCAACGACCAAAAATGTTTACTGCCTTTAAGCATTGTAGTATTTTTTCCTCGTATTATAATTTCACACGCTTGAGAAAGACGTTGCAGTCATCTCTGGCTCGTTTAAATTTTTTTCGGTTTTGCTCTGTCGGGTTGGTCTTGTAGGACCGGAAAAAACCTTTCTCTAACCCTGACAGCCTCTTTACAGCTCGAGTCGTACCATGTCTTTTCTTTAGGTTTGATACTCTTCATCTGATGTGGGATAAAGCATCTTATTCCAAAGAGAATAGTTTCTGTGATCATGTCAACAGCTGCATTCACGTCGTTATCGAGGAAACATAACGACCAGTTAAAATTCTTAAAGAAGTTGTTAAGTCCACTCCGATTGGCTTTCTCGTATTGCCTATGTGGTGGGTGTACTAGAAATTAGCTGATATGACACAATGGTCCGACGAGCCTAGAGCGGAGAGCACATCTACGGAGTACTTATGAGGGTGAGAAGTTAAAAAAAAGTCCAGGGTGTTGGCGGTATGATTATCAACGTCTGGGCTCATTTACAAGCTGAGTCACATTATTTTCCGCAACGAAGATCTCAACACACCGTCCTTTGGGTGTTGTCTGTCCAGAATGTCGAAGCCGCCCAGATACAATTTTTTAAATGGACTCAGACAGCTCATAAAACTCATTAAAAGTCGAGTTGCTGTCCATTTTGGGGCTTCTGTAAATAAAGCAGTAGTGGATAATTTAATTACGTAGATGGAGATTGGAGCAGGGACTACATTGTGATGGAATTTGGTAAGCTACGTCACTACGCACATAGATGGCGAGACCGAGATGGGGAACGAATAGTGGCACTAGGTCGTAGCTAGGTAGCTTCAGATCAGAGAGGTGTGGGCGGGGATCTACCTGTGTTTCACTAAGTGCCAAAGCTGGTCTGTGCTTGCAGATGTGGATGTAGGCAGAAAAGTGAATACTTTTGAGCCCGCGTATATTGGCCACGTCCACCCTGAATTCCCTAGTCATAATTACAAACAAACACAGTAAACACAAACACCGACGATACTAAGCAAGGCTGCGAAGTGAAAATTCAAACGTTGGTTTACCGAATCAAATTGCTGTAGGTGTTATGCCCTAACAATAATATGAAACAGTGCATCAACAAAATTTTCACTCATAACCCACTATCCATCAGTTGGTACATACACTCAGTCACTGCCCTACCGTATGATAAATGCAGTAACGGCAGTGACCGAGTGCAAGCAACATAGAATAAGATTTATTTTTTTTTTTTTTTTAATTAAAATCCATTTTCTTAGTTTTAGTGTTAATAAATGTAAAAAACAAAATAGACTGTAAGGAACGTCGAAAGACATAGATTAAGTATTATGTTTAACCTAGAGTGCCCGCATGGGGCCAGTAAGTTATAATTAGATTACTTTTAAGTTATTTAAGCTAATTTTTAAGCTTTTTTTTGTATAGCCTGTAAGAATTAATTAATGAAGTATAATAAAAAATGCATTTAAACTGAACTGAACTGAGTGCAAGCAACAGTACTTCGACCAGGAGCGGGAGAGGTGGGATACCCGCACTGTTTGATTTGTTTGATCTTAACACTGCACTGCACTATAGTTTTGGTTTTTTTATGCGCACGCATGGTTTTTTTTGTTTTTTTTTTCCTTTTCGTTGTGCAGCACACGAGAAATTACGAGTGCACTGGTTGCCGTGTGCACTCGTCGGTGGTCGACACGGTACTTGTTGACCAGCAGGATAAAGGTATTCATTTGACAATAAATATAAAAATATTTTGCTATAACAACATACTTTTAAACGAAATCATTTGTTCATCAACGCTTTGACACTTCTCTTGCTCCAATCCATAGCATATTTTTTTAATTTTCGACAGTAACGGACGGACTTAAATGAAAATTTGATTTAATTTTCTCAAATCTATTTTGACCCATTGAATCGGCGACTGCAGACAGTCAAAATTTTGATTACATGCCCTTTGCCATACAGATATTTTGACTACACCCAAGTACAGCAAAACGCCAATTTTTCTGTAAAATTCCGTCGTCGAAGTACATATAAAAGAATGATATTGGTTCCTTTGTTACTAAACCATCGATGGACCTTCCCCATGAGTTGTTTGCTTCATTTTCATTTCTCCATCTCAAAGTGTTCCGATATGCCTTCTCGAAAATTTAGAGCACATTTTCATCTTCATATTCGAGATTATTGCTTTCGGACTCCCTCCATTTCACCAATGCATCTGGATGGTGCCTTCAATAAAATTTTCTTAAGTGTCAAGTGTATCGGTATCCTCCCCATTTTCTCCATCATTTTCATTTCCGGAATAGTCCCAAATAAGTTCAATTTCCAGTTGGGTTAAACCTTTGGAGCGCATATCTGGTAGATCAGAAGTGTTTTAAAACCTTGTATACCTCTTGGTGCCAGTGTTGCCTATAGGAAATGGAAAAATCCAGAGACAAAACTCAACAATCTTCGTTTACTAATTTGATTCTCATCTATTAACTTACCTTATTTAAATCACTAACAGGACTTTTTGTGTAGATCTGAATAATAACCATATTATGTACAACAAAATTAAATGTGCAATCACTTTTTTATCTTTGAGTACCTACCTCAACATCTAGTACGAGTAAATCATTTTTAGCTTGAAAAATTAATTCTTTTATATTGTTTCTGTTGCTAGATACTCGTATATTTTACTCCTAATACGGTGCGAAACAAGAAAGAAGTCAAGGGTGTTGCCCACGTCAATAAAGATCTCAACACATCTTCTCCCCGATGATGGCGGTCCAGAGTATCAACGTTATCCAACACTGAGTACGCTGTAATAGACGACAATATCGAAATCAGTATAATGAAATCGTAACAAATATTTCCTGAGGAAAAAAAGTATAAAAACGAAATCAGCTCTTTATTCAAAAATTTAACAACATACCATTCATATCAGTCTTTATCTTGTGTCACAACGTTCATCCGAATGGAGAAATCAGCCTTATTTTTCTTCGAACAATATTATCAAAGCTTTTTAAATATGGGTACCTTCAAACTCTCTAGCACTCGGTATGGAATCCTCTAAACACACCTCCTTACTGATTCAATCTTCACATGACGAACTGATTTTTTTTTAAATTTATGACCAAATGTCGGATAATCTTACATGACATAAGTGTTCAACAATTTTTTTCCCCATCATAAAGTACTTAGACGGACAGCTTGACAATACGCGTTTACTTGATATCTTATCGCTTATCTATCACATTTTAAATTTACTTAATCTTAAGATTGATAACAATTATGCCTAGCTTTGATTTACGTATCATATACTCGTATGATGCACTTCAAGTAAACCTATCTTTCAAATTTGTTTTTCATAAAAGTTGTTGATGAGGAAGCCAGTCTACAGCCTTTAACCCATATCTGCCTATTTAATGACAGGCACTTAGCTAAACGTCAATTGACAGAATCAGTAGTTTTCAACAAGGGATCTGTGGACCGCCTTAAATTTATAAAGAACTGGGTTTGCATTATCCGTGTTATTAAAATCCAAGTCAATTACGTCATTGACTTTTACTTTTAATGAGGTATAGTTCTCAATTAGCCTATTTTGTGGGGATTTTTTTGTAGAATCTACACGAGAAACTAAACTACAAGTGCTCGTAGTAGAATTTCACCATCTAGAAGATAAGATTATAAGTAGCAGCGAGTCAGATCTTCTATCAATCGATTTGGTATATGAAACTTGAAAGTCTGTAGTAGTAATATGATTTCCAAACCTCAAGCCTGTTAATGAGATTAAATATTATTGGGAACTATTCATATTGGAGGTCTTATCCTCGCTGCCAAATAAAGTCACGCTTTGCACAAATTTCAGATCCATAGGCTTATGTAATACTAAGCACACATTTTCAACTTAGTCGAGTTGTTTGACTTTCGAGGTACCAATCGAAGGTAAGCTGTTTACTGGAACGTAGAAACATCGAATGCTAATCGGGTCAAGATAGGAGGATCAGTAGAAATAGTATGAGGTGTATCAAGTCGAGATTACCTACCTACTTGTACAGAATGAGCTACAGTACAATAAATAAACCTCACTAGTTAGAGCAGTCTTCGGTTAACTACCTTTAGTTATGCACTCCACGATGTTTCAGGTCGCCTTCCTTTTGTGAGCACCAAGTAAGGCGGGGTATTCATCTACTGCGTCTTCCTTCAGTATATTAACTGAGAACACTTTGCTTTACATGTTCTTGCTATTTATAGAGCCTGATGTGAGCGTAGCTCCGGTCTATCCCGCTGCGAAACTCGTTGTGTTCGCTGTTATTTCTCTTCCTCTAACGCCTGCCAATCCACACGGAAAGTGGAGTTTGCAGAAATCTTCGAGAATTTGTGTGACAAGTT
This sequence comes from Volucella zonaria, assembly GCA_963966105.1. Classification (NCBI taxonomy): domain Eukaryota; kingdom Metazoa; phylum Arthropoda; class Insecta; order Diptera; family Syrphidae; genus Volucella; species Volucella zonaria. The sequence continues at coordinate 30,460,661 of OZ014534.1, forward strand.
TGAAAGTGATATTTTGATAGCAGCGAAGAACAGGCATAACAGGTATATTGTGCATAAATGCAGTCAAGAAACCTCTCATCATGAAAATCATCCAGTCCATCTACTTAGAAGAAGCCAGCGAGGCAGGAGTTTATACATAGAATGCTGTGTTGTCAACAAACGAGTCAAAGCCCAGGAGTAGGTAATATAAGACCAATAGATTTAAAGCTGAACGCGGCGCATTTTACGCCAATTGTTAAAATAATCATTAATAGAAGTGTTCAGCAGTGTTGTGTTCCGACTCTCTAGTATACTAAAGACATCGTTAATCTGGTCAATATAAAAAAGTGGAATTAAAACCGAAAGCGTTAATTATCGGTGGGGTGGGGGTGGGGCTTCTGCTAAAAGATGTGTCAGCAGAGGTACGCCGCAAGGCAGTGTCCTTTCACCCCTCCTCTGGAACTTAGTGGTTAATGAACTGCTGATATACGCTTATGACGTTGCTATAGTAGTCTTCAGCAAAATCTTAACAGATTAACCGTTGGGCAGATCGCTGAGGATTGGGACTAAACATCCAAAAAATTAATCTTGTCCTCTATTCCAGGAAATATAAAACTTCAATCATACACCCTTCCTCAATAAACGGTATTAGTTTAGTCTTTTCCGATACAGCAAAATATCTGGGTGTCATTATTGACAGGAAGCTAAAATAAACATTTAAGAAAGAGCCAAGAAAGCTACAGCAGCTTTAATCTTTCGCAAAAAAGCCCTTGGGAACAAGTGGGGCCTTCAACCTAGCATAGGGGTGGCCGTGGTGTAGTGGTACTAGCAATCGCTTCTCACTCGGAGGGTCAAGGTTCGAATCCTAGCCACGACAAAGTTTTCATTTGTGTAATTGGAACTCAGTCAAAAAAATCTGCGTGTGAAGGCATAACACTGACATGTAGATTTGGCTGTTGTAGGGTTTTCAAGCACAAAAACAACCGTTAAAATTCACAACCTGAATCATTCCGAGTGAAGAAAATCTCTCCGTCCTATTCGGACCCCCACCCCTGGAGAGTCAATATCGAAACCAAACACACCTGAGTTTCAAACCACTACATCACAACAATGCTTTCCTTTCTCCTCCCTCTATCTGAACTTTGGTTTGACAAAGACTTTCATGTAAGCTTCCCATCTAGATTTTTCGGAGAAGAAGATGCTTTCATGGATATCAAGTAAATTCACTTCTACACAGATGAATTTGAGACCGATAGCGGGGTTGGTGGCGGTATTTTCTCAGATATACTACATCTAAGCCTCTTCCGTCTTCCAAATTCCTGTAGTTTGTTCCAGGCGGAAATTTTGGCGATTAAAGGAGCACCGTCTTGGCTGCAGAAAAACGTGATATCTACAAAGGATATCCGCATCTTTTCGAATAGTCTGGTCACTATCAATTCACTGGACTCAGTTTCACTAAATTCTAGTACCGCCCTTCAGTGCCGATCATCTCTTAGGGATACGGCTGTCGAGCCAAAGACACATTCCAGGAATTGCAGGGCCGACGAACTCGCCAAAATTGGAACCACTCAACCCATCCTACCGGAAAAGTGTAGCGTAGGTCGCTACGTGGAAATCAATATTAAAGCTGGATGGTAATAAAAGAATTTACCTTAGATGGACTGTTGAAGAAACATGTGTAGCGACCAAAGAGATCTGCCCAAAGCTGGATCCTTCTAAATAGGAAACATCTCAGCACCGTCATAGGTGTTATCACTGGACCCAGCCTTATAGGCGTCTTTGTAAATGATTTCTGTAGAAGCTGCGAGCACAAGGGGGAAGAAGAGACAATACCTACTTTGTATATGCCCAGCTCTCTCCCAAAGAAGAAATCTTCACTTAGGAGCTTTCTTTTACAATAACTTAAGCGATTCCAAGAGTAGGAGGATAACAGACCCACGTGACATCACAATAGCCAATTGGCCTAAGGGGGTTGGTGTTTTCTCAAGCCACTTGTAGCTAATCTAACCTAACCTTGACACACTCACACATGAGTGTGAGTGCTACTTAGCAGGGAGAACTTTAAGATTGTAAGTAGCAAGTGCAATGAGCTACGAAAAACCGGCCCCTTATGATGTACCACAAGGCTGCAAATTAGGCCAAATACTGTTTATTTTGTATACCATCGAACTATTACATGTAGTCCAAAGAAGTACAGCATTTGCCTACGCAGATGATATCGGTATCGTTGTAAAACTTTTATGTCTAGATTGCGCAAAAACAATAATGCGGGATGAATTTTTTTTTTTTTCCGGCTATGGCAGGTGAAAATCTTCCATCAGACACTACGAGGATCGCAAGCGCGTGCTCATAGTAGTGTGAGATACGTACTCACTAAAAACACCTCCCTTCTATTATTATGTGTAATACAGCAACTAAGGAAAACTTATCAAGCAGCTTTTTCATCACAATATAAGCTCGTTTGGTAGGTGACTTTCCATTGAAAGATCCAACATGTTCCGCTTTTTTAACGCAGTTTCAATTTATCGTGCCAGGTCCAGAAGTTTAGTTCTTTGAAGGCGGCGTTCGTTTGTCCAGAATTTCTAGGACTGCCCGTTTAACCGGATTTTATGATTTTTTGCGAAGTTTCTTGCTTCATCTTCGGCAGAAGTAACTCTAAGGTCACGATGCATGTACAATATCTCTTAGCACTTTATTTTGAAAAATATTCGTTTTCTTGGTACAACCCCAGAGTTGTTTTAGCACCTGTTTACATATATAAAGTAGCTTGTTTTCTACGCTAAGCTTGGAATATTTACCAAGTAGCCAGTACATTTCTCTGTATTTACTTTCTAGTTCTTTACGTTTCTTTTTCACGTGCGTCTTCCATTTGAGCTTTGCATCGAGTGTCATGCCCAAATATTTAGCCTCATTAGCAAACGGAATACAGACCGAGTTTATGTGGGTGGGCAGGTGACTTATTTTTCTGTAAGTGAAGTTTACTTCCACAGATTTGGACTCGTTGGTTGAGAGTGATTCGCCAGTTCTTTTTCCAGTCATATACTTTATTTAGAGCGATTTTCAGTTTCGCCGTTGATTCTTCTATTGTTTTTCCGATAGCTAAAATGGCAGTGTCGTCGGCAAAGGTGGCAAGAATAGTGCTCTCGACTTGTGGTATATCTATTGTACATATATAAGAGGTACAGAAGTGGACCGAGCACATTTCCCTGCGGTACACCGACCCATATATCTTTAAACTGCGATACGTCCTTTCCGTATCTAATTCGAAAAATTCTATTTTCAAGATACTTATTCAATATGTTGCAAAGTTTCGATGGTAAAATTTGCCGTAATGTTAACTTTAAACCTTCGTGCCAAACCTTGTCAAAGACTTGTGAGACGTCGAGAAATACGCTTGAGCAAATCTTTTTCTCTTCCAGGACTTTTTCAATTACGTCGGTAATTCTATGCACCTGGTCAATTTTTGTCTTCAACAATTGGCATTAAACGTTTGAGCTGACAGTCTGTACGACTTTTTTCAATCATCAATTTTTATCAATTAATTAATTTTTACCTAGTTTTAGTACCATAATTACTTCTGCAATTTTCTATTGGCACAGAACGTATTCTAGCCTAAAAGCCGCGTTAATGATATGTAAAAGTTTAGTGAGTGCTTAAAAGCAGCATTTTAAGGACTTCTCCGGTTATCAGGTCGTACCCGAAAGCTTTTTTCGGTTTTAAGTTCGTTACAATATTTCTTAATTCAGCAAAAGTTGCGCTTGCTATTGTAAAGTTATCAGACACCCTTTCTGGTATACTACATAGTGTAGTGTACTAGTGTTTGCCCATCCAAGAGCTTAAAAGTTTCTTCTAGATATTCTGCGAAGAGTTCCGCTTGCTCTTTGTCCTTCTTCGCCCATTCGTTGTTATCGATTTCAATTGGTGGTACTGGGCTTTTGAGCCTTTTGAAGTCTTTAAATGCTTTCCAAAGGGAGTAATTTTTTTCTTTTCCTGTCATCAAGTTTTCGACATACGTAGGAAGGTTATCTGAAAAGTTTCCGACCGCAACGTAAAGATAGCGGCACTCGTCAATAGAAGCTAGTGAATGCTAGTTGTGCATCTTTTGACACTTACTTACCGAAGTTTCAGTCATTTTGGACGCGCAGTTTTTAGTTGACAGTCGTTTGAGTTTGAGTGAGTCGATGTGAGTGTTTTTTGTGAAAATGGAAAAAATTGAGTATCGAGCTGTTATTAAATTCTTATTTTTGAAAGGCAATACGCCTACGCAAATCAAAAATGAGTTGGACTCTGTGTATGGGGACTCTGCACCATCATTTACCAGAAACGTGTTCGAATGAACATTTACAACGCTCTGTTGGCGCAGTTTAGGCGCAATAAATCCAAGCCTTGGCGCCGATTAATTACTATGGATGAAACTTGGATACACCCTTATACGCCCGAAACAAAAATTCAGTCAAAACAGTGGACTGCATGGGCGAGCCGGCTCCAAAAAAAGCAAAAACTGTTTTTTCGGCTGGGAAAGTGATGGCGACTGTTTTTTGGGATAGTAAAGGAGTTATCTTAATCGATTATCTTCAAAAAGGAAAAACCATTACGGGAGCATACTACGCATCATTACTTGCGAAGCTGAAGGCAGAAATTGCGGGAAAACGGCCACATTTGCAGAAAAAGAAAATCCTCTTTCACTAAGCCACGCCCGGTTTCACACCGGTTGCCATAGCGAAAATCCATGAATTATGGTTTGAACTGCTAGACCCTCCGCCTTTTTCACCAGATATAGCCCCAAGCGACTTCTTTTTGTTCCCTCATCTAAAAACTGCGCTCGGAGGACAGAGATTTTCGTCAAATGAGGAGGCAATCACCTTCGTGAACAATTATTTTGCAGAGAAAAACGCCAAGTACTATTTGGACGGGTTAGAGGGATGGGAGCATCGCTGGGAGAAGTGTGTAGACTTACAAGGAGACTATGTAGAAAAATAAAAAAAAATTTAGAGAAAAAATGCTTGTATCATTGTTCGGTTGGAAACTTTTCAGCCAACTCTCGTATACCACCTTGATCAAAAAGGAATTTATTCAGAAAATTTAAAATACAACTTTATTCATATAAATCTATATTGTCCCCTTTAAAGTCATCCCCATCGACTGCAACACACTTATGCCAGCGCTTGATCCAATCCTCGAAACATTTTTTATATTCGGTTTTCGGTATGGCCATTAGTGCTTCCTGCGATTTTTCCATTACTTCCTCTCGGCTGCTGAAACGCGTTCTCCGTAGTGGTTTTTTAACTCGATTGAACGGAAGGAAGTCCCAGGGTTCCAAATCAGGTGAATTCGGTGGCTGTTGGATGGTATTTGTTGCATTTTTCGTCAAAAAATTACGAATAAAGCGGGCACTGTGCGACGGTGCATTATCATGGTGCAAAATCCATGAGTTTTCGGCCCATAATTCTGGTCTCTTTCGGCGAATTGCTTCACGCAAACGTCTCATAACGCCCAAATACCCGTAATATTTTTGTTTACTGCCTGGCCTTCTGGAAAAAATTCATGATGCACTACACCGTAGTAATCCATGAAAACCGTGAGCATTGCCTCCTTTTTTGACTGAAAACGACGTGGTTTTTTTGCTCTCGGCACATTTGGTGAACGCCAGTCACTTGCCTGATGTCTGGATTGCGTGTCGTACTCATAAACCCACGTCTCGTCTCCAGTAATGATCCTTTTGATGAGTGTGGGATCGGATTCAGCCTCGCAAATCATCTCTTTTGCGACGTCAACACGGTCTCTTCTTTGTATGAAATTGAGGTCTTTTGGCACCAAGTTTGCTGCTACACGACGGAAACCCAAATCATAAACCAAAATGTCTTGGATGGATCCATAGGTAATGTTCAAGTCCCCCGCTGTCTCTCTGATGATTAATTTGTGGTTATTGGCCAACATTTCTTTTACTTCATCAATGTTTCGTCTGCCACTGCGTTCATCATCTTCGATTGACTCACGACCACTTTTGAACCGCTCGTGCCACTGGTAAACGACCGTTTTCTTTAGAGAATCGTTGCCGAAACACTTTTCCAACATTTCCAACGTTCGCGCACCATTAAATCGGTTTTTTACACAAAATTTAATACAAGTTCGTTGTTGCAAATTAAAATCCATTTGTAAAATTGTAAAAAATCGACAACACACACAGAGATAGATGTACTCTTGGCTACGTAACTTTTGCAAATGTCAAGCTATGATACTAAGATTTAGAAAGAATGTCAGCAATAGATTTACCAACTTAACAAAAAAAAACCCAACTCAAATCGGAACAATGGGAGCGCCACACGGTGGTGTTCCCCGGGAACTTTTTGATCAAGGTAGTATTATATGAAAGTACTAACCTCTTTATTTGCAACATTGACAATGAGCCCACTTTTATAACTAGAAACCGACAGGAAGTGTTAGATATAACTCTTGTCTCCGACAGCATCACTCCAATGCTAATGAACTAGATGGTATCGTCTGAAAACTTTTTTTCAGACCACAGATACATTCAATTTAGCCTGAATGATGCTCCTCCCAGTTAACCATCATTCTGGAACTACCGGAAAACTGATTGGCCAAAATACAGAGGAATACTGTCAGAAACGCTATCCTCTGAACTATCACGTCCACTGCGTGACACCAATGAGCTTGACATGAAAGTCAGGGATTCACTCTGGCTCTCAATCAGGCCATGCCCGCTTCCTGCCCTCTTATTCGACCTAGAGTCAAGAAAAAGCCACATTGGTGGACATCTGCACTGGGGCTGCTCAGAAACACTTGCAGAAAACTTTGCGACTTAGCAAAGAGCACAAGAAAAGTGACTGACCGGGACTAATACAAAGAACCCCTCAAATTACACAAAAAAAACTGGAGGAGGCAAAGCGACAATCCTGGAGGTCCTTCTGTGACAAATACACGGAAAGCTCTGAGGCATCGCGGCTAAAAAAAATCCTCTCTACAAATCCTATGATACCTAGCAGTTTGAAAAAATCCGATGGCTTTTGGACAACCTCAAATGATGAATCACTCAACCTGCTACTGGACACCGATTTTCCAGCTAGCTCCCAATTCACCGCCAAAAACTGCAACCGGGACCAAAATTCATGGTCTGATCACAAGAGACAAACTGCTCTGGGTGCTGCATAGCTTCAAACCATACAAGTCGGCTGGTCCGGACGGTATTATTCTACCTTTGGTAAAAAATATTATAAGGAGCTGTGTAGAACTTATCCACATTCCACTGTCAAGGAGAGAAATCAATGTATGTAGGTTTCATTGCCAAATCCGAAAAATGGTCTCATGTTGTCCCAAAGTACCTCTGACCTATAAGTCTATCATCTTTCCGTCTGAAAACTCTAGAATGACTAATTGATATCCATATACGAGCTAAAATTGATCCTAGACTTCTATCAACGGCTCAACATGCCTACTGTAAAGGAAAGTCGGTGGAAACCGCTCTGCATTCACTGACTAGCCACATCGAACGATCCCTACAATAGAAAGAGTTGCTTCCTGGACATAGAGGGTGCTTTTAATAACGTCAACGCACCCGCAATCACGACTGCGCTGCCAGCTCTGCAGGTAAACGACTCACTTGGGGAACCGATCAGTCTTATGCTAAACAGCAGGATAATCATCGCCGCAAGGCGGTGTCCTCTCTCCCCTTCTCTGGAGCTTAGTAGTAATTGAACTGCTGATATACCTGGAAGCTGGTGCGATCTGTTTCATTTGACACCCCTCGATATTTTCAGCAGGCAAGTAGCTGCGACTGCGGAGTTGGTAGCGGTGTTTTCTCAGATACGCTAAGTCTAAGCCTCTCTTTCCGTCTTTCAAATCACTGTAGCGTGTTCTAGGCGAAAATTTTGGCGATTAACGAAGCTCTGTCCCGGCTGAAGAAAAACGTGATATCTGCAAAGGATATCCGAATCTTTTCGGATAGTCAGGCCGCTATCAAGTCCTTAGACTCGGTTTCACCAAATTCTAAAACCGCCCTTGAATGCCGATCACCTCTTATGGAGATGGCAGAGCAGTTTAATCTTGTTGTGTGCCGTGACACAGACACATTCCAGGGATCTGTGAAGCCGATGATCTCGCCAAAATTGGAACTGCTCTACCTATTCTACCGGAAAAGGGTAGCATAGGTATACCAATCGCTGATGCAGACTAACATTAAAGCTGGATGCCAATAAAAGAACAGACCTTACTGGACTGTTGGACCAACATGTCTAGCCACCAAACAGATCTGGCCAAAACTGGATCTGAATCGCTCAAGTGCCTGATCCTTCTAAATAAGGAACAGTCTCCTGCGCTTCATCATAAGCTCAAACTGGTTCCATCAGCAAGAGGATCATAGACCACCGTGAGCCAATAGACCTAAGTGGGTTGGTATTTCCAACAGCCACTCTAACCTACCTACCTACCTACCTACCTTGATGTAAAAAAAACAAACATTTGTTCTGTTTGACAGGTTATTCTGTAAAAGGAAAATGGAAGAGTCTAAGAGATTGTTACAACATATTGTACATCTTAAGATGCTCAAAGGAGAAACTGGTTCGGCAAAGAAATATAAAAATTGGCCATGGGCTAGTCACTTGGAGTTGCTTCGCGATATACTTCCTCTTCGGCAAACAACTTGAAATGTCGAACAGACTGCCGAAATATATCGTGACGGAGGGAATTATGAGCTGGACACTTCAAATTCAGAAATGCGACCACCTCAAACAAGAAAAGCCAAAAAAAGGACAGTGAACGAAGACGTAGCTGTGGTCTTAGAGTACCTTCAGAGCAAAAAGTCCAACACTTTCAAAACTTTTGCACCTCGAGCTCAATCACTTTTGAATTATTATTATTTAAAATTGAGTTTGAATAATATTGAAGTGGGTTCCAATTATAGTGGCAGTAATGGTACAATGCGGCCTATGGTAAGGGTCCTAAGTAATCGAAGGGATGGTTTTAAAGTTTGTCATTTAAATGCACAAAGCTTAAACCCAAAACTTAATGTTTTTGTCGGTTCAAAGGTGGATGAAATTTGCGTTTCAGAAACTTGGTTTGATGCTGTACGAGTATACGCTGTGAATGTTTACAGACTTTTTAGAGCTGATAGAGGTGATCTTGTTGGTTGTGGCGTAGCAATTTATGTTAGAAAGGGTTTGTTCGGTGAACGTAAATGTTGCTCGTCAAAAGAGTCCTATTAATTATTTGTTTGTTCAAATTATATGTAGCGATAGGAATATTTGTTTAGGTGTTGTATACAGGCCAAATTCAAACATCGACCTGTCTCCCATTTTCGAAGTTATAGATGATGTGTCAACCTACTCAAATAATTTAATTATTTGTAGAGATTTTAATAGCAATTTGTTACGTGAGGACATCCTAACAGAAAATATGCAATTGCCCGGCCTTCAACCAGTCAATAACCTGATACAATACGGTTTTATGACCAAATTTTCGCACCTGCTTTCTCGAAGCATGACTTATTGTTTTTCAATTATGATTTTGATGTAGGAGACTACTTAAATACATCAAGTTGCACGTACAGGGACTAGTCTTTAGTTTGCTCTCACCGGATGACCAAACTGATTTCGTAAATTAAAATATAAATCTTCTCTTTGATACACACGTTCATGTCAAAACAAGACAATGTGAAAATTTGGTTTTCAAATGAGATTCGTGCAACGTGATTTGGCTTATCGCCAGTTAGAATAACAGAATTTCATCGAGCCTATAAAAGCTTGCGTAATAGCGTCGTTCGAGAGATAAGAACTGCCAAAATGCAATTTTTTTCTGAGGGTTTCAACTCTTGTCGAAAAACTTAATTCGTGAGCTTGGAATAGGAAAACAAAAGTTAAGTTATTCTAGCGATGTAGATCGCAATGAGCTAAATAGAAGGTTTTTATCTGCACATTCAAATGCCGATGCTAATGCTAATTCGTCGTTCATCGAATCTGCCCTCTGTACGACATCCTCTTTTGGGTTCGAAAGGGTGAGTGATGCAGATGTTGTCGAAAGTTTCCTGTCAGTGAAATCGAATGCTATGGGTGTTGATGGTATTCATTCGTTTTTTGTGAAAGTTATTCTGCCAAAAATACTTCCGTATATAACACACGTTATAAACAATTTTCCACTGCCGTGGAAATTAGCAAAGGTCATTCCAGTCCCCAAAAATTCTTTAGGGGATGAGTTTAGACCAATATCAAATCAGCCTTTTCTCTCAAAAATATGCGAGCGCATCACACGTAAACAGATTTACAAGATTTTTCTGAGGCATTTAACATGGTAGATCACTCTGTTCTTCTCAAAAAGCTTAAATACTTCTCCATTTCTACTCCAGCGGTTATCGGAGTGAAAGAAAGCAGGCTCTTCATACATAGTGCACTGTCAGACTTTCTTCCTGTGACTAAAGGCGTTCCCCAAGGATCAATTTTAGCCCCTCTCTTGTTTTCACTATATCAATGATATTGTATCTTGTGTTTTGAACTCATTCAAGCACATTTACGCTGATGTTATTCAGATATATCGAAGCTGTCAATTAGGTCTTATTGAGGATTGTGTTATCTTAAATGAAGACCTTAAACGAATTTCAGAATGGTCTTTGAAATGTGGTTTAGTTCTCAACCCAAGTAAATGTAAGTGTTTGGTGATTTCCAAGACTAAACTAGAGCCTTCGTATTTTCCGAGTACTGCTTTAAACGACTCATATAGTATATCGAATTAGTTGATTCCTCTAAAAATCTAGGAGTTATCTTCAACAGAACTTTACCTTGGAGCAATCATATAAATATTGTAGTCGGAAAAACGTATGGTGTGCTTCGCAATTTATGGAGTACCAAACAATTCACACCGTTGAAAACAGTGCTACTGGCCAAGGCTTTCATTATTCCCCAACTTTCCTACGGATGTGAAATTTACATGGATGTGACACCGAGAGCATTTAATACCACCATTCGATATATATTTTGTCTCAGAAGATATGATCATGTTTCACATTTTGCTCAACACCTGGTGAAGGTGTCCTTTGCAAATTACCTTATTTAGCATAATTAAAACTAAGCAGCCGTCCTATCTTTATGAAAAATCCAGCTTCCGGCATCTAACAGGTCTGCCTATTTAATACTACCGCGATTTACTTGTTTAAATCTGAGAGACAATTTTTCGTCGCTGCCATTCGTTTTTGGAATTCACTGCCCCGTAGCACACGAGAGCAAGACAGCATTTAGCGTTTTAGAAATGAGCTTTAACTTTCCCTTCAGAGCAGCTAACCATTCCTCACCCTATACCCACTTCAAGGATCAATTTTGATTTTTATTTGAATTTTAATTTAATTTTTTTAAACGGAATACGAATATGTCAAAATAATGTCTTAATTTTTTTATGATTTAACTTAATTATTGTTATTATTGTAATCTTAATCTCAATCTCTCAAATTCATTTATAATATTGTTTAATATAATTTAATTTAATTTAACCTAATTTAATTTAATTCTATTTTGATTTATTTTTTAATTTAATTTCTGCTTAAATTTATTTTGATATGATTTAAATGTAATTAAATTGTATATTCAATTTTTGTTAATCAGAGGCCTATTTTGAGGCTAAACCGAAATCGTACTACAAAACTGGTATCGAAAGATTGAAAAATCGTTTCAATCAGTGTATCGCCCTCGAAGGCAACTATATTGATAAATAAAGTTGAATTTTGCAAAAATTTTTTGTTTCACTATAAAACGGCACGGACTTGTGTTATTACATTTAGGTACATATACAGTATGTACCAGTTTAGCAGTATAATCCTTTAAGGACATGTTCCCGAAGTTCCGCAGAAGAAGAAATTGTATTTTCTAGTATTTTCACGTGTAATTTATTTGTCTGTAGAGTGCTGTGAATTCTAGTTCTGGGAAGTTTTAACTGCACAGCTAGTCTACGGATACAGCACATCGGTATCCGAATTACCGCAATCGATAACGAGTTACTCGTCATCGAAATGTGGGGATTTTGCACTACCGCTCTAGTGACCTATGTAGTACTCGACATCGATATTTGAGATAACAGCAAACGTTTTCGTGCGTCGTTTCATTCGAACACTGTTTTGCTGTCGAGTCGTCAGGCAAAACAACAAAGATCTGAGTATTTTTGTTTTATTATTTTTTTTTTAAAGGAATTTGCTAGCATAATGTGAGTTTTTTTTATTTAGGTCAAACCTAAAGAAAATAAATTATCGGCAAAAAAATGTTCTGACTGAATTCATGGCGAAACATCCCGATTTGGCAAAGAATATTTTGCCAAATTCCCGGCAGCGGAAGGCAACATCGCTGCGATTATGGCAGAAGGGACACCAGTAATAGATGGAAAAGGTTGGAAAAAGGTAATCTTGTTTTGATTTTGTATTAAATAAATCAATGAAGTCTTTGGTAGACTTTTGCAGATCGAAAGTGCCTTGTAAAAACCAAATTATCGTTTAATAAACAATCAAGAATGAAAGCCGGTGGCGGCCCGTTTGAAGAGAAGCTGCTGCGTCAAGCTGATGAGCTGTTGCTAACAGCGAGTGGGCTAGATGTTGTAGTGGAAGGCATATCCGCACGATCACTCGGAGCCAAGCCCATATGACATCCACTTCAACCTTGTCTGCAACAGCGGCAAATGAGCCCCCTAACAAAGAGGTGGCTGATTTTACATCAGGAACAAGCAGCAACAATTGTACACTTCCGGATTCTGGATCGGACTCGGAAGTCATACAGCCTTCGCCGTTGCAGATAAAAACAAATTCAAAGAACGGAGATTCAAAACTTGTTCTGTTAAAGATTAAACTAGAAGAAGAATATTCTTATCAAAAAGTTATGGTTGAAATATTCGACAAACATTTAGATATCGAGGAACGGAATTTAAAAGTACAAGAAAGTCTTTTAGAAATGGTAGAAGAAAGCATCGAATTTTTATAAACTGAAATCAATTAAAAATGGAGATAAAAAAACTGCAGTAAGAAATACTTCGAAAATCTTAGTATAAGCCCTTAAGAGACTGATACTTACTCAATCCTGTGTTATTAGCTTTGTCTTTTTAAAGAATCAATGCTTTGATTTTGTTTTTTTAATGAATGCGATTTAGTTTAACTTTATTTTTCTTTAGGATTTATGTTTTGACTTTATTTTTTATTGAATGTTACCTATTTTGTTTTGATGAAGTAAGTAGAGTAAGTGCGGCAAATATGGCCTACCCTTAACATTTTTTGAAATAAAGCCATATAATTAAGCCGAATTAATTTACTTGTTTTTTAAACAGTCTTACAAATCATTAAGCTTTCAGTCTTTAGTAACTCGAACAATAAAAAAAAAACATAACAAAAGATATAAATGAAAAATGAAAGGAACTTCATACTTTAGTTTATAAAAAATTGCGGCTAATATGGCCTACCTGGTGCTAAATATGGCCTAGGATGGGCCATGAATTTTTGCTTGAAGGCCAGACAGTATTATTTGGGCTTTATGGAACGTTTTCGTGAAGCAATTCGCAGAAAGAGACCAGAATTGTGGGCAGAAAACTCGTGGATTTTGCACCATGATAACACACCGTCGCAAAGTGCCATCATTATTCGTAATACCTATACCTTCCAACAGCCACCGAATTCACCTGATTTGCCTCTCTGTGACTTCTTTCTGTTCAATCGAGTTCAAAAACCACTACGGGGAACGCGTTTCAGCAGCCGAGAGGAAGTAATAGAAAAATCGCAGGAAGCGCTGATGGACATATTGAAAACCGAATATAAAAAATGGTTCGAGGATTGGATCAAGCGCTGGCATAAGTCAATGGGGATTACTCTGAAGGGGACAATATAGGTTCAGATGAATAAACTTGTATTTCTAATTTTCTGAATAAATTCCGAGATCAAGGTGGTATGTAGGTTTCTACCACTTTTGTTTGAAACCCCATGATTGTTCTTCTTTAACTCTTTTTCATCTCTTTTTTTGATGAATTCTTCTACAGCTAGATTGTAGGGAGATGATGAAATCAGCTCCGATTTTCCTCGTTTCCTTCCACGTGTTGAAGGTTTTTTTACTCGAACAGGGGTAGGAGAAATTTGATGTGGAGTTACCAAAGTTACATATATTTTATCCCAGTTGAAGTCGAAGGTCGTGAATGTTTATTCGACTCATCTTGCTTAGACTGCGTCATCTCTCCATTATTCCATGTTAGCAGGAGCAGGATTTTCCATGTTAGATAAAGGTATTTCATCTTCCTCAGCTTCTAGAAAATCGTGGTCTTGGAACACATTCCTATAAAAAGGACATATCCCTGTGGACGAAAAGCCTCTCAGAGCAATTTCTGCAGTTTGAGCGCTTAAAAAGGCTCGACCCAATACTTCAATTATATCATACTGTACCATATTACAGCTTTCGTGTTGTTTATGGTCCAGCGTCCAATTTCTTCAATTAAATATTTTTTGAGAGGTCCCATGAAAGTCTTATCTAAAGGTTGAATTTTGTTCGAGCCAGGTCTATAAGTTCTATATTCCTGGTGTGGCTTGAATGCCATTCCTTTATAAGTAAAAGTTGTTAAAAAGTTTTTGAACCACTTTCTGAACAAATTTGTCTGCACCCAGTAGTTCCCACATTTTTTCGAACTTTCAAAGCCAATACCTTTGGCTGGAACTACTGAACTCCCCGTCTCATCCACATGAAAAATAGTGTTAGGATTGAAATGGGAGTTGGTCATGAGCATTTGTAAATTGTCAAAAAAAATTGGGATTTGTTTTGAAAATCCAGAAGCACTGGCTAAAGACGTTCCAGTCCGCTGGCGGAATGACAGCGATGGAGGACGTTTTAGAAATAAAAGTAGCCAGTCAATTCCCACAACTTCCTTTATAACAGAAAACGGATTGGGAATTTGGTTCTTTATAGCTATCTGGAATGCTAACGATCTTATGTCATTCCTGGTTAGACCAAATAGTTTTCCTTCCATTTACAGACAATAGTCTACTAGAGACTGCTCGAGCTCTGGAGGAAAAATGGTTTTCTTGCCTTGTTTGGCACTTACCACTTCCTCCAAAGTCTAATCCTTACTCGCCACTAAACGCCTCAGTGTGGTTTTAGGGACATTGAACATTTTTGCTGCCTTTAAAAAGCCAATCTCTTTGAGGTTTACGGCAGTAATTGCTTTCATCATACTCGTATCATCCTTGGCCCACGTTTGTCGTTGTTTTGTGCACTTGCTAGAGTTTGAAGCCATGTTTCCTACAAAAGAAAATAAAAACAAAACGATAAATTTAAACGAAGGTCACGTGTTAAATATGGCCTACTAGGCCACGATTGATTGAGCCAAAACCGATTTGAATGTGCTTGTAATGAATGTGATTTTAACTGCGTGCGCTTATGAATTGAGGAAATATTATGGTGGGCCATATTACCCACGTGGGCCATATTTGCCGACCTTATTCTACGTAAATATGTTAAAATGATTTTTTTTTCATTCAGAGAGTTTTTAATATAGCTTCAATTTCTTTCAGCAGCCGAGGTAAGATTCTCATTTCCAGAATCAACCACTTCAAGGGTTGTTCTTGAATCATCAGTGTATGGATTGGTGAAGGGGACCCTAAAATCAATGCATACATTATATAATACTATACATAGCACCCGTTTCCAAAGCGTGCATGTTTTTCTTCCTCTTTTATTGTATATTAAAATTTTCCAACGCCCTTTCAAAACGCCATTAGCTCTCGAGATAGTACCTCTCACTTTAGGGTGGACATCATTAAATAGGGCCTTGTTACTTCCAAATTGTGGATTTCTATAAGGAGTAATGCACCACGGTTCCAAAGGATACCCAGAATCTCCTGAAAATTAAGAAAAGTACCGTCAAACAACAATACTTTGACAAGTGATGATAACTTTGACCGAAATCGATAAAACTTTTATTTTATAGTAGCTCTAGCGTCATCTCTATTTGAGATAATTTAGTGTAGTAAGCGTGGATCGAAACTTAGATATACCATATTTCCTGAGGAATGGTAAATAAGTTGTGGTGAAAATATTCAAATGTATCTGATAACATTCAAAAGTGTCAGTGCAAGTCTTATGTATTAATTTTAGATCCTTAAAGAGCTTCCGAGTTTTTAATTAAAAAGCTGTGTTATCCAGTTGAATATACTCAGAGTAAGTGGAACACTATTTTTTCTTTTAATTGAGGTATAAATCATGACGATTAGTTGTTTGGTTCAGGTTTTATGCCTAAATATATAAACGTCTTCCTAAAAAATCAAAAATTTTTTACTTTTACCGGTTTAACTTTGACCGCTGTAATTTTCACCACATTTGAGTTATGGTCTGCTCATATTGCATTTTTTTTCTGAACCTAGGTTTCAGATACAGATACGATAGTTGTTCAGAAGAAAGAATAAAAGAAGCCATAAATTTAATAGAAAAAAAAGAAATTTAAATTAACAAATGTGCTAAGCTATTTGGCATTGCCAAGGGCACATTAATTAACAAACTGCATGCAAAACATGGAAAACAATTTGGAGGGCCATCTATTTTTTCAAGTGAAGGAGAGAAATTTATTGCATGGGCCATTATCACCACAAGCGAATGGGGTTTTCCATTCAGCATATTAGATGTGCAAAAACTTGCTACAAATTATCTCGAAAAACGCGGTAGTAAAAAACAATTTATTAAGCAAAGATTGGCTGCCAGGTTTCCTCAAGAGGAATAAAGACCTTGCCAGTAAGAGGATGTGCCAAAATTTGAAAAGCTAAGATAATTAAAAATGACATTGAGACATACTTTAACTATTTAAAAAATACATTAGAAAACGGGGAAGATATTTTACCACAATTTATTTTTAATTATGATGAGACAAACTTGTCCGAAGACTCCGACACCCAAAAATGAGTTTTTAAAAACGGTTGTAAGTATCCGGAGAGGATAATGGACAGCAGCATATCTGTCATGTTTTGTGGCTCACCTCCTGGAGAAAAAATTCGCCTCCCTACGTTGTCTACAAGTCACAGCAATTGTGAGAACAATGGAAGCAAGGTGGGCCAAAAAACACCAAATACGAGTATAACAGAAGCAAGTCAGGTTGGTGTGAGGCTTCCATATTCAAAGACTGGTTTCCTAACCACTTCATACCATTCACAAGAAAATGTGACAGTGAACTTGTTTTGCCAGGCGATAACCTTTCAAGTCATTTCTCTGTAGAGGTTATTGAAGCTGCACAAGCTAGCAAAATAAGCTTTGCCTGTTTTCTTCCGGACTCGACACATTTATTGCAACCACTCGATGTGGATTTGTATGGGCCTCTTAAAAAAAACCTGGAGGGGAATACTTAAAAGTTGGAAAAAAAGCAAAGCCAAGAGTTGCTCAAAGAGCTTGATGAAAAGTCAGTTGACGGAGACAATATATCTTTAAATTTGATAGCTGGCTTTAAAAAATGTGGGACTGTTTTGCTCGATCCTCAGCAGGTTTTGAGCAGAATGCCGAGTGAAGCAAGCGTGTAGGAGGCCTCAGAAAATGTTTCTTCATGTGTCATCAATATGTTGATAGAAATGCGTCATAGTAAAGATGATTCGCCCGCACGGAAGAAAAGGAGCAACGTTAAAGTGATACCTGGTAAAGGAATAAGTATGGAAGAGCTATAAGGAGGTCCAATTCAGAATTTGGCAGAAGCTTCAGTTTCTAATGAACGGTTGGAGTGACCATGTTCGGATATCTTGCCACAGGTTGGAGTGGAAGTGCGAATGGAATCACCCTTAGCAGAGCCGCTTAGCTCTTCTTCATCACTAGAAGACTTAATGAGAATATTTCTAATCCACAAAGTAGAATAAGGTAAGATCTTCAATTTATTTACTTTAAAAAGGACCAAATATATTTTTTTATCTTAATTCTTACAGAAACCGAGACTTTTGTGTTCCTAAAGGAATATTAGTTTGTATTTAGTTTTATTTTATCGTTTTTTATTTTCAAGTTGTTGTTTATTTTTTTATTAAAATCATAAAAAATATTAGAATATTTCTACTTAAAAATGGTTTCGGTTAAAGTTAAAATTTTCGGGGCAAAACTTTGACCGGAACCTTTTTCGTTAATAAATTAACGTGCAGCAGTCTTAAACATACGAAAATTCTGAAATCTTTTTGGTATGGCAAGGCCCGCGGGTGTGTGGTGAAGTTTTCTTATACATATGTATTTATATTGTCAGTTTTAGAACCTCGGTAAAGGTTTAAAATTTAAAATCGGTCAAAGTATTACTGTTTGACGGTAGCAATTAAGTTTCTTCTAGCATTTCACAAATGTTTAAGAAAAATACCTAGAAGCTATGAGCATATATTTTTAGAGCTCTCGTACTTTTGCTTAAGTAAACGCCTTTCCTCGGAGTGCTTCCATACAAATGAGTCGTGAGCCGTTCCTCCGTATTTGCAATCTACAGCAATGATTTTCAGTTCATGGTTACAAATCTCAAACAGAACAATATTTATGAGGCATTATGAGGCACTACATAGTTATTAATTTTCTTACTATCATTGAGTTTAGACTATAGAACCCTTTTCTGTTGAAAACCATTTTTCATTTGCGCTAGGTTTTTGTAAGTCGAAATGTGTTCCGTCAAAACAACCAATAACTGAAAAAATAAATGTTGGAGTTTAACTTATAAAAATAGTTCAAACCTACCACCCGTTATTTTATACTTTTGAAAAAAATAATTTTTGCAATTACAATATTTCTTCCATCGTCAAATGTTACGAGTATGTGCGTTTCTCTCCCATTTCTTTTATAACCCTGGATGTTATTTCTTTGGAATATTCCAATAAGACATCCATTGACTAAAAATAGGAACATATGAAATATACTATTGGCGTTGAAAGTTGGTATCCACCACTACCTAATAAAGATAAGGTTGCAGCTAACTGCAATGCAGCGGGTACGGAAGTTGACGTATGTCCTTTGAATTCAAGGCTTTTCAAAATGTGGTTGAATGCATCTTTATTTACCCTAAAAATTTGGATAAATCTTCAAAGTAAAAATGTTATTTAAATTTTAATGCGAGTATGCTACTACTTACGCAGCGTTTGTCAATGAAAGCGGATTGCTCCTATCCCTTAAGCGTCGACGCTCAACGCGTTCCCGATATTCTTCATCGGAATCCGAGGACAAATAAAAAAAATAGATCCATCTTAATATATATTTTACTGCAAGTAATATTTTTTGTATGTTAGCTATAAATCCACCGCTCACGTCAATTTGTGCATTGTAATAGACTTTCCTTAGTACAATTTTATTTACACTCGATACGTAGGCTTTCGAGTGCCATCATTTCGATCAGGTTATTCGATTATTCGATGACGAGTGCTACTCATTCACTCGTTATCGATTGCAGTAATTCGGCCCCTGTTTGGCGCATAATACACGCCGTTGATTGTTTTTAATTTCTGAAGATAATCAATGAAGATTATCCCACGCGCATCCCAAAAAACTGAGGCTCTGACCTTGCCTGCAGAACTGTCTTCGCCTTCTTTGGAGCCGATTTTCCCCTTTGAGTCCATTGTTTTGACTGTTCCTTCGTCTCGGGTGTGGTACTCCTGGTTCCTTTTGTCAATCTAAAAATTTATCTCTAATTTTAACTTCTTGTCCGTTTTTTGCTTTCATCATATATAGCCTTCAAATATGGTATATTAGTAAATATCAAAATATCAAATATCAAGTATTCATATTAGAAAAATATTAATTCAAACTCAATCCATAATTATTTTATTAAAGCAAAAAATAACAGAAATTCATTCAAAAATTTGCTTTAAAGAGCAAAAGATATTGAGGAAAATTTTACTACCGCGAGATTGCTAATATATGTTAATGATGGATAATAAAATCACTCTCTTACCTCTGAAATCCGCTGGCTATGACGTCAGGATCAGTCGATTGATTTACACTTGTTTTTGTCACTTAGTTTTGTTTTTTTCTTTAAGACAAGATACGATCACGGTTCACAAAAAGAAATACATATACGAATGAAAACATATTAATTCAATTATTAATATTTATTTTTTATTCTGACAACTAAAATAAGGTCACTTAAATATGACTTTTTAGTTTTTCTTTATCCTTTTCGGTTATTTTATTAATTCTTTTTTTTTTTTTGGATGAACTTTCGCCATTTTGTTTTATTTCTATTTATTTATTTTTTTATCTTTGATTACATGGGGAAAAAGAAGAGACTCGAAGCTTAAATTTGTGAGGATTTGGTTGCCGTATATGCTTGGGAGGTTGCACAATAGAGACCTCGGAAGAGAGTCTATTTAGATTGCAGTAACTCTAGGTGCTCCAGGTACTCCGTTTTGCAGGTCTTTCGCCGCTCTCTCGTACAAGCAATTCTTCTTGCTGACGCTAGTCTCTGATATTTAGCTTGCAGGATACTTTCGCAAGTATGTAGCCGTGCCCGTATCAAGAATTTGCAGGTTTTATTTATTCAGGTGGGGGCGCGTTACAGGTTATTCTGACGAGCACTTCCAAAAAAAGTTATCTCGGGTTTTCTTAAACTTTGGGAAAAGGAGTATATAAAAAAAGAACACGATTAGAAACTTACATATTCGTATCGTACAAGTAAGTCAAGGTGGAAATGTTTGGAGGACGTCTTGCGGAATTGAAAGTGCAGATCGAAAGAAAGAAATTTTTTGATGGTGGAAATGTATCGAGCATGTGTAACAATTTGTTTTTTTTTGAAATTATTCTTCAGTTACTCGTTACATATTTAATTATGTGCGTTCAGTGTTGTGCAATAGACATTTTGAGTTATTAAGAAAAGGTTATTAAAGTTCTGATTTTTCAGCGAATCTTACTATCGATCGGCAGGTATATATCCTGTCTGGCTGCCTTGTTATGCTTGATATTATTTATAGGTATTGTTTACTTTGCTACACTTTATTCGGTTGAATATCTAATAGTGGAATTTAGGATGTCCTCGTTTCTAAACAGCAGAACCCTTCTTAGCATCGATTTTGGCACTACCATTCAATTTCCTTCCCCACCTCTCTAGGTTGTTCCATTCTTATTGACTTGATATTTTCTTTTTAATTTTTGGTAAAACTTCCAAACTTTGTTACTGAAGTAGTACCTTTCATTTCTCCATTCGCTCCGAGAAGCTGATTTTCCTTCCTCCTATACTCATACAGAGTAAGCGTTTGCTCGATACGTGTGCTTACTTGCACTTTTTAAAGAACCTGGGGTTTCATTTGTAAGTTCGGGTGAGTCTCATCACACCAGTTTAGGCATTCCTGACGGCTTCTTGTATTCGATGCGACTGCTTCTCTGTACATAAGTACCTTATGCAGATTTTAGGGGAGCATTGGTGTCCATTTACTCCACATGATCCAGCCCTCACTGTCCTTGGACCTTCGCTCTTCTAGCAAAGTCAGTGTCCCCGTACAGCCAGTAAAATTCTTCGCCGCTTCCGCAAAAGCGCCACTGACATCACCCTGCTTTCTTCCGATGATGTCAATGCCATCGGCGTATGAGAGTACTTGAACGGGTTTTTGCAGGATTGTGCCTTTTTTGTTGGCGCGTGAGTCTTGCACTATAGGTTAGGTTAGGAAAAAGTGGCTGTTGGAAAGACCACTTTGGCATGTTAGCCCATTGTGATACCACGTGGATCTGTAATCCTCCTACTCTTCGAACCGATTTGAGCTTATGATGAAGCGTAGGAGACTGTTTATGTCTACATATATTCTTTAAATCGCTTAAGTCATTGTAGACGAAAGCTCCTAAGTGAAGTTTTCTTCTCAGGAAAAGAGCTGGACATTTAAAGAGTAGGTAGATGCAGCTTCTATAGAAATTGCTTGTAAAGGCGCCAAGCCTTCTTGCAGGCTTGCCTATATATAAGGCAGTGTTCAGTGATGACACCTATGATGGCGCTGAGATGCTGGTCCAACAGTCCACCTAACGTCTGTTCTTTTGTTAACATCCTGCTTTAATATTAATTTGTACGTAGCCATTGGTATACTGATGCTACCCTTTTCCGATATAATAGGTAGAGGGACTCCAAATTTGGCGAGTTCGTCGGCCCTAAAATTCCCTGGAAAAGTGAAGATTGAACTGCTCTGCTATGTCCCTAAAAGATGATCGGCAATCAATGGCGTTTCTACATAGAATTCAGTGAGACTAAGTACAGGGACTTGATAGTAGCCTGACTATCCGAATATGTATTTGTCTATATCCTTTGAAGATATCACGTTTTTCTTCAGCCAGGACAAAGCTTCTTTAATCATCAAAATTTCCGCCTGGAACGCGCTACAGTGATTTGGAAGACGGAAGGAGAGGGTTAGATTTAGCTTATCTGAGAAAATATCGCCACCAACCCCACTATCGGTTCTAGATCCATCTGTATAAAAATGGGTTGACTTGTCATCCATGAAACCATCTTCTTCTCAGAAGGATCTAGAGGGGGAGCTCATATGAAAATCTTTGTTAAACCAAAGTTCAGGTATAGTTTAATTTTTCTTTTTTTTTCTATCGGAACAAACCACTCAGACAAAGAACTAGTCCATTGTATTCTTTGTAAGTTTCTTTTAATTAAATCTTTCAGTCTTACGATGAAAGATGAGTAAGAGAATCAGTGATAAGGTGCCTACAGTACCAGCAAGGAGTCCCTGCAGCCTGATCTGAGCGTAAGCCGGACATTCACAGAGATAGTGCTCCGGTGTCGTCATCAATTTCACAATAAGCATCGCAAGATGTTGTGTCACTTAGCGCAGTGCTTTGCAAAAGTGTAGTGCCCTGTGACAACGCCAGAAACCAACCTGCAGATTTTCTTGCAGAAAGGCCGCTGAGTTCCTAGAGACGTCGGGATGCATTCGTTTGGTATGCCTGCATCCCGGGGAGCTATGCCATCTGCAGTTGTGCTCATATGAGACCCAACTTTCAATGGACGCCTTAATCGAGGACGCAGGCAGAGTCAACGTAGGTTCGGGTTCTGAAAAACTCTCCTCTGAACTTTGCCTGGGAAGTTCATCGGCGATTTCATTCCATGCGACCGTGTTTTGACCGGCGACCCAGAAAAGGGTCACTGAATTTAGCATTCCGACGGCGTTCAGTGATCACTTGCATTCATGAACTAGCTTGGAAGTAGTAAAAGGGTTCAGCAAAGCTCTAAGCGCAACTTGGCTGTCACTACTGATGCAAATGCTTCTGACCCTTCTCGGGTTCTCCGCAATTTAGTTCGCTGCCATCAGGAGCTTTCCTAATGTGAAGTGAAATTTAACGTTGTTGTCCTCCAGAGAGACACTAGTGCCATATCCTATATTGGTTTTGGAGCTATCTGTGAAGACCCGACTGCATTCGTTTCCTGGCTCAGATTCTGCCGAAGTCAGTCCTGGGCACAGGGAAAGTCGATTTAGTATTTTTTCGGCAACAGGAGTTTTGGTGTCATTGCATCGGACGGTATGTCAATAAGACCAGAGTCATAAGACAGCCGGCGAGCAAGGTAATCAAAGCTCCAGTGCATGTTAAACGGAAGATGGCTTTGAGAGTGCAGCACTAGATATGAATATCAAGGGGAGGGAGATTCGTCAATGCCGGGTTAGTAGGTGATAATTTTCAGAATTTGTTTTTCTGGTCGACTAGTTTAGCTTTTTGTAGCATAAGTGGGTATATGCCTTCGGCTCCCATAGACTTGAAGTCAACAAAGGAAGCAACATCGTATTTGATGGCCTTATTCGTCACCACAGCCAATGACAGACACCAGCTACGTCGTGTTGTAGCTTCGCTGAAAGGGCCTGATTGTAAGCTAATTCTAAATCAGGTTACCTGATTTGCAAAAGCCTTTAACAGAGGCTTGCTCGAAATCCAAATGGACATCTCATTTTCTTTTTGTTTCGATCTGTAAGGATTCCAGTCTTATTCCAAATTAGTCTTAAGTGACTTGCTTAGAAGTTATTGGATTTTCTTACGAAGTTGATGTAAATCTGCGTGGAACAGATCGACTGATTGAGTACGGCGCGCGGTTCAAAACCTTCCGTGAGGGCATCTTTCAGGTTCTAAACAGCTTCTTTTACCTGAGGTAATCGTAATTCAAAGTTGTTGTCAGTTAGATTATACGTCGTAATTGTTACTCTTTATTGTTTTAAATGAGAGTCTATATTCGATCGCATATATCTTCCAGGGAATAACGTCTCATTCTCTGATTTGAATTGAATCACTAAATACGTCAACAAGCATGTAAACGAGATACTCGAGAGTGAGTTATATATTGTTTTGCTGCTAGTGTTTACCATGTTGTACAACTATCGCTATAGCCAAATGCGCAAATAATGGATCACTCCCAGTGATAACATTTCAGGAATTCTATACTACAGACTTTTTAAGAATTTGCGGTGTCTCTCTGCAAGCTTTTTTGTGAATTTTTAATTGTTCTCATGGGTAACCCAGTCAAACAACTTCAGAGGTAAGCTTTCCGTCCAACATGGCCTCTAGTTGGTGTGAATTTTAAAACGTCACCAGTTACTATTCATGTTTGCCAGATTTGCAGAAAGCAAAAAAAAAAAAGTTTAGATTTGATACAAATACTTCAATACAAAAGCGGGCCACATGTACGTTCCAAGTTTGAGACCACTGATTATAACGATTATCTCTTAGATATCCAACAGCACGTTCCACATTAAAAAGTACTTAAGTAGCCGCTGGAGTATAATCTGCACCTCCAGATACTTATCGCCGTAAAAACCAAAACTTATAGCTGCTTCAAACGGTCGTATGCCGAATGGCTTCGCATACTAGTACATCTACAACTACGAACACCATTATGATTAGTACAGATACCGAATATTACTAGGCTACCTCATTCAATTGAATTTTATTCATAGCACCTAATTTAACATTTAAGACACTCAACTTATGTCTATTGACTTGGTATGGGTGTATCTGTGTGATCGTAAACTTTAATTAAATAAATAATACCGCTCTTCGTCAATCTTGGTAACAAAAACCAAAATCAGTTTTCTTTTGGAAGCCGAATTGTGTTGTTGAAATTCGCAATCTGCAAGAATGTCCGAGGCACCAGTTGAGAGTCCTGTAAGTTTTCTGAACATACTCCTACATATGTAGACTAAATGTTGTATATGGTATTGGAAATATTTTAAAATTGTCTTAAATCTTATGAATGGGGCTTTGGGAATGCAGTATTGCGAGAAGACAACCGATTTGTGAATGAATGGATACCGGAAACTGGTTTCGCAAGTGCCTGAATTTAATTTACAATTTGCAAATAAAATTGTAAATCATTTCTTGAAATTTTTTTTTCGTTGGTTTAGTCGAAAGGTCAACTACGAAATTTGTGAATTCGTTTCGAAATGTACAATTTGTGGATTTTATTGTGTTGTGTTCCGAATTTTAATTGTTACATTATTTTGTGACAGTTTTATGGAGTTCTGCTAAATAACGCGCTTCAAAAACTGATTTAAACTGACATCGATTTGGAAGTTTGAAAATTCGAGACAATGTGTCGTTGTGAATTTTGGATGACCTAATTTTAGCTTACAACCAAGCGGTGTTATATAACAAATTACGATTAAAGACTAACGGCTTTTAACGTAAGAAATTTTAAATCAGCCAGATTTTTTCTGATTTTTTCAAATGTATCAATGATAGAGTGTGATGTCTGAGTAAACAAAGTTGTTAACAGAATCTTTCCAAAGTGTTTTTTTTTTTTGTAAATGAGTGACTAATTAAACTTAGCTAGCACGCGGCTTTTATTGAAATTTTATTCAAGGCTGCCAGCGAGTTATAGTAACCGTAAAAATTAAAAGGTACACTTAAATCAATTGACTGTTTAATTGCAAACATATTAGCGAATCTACATGGTTTCACGTACTGAGGGGTATCCAAAAGCCGGCATACTATTATACCTAGCTAGAGACCAAATTTTTAGTCACTCACTCACTTTTTTTTTAAAAATTCACGTTATGCTACGTGTTCCGATACATATTTTGGCGCAAATAAACTACAGGAATATCTACAGGTATATGGTATGCAAAGGAACTAAAAAAGTTTAGAAATTTATAAAACGTGATACCGTGCTTGAAATAAATGCTGCCAGTTTCACACAAACTGCGTTTTGACGAATTGGAGTGCTCATATGCATTAAAAGTATGGGCTTTACACTAAGATTTGTATGTGGGTTGTAAATCAACACCTTTTTTGATTTCACTAGCTCAGTGTGTGCCATTCTGTCCCGTTCATGGATTTGGCATTCTCCTGAATACTCCATTAGAATGCACCTGTTTCAGAGTTTATAATGCATCTTCACGAAGAGATTGGATCATGAAGAGCTAAAAACCGAGCATTACAAAGTTTTAGAATCCGATTTTTTCGAGATAACAGATCTCCAAGGTACACGTTCCTCTGTCAAGAACTTATTCGATTATTTCATCGTCAAAAATTTAACCAATTTACAAATTCGTCAAATTTTGGATATGAAGCCTTTATTTGAAGAAGCCACCGAAATCTACTCCAAGATGTATCGCTTAATCTTGTCAAAGTTATAAGTCGCACATTAACGGAGATTAGTTTTTATTGCCGATTACATGCAGTGTTAGCGTCCATCACGAAAGCTGAAAATAGCTATGGTAGTGTGGTTATTTTCAAAAACAAGCGCAAGTATATTGCCCTATTACGAGGCTAGTCCAAGAAGTACCCGACCTATCAAAGACAATACAAAAAAATTGGGGAAAAAATATCTATATTTCTCTACGTAGTCCCCTCTTAGTTCAATACACTTTTTCCAGCGATGTTCAATAACTTCGATACCTACCCTGTTTATAGCAAGAATCGTCGAGCTCCTTAAAATAGCCATCAACCTCTTTACTGTTGGCAAATCTTTTACCACCGAGCCATTTTTTTTAAATTCGGAAATAGAAACTAGTCTGAGGTGGCTGAATCTGGCGAATAGGCTGCATGAGGAAGCAATTCGAACTTTAACTTATTGATCTTGGCCATCGCGATGACGGATGAGCGAACTGGTGTATTGCCTTAATGAAGCAAAACTTTTTTCTTCGTCAACATGCGATGTACAGTGTTTCTTGAAATGGCTACCATATTTGCTAGTTTATATCCTTTCAATCGACGGTTATCCAATACAATTTTGTACCATTGAGAGCGTTCACTATTGATGGCTGCCGAACAAATACTAAACAACGTTGCGTCGTCAAACTTCAAATTTTCTTGGTACCTTCCACAATAGTCATTCTTTTTAAACAACAACCGCAATCTATACGTCAGGTCTGGGTCTACACTCGTAAGACGCCGGTAAGCAATCTGCAGCCTTTTCTTCTGAAGAGCAGCAAGAATTTTGCTGATATGTCAAGGACCTTGAAAAGTGTTTGATTGGGGTATTTCGAGAATTAGTTTACACACATTTGTACTCGTAAGAGACTTTAGCCCGAATACATATGCAAACTACTAGATTTCACGCCCAAAATTTGCAAATTCATCAGGAAAATATCGTTCTTTTTGTATTGATAACCATTGAAATATAAAGGGTGTACCAGCAGCTTGTGCGGAAGTTTTAATTAAATAAAGTCCGGTCTAGGGCAATTATGAGTGGAGCACAACATGTGACCACAACGGCTCCTGTTGCAAGCGACCATCCGAAGGTCAAAATTGTCGATGACTTTTTGAAGAATAAGTGGGTCAAAGGCCGCAATTTCAGTTTGGATGTTATGTTTGAGATCCAGAATTGTCGCTGAGCTATTGACATACACATTGCTCTTCAAATAACCCCACAGGAAAAAGTTTAAACTTGTAGTTTGACCTTGGATGCCAATCAACTTCTCTTCCAACCGAAACAATGCGGCCTTCAAATTACGTACGCAATAAATTGATTGATTGATTGCTTCTGTGGGCGATAGCACCATTCTGTTGAAACCAGAGATCATCCAGCCTTATCTGCGAAAAAGTACAGGCCAATGATGCCGCCAACACATAATCCGCACCATACAGTGACTTTTTTGGGATGCATTGGTTTTTCGTGAATCTCGTATGGAATTTTCGGTCCCCAGAAATGACAATTTTGTACGTACCCATCCATCTGAAAATGTGCTCTATCGGAAAAGCTCAAATTCGATAACAAACTGTCCTGGCGATCCAATATCCAGTTAAGAAACCGGCGAAGACGTAGATGGTTCAAAGGCTTCAATTGTTGTATAATTTTTTAGGAGTGCAAATGAAGATAAACTTTTTGTTTATTACGCAAAAAAAACTACATATTTCTTTGGATCGCATTGTCATATTGTCTCCAGATATTTGACTCAATTGTTTTTTCCTCGCCATTCTATTAGAACTTGGACTGGCACTTTACCTTCAAGTGTATTCTAGTTTGCATATTTTGAAGCTAGTGCAATTGGAAAATAACCCCCGAGGCCGTTATTGAAATTAATATTTTGGATATATACATTTTTAACTGTTTTTAGAAAAAGATGTATCGGGCGAGAATATCCGGCATATTTTCTTATTTTTGTTTCCGAAAAACCAGAATGGAAATGACACCACTAGAGAAACCCAAAATGTGGATGGAGAGAATCTTTTCAACGAGTCCAAGTGTCAGCGTTGGTTTGTAAAGTTTAGAAATGGCAATTTTGATCTTAGGGATGAACCTCGTTGGAATAGGCCAGAAGAGCTAGACATCGAAAGTAATCCCGCTGTTATGGTAAGGCAAATCAAAGTAAGCCATATGACCAACCATCGATATTTAAGAAAATATGGGAAAAGTCATAAGGTTGGGAAAATAATATCGCAAAATAATTTTTAGTAAAGAAGCCAAGCCTGCACTGCAGATGAAAAATTGGTTCTTTACAATAACGTAACCAATGGCTTAGTCCAGGAGACAGAGCAGCACAACATCCCCGAACTGGACTTTCCCCACTTAAGAGGTTATGGTGGGATGCTGAGGCTGATAATACATTGTGAGCTGTTGCCTCATAACCAAACTATCACCACAGAAGTGTACTGTCAACAGCTGTGAAAATTTAACTCGGCACTAGAGGAGAAACGGCCGGGTCTTCTTAATCGAATGTTCTAATCCATCAGGATAACGCTCAGCCTCACACAGCTACTGGAAGTCAATTGGGAAAAAATGGTGCATCCGCCTTATTCTCCAGAAATAGTCTGCAAAACTTACTTGCTGGAAAAAGTTTTTGACCTCGGGATGATGTCAAAAGGCTCTTAGGGTATTTGCTTTTCGTCAAAACCAACCATTTTTTGTTAGTGAGGGCTGTAATAAATTGCCTGAAAAGTGGGCAGAAGTTTTGTCTAATGAAACATTAAACAGACATTCAAAAATCGCGCAATACTTATGTTACACGCAGATATTAAGTTTGAGGTCCACGGCTATTGGCATTCTGCATTTTCGTTTTAGTTGAATGTTACACTACAAATCGATCTTCATTCCTATATTCTCGTCCGTTTTTTGGCACTTTTCTAATTATACTGCTATGCATAAAGAGTATTTTTTTTGACTGCTCTCTGCTATAACCCTGCTCTAATTTGTTTTACAATTGTATTCAGTAGGACACTTGCGTCTGGAAAATAAAGTGATCCTCATATCCACTATCGAGACAATAAGATCTCGGCTTACACTAGCATAGGATTCAAGTGGTGCAGGAACTAGAGCCATGAGATCATGGCTTACGTCAGGAGTTCCCTGGTTGGGTTCATGAACAGCCTATAGTCGATGGCTATTTTTATCGAGAAATCGTGTTGGCTTAATAAGTTTGTGAACAAAAGAAATTTCTTAAGACTCAATGATCAAAGTGCTGGCATCTGTTGTCCTTTATTTTTTAAAAATGAGCCCGTTATGATTGTTATTTCTTCAAAAATACGCAAACCATTGATTCGGACGAAATGTGATTCCAGGAAGACCGTGCTACATGCCATACATGATATCTCGGAATAGACCAATAATTTGGCCACGGAGATCGTGCTATTTAACTGCAGTTTTATTACTTCTTCTACGGTAGTGTAAGGCCTTTGGTGTATGGTGACATGTCGCAAAATAGTCAGGCCTTTAAGGCCAATTTTGAGCTCGAAAGAGTGCACCAAAATTAAATCAACAGGATGGGCCCCACCAAAAATAGCCCAGGAAGCTATGAGCCCGAAGGTTTATAAAGCTCTTGAGAAGTACCTTTCAAAAGATCACATGGAACTCTGTGCAATGCATTTTCCAGATGGAGGAATCCAGTTATAGGTCTACTTGGCTTCAGAAAATTCCCTTCAATTATTTTTTTAATTATTTACTTATTTAACTATATAGCGCTTTTAGCTATCGCCCTCAAGTTTTCATTGAATGCAACATTGCTTCAGTTGATCGAGATCGCTTAATCTTTTAACATCATTTCATTGATGAACATAGCGAACCAATTTTATATTTTACATTAACATGTATTATATAAAAATACATATAAAACTAACTAATTAAAGAGGAAATTTGGAATACTGCTTGCGTCTAGAAAATATATTTTGAGGCGACTTCGATGAAGTTTTAAATAGGACATCAAAGGAGGAAATGGCTATCGCTGTTGTGGATTTAAACAGGCACGGCGTAAATTATACTAAACTCATGGAAATCACTCGTCCTATACAATACATACGAGTACATATGTATATCAAATACCCTACATATTAAGCAAGAACTGCTTTTAATCACTTACCGCAGCGACGGGCAGCAAACATAGATTTGCATCTAAGCTAGAATAGCGCAAGAAACATCTTAAAGTGCTGCAAATCACTAGCACCGACTTTAGCTCGCAGAATTCTCCATGCGAATCAAGAGCAAAACTAATGAATGCTATCACCTATCTAGAAAGTAATCTGACGTTACTTAAATAAGAATAAAAGGCAGCTCTGTGCGCTAAATATTACAAAATGGGTCCAAAATGCCTTAAAGCAGAAAGGAAAACTAAGTGCGCAAGATATGTGGACCAACTTCAATAAAAAATACCAGGGATGTGCAAAACCTCTGTTCGATTTTCCAAGAAACTGGCTACTTGGAAAATTGAAATAAAATGGCTCGTGAATTTGTTTAATAAAGTAATAGGAGGCAATACAATGGAGGAAAAGCTTTCATGTGTACAAGTATGAAGACAAAGGCAACAGGAGAAATTCCCATAACTTCCAATCGGTGAAGCTAATGTCGCAGTTTTTTTTTTTAATTAGCGCGCACTCAAGGGTTTATTGGTACCCTTAAAATGCTTCCATACAGAGCAGGTGAAGGAAAATTAGGGAGGAAAGAAAGAGAGGTACAATGTATGTTGGCTTTAAATGTCTGAATGTTACAATGACTTGGAAATAAAGAGCTTGGCAGGGTATTACATAAGCGAGTAATACGGCATAGGAAAAAAATTACAATATTTTGAGAGTAAGTGCGAAAGTCGGTTCGATGGTATACTGATGAGCATTGATACTGAAACGAGTGATACAGTTAAAGATGACCAATTTCGAGAGACGATGCTATGACAGTCAATGCGGGTTTGTGGTGTTTAAGGGAGGGTTAAATGCACAGCGGATTTTTGGAGAATTCAAAGCTAAAGTCGGAGTACACTAATGCAGTGCATAACGAACGTTTCTTGTTAAAGTGGTACATGATTTTCAATGGATGAACGTTTTCTGAATGTGTAACTCTCTGGGTGTTTGGATGACTGTTTAGTTATCCTAGGCTGGTTTTTGGGTACTTTCTGACGTTATATAAATGGTTTGGGTAATGATATAATGCAGGTGTTTTGGTGGAAAAGGTTCCAATTAATATTTTGGTAGTTGGTGCAGTTCCTTAGGCACGCATGTACCTATTTTTGATATTTTAGTACCAACCCGAAAACCAGCTATGTAATTTAGGATCCTGCTTCTATTTTTTTCTCAAGAAGTTTGCATACTTAATATTTAATACTTTTATATATTACATAGATACTCAGTGAAGATAGCTTCCGACTACGCCCTAGAGCTGGGTTTGAAATGAGTGAGGATTTGACCAAAGCCCTAAACATAGCTTAAATATCACTTACTTAACTTTAGATAGAGCTACAGTCGGATGTAAACTATGGCTCAATATGCCCTAGCCATTCGAGCAAATATAGTTCGTTATTATATCTTCTTCTTCAAATTACGCTTTTGTAGACTGGAAAGAAAATTACACGAATAACTTTTGTCTCGCTTCCGTATCATACGGCAGGATTAGGATGAACGGGGTTCCCATACAGTGCTCGCTTCCTTATTTGTAACAAGGACGTATTTGTTCTCTTCGCGGGGAACGTCGAGAAATTATGCTGGAGATGGCGTCTCAGCAATAGTGAATAGATGATTCACTTCACGGTTAATTATCTTAAAAAATGGAAATAAAATACGGTGACGTTTCTTGAACGTTATAAAATCGGCTTTATTTAAATTCAAAGGTCTTAATTCGAATAAGTTCAAATTATTTTACTCCTTGCAAGAAACCTCGGTGGTATTATGTATTTACCACCTCAGCTGTAAATCATATGGTCATTGAACTTGACCGTGAAAATGTTTACTTTGGTGTTGGGGTTATATAAACATGATTTTCTTACAACTACTACATATTTATTTATACCATTTAGGTAGCTCACACTGTGCGAGAGTGAGTACGCATATGTTGCGAATTGGCTTGGTCTCCTTCGGATACAATTCGCCCGATTTCCATTGTAATTAGTGCGACTGGTTAGGACAGTGCCCTTGATTGTGAAGAGATCATCCTCATGTGATGGAAAAGAGCCCGATGGTGCATCGCCAATTTGTCATCGGGCGCATTTGACATTTCGCTTAAGGTTTTGTTCTCTGTATCCCCGGTCAATTGTTTACGGCGTCGCATTCCGTGGAAATCCTTAAGTTTTGTGTTGGGAAACCAACATGCTCCCGGCCTCCAGTTTTGGTGCATTGTGATGTCTCCTGTGCGAGTTGTTGGCGTCCTTTCTTCTTGGTGAATTGCTTCTGTGATGTTGTTGGATGGCTTCGTTCTCACAGCCACTTCCTCATCCGCATTTTTGAGGTTAGGTGCATATGGCCATGAAAAAAATAAAGCGAGGCATTAGTTTGTAAAGATTTAAAATGCAAATTATTTAAAAGATAAAAAATATCAATTGCACTGAAAGTAATGGATTGAGGTGAAGTCTAACCCGATGGTTATAAAGGTGAGTTGACTTTTATTATTTTGATGGTTTATTTTCGTTCTAAGGGGTTCAGGGGTGGGTTTTTTTATGTTTATAGTCTCGGATTAGGGGGGTGAGTCCATTTATTTTGATATATTGTATATTTATATATGTATATAGTTTTTTAATTTGATATTGGCAAAGGGGATATTTTTGCGATCGGTCGTTTCATTATCGAATTTTGTGTTTTAATGGTCACCACGCGCGTTAGACCGTCCGATCCCGGGTGTAGATCGATGACTCGCGCGAGCAGCCATTCGGATGGGGGAAGGTTGTCTTCCTTAACGAGAACAATATCTCCCATATTTATATTACATTGCTTTTGCAACCATTTTGGGCGCTGTTGAAGTAGGTGGAGATAGGATGTGCTCCATTGCTTCCAAAATTCCTGCATGAGACGCTGCAGGTATCTCCATCTGTCCAAGTTATTTATGTTCTTTTCCGTTAAGTTCCTGTCTGGCAGCATTCGCAGTGGTGTCCCAATGAGGAAATGCCCTGGGGTTAACACAGTCAGATCGTCGGGGTCTGACGTCATTGGACATAATGGCCTAGAATTCAGGCATGCCTCGATCTGTGCCAGCAGTGTCGCATATTCCTCGAAAGTTAATCTTGAAGATGAAATTATCCGTTTTAAGTGGTGTTTGATTGATTTAACACCAGCCTCCCACAGACCTCCAAAATGTGGCGATGACGGAGGATTGAAATGCCATGTCGTTTGATACGATGCAAGCTTTGTTGCAACTTCAGTTGACCATTCAGACGTTATGAATTTGCTGTCCTTCCTCAGCTCATTGTTAGCGCCCTTGAAGTTGGTACCACAGTCGCTGAACACATTCGCACAATTTCCTCGTCTAGCCACAAATCGCTTAAAGGCTGCGATGAATGCTGCTGCGCTTAAATCGCTGACTAACTCAATGTGGATTGCCTTTGTCGCAAGACAGATAAAAATGCCAATATATCCTTTGGTCATCCTGTTGCATCTTCCCTTCCACATTTTAATTTCGACAGGTCCAGCATAGTCAACGCCTGTGTTGTGAAATGGTCGCGACACACTTACGCGCTCCAATGGAAGATTTCCCATTAACTGCTCCTGCATTTTCGCGTTGTAGCGATGACACCGAACGCATTTATGAATTGTTGACTTGACAAGACCCTTTAACTTCGTTATCCAATAAATGCTTCGGATATCAGCCATCATCATCTGCTGACCACCATGCAGGGTTCGTTGATGGGCATCTGCTACCAGCAATTTTGAGAAGTAGTGGCTTTCTTTCAGTATTATTGGGTGTCGTTGCTGAAACGGGAGTGGTGAATTTGATAATCTGCCCCCAACACGAAGAATTTCTCTCTCGTCAAGAAAGGGGTTAAGGGTTTTAAGTGAACTTGTTCTTGGTATGGGTCGATTGACCTTCAGGGCGTTAATCTCTTCTTTAAATAGCTCCCTTTGTACAATTTTAATAAGCTGATAGTGAGATGACATCAGTTCATCTGCAGTGATTGGATAAGTATCCAGTGGCCTTCTTAATTGCTTATTTCGAACGTTTTCAAGGTATCGTCGCCAAATTGCCGTGCTGCGTACTAATCGTTTAAGAGTAGAACAATTTTGAAAAAATGTATTAGCGATTGTAGTGCAGAAGCACTGCCTTGCTTCCTTTCTTGTTTCCTCTTCTGTTTCCAATAGATTTGTTGTTGGTAAAGTACTCGATACAAAACCCTTGAGAAACTGTGGACCATGCCACCACAGTTTGCTGCCGATCAACTCTTCGGGAGACAGTCCCCGAGACCCGAGGTCCGCTGGATTATCTTTGCTGCCTACATGTCGCCAGATATCTTTGTTTGTGAGCGTTTGAATTTCAGTGATCCTATTGGCTACAAATGTGGTGCGAGTGGCTGGATTTCCTTTTATCCATGCCAAGGTTATCATGGAATCCGACCACGCAAATATCTCCAGTTTTTGGAATTGCATGGCAGTTGACATTCTATTCAGGAGCTTTGACAGTAATAATGCAGCACAGAGTTCCAGTCGTGGTAAGGATATATTTTTTACTGGAGCCACTCTGGTTTTCGATGCCAATAAGTGTATTCTCTCCTGTCCATTTGATATCACTCGTGCGTATGTGACTGCTGCATATGCTTTCTCTGATGCATCACTAAAACCGTGGAGTTCGACTTGTGATGATTCTTCACTTGCTATCCAACGAGGAATCTCCAGCCTGTTTAGTTTTTGAAGACCAGCTCGGAGTTCTACCCACGGTCCTTCTATGTCCATTGATATGTTGGAGTCCCAGGACAATGCATTGACCCAAAGCTGCTGCAAAATCAGTTTTGCTTTGATGACGCACGGTGAAATCCATCCCAGAGGATCAAACAGGCGTGCTATATCGGCAAGTACTGACCGCCTTGTGTGTTTATTTGCCTTAGGTATATTTATTTTAAATGTAAATGTATCCTTTGCAGGATGCCATTGGATGCCTAACGTCTTAATAGCATCCTGTGAATCAAATTTTAAAGGTAGATCCACTTCTCTTTTCCTTTCAGGTATCTGTTCTAAAATTGTTGTTGAGTTGCTGGCCCATTTGCGCAACGGAAAACCAGCAGACTTCAATGTCGATATAACATCAGATTGTATCTTGATGGCATCTTCTTCGTCGTCTGCTCCATATATGAAGTCGTCTACGTAAAAGCCCTCCATGATTGCTTTCGTTACATGAGGCTTCGAATTTTCGACGTCCATCGCTAGCTGCTGCAAGGTCCGTACAGCTAGATATGGGGCTGACGCTGTTCCGAATGTTACTGTGTTGAGAGCATACGTCCTTATGCGTTCGTCGCTTCTTGACCGCCACAGAATGAGCTGGTAAGGAGTATCCTCTTGTGCTATCCATATCTGTCGATACATCATACTGATGTCCGCTGCGAATACCACTTTAAACTTCCTCCACTGCGCTATTAGATCAATAATATCCACCTGCAATCGTGGACCAACCATGAGGTGATCATTTAATGAAATTCCCGTGGATGTTAGGCAGGACGCATCAAAGACTACTCGAAGTTTGGTTGTCGAGCTTGATTCTTTAAATACAGCGTGGTGAGGAAGGAAATAATGGCCTCCATTCTCCAGGTCGACATCTGTTGTAACTTCTGTCATATGTTTGAATATATCGTATTCATTAATGCAAGATGTGTATGCTTGCTTAAGTTTCTCGTTTGAGTTGAGGCGTTTTTCAACTTGGAAGAATCTTGCTATAGCTGCCCTTTTGGAGTTGCCAAGGTTGGGTCGCATATTATTTTTAAACGGTAGCCTTACCTCATATCTACCATCTTCTCTTCGCCTTGTTGTGTTTTGATAATGTAGCTGACATTTCTCTTCTTCTTGTGTTAGCTTGCGTGTCTCCATATCCTCTTCTATCTCCCAAAATTTCCTGAGTTGTGCATCTGTTGTAATGTGGTGGTTTCGTACTGTCACTGAAGTCAACGATGGATTTATGCCAGCTGCTCCGGTTAAGATCCATCCTAGCTCTGTTTGTTGTGCGACTGGGGAGCCATTTTGTCCTGGAATTAAACCTTCAAGGATAATAGCCGCATAAACATCGGCACCTAAAAGCATATCAATCTTCCCGGGCTTAAAGAAGGATGGATCTGCCAATGGCAGATTTGCCAAATGACTCCAAGAAGATGTCGACAGGTGATGTGTTGGTAACATAGAGGTCAATTGGGAGAAGACAAACGCTCTAACATCAAGACAAAAGGAGGGACTGTTGAATGAAAATAGAGTTAGATCAACCATAAAGTTTGAGGTACCTGTTGACATTTGCCCTAAACCCTTTACATCCGCAAATGTTTTCTGTTTTCTTAAGTTAAGAAGCTGTGCAATATTTTCGGTTACGAATGTGGCTTCCGATCCCGGATCTATCAATGCCCTAACTACGTGGGGTACTCCATTTGCAGTAAAAACCTTAAGTAATGCAGTTGCTAACAGAGCTTTGGATTTCGTTTGGTTGAGAAAGGAATTAACGTTACCGGTCAATGTTGATGGATTGATTTGCCCATCGTTCTGTCCATTTTGCGAATTACTCTGGTTGGAGTTCGGATTCTGGTGGAGTTTTGGGTTAGTGAAATTTGAGTAAGTCGAAGTACCATTTTGTGCATTGCTCCATTGATTCGATGGGATGAAATGATTCGGATTACAATGCGGCGTGAAGTTTGATGTTGATACACTATTTTGTCCATTGCTGCTAACCTTTGGGGGACTGTATTGGTTTGGGTTTTGAATCAAGTGAGTGTTGTATTCAGTGTGATTCTGCGCTTGAAAGGCTGCTGCGTGAGGATAATTTTGGTGATTATTACCATTATAGGCGTTTTGGGACTCAAAATGTAAAAGAGTGTGGTGTTTTTGACCACATTTTTGGCAACGATTGCTGCTCTTACAACTAGAAGAATGGTGATCGTATCCCAAACAATTTGAGCAGATATTATTTGCCCTTACTACTTCGATACGTACCTTAACGTTCATTTTTAAAAATTGTTTGCA
Organism: Volucella zonaria; assembly: GCA_963966105.1. NCBI lineage: Eukaryota > Metazoa > Arthropoda > Insecta > Diptera > Syrphidae > Volucella > Volucella zonaria. The sequence continues at coordinate 30,498,370 of OZ014534.1, forward strand.
TTGTCGTATTCCATGCGATGCCTTACAAAGACGGCATGAGAATTTCTTTGTCTCATAAGACGATTTTATATAACAAGCCGATGGCGTGGCCCTTTTGAATGGATTAAATGAATTGTTTTGGTGCCTTGCAGTTTCATTTGAGTCCAGAATGTTTTCAAGGCAACTGAATCTTCCCTCGATAAACTTGGCAAATGATTTCCACTCTGGAAGACATTTAGAACTGCCGAGCTTGTCTTCCCAATCCTTTTGTGTTTGGAGAGGAAGTTTGTGATAAATTACATATATGAGAATAGCATCCCAACTTTCGACAGCTATTCCCATATTGGAAAGTGCATGAATGCAGTTTATGCTTGTATCATGCAATGATTTTAAAGCATCAGCGGATTCATGGGTGAGTTTTTTTTGCTCCATCAATACCCTTAATTGCTTATTTACCAATTTTCGTTTATTTTGATAACGCTCTTTTAATATTTCCCATGCCGCAGCATAGTTTTTACCATCTGCTTCAACTAACAAATGTTGTATCAGCAGCGCAGCATTGTCTGTGACATGGGTTTTGAGAAATTGTAATTTTTGTGTGTCAGATAATTCAATGTTCTGATCAACCATCCTTTCGAACAAGTTGTGAAATTCATACCATTCATCTAACGAGCCCGAGAATTTTTTAATTTGAATTGGTGGTAACCGAATGTCACACACCGAAGTTTTGGTGGCGTTTAACCGCGAAACTTCTAGATTTGCATTATTTTCATGTGCAAATTTGTCGAGATGGTCATTTAATGTACCCGTAAATGAAAAATAAATGCGTTTAATTTTTGCAAATATTTCAGCATTAAAGTAAGCGTCTTTAAGGGGATCAGACGAACTGTTAACGATCGCCTCATGATCTTTCTTCGCACGTTTGAAGCATTCATCACTATCGGTTATACACGCGATCATGTATCCCCTTGACTTTTGCGCTTCACTTCCGTTCTTGAATTCGTCGAAATCGGTTTCAATTTCTTTTAACGTTAGCTCTTGTCGCTCGATTATTTTAGCTAATTTCGCGTTTGCCATTTTGACTTCACTAGGCGTTTTTTTTTTTTTAATTAAATGTTATTTGGTAATGATTTAAATTCATTTAGCTTAGTTTGCTTTTGCAACTGCAACTTCAGTGCGTGTTAGTATCAGTTGCAGTTGCAGAAGGCTTTGTGATGCACAGTTCCTTGCTGTTATTTCTGGCCGCTTGTAGATTGTTGTACAGCTTCCTTTGTAGAACTTGCTGACTGTTATCCGATGGACACAGGTTTTGTCGACTCGTTGGGTTTGGGTGTTGCGTGGCTTAGATTGCTTTTGCAACACAGTTCCTTGCTGTGATTCTAGCCGTAATACCGGTTACAGACCACCTTGATTTCGTGGATCCGTTGGAACCGGGATTCGTCGTCTCGTTGGGTACTGTTGCCTGATGATTTGGCTGTTATTTTTAGATTATTGGTCCGGTTTCACACTGACCCACAGTACACTTTCAATGTCTTTTTTTTTTCTTTTTATGTTGGTGGTACTTTCCACTGAAACTAACTACTTTTATTTAAATTAATTTAATTTTTTATCGCGGTTTCTTTTAAAAGGCTTGAAGGACCATGTTCTCTTCGCGGGGAACGTCGAGAAATTATGCTGGAGATGGCGTCTCAGCAATAGTGAATAGATGATTCACTTCACGGTTAATTATCTTAAAAAATGGAAATAAAATACGGTGACGTTTCTTGAACGTTATAAAATCGGCTTTATTTAAATTCAAAGGTCTTAATTCGAATAAGTTCAAATTATTTTACTCCTTGCAAGAAACCTCGGTGGTATTATGTATTTACCACCTCAGCTGTAAATCATATGGTCATTGAACTTGACCGTGAAAATGTTTACTTTGGTGTTGGGGTTATATAAACATGATTTTCTTACAACTACTACATATTTATTTATACCATTTAGGTAGCTCACACTGTGCGAGAGTGAGTACGCATATGTTGCGAATTGGCTTGGTCTCCTTCGGATACAATTCGCCCGATTTCCATTGTAATTAGTGCGACTGGTTAGGACAGTGCCCTTGATTGTGAAGAGATCATCCTCATGTGATGGAAAAGAGCCCGATGGTGCATCGCCAATTTGTCATCGGGCGCATTTGACATTTCGCTTAAGGTTTTGTTCTCTGTATCCTCGGTCAATTGTTTACGGCGTCGCATTCCGTGGAAATCCTTAAGTTTTGTGTTGGGAAACCAACAGTATTTCTCAGTTGACCTCTTAGACCTAAGCAACTGCGACCAGCAAGATTGATTCTCTAGTGCGCTGCCAATTTTTGCCTATGGTTTGCGGTTGTAGGGTGCAATCCAAGCCGTTGGTGTTATGTGATCTTTCTAGTCGACAATATAATTTGTACTTTGTTTTGCTCTCATTTGGTACTAAACCCATCTTCGCCGCCGTTTCTGCGTCAGTGATCGTAAACTTCAACTGGAAACTCGCTGGTTTCTTTGTACAATGCTAATTCTGTAAGCGAATGCTGAGAGTTGCACATATTTTTGAAATTTTGTGCCAACAGATATTGAGTTTCGCACAGTTCTTTCAAATATGGATGAAGAAGTCACATGACAGGTCGTTACCTTATCTAAATCCTTTCTTGGAATTAAATCCCGTCTATGGAACAGCCAGATGGACAGGTTTGACAGAATGTCTAAATTTGACATGATTCCATTAGTTCGTTTTTATAAATGCAGTCATATAACTTAGTTACTTAGATGGCACTGCACTCCGGGTTGATCCAGTGCTTCAGCTATCTTATGCCAACTGCTTCTAGTTGCGCACACGAAGTTGGCATGAGCCCTTCAACTTTTTTACTTAACTTAACACTCATAAATTGTTAGTGGAAGTTGGCTTGTTGTTAATTTTTAGTCAACTACTCATGTCACTTGATTTTAGTTAGCTGCAAAAATTAATGTATTTTGGGCGCGGTTGTGATTCGAACACCGAATCTTCCGATTTGAAAGCCAGTTCACTACCACTTGACCTACGGGCACCCGTATGAGGTCGTCCTCAACTGCGTTGTCCCTCTGGTTTGCTGTCGAAAACATTCCGAGCTGGGAAGCCGGTGTCCATGCACTCTAGGACGAAGTCGGCATCGCTGCACACCCCATACAGTTCGCTGTTGAAACCTCCCCTCCATTTTCTAGCGATGCAAACGGGACCGAAAATTACCCGATGGACATTTTCATTCGCTTTCGTTAGTTTCTACGTTTCTGTGCGTAAAGCAGGATTGGGGTAATCAGTGTCTTTTTAGAAGATCGGGAGCGGGCTTTACTACTTAATTGCTCTCGAAGCCCAAAGACAGAGCGATTAGTAAGAGCGATTCAGCATGATTTACGCGTTGGTGTTGTTGTCGCTGTTGATAGTAGAGCCGAGGCAGATAAAGTTCCGTACTACTTTAAAGCTATAGCTGCCTATCGCGCTGTCTTATCCTAGCCCTCAATGTTGCGTGTCCCTCTTTGTTAACAGCATATACATTGTTTTTCCTTCGTTGACGGCTAAACCTCTCCTTGCCATTATGTCAATGTCGTCGGCATATGCAAGGAACTGAACAGACTTTTGAAAGATGGTGCCTCCGGAGTTGACTTGCAAGATTCGGACAATTTTTTCAAGAACAATGTTGAAAAAAAACACATGACGGCGAATCGCCTCGTTTACGCCCTTTTCTGATTTCTGGGTTTTGTCATTATCGGCATTAAAGGAGCAGCGTGGATTCTACATCGTCATTCTACATAGTCGAATGGGCTTTGACAGGGATGTCAAAAGTAGACGTCCTATATGGGACTTTGAAATCGATGAAGAGGTGGTGTATATCGATTTGAATAATAATGTGAAAATTCAATCTGTTGTGGACTTTCCTGATCCTAAACCACGAAGATAGGGACCGGTCAGACTGTTTATGAAGGGTCTTAGGTATTCACATAATATAATAATTTCATATGCGGTATTGAGTAGACTTAATACCCTGTAGTTGGCGCAGTTCAAGGGATCTCTTTTCTAAATACAGTCATATTCGGCCTTAAAATCAGTAAACAAATAATGGGTATCGATTTTAAGCTTCCTGGTTTTTTCTAAGATCTTCTGTAAGGTCAATATCTGGTTAGCGGTGGATTTACCAGGCATAAAACCACGCTGAGAAGGACCTATCAGAGACTGTTGGTATAGGATTCCGATTAACCAGATAGTAGGGTAGATGAAATCCTGGACACGATGTTGTGGTGTCGTCGTCGTCGACAGTTCCATAAAATTACAACTGCTTAAAGTAAGTAAGAGTAAGTGTCTTCACACTCGTAGTAAGTGTAAAGATTCTACATCTCATCTACTATTCATACAGTTACTCAAAAGTTATTGGCGGGATATTATAGCCTCAGAGCCATCTGCATCGACTCATACGTGTATGACGTATTCAATTGTGATGATAGAAAGTATGGAGATATCTTAATCAGTCCAGAACAGGGACATCTCTTCGGTATGTACTGTTTTCGTTTAGTAACCGTTTTTAGTGTTTACATCTATGATAATTCGCTACGTGACTTTTAAACTATCATGTGTCAATCTATTGTAATGTTAAACCTCAAAAACATTTCATTACTGATGCCGTTCCTGCTGCTTCAATAGACTCTACTTCATACGAGCCACATGGTTTCCTAAATAGCCTTAAGTATTGCCTGAAGTGCATAAATATGGTCTTCTAGCTGAATAGCGACTTCAGACTTTATTGTATGGAATTTCAGACACATTTAAAAATAAAACTAACGAAATTAATGGGAAGTGAATCCAGTATAGGCCATGTCATAATATATTTCTTGTTGAATCCGATCGGCGAAAAGGGTAGACAGTTTCTTGTAAGCAGATGTTGATATCAGTAGCAGAGTCCGATCTGTCATGAATTACTTTTCCGTCAACGTGTCTTAGTTATACATATTAGATATTCGATGTATAACTTTTTGATAAGGTCGATGTATTTATATACATATCTTGTAGAGTTTGTCATTGAATTTCCTCCTGACCAAACTGACACGATTAAGCTCTTATATATGTAGGTACAAAGGTTCCTTACTTGTAGGAGATAGGACACTATTACACAGTATGTACGAGTACCACATGGTTATAGTGCCTGTTTCACACCACTCTAGTGTCTCTAAAAGCTGTATTGCTGACCGATCCAAATAGTAGTAGTAGTTACTGACTTACCTACTTACTTGGTAATCAACAGGGAATCTATTTTATTTTATTTTTTTTACGACTAGTTACCCTGATTTAAAACATCCTAACTGAAGGGGCAAAGTGATTTGTTAGACCTACTTACTAAGAGGAGTCGGATATAACGATCCTTAAAAACGTCTACTCGTTTTAGTGAATTTTTGCGCTACTATCCGAAAGCTAGGACAGTATATTACTAGAAGCATTCATTTGTTGCAAGGCTGCTAGTTGCGGACTCTTTCCGAATGTAATTTCCGCAGCAATAAATATCCAATGAAATGATGTTTAACAGGGGTTCCAATGCCGAAATAGAGGGGTTCGGAATACATTGGCTATGCAAGTGCATTCCGCTCTTACAAAATAAATTATAAAGGAGAAGGATTCAGCTAATTTTCTCCAGCACTGACCGCAGACAGCGACCCCGTATGTGAATATCGAATTTAGCACTGATTCAACTTCCTGCTTTTCTTTCCAAGGATTATTCTATCTGATGTCGAAGAATGTTTTGGAAGAAAGTGTAGTAGTAGCATCTTAAATATGTTTGTTCAAGTTGTGTAACCAATTTAGAGATAGAGAATAAGTCACAATCGAAGTAGTTTAAATGACTTCCTTTAAATTTCGCCGACTCAGTCTGTGGAATTCGCTTATTAGCTCTCCTATACCTGAGCTTTAAAACATTCAAGCCACACTTATTGAATCACGTGATCATCGTTGCCAAAGCCGGTTGTATTACAGCTCATACTGTCCATAAATTTTCTTTTAGGTATTACAGTGGCGGTCCTCGGCGTAATGTTTTTGAAGGCAAAAATTCTGTTAAATACTGCATCTACACATTCTTCCTTACAGTACACACGTTGTAAGATTTGTAGGTCTGCCAAGTCGTTAATTGATGGAGAATGTTGAAAGTATCATAACCATGTTGTTTTTCTGCAGGATAAATTGAAGTTAATTTAGCATTTTGTTTGAAATAAATTGGGCCTCAGTCTGAGTGAAGGGATTCTCCCTTATTTTGGTCTAATTTATTTGCCTCATTCCCTTTGCTGAAGATTCCAATTATCGGATCTAATGAAGAATTATTCTAAGGTCCTTGTGTTAATAGTCAGAGAATTCCACTTCCCACTCAGCTATAAATAGAAAACATTCTAGGACTTTTCTATCCTCCCTCGTGTAGAACCTCCATAATTTGACCGGAAGGATAGTTTTAATATCCATTACTCTGTTCATTAGAAGTGCAATATCAGTATTTATCTTCACATACAAAGCCTTTGTCGACTTTTGTCGTTAGGGGGTTCTCTAAAACCCCATTCAACATAATCGGAAACTCCAGATTCGTCTGTAACGACTTGTTTGTATGCAATTTATAAATCCATTAGACTCACTAACTCAAGCCAAGCCTAATGAACTTTTTCGAATGACTCGATTTGGGGTAGCACTATAAACAACTACAAGTTAATATAGCTTCGAACTTTATAAGACTCGGAACCAGTTTAGTTTTGTGATCTTGAACGTTTTATTTTTGTTAGAAAAAAAGTTATAAAATAAACAAACAAATAGATATCTGTATATGTGTGCATGTCATTGATGCTCAGTTAAATATAAAAAAAAAGCAGAGATGTTATTCGATTAAGGCAAGCAAGCGGATAGAACTTCTCACTTCATACTGTCAGAATCGCGGCTGTAAATTACGTATTTATTCAAATTAAGTATCAACTGGAATTTTCTCTTGGTCAAGGTGATATTTTTGGATCATGCTTTTGGCACCTGTTACTTCAGATTCATATGCACGTATTGGAAGAAAAATATTACAAAACTTATAGAATGAACCTGCTTTAGATACAACGATTTTGCGTATTTGATGAGTGATAATAATCAGTTGAATTTGCATTATTGAAGGCGACGCTATACTCACCGATCCAAGGCGCGCTTTGATAACGTAATTGCTATAAATTCAATATCAGGATTATCACTTCTGATATTATGTAGAATGAAATGAGTGTGATATTAAGAAAGACAGGTATTTCCCAATGACAGTTCAAGAGATAGTCCAAGTTTATCAGTTAGCATAACAAAGGTTTTAAATAATTGGCGGTTAAACCATCCATTAGACATTGAATTTGGCATTTTTAAATTCTTTTGAACTTGCAGGGCTACCGAATTACTTTTGACGGAATTGCTTATAGGAAATATAAATTAAGTGTTTTACCCAAAATTATTGCTTCCTGGAAATTCTTTGGTGTTCAAAATAGAAATAAAGTTAACCGAGTGTGCTTGACAGTTAATTTTGTGCTTTTTTCTTTATTTTCGGTAACTCATAATACCGTTTCATATCACACTTAGCAACTTAATGCACAATTCTTTTTTGTGACTGGAAGTGTCCTATATTAGATTAGATTATCTGCCATATATACCCTTATCACTACGGCCATGTTAGGACTATTGTGACTTCCTCAAGTTAGAGCCCACCCATGATGGATGAAATTTTAATAGATTCGGCTATATCTTAGAGTGCGCTGGGAGTGATATCTTCTGCCTCAAGGTAAACGTGTTCTGCTTAAGCGATTACAGCTGCAAATGATATGCTCTACTGTTTCTTCGTCCTCTCTGTACATGCGATGAAGTGAAAACAGTACAAGCATCCAACAACACAGAGCAGAGTACTTAGAGCTTGATGGGAGCCTAGGCTGGACCCTCACAAAGGTCACTGGCCTCTTGAAGATGACGAGAAGCATTCGTTTGGCCTGGGAGAGTGAATTCAGCATTTCAAGTGCGTTCAGGGGAGCCTTGCATTCTCGAACTTGTTCGGGAAGAGCGAGGCTGTTCAAAAAGATCCTGGGTACCAACTAGTGCCATTATTTTTTTTTTTTCATCTCGGATTCGCCATTTACGAGTGCACTGATCTAGCTTAACAAACTCCACCACAATGTTCCAATCTGGAACTCAATATCATTTGCTTAGAATTACATATCCGTAAGCAAATTATTCTGCTTTATTTACAGAAGTTCCAAACTGGACCGCAATTCGACCATTAAAGAGTTTAATTTTCTGTCTCCATTTAAGGAATTGCATCCTTGATTTCAATATACATAATTCCGGGTGGCTTCGACATTCTGGGTAGACAACAAGCGGAGGACGGTGTGTTGAGATTTGTGCTGCGAAAAACAACTTGTAAATGAGCCCACACCCGTACCCGACGTTGATAGTTACACCATCAATACCCTGGACTTGCCTTTAACTTCTCACCCTGTTAAGTGCACCCTTGAATTGAGTGCACCCCTAGGCTTGTCAGATCATTACATCAGCTAATTTCTCGTGCACCGAATACACAGTTTGAAAAAGATTCCTAAAAGAACCGTATGACAGTTCGAGAAAACCAATTGGAGCGGACTTACCGCCTTCTCTAGGGATTTTAACTGGTCGTTATGTTTCCTCGACAATGACGTAGATGCCGCTGCTGATGTGATCACATACACCATTATCTTTAGAATGAGATGCTTTATCCTTCATCGGATGAAGAGTATCGAATCAAAAGAATCGAAATGTAAAGAGGCTGTCATTTATAATGAAATTCCAGCAGTCAGCTCTTTGGACAATGCCAGTCTGCTTGCTGCATACTTTGCGGGCAGCTCCACATTCCCAGGTTATGCTTTGCCTGAGCCTACACTTGGGTGCGTCGAATCTTCTACGATATTTTCACACTCGCGTAGTTCTTAAAGATTTTAACATTCACAAATCCGCTGGTTCAGATGGTATAACTCCCCGTTTTCTGATTAGGTGTTCTCCCACGATGGCAAAATCATTGTGCAAGCTTTTTCATCAATCCTAGGACTCTTTTCGAGCAGGTGGAAAATAGCATTTATCCAGCCCGCCCCTGAAAAAATCTAATCTTCTTCTTTCTCTCCTCCTACAGACTCATTGTACTGGAAACGCTGATAAACCGTCAGCTCATGAAATATCTAGAAACACGAAAACTTCTTAATGACCGGCATCACGGTTTTCGTAGCAGCAAGTCCACTGGTGATCTGATGGCATGTCTCACCGAAAAGTGGAACCAAATCCATCTTGTGAAAGTAAGATAGTTGCACTTGATATTTCTAAGGCATTTGATAGGGTTTGGCATCAGGCTTTTTTTTTTTTTTTTTTTTTTTATAATTTACGCGCGCCTAAGGGGTTATGATACCCTTTTACTGTCGCCTGGGAGCGGGAGGAAAGATAGAAGGAGGAGAAAGAAAAGCATTGTTGTGATATAGTGGTTTGAAACTCAGGTGTGTTTGGTTTCGATATTAACTCTCCAGGGGTGGGAGTCCGAATAGGACGGAGAGATTTTCTTCACTCGGAATGATTCAGGTTGTGAATTTTAACGGTTGTTTTTGTGCTTGAAAACCCTAAAACAGCCAAATCTACATGTCAGTGTTATGCCTTCACACGCAGATTTTTCTGACTGAGTTCCAATTAAACAAATGAAAACTTTGTCGTAGCTAGGATTCGAACCTTGACCCTCCGAGTGAGAAGCGATTGCTAGTACCACTATACCACGGCCATCCCCAAATACGTGCATTTGCAGTCAATGAATCTCTTCTTCAATGGATTAGAAATTACCTTTTGGAACTTTCAATTCAAGTTGTTTTGGATGGATTCAAGTCTGATATGCACAAAATAAATGCTGGTGTGCCGCAGGGCTTCGTTTTGTCTCCGACAGTCTTTTTAATTTTCATTGATGATCTTTTGTCTGCTACTGCTAATCCAATATATTGTATTCCTTTGCTGATGACAGTACTCACTGCTTTTCATACTCGTTCCAGGACTCACGTCCCTGCTCTTCGGCTGTAGAACGGGAACGGCAGCGTATGTTAAGCTCACGGCATAAACAGTATTACTAAATGGGGAACAATAAACAGAGTGGAATTTAATGCATCCAAAACACAGTGTTGTACGATGTCGTAGAAGCGAAATTTTAACACCCTGGCATTATCCATGAATGGTACTTGCTTCGCAAAAACCGAAAGACTTTCCATTCTTGGTATGTGTGTCAGTGACAGCTTAGATTGGGATGACCACATATTTGATGTCGCCAAAATTGTTGCGAAATGTCTAGGTTTCCTCAAGCGATGTAAGAAATACTGCACTCCCTCTGACCTAGCCTTAATATATAAGGCATTCAACCGCCTAAAATGCCCACAATTGGTCAGGTGCTCCTAAAACCTGTCTGCACTTACCAGATAGGATTCAAAACCATACGCTAAGACTCATAGATGATGCTAATATCATCCAGTCAATTAACAACCTCGAACACCGACGAAATGCCTCCAGTCTTACCTTGTTCTGTCCCTAGTTGTATTTTCACCACCAGTGCTCTATAGAAATTGCCCCCTTAAAACCTTTAACCGTAACACCTGTTTCGCTATGAGTGCTCATCAGTTGACTTGAAAGCCCACTTTCGGACATATGATATTGAAATATCGTGATTCTTTCCTAAGCCGTACAACTCGTTTATGGAATGGCCTGCCGAGTTCTTTATTTCCTAGTCATTATAAGCTGCAAACATTCAAAACCTACGTACATCGGTATCTCTCTTTCTGTCCTCCCTAACTTTCCTTCGTCCGCGCTGTATTGTGAATATTTTAAGGGCGAGCAAAATCCCTTGATTTTTCGCCAATTTTAGAAGAAAAAAATGTGAGAATTTAAATTGGAGTACTTATTCATGAAGTGCTACCGTGTCATTATTTATAAACATTAATTTTTATTCAAAATAATGCCTTTATTGTTGGCTTATATTTCTAATTTACAACAAATTTAGCAATAACTTATTTAAAATTTATCAATTGAATGACTAAATTGATCCGCAAGTTGAATGGTAAATAGGCAATTCCAATAAATTCGTCGGAAAAAATCCTCTTGATACGTGATGGAGCTTTCGTAATCTGATTGGAATCAATGTTTTTGTCACGGCTTTTTTATATAAGCCTTGTTGATGCTTTTAGTTTTCTGCTTAGCAAAATTGACGATGATATCATGTAAATGTGAAATTAAATCATAAAATCGTCAGTCGAAGTGCGGTTTTATTGCAATATTAAGACTTGACAGTGACTGAAATTGGCCGCGCATATCAATTTTATAGCCAGATGTTGACATGTCATTAACTGCAATACAATTAAAATCCAGATTTGGAATTTTGATCATCACACAAGGTTTATTTTTAGAAGTGCGCTGTTTTCCTAATTACATATGAATCTGTGCCATATGATTTTTAAGGACTTTACGATGGCAAAATGGGTTTCATCTCCATACTATAAATTAGTAACTAAGTAATAAATTAGTAACTAAGTCGGAGAATCTACACATTTAATGTGCTTTTCGTACTAAAAATTGCAGTGCCTATGTTGGTGTGGTTCTTGTATACCAAGTCCTCATTTAAGATTGATTTCTGTGGCGTTAATAGCCTTAGCCTTCGTACTTTGGCTGGTACGAGTACTTGAGGCCCAACAGCAATGGACCTGAAGTATTCATACGATGACTCCCTATGAGTAGAACTAAGGGTAGTAGAAATAGGTTTGTCGGGTTGGAAAACGACATGTAAATATTTGCGGCAAATCCAAATTCTGTTAATTTTTGGCACCTTTATCAAATTGCCGAATTCCTCATTAGTGCGACTGGTTGGGTTTTATTGGATTTCTCCGCTCCAGATATATGTATTATTGTTTGGCTTAAGAGTACAGCAGGCAGATCATCCAACAACTATCCAAGCTTAGGTGCTGGGAATGATTTGAGAACAGTAAGACAAGTCCTCAGTCTTTCACGTCGATTCAACACGTAATGGCCTGAGAGAAGCGTTGTCTAAGCACAAAATGAAAGAAGGGCCGTCCATGTTTTCCCAGATTTTGCTTTCCTTTTCAAATTAGGTATAACTCTTTGTCGAGTAGAGTCCTGGGTCTTAGGTATGGCAACACTTTTGTACTATTTCTGAGCTTGCTTGGTTGGCGTAAAAATCTCACTAATTGAGGAGGAGTGGATTTTTGGCCACATAAGAATACCTGTGTAGTTTATTTCACCATGAATGTTTCGCTTTTTATATCGCAGTCCTTCACTGAATGCAAATACTTGGTGCCAATCATGCTGTTATCATTGAGAGGAGATAGGAGCATCGCTCCCCACTTCTAACAGTTCAATGTATACTTCAAGTCCCATTTTGTGCAACAACCAATTCCTGAAATCGAAACCGTTTTTTTGTTTTCTGTCGGAATAGAGCACTCAGACAAATAACTAGTCCATTGTACTCCTTGTAAGTTTCGTTTAATGGAAGCTCTCAGCCTTTCAAAGAAAGATGAAAAAGCGCTTGAGTCATAAAGTGCCTATAGTACCAGCACCCACCACGTCAACATAAGGTACCTGCAGCCTGATGCGAGGGTAAGCCGGAAATTCACAGAGGTAGTGTTCCGCGGGATCGTCATCACTTTCAGAGTAATCATCGCAGGATGTTTTATCACTTACGAGTATGCCTAGCACATTGAAATGCTTAGCAGAAGTGTAGTACCCCGTCGCGACACCAGTAAGCAGCCTGCAGTCTTTTTTACTGAGCTGACTTCTTAGAGATGTCTCCAAGAATGCGTTTGTTGTGCCTGCAACCTAGGGTTGTGCAAATATGAAACTCAATTGTCAGTGGAAGCCCAAACTGAGGACGCAGGCAGACCTAACATGGTTTGGGTCTTGAAAAACGATCCTCTTACTGAATTTATCCTTCCGACTGTGTTCACTGAAGTCTTGCATTCGCGAACTAGCTTGGAAGTCGTAAGCCTTTTACGACAGCTTAGTTGTCGCTGCAGAAGCAAATGCTTTGGCCCCTCCACTGGTTTTCCACAATATATTTTAGTACTCGTATCCATTAGGATTGCATATAACTCCGCTTGCATACAGACGCAAGTTTTCCCAACGAGGAGTGAAATCTAATGAAGACACAAGCGCTGCATCCTAGATAGGTCTTGGAGATAGGCCGAAACCAGTTTTGGGCACCGGAAAAGTCGATTTCGTATTTTTTTCGCAGCTGGAATTCTGGTGTCATTGCATCAAACGGCATGTCCATAAGACCAGAGTCATATGACAGTCGGCGCACAAAGTTATTAAAGTTCCAGTCCGTGTTGTACAGAAGACCACTTCATTTTAAACCGAAGATGGCTTTGTGCAGCCTATTATATGAATATCAAGGGGAGGAAAAATAATCAATGTGTCTAGAGTGGAGCAAGACGTTCTGGCGAAAGCCCCCTGCAGCTATGACAGGCCTTTCTTTGGAGTCATGAGTTTATTCCACCAGACAATCGACGCATAGAATAAACATACATATGTAATTGACTTTATCATAGCAGTGTACACCCGAAGGACCCTGCTCGGTGATAGACCACATGTCTTGCTGACAGCTTCTTTGAACTACCAGAAGGCCGACAGTGGCTTTGAGGCGCTGTTTAGTCCATAGAAGTTTGTTATCCAGGATGACATCCAAATATTTAGTTTCTTTGGAGAATTGGATGGTGATGCTTTTAAGCACTAGATGAGTCAGACTAGTCAAGTTCCTCCTTCTCGCAAAGGAGGAGGATTGACTAAAAGTCCTTTTCTACTGCACCAAACGTCGATCACATCTAGGGCTGCCTGTGCCTTAGAGCAAACAGTAGCCAGACACGATCCAACAGATAGTATATGCTTGTGTATAGATGCCAGAGCTGTTGAATGCATTGAGCACTGAGCCGACCGACAGAGGAGACAAGACGCTGCCTTAAGGGCAAACTCTGTTTACTTCCACTATCACATATTGGCTCAGTCCGAATCCTATTCATTGCTTTGCTTTTATCAGCAAAACTAGTGATTCTTCTACACCATGTTATTTGGCCGAGTTACACATGGCGTCAAAAATTACGTTGCCGAAAGCAACCTCAGTATCGATGAAAATGCACAACTCGTATTCCTTCTTACCAAGTGCGTCTCAAATCTGCCTATCAGATTTTGAAGCGCGCTCTCGCAAGATCTTCCGCATTAATAAAAGGATGCATTCGCAAAGTAATTTTGCACATATGAAGCTCGACCATTCTCTCCATGCTTTTCAACATGAAGAAAGTCATGTCTGAGGCTTTTGGCGGGCATGTGGTCTACTTTTTCGATTTTCGGTATAAAGGCTACTCTTACTGTTCGCCAGGGTTTCTATATGGACGCCAGTGCCAAGCTAGCTGTGAAAATCCTGAAGGTCTATCCCTTTTTTAGCCAAGTATATGCTATCGGTACAAGCTGACTTAAAGCCATCAAGGGAAGCGACAGCATGTTTAATGGCCTCATCCATCACCACAACCGATGAGATATACGAGTACATACCAGATACGGCGTATTGTGTTATTCAACTCACTAACAACTTCATTAATAGGAGCTGACTATGAGCTGGTTCTGATTAGGCTAACTGCGAAGCGAGTCACAGGTATAAGACGGAGAGACTCTGGTTTCGACTCAGAGCAGGTGCTATCAGATTTTCTGAGTGATTTCAGACTGGTTGGTTTTCGCCTTTGACTTTGACAAGCCTACTGGTTTCAATGGCAGATTCGTTCTTTTCGCAAATGCTTTTATAAGAGGCATTCTTTCAAATCCGAATTAGAGTTTGATATTATTTTTGCATCGATCTGTAAAGGCTTCAGTCTTCCTCCGAATTAGTTTTTAGTGACCTGTTTAGAAGTTTTCTGCAAATCTTTGTTCCTGATCTGCAGGATGGCCTTCTAACTGTTTATGTCTGTTGAAAACAGCCCTGTTAATTACATTACATAATTAACGCTGTTTAAGATGAAAGAAAATGAGTCAGCTTTAGCTCCGAGAGGTCGATCGGTGTAACCTTCATTGACCTGTTTACTTTCGTCGCTGCCCTCGATTGTACCAGGCGACTTTTTGTGCTACTCGTATTCTTTTCGAAGTCTGTTCAAACATTCGACGAAAACCCTGAGCAACACTCTACCTGTTTTGATAGTCTTTCAGCGTAACAGACTGAGCCCCTTCACCATTTTTTCCATCGTTGCAGCTCATTACATTGAACCGAGTGGATCAGAAAATCACTGGAGCCAGCGCCTAAATAAACAGAGGCTGGCAGAGATACGAGTATGTGGGTTAGACTCTTCAGAATCTGTGAGCTGACTGCAGTCGAAAGAATGCAACCAAAAGGCACTCCATAAGGTGGAGTTCATACGTTTTTCTATTCATTCGATGTCTCGGCGTTTTTTAAGACTTCAAATTCTGAGAAGAACTAAATGAAAAATCTGTAGCTGCTCTCTAATCATGGAAGAAGGCTGCAGACTCAAGGGGGTCTACAACTAGAGGTCATGCACTGGGTTTATACCGCGGGTCTAAAGAATAATTTTGTTGGCAACTAGCATCTGCTTGCTAAAAAAATGCAAGTGGTATAAGAATCGCCAGAGCGATAATAACTCTCCCAGATTACCACCAACCTTGCCCTCAGACTGAGAGGATCCCAGTAATGTAAACAGTGGGGCATGCTAATTTACAAACGTTGCATTGGGTGTATCTTCAACGGAAAATGATTTCAGCCACCGCTATTAAATGGGAATAACGGGAAGTGATTCTCCATATGAGTAAGACCATCTCCAATTATTTCATAGACGCCACGAATACAGCAGAAGGTGTTAGCATGCCTGATTTTCTAAGAAGACCTCTGCGAACTTAAATCTAGCAATCTTCCTCAGCCAAAATGTCGGCCAATAATTGGGCCGCCGCTGCTTAAATCTAATATGCTCGATGGATATTGCAGTTGTAGGGATGAAGAAAGTGTTGAATTTATTTTCCTCTTCCTCTGTTACTTAATTGCTTGCAACAATCTCAAAGGATTTTTGCTTTATAACAAATTGCTGACAAATTCTAAGAGAAGTATACAACTTCCTCTTGCTATCATACTGTCTTACTTTGACGCTTCTTATTAAACGGTGTGTAGTTGGCTTTTGTACAATCCTTCTTCTTAAGCAAAGCCCTGAACTCACATTTGATTTGGAACTCTATGTTCATATGATCTGAAAATGGGGAGTATGAGCATCAAAATGAATCCAGTATCATGGGCCACAGTATCCAGTGCAAATTTAAATCTTTGGTGGTGACTCAATCAGTAAATTTTTCTCCTGTTATGGGGATTATTCAGGCCATATATATGAATACCCGTATATGTACGAGTACTACTTAAGTTTGAGATATAGCAATACCGCCATAGATACTCCAAATCTGACAACAGCATCGTAAAGCTTGACGTGCCTAATGGTATCTGCTTTCTTACAAAGACTTGCAAAATTCATCTCAGCCAAAAAATGGAATTAAACCGTGAACGGTTCGAAAATTTCGATTCAACAACAGTATGCCGATCGACTCGCTTCGACATTTGGTGGTGAAGCACCATCCCAGGCCACCGCGTTTCACTGGTTACCCGAATTCAATCGTGGCCATCGTTCGCTCCAAGACGAATTTCATGAAGGTAATCCAAAAAGCAGCTGTTGCGTTAGATTCTGTGCGAGAACTGATACTCCGAGATCTTCATGTGACTTACCGAGAAATTGTGGGATACTTGGGCATTAGTTTCACTCGCATACATTTAAGATTGCCTTAACATGTGACCGTCAAAGAAATTTGTTTTCGTTTGATACCGCATATCCGTCAAAGGCTTGTTTCGATTTGTCTAGAGAAAAATTCGATAGTGATGCTTCAAAGGACGCAACAGGCGACGGATCATGGGTCTGTAAATATGACCGCGAAATTAAACAGCAGTCGACTCAAGGCGAGCCAAATCCAACAAAAGTTGCTCACGGACGAGGAACTTTGAAGCAAATGGCCGACCGTTTATTCGAAAAAACCGGACATGTCGCCACCGTGCCATTAGAGCAAGGCAGAACGGGGAATTCGGAATGATTCTCCACTATGTGTTTGCCAGAAGTTTTTGGAGAAATAAGGAAATGCAACCGTCGAACACGGATCTTTCTCCTCTATGACAATGCAGGCTCTCACAGTTCGGCGCAAACAAGTGATATTTTGAGCACCCATAGTATCGCATTGGCACCCAATGACTCCTTTTTCTTCCCGTTCGTTTTTCGACGCCTCAGGAAGCGGTTGATGCATTTAAAACGCATGTTTTGGAGTTACCTGGTTCGGAGTGGAAAAAGTATATCGATATTCATGGCGTTTATTTTGAAAAACAATAAAGCAATTTTCAATGTCAAATATTTGTTTTTACTTGTTTTTCTCAAAAGTTAACCTACGTATTGACTAATTATCTCGGCGTTAGCTCAGCATTGTTGCACAACAGTGGAAACAGTCAAACTAATTAATACGTGATGGTTGCAACAATAACATCAGCATCACGTACTTACTTATCGCACTGTTACGATTCACTATCCGCAAGTAAGCACATTTCGGCCTTCGATGAATATTTGCAGATCTGTTTGCTTCCTTATTGATGAACCTTTGTCCCGTCGATTGAACTTCATTTAGCTGTGAAATTTTCGTTGACGCATTTATGATGATGAACTTTGTACATCCAGTGAAATTTATCTAAAAAGCAATATCAAACCAATCTTATGCATGCTATGAGTATCTAAATCGTTCGATTTGGGAATCCGTTCTATAATTAAGCACTTATCCGATCGAAATTAATTAACTATAGTCCGATAGCTTCCGATAACACTCTAGTGGATTTAAGAAACCTATAACTAGTCCCATATTGTACATAGATTCTGATAAAATTTCCTTTTATCTATCCGGTGATAGTGTTGGAACTGTTTTTTAGCTCGTTTCTCTACTTATCAAAGGTATCTCTTTGGGAATTCAAACTTTATCAGATGCAATAAAATTTTGTTCTTTTTCTTTCGTTTCAAACAAATTTTTCGTCATTGTTGTATGGGAAATATGTTAAATGATGCGCTGCGGTTCCGTATTCATTGAAAAACTCTCGCAAAGTTCTAGATTGAATTGGCCCTGAGTTGGATGGTGCAAAAAAAAATTTGCTAAGCTCGCCACTTTCAGTGAAAATGAGGAGAGACAGAAAATGAAAATTTAGTTTGAATGCAGCGGTCATTGTGAGTGAATCTGTGAAAAGTATTTTCGTTTTTGAATTTGAATAATTTGTGCACCGGGCTTTTGTATAGACATTTTCAAGGACTGCTTAGTCGGCAGATTTTGTGGTCACTTTCGCTGTTGTTCCTAGGAGAGTGAACTGAAGGGAAAGAGGTTAGTGAGCTTGTATTGAATTGACACTGTTCTTCTATTTAGGTTACTAGTTTTGTAAGAACGGCACATTAATTTATGTGGCTAAAAATTCCACAGTAAATACGATACCAATACTTTTTTGTGATTAAATAATATTGAGAATTTGCACATACGTCAAATCGTTTGAACTATATCGGCCGATTTTGAAGAGGTTACCGAAGATGAAGTTGTTGAATGTGTTATGGCTATAAAATCTAACTCGACTGGTGTGAACAGTGTACCCACCCGCTTATACATTATATTCTTAACCACTGTATGATGACATCCACATTTCCTCAGCCCTGGAAAATTGCAAAGGTCATACCGATTGCCAGATAATGGAATGCAGTCTTCCTCCCACAGCCATAAGAATTTTACCGTGTCTATCAAAGGTTTTTTGAAAAACTTGTATCGAAGCAAATAATAAGTCATCTCTCTTCTCATTACCTCCTTAACCCTTTCCAATCTGGGTTCAGAAGTAATCCTCGCTGCACCTCGGCTACGACTAACATCTTAGATAAGGGATATGTAACACTTCTTTGCTTACTTGATTTCTCAAAAGCCCCTGATAAGTATTCTATGTTGGAACTCCTAGGTTAGTTAGGCTTCAGTAAAGAAGCTGAAGCTTTCCAACTTACTTACTTACTTACTTAGGTGGTGCTACAATTCGGGGTGAACCTGGGCCTCAACTAACTTGCCTCTTTAGTTAGTCGGGTCTTTAGCTAACTGCCTCCAATTGCGCACTCCAAGTCGGTTAAGGTCCTCTTCTACTTGTGAGGGCAACATAAGGTGGGGTCTTCTTCAACTGAGTTGTTGAGTTGTCCCTCCGGGTTGGATTCAATGACTCTGAGGGCTGGAGCATTGGTACGCATTCATTTTACATGTCCTAGCCATCTCAGACAACTGATGCGCAGTTTTCTAACTAAGTCGATTTGTTGTACAGCTCGTATAGTTCGTCGTTGAATCTTCTCCTCCAAAGCCTCGAAACGACTTCATAGGCCTTCGATTTTTATCCGCGTTGGATAGAGTCCATGCTTCTGCAGCATAAAGTAGGACTGGGAAGATAAAGGTCTTGTATGTATAGAATCTCCTTAGTTTTTCGGGATAGGGCCTTACTACTCAATTGCATTCTTACCCCAAAGAAACACCAATTGGCAAGAGTGATTCTTCGTCTTATTTCCGCTCAGGTGTTGTTAGCAGAATTTATAGCAGAGCCAAGGTAAACAAAGGTACCTCGAAATTATAACTGTCAACATCGTCGATGTTATGTCTCCCTTCTTGTTGAAAGCACACACTTGGTTTTGCCTCATTCACCGCTAAACCCATTTGTGCAGCTTCTGTTTCAATACTAGCGAACACACCGGCGACAGTCCGCTGAGTTCCCCCAATTATGTCGATATTATCGGCATATCCGGGTATTTGCACAGACTTTTGAGAGTTTGTCACTCCAATGCTCACTTGTGAGTTCCGCACAATTCCTTTAAGTATTATGGCAAAGAAGTCACATGACAGCGGGTCGCTTTATCTAAAACCCTTTTTGACAGCAAAAGTCTCGGTTAAGTCGTTACCGACCTAGACGGAGCAGCGAGCGTTCTTAATCGTCATTCTGCACAGATTGGCAAGTTTGGAAGGTATGCTAAGACTGGACATGGCTCTATATTGCTCGCCTCTCTAAACGCTGTCATATGCAGAATTAAAATTAATGGTGTTAATTAAGATGGTGAGTATCGATTTGAACTTTTGAGATTTATCCAGTATCTGTCGAAGTTTGAAGATTTGGTCGATCGTGGACTTTCTTGTCTGAAACCGCACTGATAGAGACCAGTCAGGTTGTTCGCGAAGCATTTCAGACCTTCGCACAATATAGCAGATAAAATCTTGTATCCTATGTTGATGAGACTTATGCGCAGTCTCTCCTTTTTTGTGGACAGTGCAAATAATGCTAAGATTCCATTCATCAGGCATACACTCTTCTGACGAGATCTGAGAAATGAGTTGATGCATGCTCTCCACAAAGTCATCTTCAGCAACTTTGAATATCTCGGCCCGTAAGGCATCAGGTCCAGCTTAGATGTTGCTATCCTTACTTCGTTCTGGTTAAGTGGACGAAAGTTTTGGCTATCATCGTCAAAGTTGAATGGTCTGTTCTGCCTGATGGCCGCATGTTGACCTTCTTCGCCGTTATACAGTCTGCAGAAAAAGTTTTCCATATTTCCAGCAGCGACTGTGACTCCACTACAAGATTTCCTTCTTCATCTCTACAGGTTTCTGTGCGGGTCTTCTTGCCTTGACAGGTTCTTTTTATCTGTTGGTAAAACTTCCGTACGTTATTACTGGAGTACTATCGCGCGCTTCTCTTGCTCGTTTTTCTTTTTCTGGAGAAGCCGATGTTATTCCCGTCTCTTGTTCTCGTAGAGCTCATGACCAGCTCTCGTCCTTCGTTGCAGCACCGCTTTATAGGCTTCTTGTTTAGCTGCATGTGCTTACCGGCATTCTTTATTAAACCAGGAATTTCTTCGTGGTGGTCGGGAGAAACCCAACATACCAGCTGCGGCATCTCTGATGTCACGTTGGTAGCATTGCCACTAGTCTTCGGTACTTGATGCTGACGGCATAGGCGATGTTGAGCGAGTTCGGATTACGCGTTCGGCAAATATTCTGGCAGTCTCTTGCAGCTTTTTTACGTTATATCTTTTCACAGTAGTTCCTTTTGTTTGTAATGCTTGGAAAATCGGCATTCGCACCTTGCTGCAACAAGGTGGTGATCTGAGTCAATGTTGATATCCAGAATACTGAAGGCATGCCTTACGTCCTGCAGCAAAGTCAATACGCCTAAGTCCGTCAGTAGGGGTGGTGTCATACGGCGTTAAAATTGCGTAGTACTATACTCCGAGCATTGCTCATATGTCTTGTCGAGGGGCTTGTAGAAACATTCTTTGGTGAAGTCGTCCTTGTCTTCCGAAGCTTGTATTACCGAGTTTAGAATTAATACGGATTGTCAGAAGACGCTCGTTCACGTATCGGAAGTTCAAGACTTCTTGCCTAAGTCTGCCGCATATGGCAAATCTGTATCCGAATAAGCACTGTTTCTTTTCCCCATAGCAACCACCATAGTATACATATATCACAGTTTTGTATCCTCCTTATGTCCGGCACATCCCATCGCCTGGATGGCGCATGATAGCTGGCAAGGGCCTCTGCTAAATATTTGGTCCGAACATTCCACGTGCAAATCCGAAGGTCGTTGTCTATTAAACGCTTACTAGGGTCAACAGTGAGTCGATTTATATCTGAGGTCATTAGGACCAACTAATAATCACATCTTTTTAATCTTTCCGTATAGGGTTCTGAACCCGACTGTGGACCACCACTGGGAGGTAAGGCAAGTACTTAGCTACGAAATTGATTGTTGTCTACTGTACCAAACCAAGTTATATGACACTCAGCAAATTTCCGATCAATCGCCACGCAGGTCCCTTTCAAATATTATGTTTCCAACAGATGTCGAAAAGTTGTCATTGCTGGCAATCTTCAGCTTTGAATGTAATTAGACAAGGTGCGCCACAAGGATCGATTCTCAGTCCTATCTTATTATGACTTGCGATCAGTATGCCGGCGTGCAACAATCTTATATGCTGAAGACCTTCATCTATATCTGTCTCGTCCCATGAATTCGATCGCTTGTGTTCAAATTATATGAAGATTTATCAAAAATATTTGATTGGTCGGGGATTGAATTCAATTGAAAATTTGACAAAAACATTGTACCAAAATTATGGTTCTCTGACTCTAGGATTAAGCTTGTAGAGTCAGTAACAAGTCTCAGTCTCGTTTTGAGTATAAACTTATCCGGGTACAATCAT
Organism: Volucella zonaria; assembly: GCA_963966105.1. Taxonomy (NCBI): domain Eukaryota; kingdom Metazoa; phylum Arthropoda; class Insecta; order Diptera; family Syrphidae; genus Volucella; species Volucella zonaria. The sequence goes on from OZ014534.1 coordinate 30,520,737, forward strand.
ACAAATCTTGTCATTGCTTACGAAAGCTCTGGCTAACAGCACGCTTTACCCCAATAGCGAATCGACATAAATTGGTAAGAACTCTAATTATACCTTTAATAAGCTATTCTGAGGGGGTAAACAGTGACCTTGCCTCCTTACCTGAGCGGAAACTTCAAGTAGCTTTCAATGGCTCAATGCGATATATACGAGTACGTGGGCTTCGTAGATACGACCATATTCCTGAACATTCTAAAAGGCGTCCAGTGCCGAGTTCAGAAATACGTAAGAGCCCTAACCACTAAAATGAAGCACATCCCAAACGATGCACAGACTTCTTGTTTGGAGTGCTCCATCTTAATGCAGGAGACTCGTATTTTTTGAATCCTCTGGTTCTACCACGGCTTGGCCTATGCCCTCGGATGGTTCTGGATTTGGGTCGTTTGCCACTGGTATCCCAAAAGGGGCTTTAATGTTTGCCTCTGGAGAAGGTGATGGAATTTCAAGAGATGGAATCAGTGATGTTACCTTAAAATCAGTATCCTTGGATATATCCGATAGATCGATGCTGCACTTCATTACTTGATCCACATGTCTTCTCCAAAACTTCCTCTATACTTTACAAAATAGGGAAGTAATCTGTCGCTCCGCACTATCTTACCAAATTCCAATTTCTTATCCTTGAAAGTATGTATAATTTCTCACTTGCACAGCACGTTCAGGGTAGTATTGTACTCCCTTTTGATATGTTCCACCTAGTTTCTTTTGAATTAAATCACTGGTCCTTGAACGAACTAGATCAAGGACTATCTGAATGTCTCGTTGTAAGAATAAAATTCATGAAGCTATTCCGGTAGTAGAGTTTGGTATTTTCCGGTACCGAATTAGATAGTTTGAGAGCTTGAAATTTAAATGTCTCTGGAAACCGTCTTACAAAGTACCACCTTCATATTTTGAACGAATATTTCCGCCTGACCGTTTGTAGCGTGGTGATATGAATCGGAAAACTTGTGATGGATTCAGGTATCACCACTCGGCCATTATTAGGGATTACACCAATTGATAAGGAAGATTGTTCATCATTACCTTCGAAATCCATCTGCTGGAGCTTCTCGTTCATGAATTGCTGTTGCAACAGGATCTGTGTCAAATTTCTTCAATAGGTAGTATGTTTATCCAATTTATCAAGACCTCTTGATTGTAATGGCAGCTGCGAAAGGGCATCTGCATTAGCACCTTAAAGAAATTAAGAGTCGTAAAGCGTGCAAGTTCCCATCATACTCGGCAGGTTTTTTTTGTGCTGAAAAAAAAGGGTCTATGATCTGTGATTAAGGCAAATTTACGGCTATAACAGTATTGGAAAATTCGTTATCAATCTGACTGTAGTTTCTCTCAGACGCTGATAAAGATCGAGAAACACAAGCGATCGGGTGTTCCTGTACGCTAGAAACAGTGTGGGACAACATTGCTCCTAGTCCCTATGAACTTGCCAGTTGCCAACGACAACGGTAAGGCCGGATCATATGCAGTAAACATGACGTCTGAAGTAACCTCGTCTTTGATGAGATTAAATGCTTTCTTGCATTCCTTATTCCTGTGCAATACAACATCCTTCTGTAGAAGATAGTGGAGTGGATGAAGTTCAAATATACGATTTTATGCACAAAAATACAGTTTCTGGCATCGAGATATTGTGTCTGTGAACAGCTTCAGACACTGGTTTTGTAAGCAGATACTTGATCATATCTTCTAAGACCATGTACATGTCGAATCATTCCTTTAAAAGGAACTTGCAATTGGTTTTTCGATACAGAATCAAGCTTGCAGTATATGTTTTGATTAATTTTAGCTAATATCGCAGACAATAAAGCTGGCTAAAGGTAACCCAACAGCTGGTGTAGAAGTTTTCATTAAACTAAGCACACATTTATTGTGAAATCAATATAGAATTCAATTGGCAATTATGAATGGAACACAACATCGTTCATGTGACCACCACAGCTTTTGTTGCAAGCGACCATTTAAAGGTTAAAATTATCCATGACTTTATGAAGAATAAGTGGGTCAATGGCCGCAATTTCAGTTTGGATATTATGTTTAAGATCCTGAATTGTCGCCGGGTTATTGGCATAGACCTTACTATTCAAATAACCCCACGGGAAAAAGTCTAAAGGTGTCAAATGACCTTGGAGGCCAATCAACTTCTCTCTAACAGAAATAATGCGATCTTCAAATTTCTTACGCAATAAATTGATTGATTGATGGCTTGTGTGGGTGGTAGCACCAAAGTAAAGTGCCATAAGCTCAATTGTTGACTTCGGCGATGAATTGAGGTGCCTGACTCGTTTTAAACACTTTCGCTCACAGTCGTGATATTTTTTGGCGAGTACGTGCTGGCCGAGTATGCTGATATGGAGTTTGACCCGCTAACGAACCAGTTTCTTCAAAACGCTTCACAAACTCACGAATTCCGGAATCACTAGGGCGTTTAAGTTGACCAAAAAATTCACCAATTTTACGAAATGTTACGTTTACAGATCGCCCATTTTCGTAATAAGATTGAATAACAAAAATGCATTGTTGCGTGGTAAACGACTCCATGGCTAAAATTGCCGAAGTTTGTCAAAAAGATCAACCAGAGCCAACATCAACACCATCTGTTGGATCACCCTTTACAACTTGCGAAGGGAGTCATAGACACGGCTTATTATATAATTTGTTTGGTTATTTCAGGAAAGATTACAGCTTATTTTAAAACTTAAGTTGGTGACTTTATCAGTAAACTTAATTTGAATATTCGATGAAAGAAGAGGAGGTAATATTTTAGGCTGATAATATTTTTTGGAAATTAAAATTGCCTGGGTCTTAGATGAACTAAAGCAACTCTATTTTCGATAAACCATCTATGTATATCTATGAGGTCATCATTTATTCGATCCTCTATTAGTCCAATAGGTCTTGACAAGTAAATTTGGATGTCATCGGCATAAAGGTGAAAAGATACACTATTACATACATCTGCTATATCATTTATAAAAATACAAAAAGAAGAAGAGGGCCTAAGATAGAACCTTGAGGTACACCCTCATGTAGATATCGGACAATTGAAATATCCTCACCAACCGGAACCCTCTGCGAACGATTGGTTAAACAGGTACTGATCCATTGGACTGCTCTATCACTAAAGCCAAATTAATATCGGAACTTTTTACGTAAGATGCTGTGGTTAATCCTATCCGATGCCATGGAGGCTGTTGCCTTATATTATCAAGAATTTTAACCATCGCAGTAGCACAGCTATGTTGGGGCTTACAACTTGACTGAAAAAGAGAAAGCAACGAATTATTTATTTAAATGACCAGCTATCATTTTATATTTGCTTTGCCAGTATCTTCTCAAAGACTTCTAACATGGCAGGAAGGATACCTGTAGGTCGAAAATCAGTAGAAATCGAGGAATGAGGTTTCTTAACAATAGGGATTATCCTATTGTCACTAAGTGCGTAATAAAGGCGAGAGTAACATTTTTACCAAGCGAAGGGGGATAAATTTAAGGGCAGTCAATTTAAGGGTAACTACATTATTACTGCTTCAAAACCAGAAATAAGCTTGCATAAAAATTCTTCTTGCAAGGAGGGTTGCATTCTGTACTTGTTAGAAATGAGCAGTTAAGAATGTTAGGATCTAATCGACCATCAGAATCAACTTTTTTACCAACCCCTATTTTTGGTAAATTTGTCTAGAGTTATTTGGGTGGAAGCGAATCGTTTAATGTAGATGCAAAATGAAAGTGGATTGGTTACGAATTAGACAATAAGCTTCCCAGTTTCTTAGTATAGTGCTTCGTCCCCATTTGCTATATTTTTTTCTGTTTCTATTTATTGCATCCAATACTTCGCGAGTGAAAAATGGACATTTCAAATTTCTCACTTGTACTATCCACAGCGGCACTAAAAAAGTTTAGCTTATTATTAGTATTGTCAAGTATTCCCTTTATATTGCACATACTTCCTTATGTTGTGAGTGAACATCAGTAGACTTAAAATCTCTCAAGGCGTATGTAAGCGGAATTGGGACATGTGAAAAATCAATGTTATAAGAACAAAACAACAAATCTTGGCTAGCAGAGCGTTAGAAGCATCAGAGACTATTGACAAATCTAATAAACTAGGATTTGAGTTTGGAGCAAATCGAAGAGGATAAACATTGGACAGTACCAAGTTGATGAGTTTCTGTGATAGAAAATCATGTATACCAAGATCAGTGTTGAATTCACTACAACCAGTGATATGTTCATATATCTGAGCGAAATCTGCCTAGATTATACACACAGGAAACAACCATCTGATACCTTTTGGTGACTTCAGATTAGCCAAGCACTTCTCATCTTATTGTTGATTTACAATATGCGTAGATTGCTACCCCGCCCCCAGTTGTGTTTGTTATGCTGTCATTACGATACAACTTGTTACCAATCACGTCGAAGATATGATCACAAATTTCTGGCTTATCAACACCTGAGCCCTCGAAAATGTATACTGATTTAAACCATGTCTCACTCACACAAATGACATCAATATCTGAGTCTTCGATAATCTAGCTACGCTGAATTAAGATTACGTGCATTCCGATGGCACACAGAAAAATCAGAAGAAATTCTAGATAAAATCCGTGTCATGGTGCGCACAGTACTCGTATTATTACTCACGCCATTGGCCATCGACGATGATCTACTTGGCATAATCAAGCAAAAAACAAGCAACGGACGAGCAACTCAACAGGAATGAAAATACGAGTACTTCTTTTGGCGTTAGCTTTCACGAAATCATTCAGCTCCTCTAGGTGGTCAATGATTTTACTCTTCTCATTAGCAGGTGCCGACATTTGTGTAAACAAAACACAGCTGATGTTCGTGCTTGAGAGTCATCGCACGTTGTAAAGCTGTCGTTGATGTACACTAAACCGTCCCCTTCTATTCTGTTTGTTGTGCTGTTTTCTGCGCCAAGAACGGCGCGGCTTTTCTCTCTTGTGGGCTAATGTACTCGTACTGGTATCCCTACCAAATACCAGGCGCCACTTTGGTACCGTACATCAGTTTATTTACCTGGTAGTCCCCCTTCCAAAGTTGAAATTGCCAGCAACTGCGCACTTCGTTTATCCATTTGCATGTGTACATAGGTAAGCTTCTCTTATGTCTAACGTCGGGAAAATGTTCCTCCTTCCATTGACGTGCAAAAATCTCTTCGATGGGTTGTGTCGGAAGTTGCTGATTGACCTGTCCCTTCTCAGAATTGGCACCACTGGTGTGCCCCAATCGATGAACTACATCTTTGTAATTATTCCTGCTTTCTCCGGGCGGTCGATCTCGCCCTCCATTTTCCCTTGCAAGGCATACGGGACCTTAGGAGCGCCAATGTAAATAGTCGATAATTTTGCCAACTCTAGGTTGAAAACGTCAACGAACTTTATTCTTAAGCCCCGTATCGTTTCGAACTTTGTTAAAATCTTTTCTTTCAACTGGTGTAGTTCTGGCAGTAACTCTACGAGTATCGCAAAAATTGCGTCCACCTTCCCGGGCATAACATACTCGTAAATATTTGCGTTAGCTACTTCTGCCCACACTCCACCTGCATTGCCGCATACCTCAGCGCATTAATAATTTCACCTGGCCACGTCTGAAAGGTGATAGAGGATTTTGAAATATTATAGCATACGTTTTTCGGGTACTTACGAATTCCTGATGAGATATTGATGACACCGCTGCTCCTGTGTCCAGCTCCAATGTTTTGCTTACTCCGTCTAACTTGAGCTGCAACATAACTTTTTTTGGTTTGGTTTTCTCTTCTGGGAGAACCCGATCACTCGAATGATTTATATATTTTGATTTTCTGCTTGTAAATGTATTGCTTGCACTTTTTTCGTACGTGGGTTTCGGCGGGCGCAAAACACTCATGGACATGCTTGCCAAATACCAAGTGTTTCTACGTTTTGAACAAATTGTTTGAATGTGAAGACATTCGTTTCCAAAATGTTCCTTATCTCCACACCGATAGCAATTTATTTGACTCGGGTGCGACTGCTTCCCTGAAGTTTGTTGCTCCGTTGTTTTGCTGAATTTTTCCTTGAAAAGAAGTTCGATTTTGGTGCACGTGCACTTGCTATTTGGCTTTGATTTTTGATAGTGAGTTGAATTAGTTTTTCGAGATTCGATTCCGGAGACCACTTATGAATCGTTATCTCAAATGTTCATAGGCTGTCGTTCCTTAGCAAGATGCGCATTTCAAATTGCAATTTTTGCACATTTTTTTCAAGTCTGCCACAAAATGTGAAATGGTCTCTCCTTCGTGTTGGATGCGTTTTGTGAACCGATTTTGTCCCGGGATTACACTGGATGCTGGATATCTATTACCAGCTTGACAGGCTTATCTTAAGTTTTGGACTGAAGATCTACTGGACTAGTTAAATTGCAAAGAAGTTACAAGACTTTTGCACCAATTGCGTGAATTAGCCAATCCTTTTTACTTGTAAGCACGTTTGCAGTAGATTCAGTTTATTTATTCAAACCAAATTCCAATTTACCTATTTTCGGTATCCTGAGTTGTTGTCCTGAATTGAAGTTTCGATCGCAGATAGAAGTGTCTTTAATGGATCAGCATAGCATCCATCTTGATTTCCTGTTAATTGATTTGCTGAATTTTGCTCCTCCTCGATGCTCCTGTTGTGTATTTTGCCAGATCGTGCTTTAACAGGAAAAAAAGAAACTCCTGCAAAGGATGTAAATTTCAATAATTCTTTTATCATATGGACAACTTACAAATTGAGCCCAGATTGGTCGAAAGTCGAAATAAGAAGAAAGAAAAAACCACGATGAGAGATAAATGCGTCAGGTGCGCTGTTAGGTTCCATTCAGTGCCGGAAATACGTAGCAATAATAAATAAATAATTTTGATTCAAACTCAATTACTGTTGTTAAGTTCTTACTTACTTAGGTGTTGCTAAAGTGCAGGGTGAAATTGGGTCCGGTCTTTATCTAACTGCCTCCCGTTGCGCTTTCCAAGTCGGTTGAAGTCTTCTTCTACTTGTACGCGCCTCTTAAGGTGTCCATTAGCTCTACATGTACCACCCATCTCAGCGACTCATACGCAATATTCTGACCAGGTCTATGTCACTATATAACTCGTATAGTTCGGTGAATCTGTTCCTTCAAAGCCCGTCAACGCAAATAGAACCGAATATTTTCCGAAGAATTTTTCTCTCGAAGTTATAACTGTCGCTTGTGACGGTCCATCCGAGACGTCGGTGTTGGGTGCCCTTTCTTGTTAATAACATACACTTGGTCTTGCACTCATTGACCATTAAACCCATTTTCGCCGTATCCATCTCAAAACTTGCAAAATCGCCACAAACATCACGCTGCTTTCTTCTGATGATGTCAATATCATAGGCGTATGCGTGTAATTGGAAGGCTTGCGCCTCTTGTATTGATGTGTGAGTTTTGCACTATTCTTTCAAGAATGATGTCAAAGAAATCGCATAAGAGCCAATCGCATTGTCTACATTCTTGTTGACATCGAAGGCCTCGGTGAGTTCTTTTCCGGACTTGATGGAGCAGCCTCTATTGGTATTCTGCATAAGCGGACGAATTTGGCAAATATGCCAAAACTGGACATTGCTCTGTGTAGCTCGCCTATATAAATGCTATAAACGTGGCTTTAAAATCTGTGAATAGGTGGTATATATCGATTTAGAGCACACGGGTTTCTTCCAAGATTTGGCGTAGTGTGAACATTTGGTCGATGGTGGACTTTCCTGAGCTAAAGCCACACTGATATGGATCAATCGAGTTGCTGATGAGCGGCTTCTGGCGTTCGCCAGATTGGAGATTGTAAGCGGTGCCAACAAGACTAATGCCTCTGCTCAGAGGATCTTCATTCTTGAGGATCGGACAAACAATGCTGAGGTTCCATTCATCGGGCATACTTTCGTCTGATCATATTTTACAGATGAGTTGGGGTATGCTCCTTATTAATTCATCGCCAGTCGCTTTGAAGAGCTCAGCGGTCAGGTCGTTTGCTGCAGCTTTACTGGCCTTAATCTTAGATATGGCTATCTTCTCTTCATCCAGGTCGTAATTCTTCGTCTAAATCCCTCAGGTTGAAAAGTTCATTCTGCCTGACAGCGGTATATTGTTCGTCATGTCCGCTATACAATCTACAAAAATGCATTTTTTTTAACATTTTGTAAAACTTCCGAATCGCATTCCTGGAGTAACATTCCTTCATCCCTCCATCCCTCCATCCCTCCATCCCTCCATTCATTCATTTCCTCGACCGCGCGCTTCTCATGCCCGTAAAGCTCGTGAATACGAGTAGCTCTATTCCTTCTAGGCTGTGCTTGCCGGCAATCGTCGTCGTTTCGTTGTGGTGGCTGCGCACATCGGAACCCCCATCTCTGATGACTTTTTGCCAATTTTGCCACTGGTCTTCGATACTTGATGTTACCGGAATAGGACCTGTTAAGAGATTGGGGGAGACCCGATCGGAAAAGGATTTGGCGATCTCTTGAGATTGTAGCCGTCTGACATCGAAATTCCACACAGTATTAGCTTGTCTTTATGATGTTCGGGATATTCGTAACAGTCTCTTGGCTACAACAAGGTAGTGGTCCAACTCGATATTGGCTCCTCGGAACGTACAGACATCCATAATACTGGAGGAGTGCCTTGCGTCGGTCGCAATGTAGTCAATCTGGTTGACGGTTGATTGATCAGGAGTTCTCCGAGTCCCCTTGTGACTATCGGGGTGTGGAAACCGCGCGCTAGCTACGACAATGCTTCTCCCGGCGCAAAGTCGATTAGCCAGAATCCGTTATCGGAGGTGGTGTCGTACAGGCTATATCTTCCGACAGTACTACCAAAGATGCTCTGTCTTCCTAGCTTTGCATTAAAAGTCGTCGACGACAATTTTAATGTTATAGCTACGGCAGTGCTCGTAGATCTTGTCTAAAAGCTCGTAGAAGCTATCTTTGATGTCGTCATCTTTCCCCTTGGTGGGAAACAATGCCTTCATACGGACTGTCACGCTTGCTCACATAATAATCGCCGTAATAGATGTCGTAGTTTTCATTCTCTTTTTGACCAGCCTATCTCACCACATTTCTTGGATGGCAGTAGTATCTGCTTTACAGTAGCCCAGACCCTCCGCTAGTTGTTTGGCCTATTAAAGGACCTAACACTCCAGGTGCAGATCTTAAGTTCGTTGTCCTTGTTTCGTTTGCAGGGGTTGTCAACAGTAGATCCGACCGTATTTGAGGCTCTTTGTTGCTTGTAACTCGGCTTATTTTTTTCATGACCAGGCGTTACCCCCGCGGGACAACCCGTAACCTGGAGGGCCAAAAACATTGTAAATTCGCCTTAGATGACCGAAGCTATTCGGGGATGTGACCGCTACTGTTGGTCCATTAAGGGCTCATCCGCCACAATCTCATTTCCATGTCCCTAACTTAGTCCCGGAAATCCTTACCGGTTTCCAAAATATTGTGGTGGATTAAAGATCAACCCAGTAATAAAACTTGTTAGAAAATAATTGTTTACGCGAACGTGATCAATCGAACATAACACGCATCTTTACACGCGCCTTTACAATTCCTCTTTCTCTGAACGTTCCCCCGAATAACTGAACGCACCCAAGATCCGATCGTTGACACTTATATTTTTCATTCCTTCGTTAACTCTCGTAATGTGTGCTGGTGCCTGGTTTGCGCCCCAACCTAAAAGTAGTAAATTGTAAAAAGTAAAAGTAAAAAGTTTGTTCAGTATCTATTCTTTTAAATACAAATAAAATTTTAATTTGTAAAAGAGGCGCCGAAGTTTTTTTATTGTTTGTCGAGAGGACAATAAAATTGGTGACCCCGACGTGATAACGCCATTTGCGGCAATTTTTTTCTTTCGAAAAATTTATCACTACGCCATTGCCGCTAAAAAAACGGTAAACCACGAGTCCCGTACCACCAGCACACACGATTTCCGAAGCGCCGTCACCATCATCAGCCGTTTTCGCATACTCATCAGCTTCAGCATACAACAGTACACCATTTGCACCAAAAAGCAAACACCGCCAAAAAAGATCAACATCAAAAAAACACCATAAATATATAAAATTATAAAACTGTGCAGGTGAGTGCATATCATAGTAACAGCACACATTATATTTATTATTTTCAATATTAGAATACCATTTTCCAACATTATACATTTCCATTAAATAGAAATATCTTGAGTTCAGTTATTCGCGTTCAGTTTTTTTTTTTTTTTAATCAAAATTTTTTCATACAAACGAAAATTTTCGTCACGCGTTCATTTTTACAGCTATAGTTCGATTGGGACCGTTATTGCGAACAAGTTTTACCGCGTTGAAAAAGCTTTTTTTTTTTTTTCTCTTTTTTCTTTTCTCTCTTTCTCGTTTCGGGAAGAATCTTTTCCACAAAATTTTTGCGATTTTTTTTCTCTTCTTTCGCGATTTGGGGTTCGAAAATTATTTTGGAATTTGGTTTTAATTTCGGGTTTTCAATTAATGCCTGAAACTAAAACCGATATGACGAGCCCAGTATGTATGAATGGGAATAATTCAACCAGCGAGAACGATAGCCACCTCCAATCGAGTCCACCTCGAGTAGAAGTAGATTCAATTAGAGTTCGGCTTCCAACATTTTGGAATTCCAACCCGGTCACATGGTTCATTCAGGCAGAAGCACAATTTACAGTGCACAGAATAACTAGTCCTGAGACAAAATACTGTCTCACGGTTGCTTCTCTTCAACCAGACACCTGTGACTCAGTGATAGATATCCTTTCAAATCCACCAAACACTGACAAATATCTCGCTTTAAAAACAGCTCTTGTAGAACGACATTCGATTTCCGAAATAAAACGCTTGGAAACGCTTATTGATAAAGCGGACATTGGCGATCAAAAGCCATCGGAGGTTTTACGATCGATGAAGACGCTAGCCAGTACTTCTTTTAATGACGACATCATTAAAAATTTGTGGATGCGTCGATTGCCACAGCCAATTAACATAGCATTGTTATCGGTCGGTCAAAAACCTCTCGAAGAATTCGCTACTCTTGCTGATAGAATATACGAGGCATCTCAGGGCGCAAATATTTACAGCGTTTCCACGGCTCAACAAAATAGCAACTCTGCCAATAATAACAACGAAGTCGAACGAAGGCTCGCTAGAATTGAGTCAATGATTGAAGCATTCTCTTTCGATTCACGTTCACGCAATGAAAACAGATCTTTTCGAAACAATAAACATAGAAGAAGGCGGTCACACAGTCGCGCAAATTCGAGCTCAGGAACAGGCATTTGCTGGTATCACAGGCGTTACAAAAAAGATGCAAAGAAGTGCGACAAGCCTTGCAACTTCGACGCAGATAAATCACAAAATCGCACGAATAACCCAAACTAAATAAACCTGCTGTTGCAGCGGCAAACAAGCAGTGCTCTTTAAGTCGCCGCTTATTTATTAGGGATAAAAATTCTAATTTCACTTTTCTCGTCGACACGGGTGCGGATCTGTCGGTTCTTCCGTATAGCTCTAAAAGGGAACCAACATCCAGAAATCCTTTGTTTTTACTATCAGCTGCTAATGGAACTTCGATTCCAACATTCGGTTCAAAATTATTGAACCTCGATATTGGTCTTAGGCGTAATTTTGTTCACTCCTTCATGTTAGCCTCGGTAAACAGACCAATATTAGGAGCCGATTTTTTGGCAAAGTTCAATATACTAGTAGATACAAAAAACAAACGATTAATTGACCCTCTCACTAAGCTCCATTCGTACGCAACAACCATAAGAACTGACTATCCAACCCCTAAGCATTTTCAGATTTCAAGCGATTACAATAAAATACTTAAAAAGTTTCCAAGTTTAACAGAAGAGCCAGACTATTTTGCACCAATCAAACACACAACAGTTCATCACATTGTCACAAAAGGTCAACTCCCAGTTTCGAGGCCTAGACGGCTTGACGCTTCTAGGCACAAAGCGGCTAAAACTGAATTTCAGCATATGATGCAACTAGGTATTTGTCAACCTTCATCGTCGAGCACATGTTCCCCTTTGCATTTAGTAAAAAAGAAGAACAATCAAGACTGGAGACCGTGTGGCGATTACCGCAGATTAAACGCTGCCACGGTACCGGATTGCCATCCGATCCACCACATTCAAGATTTTTCCATGAACATTCATGGCCGCAAGATTTTTTCGAAGATTGACATCGTGAGAGCATATCATCTAATCCCAGTTGCACCCGAAGACATTTATAAAACCGCCATAACAACACCTTTTGGTCTTTTTGAATGGCTCCGAATGCCTTTCGGACTTCGAAACGCTGCTCAAACGTTTCAACGTTTTATGAACGAGGTTTGCTTGGGACTTGATTTCGTTTTCGCGTACATTGACGATCTTCTTATAGCCAGTGAAACGGAAGAACAACATAGAGAGCACCTCGAGCTTCTTTTCAAAAGGCTGGAAGAGTACGGGGTAAACATTAACCTTTCAAAATGCGTTTTTGGTGTCTCCACCTTGGAGTTTTTAAGTCACACAATCAATGCTGAAGGGATTTTCCCTTCAAAAGACCGCATCGAAGCAATCTTAAATTTTCCAAAACCTTCGTCTGTCAAGCAAATTCAGCGTTTCATAGGAATGATAAACTATTACCATCGCTTTATTCCTAAGCTAGCTCAAATAATCGCTCCTCTTCACGAACACTTAACCTTGCTAACAAAAAATAACAAAATAAAAAAAGCTTTTTCATGGCCGGAAAGCCTCGACTGCGTTTTCAACAACGCAAAAGATGCTCTTTCCAAAGTAACTCTCCTAGCTCATCCCATACACGACGGCACTTTCAGCATCGCCACTGACGCATCCGACATAGCCATTGGTGCAGTCCTTCAACAACGAATTTCGCAATCTTGGCAGCCTTTAGCATTCTTTTCAAAAAAACTCAAGGATTCAGAAAAAAAATACTCAACTTTCGACCGCGAATTGTTAGCTGTATATTTAGCAATCAAACATTTTCGTTTTTTCGTCGAAGGGCGGGAATTCACAGTTTTTACAGACCATAAGCCACTTTCGTTTGCGTCAACGAGCAAAACAGAACGAAGTCCACGGCAGATACGCCATCTAGACTTCATTTCTCAGTTCACTTCTGATATCCAGCACATCAAGGGCAAAGACAATGTCGTCGCTGATGCCCTTTCTCGCATTGGCGAAATCGCCGCTAACAAGAATCTCGAACTCGACTTAGAAACGATTGCCAAGCTACAATCCGCTGACGAAGAGCTACAAGAACTCCTCAAAAATGAAAAGTCGAAGAAGCCACCTTTCTTACTGACTGAGTTTCGATTTCCCAATGTAAAAATCTTCTGCGAGACTTCAACAAACAAAAATCGGCCTTACCTTCCTTCTGCTTTACGATTCAATGTTTTCACCATCCTTCATGGAATCTCCCATCCAAGCATACGCGCAACACGAAAACTCATTTCAGATCGATACTTCTGGCCAAATATGAACAAGAATATAAACACTTGGGCCAGATCGTGCATAGGATGTCAAAAATCCAAGGTTCAGAGGCATACCAAATCAGAATACGGTAGATTCGAAATACCAACGGGTCGATTCGATCACATACACCTAGATTTGGTAGGACCTCTTCCTCCATCAAACGGTTTTTCTTATATCCTCACGGCCGTAGATAGATTCACACGTTGGCCAGAAGCTTATCCTCTAGTGGACATAACAGCTAGCTCGGTCGCAAAAGCCTTTGTCGAAAATTTCATTGCTCGTTTCGGTACTCCGTTAAAAATCACCACAGACCAAGGAAGTCAATTCGAGTCAAAGCTTTTCACCGAACTGTCTAGACTGTTAGGTATACACAAGATGCACACAACCCCATATCACCCACAAGCTAATGGCATGGTTGAGCGTTTCCATAGACAGCTAAAAGGTTCGTTAAAAGCTAGATGTAATACAGTCAATTGGAGCTCAGAACTTCCGATCATCCTGTTGGGAATTCGCTGCGCAGTCAAAGAAGACTTAAACTCTTCTGCGGCAGAAATGGTCTATGGGCAAAATCTGAGGCTTCCTGGAGAAATCTTTGTCGGCAACGATAATAAGCAAATCTCTCCAGAAGTCCTGATCGAAAAACTCCGCAACACAATGAAAAACCTCATACCAACAGAAACTAGGCAAGCAAAACAAGAGATTTTCATACCAAAACATTTAAACGAGTGTAAACAAGTTTTCGTCAGAATCGACAAGGTGAAAACAGGTCTTATGCCTTCATACGAAGGACCATACGATGTTATTCGACGTCTGAGAAAGCATTTCGTAGTTCAAATAAAAGACAAAGGTGTATCGATTTCCATCGATCGGCTCAAGCCAGCACATTGTATCTAGTGTTTCATTTTGAATGAGCCAGAATTTTAGGGTCTGAAATCTCGAAGAGGGGGGATGCGATTGGAGGAGGGTGATGTGGTGGATTAAAGATCAACCCAGTAATAAAACTTGTTAGAAAATAATTGTTTACGCGAACGTGATCAATCGAACATAACACGCATCTTTACACGCGCCTTTACAATTCCTCTTTCTCTGAACGTTCCCCCGAATAACTGAACGCACCCAAGATCCGATCGTTGACACTTATATTTTTCATTCCTTCGTTAACTCTCGTAATGTGTGCTGGTGCCTGGTTTGCGCCCCAACCTAAAAGTAGTAAATTGTAAAAAGTAAAAGTAAAAAGTTTGTTCAGTATCTATTCTTTTAAATACAAATAAAATTTTAATTTGTAAAAGAGGCGCCGAAGTTTTTTTATTGTTTGTCGAGAGGACAATAAAAATATTATGGTTTCATCTAGTGTTTAGGTGAAAACAATTTTTAACCAGCCCAACGCTGTGGTCGTCTATTGCGACCTTCTTTTTAGTATATCGTTGGTATTGTGTGCACTTAATTTTACTCTGATCACTCATTAAGCATTCGTCATTGTTGTCTCTAAGGTTGAAAGTCCAGCTTGAGAATTCCTACAGTTACGCCTATCATATCGTCGACGGCCAGTTGCATATATCTTTAAGAGATTGTGACCGTTATGTTACTTGTCTTGCATAGCTTCTTTAAGAATGAACTTCAAGCAATCAGAGGACAATTAATTTTGCAGGAAAGAAAAAATTCGGCTAGATTGCCAGAGTTCGAAATGACCCTATAGAGACGTGATCTTTCTCACGTTAAAGAGGTGACGCCAATGTATGGCAAATCATGTAATTTTTGCTATGGTAACTCGTATTGATAGGTCAATCAGGCTAATGACAGGCTGGCCTACACCTAATTGATACACCAAATACTTGCGTTTAGTCAATCGTCTAAACAATGTACTGTAGTTGTTCTCCTCACGAGAAAGAAAACGCTGATTGGCTTGACTGATCCAGTGCTAAAAGGCAACGTAAACATCGTTTTCTCGAATTCGTATTCGACTATCATCCCGGACAATAATTATCTTTGAATTAAACATGTCGCGTCGAAATTTTCGAAGACTCTATCGGCTTTCTGGCAATTTAAGGGAGTTCTTGGCATTATATGTAGTTTTTTCAAGGAGCATATGGCAAGATTCTATCGTATACAACATGTTTGGTGGAATAAACCTTCCTTGCTAGACTCCATAGAATGGCTTTGTCACGGCTGTTTGGGAGCCTTTCCCAGCATGCCACGCTTTTGTCCAGATGCACTCCCTGATGAGGGGTGAATGATGAATCTCCTTGCTTTTAATATTTATAACACAAGTGATTTTTCCTACAAAATATATCTATGACTACAGCATCTGACACAATCCAGCGTTTGATGTGGGAAACGTAGTCGGATTTTCCCTTACCTAGGATTGGGTTAAGCTAGAATCTGAACCAGAAAAGAAAATATTATACAAAACCGGTCTATGTAGAATCTTTCCAATGGTAATGGAAACGCTGATAAACCAGCTACTCATAAAATATCTCGAGAAACGAAAACTTCTTAATGACCGGCAGTACAATCAGGTCCACTGGTGGCACTGATCTCAGAGATGCCACTAGGCTTTTTATCGAAAATCGGTGCCATATCTCTTCTTAATGGTTCTTACCCACAACTTTTCGAAACGTTCAATTCTCGTGTGCACAAAATAACTTGTAGTGCCGCGCGGGGCTTCGTTTCATCTCCGACACTCGGTAGGGCATTTCTTAGCCATTATAATCTGCAAACATTCAAAACCAACGTACGTTGGTTCTCTTTCTCTAGGCGAAACCGTAGACTTAATTACTCTTTAGGCAAATATAAAGCAATCACACTATTACGTTTGAATTCTATAGCGGATAAAAATGTTTGAACATAACTGAGACTCAAATCGTTTAAAAGGCTTGTGAATAATAAAATTATCTGTCATGTGTTAAAATTTGAGCTCACTGTCATGAACGGTTTGGAAATTATAGCAGTCTGAAATTGGTTGCAGTTGGTGTAGATAAGATCTGTTGAAAGCACTACATATACTCGTAAATGCAAGTTTGCCTCAATAAATAGTTCCCGTTTTTCTTGTTTTTTGACATGGGCTCAAATTCAAACCTAATTTTTTTATCAATAAATCAGCTAAGTGAGGTCGTAAGAACTTCTTCATCACATGATTAAAAAAAAAGAGTTTCTGCCATAAAAAACGAATACTTGATTCACATTAATACATATGATGAAACAAAGAAAATCTTTGCTAAATTTGTGAATGGATAGAAAGATCGATAGTTAGCTTCATTCAGAAATTACCGAGCTTTCCAAAATAAATTCAAAACCTGGTTGGAGTTCGAAATACCGTTTCCATGCCGAACCCATATACTAGCTGGACGGGCACAAATTGACTTTGTTGAGCTTAGTGAAAGGGCAAAAAGGTTAGGACTGCGCTCTGGATTTGGGCCGGAAGAATTATGCTATGCGGCACAAATGCAACTTCGGCAACAAGGGAAAATTGAATCTTCCACAGTATTAAAAGATGTAGTCTTTTCAACTTCATCACGCGCCAAAAAATACCAAAAACATTTTAAAAAATTGGACTGTGAAATAATTCTATATATTGCAGACGAAGCTTTGATGAGGCCAAATTAACAAAGTTTCAATATAATATTATTTACAGAATCACCACTTCAAAGTTTACTCGATCACACTACCCAAAGTTTGTTCAAATCTATCGAAGAGGTTGTTGAGAGTTTACATTCTAATGAAATGCACCTTATATCCAAATGGGGTTGTGATGGAAGCTCGGGCATGCTACTGATCATAAGTCTGCAATGAATCACTGAAAATTCGTCAACACAAAGGTGTTATTTTTGCGGACTAACTGCAAAGGATTTTAACAAGATGAGCCTAGTTCTTTCCAAAAAAGGTTCAAGATAAATTAAAACTAAGATTCGATCTATCGGCATTGCATGCATGGATTCGATTTTTCGAATGTTTGATCCATGTTTCATATAAAATGGTAATTTGTCAATCGCAAGCGCGTGGTGATGAAAATAAAAAAAAAGTAGAAGAAAACTAAAAGAAGATCCAAGAAGCCTTTAGATGTCGAATGGGCTTGTTAGTCGACAGACCAAAACCAGATTACGGAAGCTCAAATGATGGAAACACAGTTCGCAGGTTTTTTGATGACTCTCTTACTTCATCGCAAATAACGAATGCAGACCAAGGTTTAATTAATACGAGTAGTTTTCGAATAGTTTTACTTATTGTACAATATACAGTGGTTTCTCGATAAAAACAAACAAATTTAAGGGGTATTGCATTGACACAGCTAACATGTTTGTGCAACTGTACTCGTGGTATAATATGCCAACAATAGAGCACAAGATTTTAATGCACGGTTCTGAAATTCTCTCCGAAGCGATTCTTCCGTTAGGACAACTCGGGGAGGAAGCTCAGGAAGCTCGAAATAAAGATATAAAATATTTTCGGGAAAATTTTCGAGGCAAAAAAATATGGAAGATGTTTTGCGCAACCTCTTAGTTTCGTCGGATCCGTACGTAAGTAGCATTAGAAAAAATTTTCGAAAAAAATCATATCCTCCTGAAGTCTTGCAATTTTTACAAGAACCAGAAGTCGAGTAAACCGAAGCTGATTAGTTTGCAAGTTTTGTAAAAAAAAATATGAATTTTTTTGACTTTTAATAATTTCTTTAATAGGATTTGTCAAAATTTGTTTATTTATTTATAATTATTATCACTCTTTGAATTGTATTTTTGTTAATATGTTTCTTTTATTTATTTAAATTTAAATTCTATATTTTTTTCTTAAACATTATCGTTATTATTAAATAGATATAATCAAAAAATATTGCATTATTAATAATAAAAAAATAAATAAATGCTTTTAAATGTAAGCATTTATTGCATTTAAAACACAAAAAATAATTTTGGCCATGTTTTTGGGATTTTCCGCCACTGTGAGTCGCTAAGAAATTAATGTCCTTTCTGCTATTCCTCGGCAGAAAAGGCTGTTGGCATCTTCACAGGGGACTTCGCTTTTGCTACGCAGCTAAATATGCTAGGTATTAGTGGCATCTATTCCCGCGATCACACCGCTACATTTATTTCATAGTCGCAGTCATGTAAATCTGCACACCACGACAAGGCTTATCCTAAGAAAAGAGTCCTACTTGGATTGCATGTCAATTGTAACTAGTGTATTAAGATATTTTTTTTTCTTCGTTGGGATATTTCTCTTCAAAAGAAATGGGAAATAAGGGACATAAATGAATATATTGATTACATTTAAGTGGCATCGTAAAATCCGCTTACATCATTCGTAGCGTCAATAAAAAAATACGAACAACATAGGCCAATATGACTAAATATCTCTACAACTAGTTTAAATGCAACCCAGCTGCGGTTCACGAGAATTTTATCTGGCATGCACTTTTTATGGGTGCGCTGCGAAGAGTCTCTTAATTGTAAGCTGAAAGTTATGAATACTAGAATGACGTATCTGTACGACAGCGCACTTAGGTGTATGTTCCCATATATTATTTTATTTTTCGTTACAATCATTACATCCGGTTAATTACCTTGTCGTATTTCTTTAGATACACAAGTGGTGAGTTGCAAAATAATAACAACTTTCTGTGTGACAAAATGGTCATTCAGATACATTCAATGTGACAACATATGATTTGTACCACACATGAGTTGTCATAACACTTTTATGGTAATGTTGTGCGATTTTATGGTTAATAAGAGGAAAGAACTCTTTCATAGTGCTCAATTATTATGAATATTTGATGGCAATTTGGATTAAGATGTTTTTTATAGTATTTTTATCGGAACCGTAGTCTAATTGCTAACATTAAGACTTTGCATATGAATCTTTACCAGTAGCTGTTGTCGTTTCCAGCTTGCTGTTCGAGCTTCATCAGTTCATTATTATACACTTATTATTTAAAATTATATTACACCACATAATTCCTTACATTCACAAAAATTTAATGCTAATAACTGGTCTTAATGAAGCATCCTAACTGATTTTAATATATAAAGAGATTGAAAAGAGAACAAGGACACCGGTGACATTTTAAACATATCGGGAAGCATTCGCTTAGTCTGCTCACATCCCGGGGGAAACCCAAGCCCTAGTTTCAGTTAGCTAAGGTCAAAAAGAAGGTTTTAGCTATCACACAACATTATACACCAAGGGGCCTATTGCGATTATTGGAGAACCAGCGAAGTCCAAGCACTTTGCTTAACGCAACACCGCATTTCTCTGCAGAAGCTGTGTAGCCCTGTGCCTGTTGTCTTTCTAATTTCACTTTCGCGGTAGATCTTCATATTCGAACCATAAAGGCAAGTCTTCATTTCTGGGTTTTCTGACATGTTCTCTTAGGAGGCAATAACATATTAGAATCCCCACCAAACCAAAAGATGAGCTGAGCTAACATCCCTAAATGGGTTTTGGCTGAAACTGGCCACAGTGCATTAGATACTCTATGCTCTGCTAACTTTTTTGGCCTATATCGAAGTGTCCTAATTCTAACCATAGTCGTACTTGTTTGTGTTTGTATAGTGACGCATTGCGCGACAATTACTCACTTTGCTGGAATTGATGTAAGCATCCCCGGTGCTTCAGAAGAGAATGCCATTTGCATTAGCTTTTGTTACGCTAAGAACAGCTGAACCTATCAGTTGAAGACACTGCTTGTCGGGGAGTTGCATTGATACTGCACAGAAGATGCCAGAATCCGTTCCTTATCTGACCTTGCCCCTTTCCGTAAATAATGCATCATACAGAATGTCGAACTAAACCGAAAGAGCAATTTCATCCGTGGTTATTGGATTGCATGCCAGTTGGTTCATTAAAATGGTATCTACAGACAATTGTAAAGCGCTAAGAAGAACTCAACCTTGAAAAGCAAGTTCATAGGCGATGTCGTTTCCTCAGATGTCATTGTGAGCTGAGGTAAAATTCAGTGAATTCAAGTATTGATGCTTCAAATTATCACCTACGCCAAAAGCTGTTTCCGTTTTAGAGCAGATACATATTTCAGATTCAAAATAGCAACCAAAACCACGTTTTCCTTAGAGAATTCTGCTATCCACAAACATTGAGGTACCACTATCTTTTGAGGCTATTCTTCCTAGATATACAAAGGTTCTTACTTTCATGGCTTGCTGCCCAGCAGTGTTCAGTTAAACGACCCTGGTGTTATGCTGAGAAATGGACACATTGAGAGCTTTTGTTTCAGTTGTTTTCATTTTGAGCTCAGCTTTGTTCGGCTCTGACTCCAAGTTGTGAGTCATCCCGGCACGGGTTCAATATCTTGTATGAAAGCAGGCAAATTTCATCAGCGCAGTCGAAATGTGTCCAGCCATATGTTGGCCTCAGACAAAGCTGCCCAGATCACATTACTGGCTACTACAGAAAATAGCATTTCCAAAAGAATTTAACCTTGTCATACTTCGTTGCGAACCTCAAACTCTACTCACACTTTCCATTTTTGTAAAGTGGTGGACAGACTGCTGGTATTAATGCCGTGATATAGTGAATACCACCAACCCTGCTGATTTTCGCGTTAAGTAGTATACTTTGACGTTTGTGCTGTTTCGAATTTAGATAAAATAGTTCTCTTGGAATCCATTGTACAAATACAATGCTATACTTTTTCACTGTGATTACTTGCTTTGAATTATCAAAGAATCTACGAAGAATTGCGATCAGAAAGTAAATGGCGCTGCAATCAGTACAAATGTGGTATACCACAAAAAAAATCGAATTTAAATACCAAACATGTGTTTCATGGTGCACTGTGCTATCAACACCAGTATCTACCGATATTTACCGTCATCATAGGTAGGCTTTATAATAGCGATTTTTTCTACTAATATTATCTCCTGCAAAAGCTCAATGTATACTCCGTATAGCGGAGGACTATGCTCACCGCATTGTTCAGGGTTTAATCCGCAAGGTATTGATGTGGTCGGTCGATGTAAGAGGATCAAGCTCGATAGGGCGCTGTTCGATATCATGCGTTGAGTCAATATATACTTTCTCACGATTCATAATTATTGCAGATACTATGTAGTTTAGAAACAACCAGAAAAACGCAAGTGCCTCTGTTGATTCAATATTCCGTTAGGGTTTCCTTCATAATGACCAATTCCTCTCTTCCAATCTTCGCGGAAGTCTTCGGTGTGCCATGTTTCCCTATTTACTAGCTGATGAAACGCCGATGGGTCCGAGTTAGCGGCTGGAAAAGATTCCGCTGGGATGCCGTCTACACCATCTCTTTTGGTTTTCTTTGGCGGATCACGGATGCTGTTGATATTATTTTTGTATAGGTCGCTGTTAACAAATGCAATACCAAGACGTACAAAGTGGCGCAAAAGAAGTGCAAATGGCAGCAAACGTTAGTTCTACTTTGAAATTTGTGAAGAAAACTGATACGTCAACAAGATATTAATCGCTGTACCCCTAAAGAACTCGGAAGATTTATTGCGATTTTTTTGTCGGCGCAGATTTCCCGGTCGTCCGACATCAACTATGCAAACAATACGACGTTTAGCCGCTCTCTTAGAAGAGTATGGGACAACATCAGATGCTGCCAGGTCTGGCCGGCACCGGAGTAGCTATTCTGCTGAGAATATTGCACCAGTGGTTGAAGATGTCGCAGAGGACCCCGAAGTATCGAGCAGACGACTTGCCACGCAATTGGACATCAGTCGGCGGTCTCTACCGACACGATCAACGACTTTCACCTTCCTCAATTTGATGAATTGGGACTGGAGAACGTGTGGTTCTAACAGGATGGAGCAACGGCGCATATTGCACGAGCCACAACCGAAAGTCAGAGGGCTGCATTTCCGGGTTGCCTAATCTCTCGATTTTGCGATTTGCACTGGCCGGCAAGATTGTCTGATTTAACTGTTCGAGACTTCTTTTTGTGGAGTTTTTTGAAGTCACGAGTCTATGTCAACAAGCCTCCGACTCTTAAGGCCTTAAATAGAATATCCGTCAAGAATGCGAGGACCTATCGCCGGAGGTTCTGGCATGAGTGATGCAAAATGCCACAAATCGGGCCTGGCGGCGGCCACTTAGTTGATATCATTCTCTCGACTTAATGGAAACAAATTTAACATACGAGTATCAAGTAAACCTAATCCAAAAGCAGAATCGAAGTTTTTGATTTATAAAAAAAGTTACGGCCAAAAAACATCGGGTAATAGCTTTTGCGTCACCTTATAGTAGTCCCACTCTATTCCGATGTCACCTTACGTTTGCTACGAACGCTTTGGATGTAATTTATAAGATTTCAGCTACAGGTTAAGTTATCGCTCTGGCTCGATATAGATTGCCGACCAGATACGTTGATTTTATAGGAGTCTTTGCGACCAAATAGTGTGCCTTCAATAAGTAGGTGTTTTACGTTGGAAAATTCAAATATTTCCCATTTCTTGTCTTACAAAGGCCATGTGGTTCGAACGTAATGATTTCGTTGCTTACCTTCGAATTAAAGTGCTCCATCTTGATCACGACATCCCCGTTGTGCATTAAGCTGATAGCTACGCTCAGTATGATTTAGAAATCGTCTTTACCATCCTTATCTTTAGGTAGCTCTGGAGAATGGTTGTTTTCCTGACCTTACCCATGAATCTCATTTTCCGTCAGTATTCTGTCATCATAAGGTGAATAAGATACATATAAGACTGTCTCTAGCTTTAGGGGTAAGAACCCCACCCCATATCCGCGAGTGGATTAGCTTACCTGTGTAGACCAAAAAGCTCTTGTCAGTTTCAGAAGGTTGGATCCCGTGTTCCCAACATTTAATTGCGCTACTCTTATGATGTCCAGTTTGTGCCGCACAAATTTTTTCTCTAGTTGTTGAAATCTAGAATTTTGTCATCTCTCTCTTCCGCTCGCAACGATGGTTTTGACGTTCCAGAATCTAATCCTTATTCATGGTTGGTAACCTATGGTTGTCAACAAACTATCTGTCCCCGTATCTGAGGTGAGTGTTACCATATTGGAGCATCAAAATGTATTACGGTTGCTGCTCGCTAGGCCACAAACCTGCCAGTACTTTTTCTGATTTACCCTACCCTGCGGAGGGTAGCTATCATTCAAAGTGGCAGGTGACGCTACGGTGACGCCAGGTCTATGTAAGACCTAGTAGTCGTGTTGTAGGTGGTCCTCTGCAGAGCTATTACCTCGCATTCATTAAGAGATACTACTTCTACGAAGTCTATTACTAGTTTAGAAAAACAATCCGTGAGCTTTTAATCCGGTAGAACTGTTAAAAATCAGGCGTTGCCGACTGTTTGCGACAATGAATGCGATCTACAGAACTAAATAAAAAGCTCCAAATTCAAATTTAACGATGGCGACGTCATTTCCTGTAGTAGAGCTTTTTCAGTGGGGACTTTAAAATTATTTTGGAAAGCTTTAAAGGTTCGTGCCTTAGATATAAAAAATGCTTTTACCTTCTTTAAAAGTTTTTAATACACTGCAGATAAATTTTCTGTTAATTTAAAGAAAATATTAAAACAAGTAGAATCATTCCTTTTAGATTTTTTAACATATACACAATTTTGGCTTTAATTATTGTATTATGACTGTATTGTAATTTTACTGAAATTATGGACAACAAATATGAAATCAGGACACGATCTTTAGTCAATAAATAATATTTGAGATAAGAGTACTTAATGTGAAAAAACCATGCTTTTTATAGACCTTTTTATTCACATCATAGGTATAAATCTTACCGTCAAAGCGTATTCTACTGGAAATCCCTAGACATTTTGAAGAGAGTTTTTGGCTTCTAGCCAGGATGGTAAAGAAATTTCCTTAAACAAATCAGACGAAATGACCTTTTCTTTTATTTATGTCAAGTGTTATATTCTTTTAAGGTTTCGTGTCTTCAGAACATTAAGTCCTTTTAATAATAAATAGTCTCAGATATGAATAAATTTTTGGTTGGCGAGACCAACTCCGCAAAGTTTATTGACCGACAACTGGTAATAAACACAAAATATTTCGATCTTTAATCCATGGTTCGGTATAAGGCAGGCAGCAGTGGTCTCTACGGGATGGACAAAAAAAGCTGAGTGCGGCCTGACTATCGATGTAGATACGAGTAGCTATAATTCTTTCGGATACCGATCTCACCTGCATTAGCTCAGCCGCCCTGAGGATAGCTAGAACATCTAATTGGAAGATACTGCTTGCGTCCGGTAGTCTTATAGACACTCTGAGTCCTGGGTCTTCTGAGAAGATACCAAAATCTATTCCTTCCTCTCTTTTCGAGCAGTCTGTGAAAATGGTAATTTCATTTGGCCCGATTATTGTATTTTTTTGCCATCATACGGAATGTTGAAGTCGACCAAGGAAGGAATTTCATCTGTTAGAGCTGGACTGGCTGGTAGTAGCTCCACTGACCAACTGTCCGAAACTACTGCTCTTGAAGTAACCCAGATTAGTAACTCGTATAGCACTGTTACCAGCAAGTTTTTGATCTGTAAATCAAAGGGTGTTAGGTGAAGAAAGGTGTCCAATGTTGCCGCAGGGGTGGTACAGAGC
Source organism: Volucella zonaria (assembly GCA_963966105.1). NCBI lineage: Eukaryota > Metazoa > Arthropoda > Insecta > Diptera > Syrphidae > Volucella > Volucella zonaria. The sequence continues at coordinate 30,545,844 of OZ014534.1, forward strand.
GAACTTTTAATGGCTACAGAAGCCGTTCTTTGAACCGACGCTAATTTTCCGTAAACTGTTTTCTTGTTTGTTGCTTTCCACTAGTTGCATTGGCACCAAAAGGTAAAACTTACAAACACTGTTCCCGGAAAAAGTCCTACCCCATTTCGCCTAATACGTGCTACCCACGATATTCCTCTTCTGCTTGTAAGGCCATGAGTAATTCAAGAAATTCAAATTTCTTAGCATCGAGCAATCCTCCCCAAAGTAGTTCGACCTCATTCGATCATATACCGGACAACGCCACCGAGTCTTACTTCGACTTCTATAAGATACATGAAGAAGATGTTGTGGAAGTCTTACTAGCCGTTCAATCCAATGCCATGGGACTCGACAACATCAGCCCTAAATTTGTTAAAATCCTGGTCACATGCATACTGCTGTAACCCATATTTTCAACTCCATTATAATAACATCAGTATTTCCTTCGCAATTAAGGGAAAAATCGAGTGCTAATACGTTGGAATATAGACTGATTCCGATTCTACCATTTTTATCAAAGGTATCTGAAAAAAGCTATACTACTGCAGATGCAATCATATTTTTTGAGTAAAAAGATTCTCAGTGAGAACCAGTCCAGGTTTCGCTCGAAACGGAGTTGTAAGACTACTCTACTATTGGTTATTGACAAAAATCATGCTATAATCTTTAACTAGCTTGAATTTTCGAAAGCTTTGGACATAGTTCACCACTCTATTCTGTGCACAAAACTTAGAAACGAGTTTAAGCTTTCGTTGTGCTCAACAAGGCTTTTCTTCTTCTACTTCTTCTTCTTCTGGGGACACCAACAAGTTCTAGTGGGTGAACGGTATCCGTGTTCTTTGGCAATGAATTGTGCAGTACCATAAGGCCCGATTTTTGGTCCATTGCTATTCTCCCTCTATATGAAGGCTATCAAATACAGCGCAATACACATGTTCGCTGATTACGCTCAGATTCACTTAAGCTGTCCCTTAATTTCATGTAAGAAGGCTACTATGTTGATGAGCTAAAATAACGGTGTGAGATATAAAATTGATCCTGGCTTTATTTTGAAGCTACGCTGATGCCATTGTGGTCGGTTCAATTTTTGATGACTCGGTCCAAAATGTGCGGCGTTTTTCCGGTAATAGCGTGTCGAATGTTGGCCTCGAGTTGGTCCAAAGTGGTTGCCTTGTTAGCGTACTCTAAAGACTTGACGTATCCTCAGAGAAAATAATCGAGTGATGTTAAATCGCATAATCATTTCGGCCAATTGATGAACGCTCGCCGTCGGATGATTCGGTCGCCAAATTTCTCCTTCACAACTTCGAGTTTTTCGTTGCTTGTATGGCATGTAGCATCGTCTTGGTGGAGACACAGCTCGGACATATCGATGTTGTCGAGTTCTGACTACAGAAAGACCATTGGGTGTAACGGAGTCTCCTTCCTCATTTCGAAGGAAATATATTCCCATGATGCTGCCATGCCATAAACCGCACCAAACAGTCAATCTTTAAGGATGCATTGATGCTTGGCCGAACATTTGCAAATTGTGTTCCCTCTAATAATGGCAATTTTGCTTCTTGATATGGCCGCTGAGCCAAAAATGGGCCTCGCCCGACAACATGATGTTTTGGGCAAAATCCGGATCTCCGGTCAACATTTCCACCGCCCAATTAGCGAACTCAGAGAGTTGTCAATGATCTTCCGGCTTCAATTCTTGCGTCGGCACAATCTTATACGGATGTAAGCCCAAATCCACCTGCAAAATTATCGGTGTTGACTCTCTGGCGATGTCCAATTCAGCTGATCAGCGCCGAATCGACTATTCTGGGTCTTATTCGATACTGGCCGCTACGGCGGCTATGTTTCTTCATTTCGCACCAATATCTGTCTTATTGGTGGCTTAAGATAAAAAAGAGTGTACTCACGCTCAAACTTTTCCACGGTGCAATAAATTGCCTGCACACTGAAACCATGATGATGACCGACCTCAGTACGTAATTTACGTAGCGTATTTACAACTGCGCCAGAATTTCCATAATATTTTTAATAATTTTGGCAAGCGTAAAATGATGCATGATGAAATGGCAAACCTTACTGAATATTTTGACAGCTGGATGTCATTGGTAAGTTTGACAGCTGCTGAAACATAACAATCGGGAAAACTAGCATTGCTATCTGGTTACCCTTTATATTTATTGAGGTGAAAAAATTATATGCTGACTAGAGCGACGGTACGCTGCACAGAAAAATCAGTTATCTGTTATGGTTCCCGGTTGTATGGACAACAACGTCCTGCATTTTAATTTCGGCGCTAAAAATACCTCAAAAGATTGAGCGGTTTTAACGCCATACTTTCGATATTGGTCGCGTATTCTGTCGAGAAATTCACACAACAAACTTTTCTTCTGTGGCTCGTGAGTACCTACATATTGATAGCAAAAGAGCACTATTCCCTTCCTGCGTCTGTAACCAGCAAGATGGACAACACAATGAATTGAGAATCATACTAGACTCCAAATTTAGACTTAGCACTTGTTGATCCACGTTATGGTCGAATATATACTAGTTTCCCACGAGATGAGCTTTACTAAACCATGTAGTCCCATGAAATGCATTTAAAAACTATCAGTCACTGCAGTAAGAAACAAGTCCAAGGGTGATACGGAAATCGCAAAATTCAATCTACCTCCAATCACTGAACAATCATCCAAAAATGTAATGACAACTTCAGGAATAATACCTGGAAGGCATGGCATTTTAAGATAAAAATACGACAAAGAGTCGAACATGTCAAGGAGTAAAATCGACGCAATCATTCTGCATACATCTTTGAATTTTCGATTTTAATGATTCTTATGAATATGATGCTGTACTAAGGGCAAAGGCCTCCACCATTGTTGTGCACGCCAAGATCACATTACGACAGGTACTATCAATTACGTGGCTCTTTGTTTACAAGGGTTTATGTGTACATTTCGTCGGGTCACGTTTGGATAGTTTGTCTTAGATTCTGCTACCAAAACACCATCGGAATCCCACCAAATGCCCCAAGGCAAACAGTAGTGAATTTGGTCATTAAATTTGAGTAATTTTCCGTCTTCACAACTTCTAAATAATTTAACAAAAAAAAAAAACAAATTGAAAAACAAAACCAATTTGCTTCTATAATTATCTAGAACCTAAAAAAAAACTCAACAAGTATTTGGATACACACATTCTCTTACTTCAATGTTCCCGATCAGCAAAAGCATGTCGCGCTCAATCAACTGCCTTGCGAATGTGCCAAATGAGCAAAATGTGCAAAAAATTATTTCGAAAGAAAAATTCAAAAAACAAAAAAGAAAATAAATGAAGAATTAAAATACAGAAATAAAAGAAAAACGACTTAACGCACGAGATTCGGAAATCGTATTTCATTGAAAACTACGTCGTTTCTAAAAACTACGACGCAATATGTACTAGAATAATAGTATTTATAATAATAGCAATAGAATAAATATTGCGAAGGTCGCTTTTATGCCGCACTTATTATAATTTTCTTTTATTTTGTTCACCGTTTTTGGGAACTCTTTTTTTGCCATTCTGAATAAACGGGTTTCCATTGGACAAACACTTCTCGGTTTCGAATTGTAAGATCGACCGATTGATGATCATTTTGATCGTTCCTAACTGACAGATCTTCGTAACATACATTTTTAGTTTGAGTTAAGTCTGTCTCGTGTATGGCCGAACCGAAACTCGCATTTCAAGTTTCACGTATTGAAATTGCCCCTCAAGACTTGATGATGAATGAAAAGTTCGACGAAAGATCACCAAAATTTTCCGACGTCTGCCGTTTGGTCCAATGAATGATATGATGACTGATGTCGATGTGATATGAACGTTGTACCCCACTACGCAATCGATATTTCTGCGCAACCACCCCGAATTTATTGGATGTCGGCGATCATTAATTTAAATTCCGTTTCCATTCAACTAATTGAACTTTTGATGAACAAACGAAACTTTGTTCATTGATCCACAGAAGCAATAACCGTCATCACGTGTTTTGCCACTTGAAAGCAGTACAAGTGCGTGATTCCAAATCTATTTGCAAGTTCGAGCCTCTTTGGATTATAAATAACTTGCTGCAGGTGTGAAAGATATTGAATCAGGTGGTTTGGGGGCAGGGAATGACAAATTTAGAATTACGGATGTACATATTTCTACTTATTGTACTTGAATTTTAATTACTTGAGAAGCTGTTGATCCAAACGCGGTATCGTAAGGGGATATGACAATATTCGAGTTTGAAGTAATAGTTTACTCCTCGTTATATCGTTCTATATGAGAGTATTTAGGTTAGGGATATGTAATAAGGGATATAGTGTCATATTCGATGGTTTCGGGGGAAAGTGAATGTGACATCCGAGCAAGGCGGGTCAAAGGTACCACATCCCTTGTGCTCCCTGACCCAGTTGGCCGGGTTTTTGTTAGAACGTAATAGAAGGTGACATCTATGATGGACACGTTCTTAACTGTTGCTTTTATAGCTGTGTCTGTTGTAGTTGCTAGTGCAGCATTGAATGTCTGTAACACATGTGAGTACGGTGTTGCTAACATATGTGAGATGTAAGGGCCACGCGGCATGGCAGCAGCTTAGTCTCGTGTTTTTGTGGTCGCTGGTCGAGTTTTGGTCCACACTGTTGACAGTTTCTCCATGTCGGGTAACTATCTGTGCCGACCTTAGTCTTTCGGCCACTGGTTGGCCAGATGTTGTTTGGGGGTGAGGTGAAGATTGAATTCCTTGGTCTGTCAGATTTCGGACTACTATAGATGCGTTTCCCAGTCGCTCTAAACGGTGCTTCTTCCTCTGTAGTTCCCGAGGAGTCATGAAGCCAGCTGCTTGTACGTACACAACTACCCCATCTCGATATGGCTGTTGCACTGCTGGCTGGGCGCAGTCGAGTGTTTCCTGGCTTGGTTCTCATTCCGCCCACTCGTCGGCGGCTGCGGCGGCTGCGGCGTCTCGGGCTATCGCTGTCACTGCCGTTTGTGCTGTTTTTCTGCACTCTAGTCCATAGATAAAGGATGCGGCCAAGCAGCATGATGACGTATAAGATTGCTCTAGTAAACCAGTGACAAGAGCTTGTCATCCAGAGTAGGCAAAGCACGTATTGAGCCGACGTTGGGCCCTACTTCCGGATAAGGTGCACTTAGCCACAGCGCTACATTTTGCATGTGTGAGTAGTACTCACACTCTGTGGATGAGCTGCCACTGATATGGTTGATTCGCTGTGGACTGATGGTGTTACCGCATCGTCCATATTCAGTCAGTTGAAGCATTGGTTGTTATCGCTGTTGTAATTTCTTGTCGGTTTGCTCTTTTTACTTTTGTAATTCGCTTGATGTTTTACCTTGGTTTGCTTCGTTTCCATTTAACGGCGGGAACTCGGGATGTATCCTTGTTACTCCGATGTACTAGTAACTCGTCCCTAAGCGACTATTGGTGTATTGTGAACCACTGTTGATGTTGTTAGTGTATATTATTATTATTGTTATCATTATTATGGTTGGTCCTACCTAGCAGTGTTGACAGAAAATTAGCTAGAGCTTTTACAAATCTTATGAGATCTCTTGGTTATGCTTTGCTGACGGCCAGATCTTCGGCACGGCGTGTTTGGAGGTTGTGGCAGTCGCACAGTAAATGTCTGATAGTGTCTATTTCTTCTTCGCTCCTACAGCTTACACAATTATCTTGATAAGAGACTCCAATTCTGCTGGACATCCTGCCAATGAGGCAGTGGCCAGTTAGGATACCTGAAGTGATACGGATGTATACTTGTTGAGTCCGATGAGAGTACGTGTTCTGTCTAGGTTCGGCCAAATGGAGAGTGAAGTGACAAAGTCAGTCCTGGAGATCCATGGTTTGTTGGATCGTTCTATGGCTATAAGTTCCATTTTATGTTTCAGGGTTTCAATTGATCTTAATGTCGTTGTGTATGTTAAACCTCGCTAGCTCATACGCTTCCTTTTTTATACATCCAGGTGTCCAGCAGATATCCACTCGGTGAGATTCGCAGACTCTACTTAGAGTTCGACGACATTTTTGTGCTTCTATTGATTTGGTGGTTTCACTTGCCAAAGCTTTTATGGTTGCTTGACTCTCCGTAAAGATAGTGGTGGACACGCAGTTTAACTACGAAACGCCCGGAAGTCCGAAAACTAAGGAAGGAATTAAAAAGGGCGCATTCCGGCGGTTCTTTGATGAGTACAAGAAAATAATTCTTCAGGTGAAGGAAGAAGATTGGAAAAGATTTGCGGATTTGAATAGGCATGACCCTGTCTAGCAAACAAGAAATTACCCGAGGTTGAAGTCATACGTGTTGGTAACACCGCACACGGGGAGTGAAAGGACTGCATGGGTGCCTTACTCAACACATTCTTTCCCTCTGGCTACAGAGTCAGCAGCACAATCAGAACAACGAACTGAAGAAGAGGCACACGGTGTTTCACTTCGTCGTTCAAGAAGGTCTCCTGGACTAGACGGAATAGCTGGTGAAAATCATTTGGAAAGTCGTTCCAGAATATCTAGGCTGTACATGCAGTAGATGCATGGAGACAAACTACTTTCCGTTGGGTTGGAAGAGGCCGAAGACAAGATAAATCCTGAATTTTATCGGGGTATTAAGGGTTATGATGGAAAGACTCCTGAAAAATATGACTGAACCAATGTCCTCTTACCAATTTTTAACTTTAAGTCAGACAAGTCCATTTAGGGCCCTTGATCTTATATTAAAGAATGCGTGCGAATAAGTAGGGCCAACTATGTCTTAGGCAACTAAGACAACTTTAACAACTTAAGCTGGGAAGTGTGTTTCAAAGGTTGCGGGATGAAGCTTACCAGGAAATTAAGGTCTTTTCTGACAGAAGGGCATGTATTACGAATGGTGGTTTGGATGAGTGCATAAGTTTGAATGTGGAACCTCCAGGGTTCTATTTGTGGTCCATTCATGATAGACCTAATGCTGCACGCAGGGCAGATACTCGAAGTCTCCAGGCGCTGCGCAGACCTGCTTGTCATTCTTGAAAGTCGGACTAGATCTGACTTGGAAGAAATATGTAATACAGTTGTCCCAATTGTTGCAAATTGGTGTGACAGAACGTCCTGTGTGTTCTAAGTGAATTCCTTATATAATTAAGCCTTAATTCTACTGAATACCCCAACATTCATGGGAGCATGGATACGGATTGCCATCGCTCTCCGTTAATTCATTGATACCAAAGCAGAAGTTGTGTTGGAGGCAGAAGTTGTGTTGGAGGCAGAAGTTGTGTTGGAGGCAGAAGTTCTAGCCTTGGTATGAGTCGAGGTCGATCTAAAACCTCTTGCTGATTTTAGGATCACAACACCCAGTACTTATGCAACTCTACGTCGGATCGAAACCCCTCCTGCGATTATACGTTTAAACCACAGTCACTGTAACGCTCCCCCTAGGGGGCCTACCTTTTCAAGTCAGGTACACACCGATGTCCGAGGGGCTGCTGACTACCACGGTACGGTGTTTTAGTCCTTGGTATGGACTACCACTGCATCGAATCGGCGCCGATAAGCTGAATTGGACATCGCCAGAGAGTCAGTCCCGCTTATTCTGCAGTTGCATTTGGGCCTACATTCATACAAGATTTTGCTGACGCAAGAATTGAAGCCAGACCACCATAGACATGAGTTCGCTAATTGGGCGGTGGAAATATTGGGCTGAGATCCGGATTTTGTCCAAAAAACCACCTTTCCGGACGAGCCCACTTTCGACTCAGTGGCATGTCATCACGCAAAATTTCCATTATTGGAGCTAACACAATCCACAAGTGTTTGGCCAAGCATCAATGCACCCACAAAGATTAACAGTTTGGTGCGGCTTATGGCATGGTGGCATCATCGGACCTTATTTCTTTCGAAATGAGGATGGAGACAAAGTTACCGTCAATGGTGTCAAGTAAAGGGGCGATGTTAACCGATTTTCTGTGGTCAGAGCTCGACAACATCGGTATATCTAAGCTGTGGTTCGAGCAACGCTCGAAGGTGTGAAGGAGAAATTTGGCGACTTGGTCATCTCACGATGAACGTTCATCAATTGGCCGTAGCGATCATGTGATTTGATATCACTCGATTATTTTCTCTGGGGCTACGTCAACTCTTTACTCTGCGCTAACAATCAAACCACTTTGAACGAGCTTGAGGCCAACATTCGACCAACATTTGCCGGAATAACGCCGTACATAGTGGACCACGTCATCAAGAATTGAACCGACTGCTTTAAGCACTGCCTTCGAAGACTAGGCGGCCATTTGAATGATCTGCTATTCCACACGTGAACGTAGCTTCAAAATAAAGTCAGAATCAATTTCATATCTCATACCTTTGTTTTATTAAATTTTTTTTCCTATCGTCACCCTTTAGATTTCTTGCACTTTTAATGTTTTGAAATTCTTTCCGCAGGGGTGACTAATGCTTTTCTGTTTTTTATCTTCTTTATGATGCTTGATTGAAGTTTTTGCATGAGTTACCGATGCACTTCCCCATGCAAGTATCTTGTGTCTTAATTTGGATTCCGCAAGAACTTGCTGTTGTACCTGCGGTGTCGAATGATAGCCTGGATATACTAGGCCAAATAGTGCTTTTCTCAGGTCCGATATAGGATGGAATATCACTCCTAGCTATTCACACGACTTATCATTTCTATAACCTGCTCAGTAACTTGGCAGACATGGTTTTTAAAAAGGATTTGCTGATCTGTAGCTTTGTGATGCGGGTCACGAATGTGCATCATATTGGTCTTAGAGGCATTTAATATGAGACAATTGCCGTTGCTCCATCTAACTGCTTTGTCAAATTCTTCTTGAATTGTCTGCATTGCAGTGGCAGGACATCTATGTCTGACACATATGGCGCCGTATCGTCAGCAAAAGCGAAAGAATGGCTTTTTGTAAAGTCACGAAGTAATTCAAATGTAAACAGTATGAATAAAATTGGGCTAAGCATCGTTCCTTGTGGCATTCCAAATGGTGAGTTTTCTTCGTTGCTACAATGGTTCTTAATTCTTACCCGAAAAGACCTATCACTACGGTAGTTTCTAAGTTTATTTAGCAAATTCCCCCTGATTCCAATTTTGCTAAGTGCTCGTACGATAAGGTACGTGATTCAGTGTGTCGAATGCCTTGCTGAAATCCATGAACAGCACTAGTACATGGCGGTTCTTGTTTAGGCTTTCGTTTATTATGTTGGTGAATTCTCTTATAGGTGCCCCGTGCTCTTATTTTTTTGAAAGCTATATTGCCATTTATGGATAATTGAATTTTTGTCACAACTTCTTCCAACCACCGAGAGGATCGATATAGGCTTATAATACTTTTCGTCCCAGTTTTGTAAATCGGTTTTACTATAGCTACTTTAAGCTGTCTAGATATTTTGGCTTCATCTAATCTTTGATTTGTTATTGCGACAATAATTGGCGTAAATAAGTCTGCATGCACCTTCATATCCCGTGCTCTTATACCGTCGATTCCTGGTGATTTGGTAGCGTCGAGCAGTTTTGCGATGTTATACACCTCTTCGGTGGTGTTTTCTTCAAGAAAAAGAAAGTTTGATAGCTGAATATCTACATGGTTTGACATTCTTATATCACACTCGTGTGCTAACTTACATGTTTGCTCTGCAAAGTGCGTGCTCGTTTATTAATGTCCATGTTTTACGCGGGTCCTCTCTTGTCTGCGTAAATTTGTTTTGGCTCCACTCAATCACATCTCGTAGGGCTATGTGGTACCTATGTGTATGCTGATAACAGCAAACTATTCAGGATTTGAAAGCCCATATTCCAAGAGTAATTAATCAGATAGGGCCCAAAATGCCCGAAAGAGTGGTCAAATATTGGGGCGACAAAACGCACTTTGTCAAAAACCGTCGAGGAAGCAAACATACATATTAGGTGCGCAACTAAGTTGTCAATAGATGGCTCCAGCTGGTCGATTTTGACATATCCAAAACGTCGTGAACCAAGCTTAGACATATGGTAAACAAACGGTTTTGGCACATTAGTGATTTTGTTTTGGCGTCATATACTTTTCATTGGGTGAAAATGTCTGATTTTGTGTTGATTTTCTTCTTTCATTCGAAGAAAACGGAGGCTGAAGCGCATCGAGACCTCCAAAATATTTACGGAGATGCTGCTCTAAGTGCAACAACGTGCCGTGATTGGTTCCGTCGCTTCGAAGACGGTGATTTCGATGTTGACGACAGTCCGCGTGAAGGAAGGCCAAAATCCTTCAAAGACGCTGAATTGGAGGCATTGCTTGATGAGGATCCATTCCAAATGCAAGAAGAGCTTGCTTCAGCATTAGAAGTTACCCGTTAAGCCATTTCCAAGCGATTGCATGCGTTGGAAATGATTCGAAAACAAGGAACTTGGGTTCCTTATGATTTGAAGCCACAGGACGTTGAGCGTCGTTTTTTCGCCTGTGAACAACTGCTTCAGCGGGAAAAAAGAAGAGTTTCTTCATTGCGTCGTGACGGGTGGACTCATTACAACAACTCAAAGAGAATAAAGTCATGGGACCTGACCGGTCACGCTTCTACGTCGTCGGCTCGGACAAATATTCACGCTGGGAGGGTTATGCTGTGTATTTGGTGGGGCCAGGTCGGGGTTATTTATTATTAACTGTTAAAACCCAACGAAGCCATCACTGGGGAACGATATCGACTTCAATTGATGCGATTGAGGCGAACACTGCGTGAAATTTGGCCACAATACGAGTAGAGACACGAAAAAGTGATTCTACGGGATGGCAACATCATGTTGCCAAACCGTTAAGACCTTCCTGGAAATGCTCAAATGTGAAGTCCTACCCCACCCGCCATATTCCCCAGATATTTTTTGAGAGGCAAAACGGTGAAGGAAACAAAAGAAAAGTTGGATAAATATTATGGGGCTAATGCTACGTCAGATTACACCGTCAAATATTGGTTTCGAGAGTTTCGTGATGGCCGTAACTCCACTATCGATCAAGTCCACAGCGGCAGGCCCTCCAATGCGGTTACAGAGGACAATGTCAAAAAAATACATGACATGATGTTGGCTGAACAGAACGTGAAGGTGAATGAGCTAGCAGATACCACAAAGATTAGTAATGAGTGCACACGCCATATTTTGGCCAATATTCTGCATATGAAAAAGTTATCCTGCCGCTGGGTGCCGCGCATGCTTACTCCTGACCAAAAACAAGAGCATCGCAACCACGGCTAAAATCAATGAGTTTAGTTTTTAGTTTTAAATGCATTTTATTTCTTAAATCATTAATTCTTATATACTAACAAAAAATGCTTAAATGCTAGCTTAAAATTACTTAACAATCTTATACTAACTTACTGGCCCCACACAGGCACTCTAAGCTACTCTAAATTCTTATATCTATGTCTTTCGACTTTATTTACATTTTATTGAAATATTGTATACTTAAAGCTAAGAAAAAAATTGCTAACAAAAACTTAGCATGCTAAAATCAATGACTTACGGCTCCAATTGCTGACACATCCACCGTATTCGCCCGATTTCGCTCCCTCGGACTATTATCTCTTCCCAAACCTCAAAAGATGGCTCATCAATACAAAAAAGTCGATGAGGAAATCATCGACGCCACGGAGGAGTATTTTGCAGACCTTCCGGAAAATTACTTTTCGGACGGGATCAAGAAGTTGGAAAATCGCTGGAATAAGTGTATCAAACTAAAAGGGGACTATATTGAATAATATACAAAAAACATTTAAAAAAAAAATTTTTTTAATTCCCAAGGAGGTCACTTTTCACTCCATCTAGTATATTCCTTAAGTCGTATTCAAAAAATAATGATATGGAGCATTCTTCATAATGAACAAAGATTTTCGATTCGAACTCGATTCGTATTGTTGAGGCTTAAATATGAGTCAGACATGTCATTGCCTTTGAATATGAGTCAGACATGTACGGGCCTGGGGCTTAAATTTAGTGCCTAGGCCGCAGATTCTAGGGCCAGATATCCTTGATATTCCAGCACAGACATCTCTCATAGGGCACGTGGATATAAGAGGCAGAATTCCAAAAGTCCTAGAATCTGTAAATAAACCTATAGAAACCTTATAAGGAGTTTCCTGGTTTCCACTTCCCTTCGAAAACTTGAAATTGAATTGCTGACTTTCAGAATCTGTTTGCTATTAGGCAACACTTTTGGTAAACATGTTGTTAAGGTATTTATGTTTGTTGGGGTCCCGACAGAAATTTTCAACTCCTTTCTGAATCGATTCTGAATGCTCTACTAAAATACTTTATCTTTTGCTAAGCGACGAATTCGACATGGAGCCGATAGTACAAGCCTGAGACCGGATTAAAATAACCATTGTGCCTGGCAATGTTGTGCTTAGTAATTGTGTTTTAATGTATCTTGTTTCTATTGTATATTTCTCGTATACTTAAATGCATTGACAAGAATCAATTCCCACCAAACACTTTAAAGTCCACGAATCAGACCAATTTTTCAAGATGTTTATTGATATTCTAACTGTTGCACTTTTAACTATGCACTTGAATATTTTATTCTTAGATAGACGCTTTTTTTATCTAATGAGCTTCCATTGTAATCGTTAATGGAAATGAGTTTCATAGATGGAAAGAAGAGCTAAAATGCAATTCTGTGCGATATTTGCATTCAGCATCGTCATTTGAAATTGTAATTGTCGTCGGGCAAACTCAAACGTTACGCTTTCAATTTATTTGCCCATAAAGTGAGTAACGCTCATGTATGCATAAGCGAGTGTATTTACACATTTAATTAAGATAGTAAGATGAATTTATTTTATTTAAAAAAGAGTTTTCTTATTTATCGTCAGTTGGGAAGCCACCAGCTTTACGTAGTTATTTGTGGATTTGGATGGCCAATCAACAGTACTCTTAGGCCTTTTTTAAATACAGAGACTTATAGATGATGTTAGGCTTTAATCACAAATTCATGCATTCGAAAAATGATAGATTATTTGGAGCTTTTACAGTTTCAATAAAGTGTTGCATGATGATAGAGTTACTCGTACAAACTACTATACATTTTCTTTGGGATGAATCGAAAATACGCCACAAGGTCATAAATGTTGTGCAATATTCAAGTCGTTCCAACTTACATTTTACAATAATGCCCCATCCGTAGGCCTTTGAAAAAATACAATTAGGTTTGAACCTTAAAGCGTTCACATAGTGTCATTCTTGCCCATTTCACCCAAAGGGATACGTGTTTCCGCCTAAAATAGGATGCTCAAACTCAATGTGTTATTTTTGGAAATTTAGAAGCGGGGAAAGTGCGTTCACAATTGTTTATGGAAGACATTCGTAACATCCAGAGCCCCGTGAATCTAGGACCTACCAGATTCTCCACCAACATCGGTCTAGCCAATATACACGCCGGTCGCTTTAGGATGACCACCTTCGTTTGTACGTCTGTCGCTCTAGATAGGTAGGTAGGTAGGTAAGAGTGGCTGAGGAGTGGAAATACTAATCCACTTAGGCCTACTGGCCCATTGTGATGGCACGTGGATCTATGATCCTCTTACTAATGGAAACAGTTTGAGCTTATGATGAAGCGCAGGAGACTGTTCCTTATTTAGAAAGATCAGGCACTTGAGCGATTCAGATCCAGTTTTGGCCAGATCTGTTTGGTGGCTAGACATGTTGGTCCAACAGTCCAGTAAGGTCTGTTCTTTTATTGCCATCCAGCTTTAATGTTAGTTTGCAGCAGCGATTGGTATACCTATGCTACCCTTTTCCGGGAGAATAGGTAGAGCAGTTCCAATTTTGGCGAGATCATCGCCTTCACAGATCCCTGGAATGTCTCTTTGGCACGGCATCCAACAAGGTTGAACTGCTCTGCCATCTCCATAAGAGGTGATCGGCATTCAAGGGCGGTTTTAGAATTTGGTGAGACCGAGTCTATAGACTTGATAGCGGCCTGATTATCCGAAAAGATTCGGATATCCTTTGCAGATATCACGTTTTTCTTCAGCCGGGACAGAGCTTCTTTAATTGCCAAAATTTTCTCCTGGAACACGCTACAGTGATTTGGAAGACGGAAAGAGAGGCTTAGCTTTAGCGTATCTGAGAAAACACCGCTACCAACTCCGCAGTCGCAGCTACTTGCCTGCTGAAAATATCGAGGGGTGTCAAATGAAACAGAATGTCTAATTCCGCAGAGGGGGTAGATCGCAATTCTCCGCTTATGCATAGACATGCTGTTCTTTGAACTGTGCTTAGTTTTATGCAGTTGACTGCACTTTCTAAGTCCGTCCACCAGACGACCACCCCGAAGACAGTATCGGTCTTATGACCGAGATGTATAGACAGTGGGTTATCCGAGGTTGAAAGCCCCATGTATTCCCAATGGCTTTTTTGCAAGAAAATAAAGCTGTTGTAGCTTTATTGACTCTTTCTTGAGTGTTAGGTTTCTATCAAAAATGAGACATAGATATGTTGCTGTATCGGAAAACACTAAACTAGTACCGTTTATTGAAGGAGGGTCTATAGTTGGAATTTTGTATTTCCTGGAAAAGAGGACAAGATCAGTTTTATGGGGGTTTATTCCCAATCCACAGCGATCTGCGCAACGGGCTAATCTATTAAGATTTACTTGAAGGAGTTGTTTAATGGTATTAAGATGCTTACCTAAGACGGCTATAGCAACGTCATTCACATAGGCAATCACACTGCTACCACCAGCTTCCAGGTATGTAAGCAGTTCATCAACCACTAAGTTCCAGAGAAGGGGAGGGAGTACACCGCCTTGCGGCTTACTTCTGCTGAGGCATCTTTTAGCAGAAGTCTCACCCAGTTTGGAGTTGATTATCCTGCTTTTTAGCATAAGACTGATCAACTCCCCAGAGTCGTCTACCTGCAGAGTTGACAGCGCATTCGTGATTGCGGATGTGTTGACGCTGTTAAAGGCGTCCTCTATGTCCAGGAAAGCAACCATTGTGCACTCTTTATATTGTAGCGATCCTTCGCTGTGGCTAGTCAGTAAATGCAGAGCCGTTTCCATCAACTTTCCTTTACAGTAGGCAATTTTAGCTCGTGTATGGATATCAGTCAGTCGTTCTAGTTTTATGGTTTGAAGCTATGCAGCGCCCAGAGCAGTTTGTCTCTTGAGATCAGATCATGAATTTTAGGCCCGGTTGCAGTAGGCCTGTTTGGGTTGCTACTGGCCGTGAAGTGGGAGCTACCTTTAAAGTGGGTGGCCAGTAGGAGGTTGAGCGATTCATCACTTGAGGTTGTCCAAGAGCAATCAGTTTTTTTCAAACAGCTAGGCATCATAGGATTTGTAGAGAGGATTTTTCTTATCCGTTTCCGTGATTATGTCACAGAAAGACCTCCAGGATTGTCGCTTTGCCTTCCTCAGTTCTTTTTTGTATAATTTGAGGGATTCTTGTATGAGTCCCAGTCAGTCACTTTTCTTGTGCTTTTTGTTACGTTAAAAAGTTCAGCACCCCTAGTGCTGATGTCCACCAATGTGGCTTTTTATTGTCTCTTGGTTGAATAAAAGGGCAAGAAGCGGCCACAGCCTGATTGAGAGCCAGAGTGAATTCTCTGACTTTCATGTCAAGCTCATTGGTGTCACGCGGTGGACTTGATAGTTCAGAGGATAACGTTTCTGACTGTATTCCTCTGTATTTTGGCCAATCCGTTTTCCGGTAGTTCCGTAATGCTGGGGGGAGCATCACTCAGGCTGAATTGGATGTATCAGTGGTCTGAAGAAGAGTGTTCAGATGATACCATCTAGTTCGTTAGATCTGCCGCTCTAGCCTGCTGATATTTCGCAGGGCACAGCTCTGTCGCATATCAATACAACGTCTACTACCGTAACTGTTGAACTGGTTGCTGCCATTTCATTCTTTTAGACAAGTCCAGAAGGTGTTCGACTTCTTTAAGAATCACTGCTGCATTTAGTGAACCTTTAGTCATTGTTTTCTTGTGGCTCGCAGCTGTTCTTATGGTGGATGAGCTGTCTTCTTTAAAAAAAAAAATGATTGGGTTCTGAGGGCTCAAAGATATCATTGTCCAGTAGAATGTAAGTCAAAGGACGCTAATTAATGATGTTTTCGGCTTCATACATCAAACTGTGCATATCGTATCGCTCTTTTCAACCTTTTTTTTTTGTTATTATGATTGGCCCGGGTCTACTACGGACAACTTTAGTAAGCAAGAACTTACAGCTAGGCTTAAAAACTAACAAAGAAATTCTTAATCTAAAGGGGTAAAGGTCGGGGGAGATGTTAAGGGAATGGCATATTTAGCAGTGCTTCGTATGAGACGAGCATAGGCTAAAGCAGTATGCAGGTTAGGAAAGACATTAAAGAGCCATTGAATACCTTTTTTGGCGAGGACATCCGTAATTCTCCTACGTTCGGTATGTCTTTTTCGCTTCAGTTCCCACCGACGAAGTTCGTCCCGTTGTCTGAGTGGATACATTCTGGTGTTCCTCCTCTGTCCATAGAATTATGGATGCCTAGTAAATAAGTGTCTGGTAATCTCCAAATGCATCACTCGCATCTTCAATCACGTAAAGAGCGCAATCCACCACTGCTTCTAGCAGCGTCGTCTAATTACAATGGCGAATGGGATCATATATTCCAGTACCACATAGATTAATGGTCTGGTTCACACCCTCAGCCTGTCTTCAGGTATCTGTCTCATGAGCGAAGTAATTGGCTTTGCCTTTTGGTTCTTACAGATTTGAAACTTTTTGCAGCCCATCGTAATATGGCTTTGATGTATGGCATCCAGAATTTGCGCCTTATCGGTCACAACTATTTCGTGATTCTGATATTTCCAAGTGCAGTTATAGAAGTCCACAATCAGGTCCGTGACTCGGTGGTCCTTCGGGTGAATAATAATCGGGTGGGTGTAAAAGAAAATAATTACGCCTACGTCGTCCCTACAAGATAGTAGCTAGCACAAACTGCATACTACCATGGTCAAGATGTCTTTTCATGGTTAGAACATGGTACTCATATTCTTCACGTGTATACACCTCTATAGAACACATCGGATGATCGCCCGCTCTGCTTCGGCAAGTTCGACGACACTTAGCTGTGCCCATTCTCGTTCATTCCCGGCCTTGAGACAATTATTTTAAAAATTATAAATCCAAGCCACAGCTCGTTTTTGCATATGAAAATCTATCAAAGATATCGGCTTGCGGCCATTTCGAGTCATCTTCCATTATGAATCTTGGGCCATTTGCGCAAAACGCCTTTGCACTTGACTCGTGTTCCGAAGTCAGCTGGGTTAAGACCACTCGGCGACCGATTCCTGTCGGATACCATCGCGTTGTTGAATATATCTCATTAATTCTATGTGCGACATAGGACTTATACCGCCTGTGGTCCGATATTATCCACGCCAGAACTGGAGTCACGCCGTGACCGGAAAGTATCAACTTTCAATTCCTTGCTCTCAGGGTCACTGCTTGGCGTTCCTATGACGAACGCTAACTTGACTTGTGAAAATTCTGTTTCTAAGACTCTTCAGTATGTTGCTACTGCATATGCTAACTCACTTCGCCATCAGCGAATATTTCGCGGCCAGGCTGAACGGATCAAATACTGACGTCATTCTTACTGGAACTGCATGTTTGGTGAGCCTTCTAGGTCCATTCAGCCCCTCCGAACCTTAAAATATTCGTACCAGCGTCCCAACGAATACCATGAACCTCCTGATTGCTATCAGTATCGCCTTTGTCTAAATTTGGTATGAACAGTTTCACTGTTATTCATGTTATTCAGTCATCCTTCTTTATATCACTACCGTTGTTTTCCATCCCCTTTTTGCCCGGCACATCTGTTTTGTTATTAACTAAATAAAGTCGCAAATGCGATGAATAATTTTATCATAAAAGTCTTGGTGTGCAACGTGGGTTGTGGAGGTAATTTTGGTAAATCATCATTAATAGCAGTCCTTCCTCTATCGAATAAAATAAAAGCCGGATTTTATTTCGTAAAAAATACTTGTTTTTCTTATATATCAAAATGAAACCTCTTATTAGAAATGCAGTTACTTATTAACTGTTGTGTTCCATCAGTTATGAGTCAATAAAGTCCGCCTTTCATATACACATCTAGAAATGCAACAAATCCGTCACTGCTCTTTCTGAGTACGGCTCTTCGATCTTCAAATAACAATTATAGAGAATTTTTTTATGTTTTGAAGAAATCATTTTTTTGGTTTCCTTTTTCGACAAAGTACGGACCCTTAAACGGATTATAAACACGACTGAACATAAACATGAATGAACTTGAACGCAGACCGGCTAGACTTACGGATCGTTCTGGTCAGTTGAAAAAAAAAACGGGTTTCTCTCGAACGTCTATCGAGATTTCACAACCTTTTAAAATGTGGAAGATGGGTCATGGGAGAAGAATGACGCTTAGGTCTTCAGGAAAGCGTATGCGAATTATGGTATGTTGTGGCCAAAATTATGGGTAAAGGGCTGGAAGGTGGACTGTTTATGTTTGCGATATGCAGTATCTCGTCGTGGTTGGATAGGTTAGTTTCTTCTGGTTTAGATTTCGGTTTCTCAAATATCATTAGGCAACAACTGTGGCACACACGAAATGATGTAAGGAATTCTTGCTCATATTTTGATCAGGATAGAATGTACACAAATACAAGTACGTACATGTGTCGTATAAGTGGAAGTATAAGCACAAGTGGCACATACGTATATAGATTTTTAAGACAAGATTACATAATATTTGTATTTATACAATTGTGTATAATAACAAAAGCTTTCTTTTATAAAAAAAATCAGTAAGCATGGCTCTGCCGTAGCCTGATTGACAACAATTACATTTTGTTCTCAAATAACGAATTTTAAAATGTATAGAAATGTCCGTTACTCATTTTGGACAATTTAAATCGCACATGGAGAAGTGCAATAGTTAGGACACGTTAATTTCATTGAGAGCATAAGCATTTGATCCCCCGACAGGTCATTACTTTCGATGAAGTGTCTCCTCATTTCTTTATGAACTGGACAGTTTCCAACAAAATGTATGACGTCTTCTACCTCATCCAAGTTACACTGGTAGCTCCTTTGATTAAATCATTGGAATATATGTCAGCATTGCTATACTTTAACTTATTATCTTTACTTCATTTTGGTCAGATGGAGGCAAATATTATCTTCCTTCGGCCAGGTTGAATTATCTAGTACTAATTTTTCCATGTGCTATAATGACTCTACTACTCAATTTTGCTACTCATCTCCACAGGCCTTTGTTCGGGTCTCATTAGAACGACACATTCTTTCTACCTTTTAGTGAAGCTGTCGAACGTTGTTCCAGCTGTAGCATCCCTATGTTTCCCCAATCCGGCAACTCTGATGCTGCTTTATTCCTCCAGTGAAGCTGAAATGAAGCCACTCTCGTCTCTCTTGCTGTTGTCTTATGGTCTTCGCCAAAAAAAAAGGGCTTCATTGGGGTGGTCAGTCGAAACTTTACACATCACTTGCAGCATGGTGGCCTCTTCGCATTGAAGTATATATGTAGTTAAAATTATAAAGGACTACAGAAGAGAGTGGGAAATACCCGGCCACTAAAATTTTGACTGCTACAAGTAGTTGCAATTTCTGTCACTCAAGCTCCTTGTATATCTACCTTGTTCTGGCATTTCATACTTAGACGGAGCTAGGCTGCAACTAGTTAGTAAATTTTGTTCCAAAGTTCAGCACGATTTGAATTTTGTACGGTAAAGTGTTCCCAACGAAAAACAGACAGCGCGACAGATGACAGTTTAGAGTTATTAAAAGTGTATCGCTGCACAAAAAAATAACGCCTTTTCATTTTTGAGCAATATTTTAAAAATAATGTAGCTTTTGCAGCTACAGTTCGCAATTTTGGAATAGTGATCTAATTTCAGTAGCTGTGAAGAGATTAATACAAAATTTCAGGGAG
Source organism: Volucella zonaria (assembly GCA_963966105.1). Classification (NCBI taxonomy): domain Eukaryota; kingdom Metazoa; phylum Arthropoda; class Insecta; order Diptera; family Syrphidae; genus Volucella; species Volucella zonaria. Next base: position 30,565,843 of record OZ014534.1, read on the forward strand.
GCTGCATCAATTAGTGACCTTAAACACTCTGCCCGTCCTTCAATAGGTCGTTCAACACAAAATATCAAAGCGATTCGTAAGGGTGTTAGAGAGAATCCAGGAAAATAAATTCGGCACCGTAGTCAGGAATTGAACATTTCGAGAACCACTCGAAGTTACGTATTTTTTTTTTTTTTTATAATTTACGCGCGCCTAAGGGGTTATGAATACCCTTATACTGTTGCCAGGGCGCGGGCGGAAAGATAGAAGGAGGAGAAAGGAAAGTTTGTGATGTAGTGGTTTGAAACTCAGGTGTGTTTGGTTTCGATATTGACTCTCCAGGGGTGGGAGTCCGAATAGGACGGAGAGATGGATGGAACAGCAACAATTGGATGCTGATTTTTCAATTAAAATCGCCTTCAGCGATGAGGCTCACTTTCATCTTGATGGCTTTGCTAAATTTTAAAGTTCAAAATTGTTGAATTTGAGGTTCAGAAAATCCACGAGTAATTATTGAGAAACAAATGCATTCACAACGAGTCACTGTTTGGTGCGAATTTTGGACTGGGACCATCCGGATCATTCTTCTTTGAAAATGCGACTGGTCACGCAAAAACAGTTAACGATGTTCGCTATAGCCATTCGTAATCCAGTTTTTTGTCTTGAATGGCAAGATGGGGATATGAGTGATAAGTGGTTTCAACAAGACGGGACCACTTACCATAAAGCCCAAGAAACAATTCCATTACTGCATGAGTCATTTCCTGGTCGTGAATTGGCCACTCAGATGAAGCGATTTAACGCCGTCGGACTTTTTTCTTTGGGTTTTTTTTTAAGTTTAAGATTCATGCCAACAAGCACACTACCACCAATTAGCAAATTGAGGACCAAATTCAGTGATGTATCAACGAAATTCAAGTCACATTTATGCTAAGCTTTCATGTATAGGGCCACCACAAATTGTTCGGCAGCACGTGCTCTTTAAAAGGATTAACATTTCATGTAAAACGCCGAAATAGGTTGTCCTAAAAACCTTTGCTGGGGTCGTCAGCATTATATTCGTCCATTAGTTGTCTCTGAACTGTGTTTTTTTTCACGGTTGAGGAGAGCAGACCGGGCGTTATCCTATTCAGTGTTCTTGTTCCGCAGTCTCTACTCCAGAGTCCTAGCGCAACCGTAAAATTCCCTTTACACCTCTGCTCCTGAGTGCGTCGAAGTAGGTCTAAAGGGAGATTTGCACTAAGTAGCTCAACCCGAATAGTGCAATGGACGCAGAGGTTGAAGCCATCCTGCTGGAGAAGAACTGCCCTAGTGAGAACATATCCTCCCCTCCATCCTACCTCGTCGGGAGCCGTCAAGGATGTCCCGCGAAAGTTGGGTACCTAACTAATACTGAAAGGTACTTGGCTCCCAGCCTTCACCACGTAGAAGTGGGAGTAAGAGTTGATGGCCAGAGGCTTAGATGCCGACGGTTGACCATTTTGTAGAGTTAAAAACTCTGAAAAAGTCTTGTGTCAAATCAAGAACTTCTGTAGCAATATTCAACATGCCAGGATAAATGTAATCTACTCGGTCACATGAGCGCGTACCCAGTGCTTGACTACTGTCAAGCCGTCATAAAGCAAAATGGTTTAACAACCAAATCACATGAGAAGCCCGGACATTCCGATCTATTGTGATCTGTAAGATTGCTATGTTTGATTCCCGGCACCGATACGGCGTTGCCCCGAACCAAACGATAGCAAATTATTCTCTGGGATCCCGCTATCCCAGCCGTGGGTTCTACCAGGTAGCGCGTTAACGGCCGCTAAACCTGGGCGAAATAAAAGCAAAATGGGCGCCACGTGATTTTTTTTTTTTTTTTTTTTTTGGAATCACGAAACCAAGAAAAGAAAAGAAGAAAAACTTCCCCGACAAAAAAAGAACAGAACAAGGAAATGAGAAAAAGAAAATAAAAAAACAGTTTTTTTTTTCCCACTACGTTATAACGGCTCCGTTGGAGCTCGACGATTTATTTTTAATTGGCTTAGCGGTACACTCGTCGGTGGAGTGACCCGCTATTTTCACAATCCCGAATAAGGAAAAACCGCTATCTAACGGGGCGCGTGTCCCGTCTTTTCTCGGGAATTTTACGCACGCGCGGCCCACCGGAGTCTCAATTTTCCAAGACGAAACGACTTCAGAATCCCTTTTTTTTTTTTTTTTTTTTTTTTTTTTTTTTTTTTTTTTTTTTTTTTTTTTTGCTACACTGGCACTTAACTACACTATACTTATCTTGTAGATCCTAGCGGCCTATGCCCCTTTCTGGCACGATCTTCCGTCTCGCTACTCCTGTCCACGATCCTTTCTTTCTTCCTCCTTTCCCTCTCACGATCCTTTTATTTTTTTTTTTTTTTTTTTTTTTTTATTTTTTTTTTTTTTTTTTTTTTGTTCAAGCAGAACTCGCGACGTTAAAAAAAAAGGAATCTACTCTACTCTACTTCACTTGAAACGAAAGAAAAATTGCTTCTCGCAATGCCAAAACTTAATTCGTAAATTTTTTTTTTTTTTTTTTTTTTTTTTTATTATTTTTTTATTTTTTTTTTTTTTTTTTTTTTTTTGTAAACTCTGGACCTGAACCTCACTGATTGCTGGTCGTAACAAAAAGTGTCTCATAGATCTTCTACGATCCACAGCTCCCGCCAGACACACACACACACATTCACACGCACATTCTCTCTAGCATCCATTCAGCCGTAGTGGACCCAACGACGGGATTTCTAGCTATCGCACTAGCAAGCTTTGCTAGTGTGTGCCCCCGTGTCCGACTAGGCCTCTCACACATACAATTTTCAACATTCATGTTAAACTCCTCAGTCTCGGAGTTCGCTCCCACTTCCAGTAATGACTGGGAACTCCACTGAGCGAGTTTGTGGAAGCTGTGGATCCTAGCTCTTCCCTACTCTTAGGTTCTACAAAAAGAAATTGCGAAAAGCAGAGTTTCTTCCATTTCTGATCGCCGGGTAATTTTCCCCCATCGGATTACACTAATAAAATTTAAAACGCCCGCGAAGGAGAAAGGAGATGCGATGGAATGGTAGCTGAAGCGTCGGGACGGAAGGAAAAGAATATAGGTACAATCCAGAAGGGATTGTATCTCAATCCAACCATCCGTTGGATCGCCGCCCCTCACAAAAGAAAAGTATAGTGCCTGTGCAATTAAATTTTTATATATATATATTTTTTTTTTTTTTTTTTTTTTTTTTTTTTTTTTCCCGGGCCCTACCTACTCCAGTGGATCGGCGTTCAGATTTGGGGGGGGGGATGGGGACTGACAAATAGCGTGTCACTCCTTACAATTATTTATTTATTTTTTTATTTTTTTTTTTTTTTTTTTTTTTTTTGTCGTTGGGCCCTTCTGCCCTCTGGCCTCTCTGCCAGTTTGTACTTTCTACCATCGTTGTTGTGGGTTGGTGATGGTTTTTGCGTTTATGTTCTCTTGTTCCCTCGGTGGAGGCGGTCTTATTACTTGGCCGTCCGCCTACACGCCTCTGCTGCTCCTTCGGTGCTCCATCGGTGGGGTGCTGGCTTAAAAGGGGTCGTCATCCCTTCACCCATCGAACCTAACTTTTAAAGCTGGTACGTCGTTGGGGTGTGCCCGGTTATACTGGCCGTCCGCCCGCACACCACTGTTGCTCCTTCGTTGCTCCCTCGTTGGGGTGTTGCTACACAAGAGATCGTCGTCTCTTGACCCATCGATCAAATGGCTTGGTTCGTACACCCCTGGGTAGCATAATGGGGTGTATTCTTCGCCATATGTTGTTTGGCTTTCGTTGGGGTGTAGGTTCCAGGGATCGTCTTCCCCCACCCGTCATCATCGTGTTGGGGTGTCTGGATCAAAAGGACCGTCCGTCCCCACCCGTCGGCGACTTTCAGACGTCCTGTCTGATGCTGCCCGTTGCGAGTCTCCCGTCCATCTATGGGCTCCGACAACGGTGTTCCTGGTGGACCTCCTGTCGCACCCTGGGGTTCTTCCTGTGAACCTATGTGGGTTGTTTTCCGAGGTCTGGGATTGGTGGGCCACTGGCTGATGGGACCGTGGCTGCCCTCCACCTCCGCCAGAGCTCGGTGTTCCCACTCAACGAAAAGAGGGACCGAAGGGACTTGCAAGGGAAAACGAGAGCCAAACTTGTTGCGGGAAAGTTTACGCAACAAACCCCACCCTCACCTCCTAGGAAATGGGCTTGCATTCCTAAGAAGCGCAAACCATTTCCCGAGGCTAAAGGTTCTTAGGAGAGACATTTCCATCAAGGCCAATACCGCCAGTCTATGCAAAAACAAACTAAAATTATGACCCAATCGGTCTTCTAAGCTACTCTACTCTACTGGGACTTAAGACTCTTCTGGCTCAGCGCTATAGGGCTTAAGGTCCTTAGCGTGCCAGGTACCTTTATTTTGACCATTCGAATCCACCAAACTGTATGTCCACGCTGACACACGTTTGAGGATCCTGAATGGTCCCACGAATTTCGGCGCAAGCTTGGCCGCGTAGTAATTAGCTGCGTCAGACAACACGAAGTTTCGTCGCCATACTAACTCGTTCGGGAGATATTGCACATCTCGCCGTCGGAGGTTGTAGGCCTTCGCCGACTTCTTCACTGCCGCCGCTAATTTCCTACGAATATCCTGCCTCAACATCTCGAATCTCCTACCTAACTCCGGTGTATCTGAGTCCCTAAATTCCCTATTCCTTTCCCTACTTTCAAGATCTAAGTCCCTACCTATAGTACCTGTGGTCTCACTACCTGGTACTATGTCCCTACTACCTAACCTATTCTCACTACCTATCCTATTCTGGAGATAATCCCTCGAGGCATCAAATTCTGTGCCGCGAGTTACCATCTCCCTTCCGAAGTTTACATAATATGGGGATACCCCCAGCACCTCGTGTTGGGCCGTGCGAATCGCGCACGCTACCTTCGCCAGCTGCGAATCCCAACCTCGATGATTTTCCGAGACATACGCTCTGAGCGTTGTCTTGATTATCTGATTGATTCTTTCCGCAGGGTTAGCCTGCGGGTGGTAATGGGCCGTGAACCTAATTTGTGACTCGTAAGAGTCACAGAGAGCTTTGAGCTCCCTTCCTCGAAACTGGGGACCGTTGTCGCACACGACAACCTTGGGTACGCCGAACAACAAAAGGACATTTTCCTCTAGTTCCTTGCACACTGCCTTCGCAGTTGCGGAACGTAGGGGAAAGAGCAAGGGGAATTTCGAAAAGTAATCGACCACGGTAAGAATATAGTTGTAACCCCGAGTGGACTTGGGAAGTGGGCCTACCAGATCTACACAAACCATTTCCCAACACCTTGACACACCTACCCTCTCAACCATCAGACCAGCGGGTCGCTCGTTCACAGGTTTCACCTGTTGGCAAATCGTGCAATTCTTTACGTATTTTGTTACTTCTGACCGCATCTTCGGCCAGTAGTACCTAGCTCCTACTCTCGCAAATGTCTTGCGGACGCCCATGTGACCCGCTAATGGGTTATCATGGCACGCCTGTAAAATCCCTAATCTACCTAGCTTTCCTACTACTAACTTCCACTCGTTATTGTTATCTTCATAGACTACTACCTGCCTATTCTTCACAAACTTGAAGAGTTTGCCCCCCTCTACTCTCCACAAGGGGTAGGCTAACGGGTTAGCTTCTACTGCCGCAATCATTTTCCTAATCCAAGGGTCTTGATCCGCTTCTGAGATTCCAGCCAACTCCGGAACTCCTCGCGAAAGCATGTCGGGAACTACATGCTCTTTCCCCTTTCTGTGGACAATCTGAAAATCAAATTGCTGCAGCCTCACTGCCCATCGACCTAGTCTCCCTTGAGGTTCCTTAAGGTTACTCAGCCACACTAGCGAATAATGATCAGTTACGACCGTAAACCGAACCCCTTCGATGTATGGTCGCAACTTTTCAATCGCCCAGAGCACAGCCAAGCATTCCTTCTCTGTGGTAGAGTAGTTCCTCTCACTTCTCTGCAGGGACCTACTGAGATAACAAATAACCTTCTCTCCATCTTCAAACTCCTGAGATAATACGGCCCCTATTCCATAATTCGAGGCGTCCGTCTGAACTACGAACGGCCTATCGAAGTCTGGACATGCTAAAATGGGTGCCGTTACTAGACATTGTTTCGCCTTCCTAAAGCTTTCCTCACACTCGTCCGTCCATATAAATTTCCTATCTTTCTTTAACAAATCTGTTAAAGGCCTAACTAAAGCGGCGAAATTTGGTACAAAACGTCTGTACCAAGAAATTGTCCCTACAAAACTCCTAATTTCCTTCACACTCTTCGGTGCGGGAATCCTAATCATACTATCTACTTTTTCTGGATCTACATGTAGTCCATTCCTATCTACTACATAACCTAAATATTTCAAAGACGGCCTACAAAAGTTACATTTTTCCCGACTAACTTTTAACCCTGCCTCACACAATCGCTTAAAGACCTCCTCCAGTATCTTAAGGTGTTGGTCGAATGTATTTGTGACGATAATAATATCGTCCAGGTACACAAATACGTGTGGCTCTAGATCAGCACCTAAGATGCTGTCTATAAATCTCTGCCACGTAGCAGGCGCATTGTGTAACCCGAAAGGCATTCTCTTAAACTGGAACAGGCCTCTATTCGGAACCGTGAAGGCTGTGAGTGGGCGCGATCTCTCCTCCATGGGGATCTGCCAGTAGGCCGACTTTATATCTAACGACGTCAAATATTTGGCGTCCCTAAGCTTATCCAATGTCGACGAGATAAATGGCAATGGATAAGCATCCCTATCTGTAACCCTATTGACTTTCCTATAGTCGACGCAGAACCTAAACGACCCATCTTTTTTCTTGATAAGGACTATCGGAGATGCCCACGGACTGTTCGATTTCTCGATAACTCCCGCCTCTAGCATCTCGTTTAGCTCCTTATCGATGTGTTTCTGCATCGCAGGCGACACAGGGTAGTATCTCTGTTTTATAGGTTCTGCCGACGTCCTAATCTTGTGGTCTACCAAATGAGTGCACCCCAACCCCTCGGGCATCGACTTAAAAATACCGTCGACCAAAGCTTCCAACTGCCCTGCTTCGGCGACGTCCAGCTCGGAGATCTCGCGAATTGCGGTGATCGAGGCAACCGACTGTTGGCTCGAAAAGTTCCACACCCGTGATCTTAAATCCGGGACGATTCCCGCCAGTGCCCAAAAATCTGCACCAAGGATCACGGTGTGGGGTATCGCTGGTATAACTAGACATTCGATGTAAACGGACCGACTTTGCACTTCAATTGGTAGAGACACCACCCCCACGACATCTACGCTTTTTCCGTCCGCTAACGCGACGGACCTAACCTGATTTTTTCCTAACCTAAGCCCTAAATCCTTAATTATTCTCCATCCCTCACCCCCTATTATAGTGCGAGAAGCGCCACTATCTAAAAGACCTAACATCCCTATACCGTAAATATTAACTCCTACATATGGACGCCTATCATTGCCGTTTGCCTCCAAGCTAAACCCTAAATGAACAATTGAGTTCCCCGACTGGTTTCCAGCAGGCGACCTAACCCCTACTTGCGCCGGCGCTCCCGTCCTGCTGGCCCGGAAGTCCGTTGCGCGTTTCCCGACGTGCCGCTGCAACGTCGACATTGGCGCCGTGTCACTCCTGTCGCTCCACACCCGTAACAGCGTCTAGGAGCTGGACACGCACTAGAAAAGTGGCCTTCACCATTACAATTAAAGCACCGAATGGGTGCACGCGGTGGTATGTCCTCTCGGACAACCGAAACTCTGGGCTCCTCCCAGTTCACAAATGCCAAATCTGGCTCTAACAATCGACGCGTCCTCGGATTGGGTGGCGGAGCAAACGTTTCCACGTTGGCCCGCACCGTCTCCAACCTGCGACCCAATTTAACCAAGTCTGCAACAGTCTTGGGGTCTGCTAGCCCAAGCTGTTGCTGGTAAAAGGGGGCCAGGTTCCTCTGAACGATGGCAAGCTTCCGCCGCTCCGATAGCGGTTCCGAAAGCCTGCCAAACATATTTTCTACGACCGCGACGTATACTCCAATGGACTCGCTGCTTCCCTGGGTACGATGCCTGATTTCCTCCAGTAGGAGGTCATCATAGTTGGGGGGAAGAAACTCCAGTTTCAGTTCCGCCACCAACTCTTGCCAAGAAGAGACCGACAACCTAATCGCCCTATACCATATGAGCGCCTTCCCTGAAAAAAAGTTCGACAGCTGCCCTAAACAAGTGAGCTTCAGTCACCCCGCGCGCTTGACTGAGCTCTTCCACCCGCTCCAAAAATGAATTTACCGACGCACCACACCGTTCCCCCGTGAACTTTATGTCCCACTTGGCCAGGTTTTCCCCCCTCGCATACGGCAAGCGCTCGCTGTGGTCACCCGTAGCTGCGTAGAGACCGGTCTCTTCCGCAACAGCAGGCGTCACCGGTGATCTCACAGCGCGGACTGGTGTTCTGTCCACTGCTTGATGCTGCTGGAGGGAAAACCTTTTTTGCCGGATTTGCTGCTCCTGTTTCTCGTTGAGTTCACCCCTCGTTGGCTGTGATGGTCGGTTCTTGACGAGCCTCGAGCACGATGGCTCTCCCTCGTCCTCGTGGCCTACCTCGCCCTCATCATCAAACTCCTCTTCCGTACCTCCGGCTAACTCTCCGGCCAGTACGATCAACCTATGTTTGAGATCACACTTCTCCTCGGTTTGTTCAGGAGAAGTGTCTCTCGCCCTATCCAACCTACTAAGAGCCCATTCGATTTTTGTAAGAATCTTCAAGTATTCCTTCGACTTAGGATTACTTGGAGGTTCTTCCAAGAGCTCTTCGATCTGTTCTATTTTAGCAAGTATGGCATCTCGGTCCTCTACAAACGTGAATTTGTAGGCCGAGTCGAAATTTAGAGACCCCCTGCGTTCGAGCATACGAGCGGATCTCAACGACTTCCGCATGGCTTCCACGGTGCCAATGGGAAGACCGCGAGCCTCCATCTCGTAGGCCATCTCGTCCGCAGCGAGCCTATTGATCTCCATATTCTATACTAACTGTTAAAAAAAAAAGCAACAAGGAACCGATGGCGCGGAAAGGTTTTGTAAGAGAAGAAAAAAGGAAAATCCACCGACTGAAAACAAAACCAAAGTCAAAAAAAAACAAACACACCGATGAAACCGATGAAACCTAAAAAACCAGTCAAAAATAAGAAAACGCACAAGTGAAAAAAAAAAAACCCTGACGCAAATGGTCACAATAAAACTCGCCAAAATGCACCGACTAAGGAGGATGGTCACACTGAAATTCGATTCGCACGAGAAAAAGAAAGAAAAAAAACCCACAAGAAAATTCAAAAAAAATTAAATGTGAATATATATATATATATAAATGTATGTATATATGTAAATGTAAATATGGTTTATATATGTATAAGGAGGTATATATTTCAAAAAGAATCAAAATTAAAATTACCTCTAACTATCGAGGTATGAATGTATATATATGAATATATTTATTTGTAATCTATATGTAATATATATATGTACTATTGTGTATGGGCGTGTATTTATTTGGGAATCGAAACAAAAGTGAGGGTAATTGTTTAAATAGAATAACAAATAAATAAAATGTATTGATATGTTTGTGTATATATGTATGTTCAAAAAAATATATATGTAGGTGCGTGCGTATGTACTTAAATGTTTCGTTATGTGCTCATAAATATATGCGTATAGGTATTTATATATATTCCTTTATTTTTTGCAAACGCAAACCACTAGGAAGTGGATTCACAAAAGAAAGACTCCAAGAAAAAAAGAAAACAAAGACACCTACTTGGGGACCTGGTACTTGCCCAGGTTTAAGAATCCTATCTCTAGCTCCTCGTGTTGTCCACAGGTACTTCTTCTTTCTTGCTCTTTTTCTTTATTTCTTGAATATTTTCTCTCCCCTTTATCTCTTGTTGCACTCCAGCACTTGTTGCAATCCTAAAAAAAAAGCAAGCCGTATCAAAATATTCTTAAAAAAAGAACGGACACACAAACAACTAGCCTAACTTCAAAAAAACTCCGCGAAATTCGACCGAAGGAAAAGAAAAAAAAACACGAATAAAAAAAATAAAACAAAATGCCGGCAAATTAAATTTAAAAGGAAAGCCCCACGTTGGGCGCCAATTTGCTATCGTTTGGTTCGGGGCAACGCCGTATCGGTGCTATGTTTGATTCCCGGCACCGATACGGCGTTGCCCCGAACCAAACGATAGCAAATTATTCTCTGGGATCCCGCTATCCCAGCCGTGGGTTCTACCAGGTAGCGCGTTAACGGCCGCTAAACCTGGGCGAAATAAAAGCAAAATGGGCGCCACGTGATTTTTTTTTTTTTTTTTTTTTTGGAATCACGAAACCAAGAAAAGAAAAGAAGAAAAACTTCCCCGACAAAAAAAGAACAGAACAAGGAAATGAGAAAAAGAAAATAAAAAAACAGTTTTTTTTTTCCCACTACGTTATAACGGCTCCGTTGGAGCTCGACGATTTATTTTTAATTGGCTTAGCGGTACACTCGTCGGTGGAGTGACCCGCTATTTTCACAATCCCGAATAAGGAAAAACCGCTATCTAACGGGGCGCGTGTCCCGTCTTTTCTCGGGAATTTTACGCACGCGCGGCCCACCGGAGTCTCAATTTTCCAAGACGAAACGACTTCAGAATCCCTTTTTTTTTTTTTTTTTTTTTTTTTTTTTTTTTTTTTTTTTTTTTTTTTTGCTACACTGGCACTTAACTACACTATACTTATCTTGTAGATCCTAGCGGCCTATGCCCCTTTCTGGCACGATCTTCCGTCTCGCTACTCCTGTCCACGATCCTTTCTTTCTTCCTCCTTTCCCTCTCACGATCCTTTTATTTTTTTTTTTTTTTTTTTTTTTTTATTTTTTTTTTTTTTTTTTTTTTGTTCAAGCAGAACTCGCGACGTTAAAAAAAAAGGAATCTACTCTACTCTACTTCACTTGAAACGAAAGAAAAATTGCTTCTCGCAATGCCAAAACTTAATTCGTAAATTTTTTTTTCTTTTTTTTTTTTTTTTTATTATTTTTTTATTTTTTTTTTTTTTTTTTTTTTTTTGTAAACTCTGGACCTGAACCTCACTGATTGCTGGTCGTAACAAAAAGTGTCTCATAGATCTTCTACGATCCACAGCTCCCGCCAGACACACACACACACATTCACACGCACATTCTCTCTAGCATCCATTCAGCCGTAGTGGACCCAACGACGGGATTTCTAGCTATCGCACTAGCAAGCTTTGCTAGTGTGTGCCCCCGTGTCCGACTAGGCCTCTCACACATACAATTTTCAACATTCATGTTAAACTCCTCAGTCTCGGAGTTCGCTCCCACTTCCAGTAATGACTGGGAACTCCACTGAGCGAGTTTGTGGAAGCTGTGGATCCTAGCTCTTCCCTACTCTTAGGTTCTACAAAAAGAAATTGCGAAAAGCAGAGTTTCTTCCATTTCTGATCGCCGGGTAATTTTCCCCCATCGGATTACACTAATAAAATTTAAAACGCCCGCGAAGGAGAAAGGAGATGCGATGGAATGGTAGCTGAAGCGTCGGGACGGAAGGAAAAGAATATAGGTACAATCCAGAAGGGATTGTATCTCAATCCAACCATCCGTTGGATCGCCGCCCCTCACAAAAGAAAAGTATAGTGCCTGTGCAATTAAATTTTTATATATATATATTTTTTTTTTTTTTTTTTTTTTTTTTTTTTTTTTTCCCGGGCCCTACCTACTCCAGTGGATCGGCGTTCAGATTTGGGGGGGGGGATGGGGACTGACAAATAGCGTGTCACTCCTTACAATTATTTATTTATTTTTTTATTTTTTTTTTTTTTTTTTTTTTTTTTGTCGTTGGGCCCTTCTGCCCTCTGGCCTCTCTGCCAGTTTGTACTTTCTACCATCGTTGTTGTGGGTTGGTGATGGTTTTTGCGTTTATGTTCTCTTGTTCCCTCGGTGGAGGCGGTCTTATTACTTGGCCGTCCGCCTACACGCCTCTGCTGCTCCTTCGGTGCTCCATCGGTGGGGTGCTGGCTTAAAAGGGGTCGTCATCCCTTCACCCATCGAACCTAACTTTTAAAGCTGGTACGTCGTTGGGGTGTGCCCGGTTATACTGGCCGTCCGCCCGCACACCACTGTTGCTCCTTCGTTGCTCCCTCGTTGGGGTGTTGCTACACAAGAGATCGTCGTCTCTTGACCCATCGATCAAATGGCTTGGTTCGTACACCCCTGGGTAGCATAATGGGGTGTATTCTTCGCCATATGTTGTTTGGCTTTCGTTGGGGTGTAGGTTCCAGGGATCGTCTTCCCCCACCCGTCATCATCGTGTTGGGGTGTCTGGATCAAAAGGACCGTCCGTCCCCACCCGTCGGCGACTTTCAGACGTCCTGTCTGATGCTGCCCGTTGCGAGTCTCCCGTCCATCTATGGGCTCCGACAACGGTGTTCCTGGTGGACCTCCTGTCGCACCCTGGGGTTCTTCCTGTGAACCTATGTGGGTTGTTTTCCGAGGTCTGGGATTGGTGGGCCACTGGCTGATGGGACCGTGGCTGCCCTCCACCTCCGCCAGAGCTCGGTGTTCCCACTCAACGAAAAGAGGGACCGAAGGGACTTGCAAGGGAAAACGAGAGCCAAACTTGTTGCGGGAAAGTTTACGCAACAAGATTAAAGTTTCGGAACCTTTAGATAGACAAGAGCAACGTTTTTCACATTCCGACCAACAGAAATCGCGCGTTTAACCCTTTTCGGTCGTATATCTACTCTTCGAAAAAAGAGCGCGTATGTACCAGCAAAGTCGTGGAGGCCATTTACCAGATATGCTATTCCATACAATTTTGGGAAACCTTTTCTTTCGAATCATCATTGACCGCTTTGAATATTCGAATATCTATAATGATAGAGGAGAGTCTTGCTTCGATCCCAATATACTCAATTTGGTTGACTACACTATTATTAAGTAACTACCGAGTTCCTTTCCGAATATCCAGATGAGGAAGCCTTTTGATGGTTATGCTAATGTTCTTATTAGCCCAAGTCCATTCGTGTATACTTCGATTTCCGATTGTGATCCCAGATATGTCCGTTTTTGCTATTTCAACGTTAAAGTCACTTGAAATGATTTTAACGTCATATTAGGAGCATCACCTGTAGGATTTGTCGAGGGGTTTGTAGAAATTCTTTGGTAGCATCATCTAAGATTTATTCAGGGCGTGAACGCATATTGTGCTGTTATTGTCGAATGTGCAGGTCTGAACTTTATCGTTCGATTTTTGTTTTCTAGTGCCGTCAATAGTGAATCCTTCCTTATCTAAAGCTCGTGGTTTTTCATTTTTTATTTGCCTATCCACAATTTTGAATCTGCAATTTGTAACAAACGTTACAAATTTAGAGTATCTAAAGGTAGAAACACTGTTTAAAGGTAGTAAGGCTCTGGATATGGGTCCATTTTGACCGTAATTAGTTGTATGACTTTGCTGGAAAATAAGATGAATTATTCTTAAGGTTCTAGATGGAGCATATATGGGTACCATCAAGAGCAGAGCAGGGCATCTTATATGGCAGCACAGTAAATCTCTCACAATAATTTTATAAAACAATATATTTTGTAAACCGCCACAGAAATTCTTCAAGTCGATCCGAATAGGTAAAATATGCACAATTCCGAATGACATCGGCATATTCACGATTAGATCCAACCAACCCAGTGAAAAGCGATAATGAGGCAAATGGATCGTTTAAGTCCTGTACGTTTCGTTTTACGAGTATTAATCCAAAACACCTTAGTTTCCTGTACTCTGCCCAAACGAGTGGAATTAGTTGAGCAATTCAACTCGATAGAAGACGAAACTCTGGTGAAAGAAATCCCATCGCATTTATTTATGTTGAGTGTCAAGCCATTAGCGGCCTCTACACGCAGGCGCTTTACCACATGATTGGAGTATATGCGTCAGAGTGTAGTAAAGGACGAGTAAAATACCGGGCACCAGAAAGGTGGTACCAAAATTTGGTTACAAAGCATTTAATCCCGAAATTACGCGTTCTTGGAACATACAATCCTGGAGTTTGTGTCTAATGGGCAATCGCACGCTAAATACCGCAAGAAACTGGAACGTGGTGGAGTGTACAACATGAGGACTCCACTTTTACTACCGCCCTCTATCACGTGGGAAAGCATTGTACTACTCAAACGGGGATCGCGCTCCATCGATCAGTACTGAGAACACGCGCATTCCGTTCCACAACTCGTACCATTACACGTGGACTCTTTCACTCGCGAAATCACGCATTCCACGTCTTTGCACGGTAAAGAAACTACATGTGGGGAAAGCTATTGGCGCTGCACCATTCCATAATACGATTTAGATCAGATTGGATCAAATGACAATTTTCTACACTTTTAAGTCACCTGCATACAGTAAACGCTGACTATTTCTGATGACAGAAACAATATCATTAATAAAGATAATGAAAAGTAATGGGCCTAAGTGACTCTCTTCCGTTAGGCCGGCGAAACTACAATTTTTACTCAGTGAGAAAAGATGAAATCCAGTAAAAAATTTCAGAATGAAACCCAAGAAGAATTGAATATTGAATCGAAAGATTTATTACGACTAGTTGTTGGAATACCCTGCCGAGCACTTTATTTCCTCCTCATTATAACTTGCAAACATTTAAGACCAATATGCATCGGTATCTCTTTTTTTATTCTCTGTGCAAGCATTTTAAGAATACTAAAAATTCCTTGGGTGAGCGTTAATTATAAAAAAAATATATAAGGTGTCTTTCATTAAGGGCTTCCTATCTTTAAATTTAAATAAAACAAAGTGTGTGTGAGGTATCATCGAAACTTTTTATTCGTTTGAAATTCCTATCGATGCCACTAGGTATGTAATATAACATCGTTCAAATATCCGCCGCGGCTTCTCTGGATGGCGTGCATCCGAAATGTCCAATTTTCCATGACTCTGGCGCATAAATCGGGCTGAATGGGTTATGTTGGCTTAGAGGGCCGCTGTGGTTTATGGCTTATTCGCATAGATCTGCGACTTTAGAAAACCCCACAAGAAAGAGTCTAACGATTTGCACGATTCTGTGGCCAGTTCACATCACCTTCACGTGAGATGGCCAAGCCCTCAAATCGCTCGTGCAGAATTTCCAATGTGGCGTGAGTAGTGTGGCACGTAGCGCCGTCCTGTTGAAACCACATGTGGTTGGTGTTCATGTCATCCAACTCAGGCCAAAAAAAAGTTGATAATCATCGACCTATAGCGCTCACCGTTGACGGTGATGGCCTGGCCAAAGTCGTTCTCAAAGAAATATGGACCGATGACGCCGCCAGCCAAAATCCACACCAAACAGTGACTTTTTCGGGATGCAATAGACGCTCTTGAATCTCATGTGTATTGGTATCGTTCCAAATTCGGTAATCTTGTTTGTTGACGTACCCATTCATCCAGAAATGAGCCTCATCGCTGAATATGATTTTTCAATGAAAACTAGGGTCAGTTTCCAACTGCTCCAGAGCCAATTCAGCGAACACACGTCGCTGTCTATGGTCGTTTACCTTCAGCTCTTGGGTCAGTTGAATTTTGTACGCCTTCAGGCCCAAGTCACGACGCAAAATTCGTCAAGTTGTGGTCAAGGAAATCGACTGCCTCGGATTCTCCTGCACACTCTCACGCACAGCGGCGACGTTTTCGGCAGATCTTACGTTTCGTCGACTTACGGGTATTAGTTTATCATTTACTGAACCAGTAGACTCGAATTTATCCACCACACTGCCAACAGTCCTCTCAGTAGGACGATTGTGACGACCGTAAAATGGGCGAAGCGCGCGGAACGCTGCCCGAACAGAGCACCCTATTTGGTAAAACAATTTTGTAATTTGCACGTGTTGTTGAATGCTATGTGTATGTATAGTGATTTGGCAAAACAGACTGCATAAATGGCAGTTAATTTGACAGATGTAGCTTCAACAATATGGACGCTACCAACTGTCAAAGTTGGGAAGTCCCTATCAATACAAGACCCTGTATATATAAAGGGAGTATTTTTTAGAGGTGTACAAATTCAGTATGAAATATTGTAAAATACTTAAAGCTAATGTTAATCTCTATGATGTTAGCTTTATTTAATAGATAATTTTATGCCATTAGTGCTTTAATATAATATCAGGCATATGCGTGCCACGACTAGCTCAAATGAAGGGCAATCGTGGAGTTCAATTTTCGAGCAACTGGGGTCATGTATCAGAAATAACACGGTGAATGTTGACTTTCAAATCGTCCAACGTCTTTGGTTTATCGGCATAGACTAGTGACTTCACATACCTTCAAAGAAAGTGATCTACAGGTGTGAGATCACAGAATCGTGGAGACCAGTTCACAGGTCCATTACGAGATTTTATGCGTTCAGCAAATGTTTCTCGCAATAAATTGATAGTGACGCGCGCCGTGTGGCATGTTGCGCCATCTTGTTAAAAACAAAGCTCTGTCACATCAATGTCATTCAATTGAGGAACGAAGAAGTCAGAAATCTGTCCGAAATATGGGCCGATGATTCCACCAGCCCATAAAGTACACCAAACAGTGAGTTTTAATGGTTTTAAGGGCGTCTCGACAAAGGCTTCTGGGTTTTCTCCACTCCAAATTCGAGAATTTTGCTTGTTTACATATCCATTTAACCAAAAATGGGCCTCATTTTGCGTTGAAAATAAGGACCAATCTGAATCATGTTTTCGTCCCATTCACCGAACCTACGTTGCGTATAATGGTCATGCGATTTCAACGCTTGCACAAGCTGGATCTTAACATATAAGCTTGAAAGCCAAGATATTTCCGTAAAATCTTCTACAAAGTGGATAAGCATAACTCCAACTGATTTGCACGATGGCGAATCGACTCATTCTTATTCTCCTCAACACTGCGCTCCACAATGGCAATACCTTCTTCTGTTCGCATTGTTTGGGGATGCATATTATCCACTAGAGTGTACGCCGTGCGAAAACGATTCATCGTGTTCCAAATAATTTGCTCAGATGAACGATTGTGTAGACCGTAAAATGGACGTAGCGCATTATAAGTTTGGCGAACCAAACCATAGTTTTCACAACAAGTTTGAACAATTTGCACGAGTTGTTCTGGCGTTAATGTATTCATTGTAAAATGGCAAGACATACGAGTACTAACCACAAATCAACATTCAGCTGTCAAATTAACAATCTGTAGAAACTTTACGTATATGTATGTATATATATTTAACTTTTTTATTCAATACTTAGCCCAGTTAATTTCCATCAATAATGGAATCACTTCTATTTCACAAATTTTTCCAATAGATATTTACTTACAAAAGCTACATACGCGTATACGAGTGGGTGAAAGTAAATTTACAAATGCCTTAGTCACAATTATGAGTATAAAATGGATTTAAATGAATTTTAAAGCTGACTCAATAGCAATGAATTAAAACCCACATACAAGTACACATACTCATTCCAATAATCAAGGGATTGTTCCTGCATATACTCGTACTCGTGAATACTAAGGTGCTACCGCCACATTCTTCAATTCCAAAAATGCAAAGCAGATGTATTCCCCACACAAATGTTTCCTCTCAAATAGTGCGCAGTTGCAAGCTATTCATTTAGTCATGTATTTTGATTTACCATTTATCGCGTAACTCTATCACATGGCTTGCTGAAAAGTAAGCTTTGGCGCCAATATTATAACCATGTGCTTAACTGATAAGCATTCCCACGACCGATACACACTTGTGCATTTATTATATTTTTTATATCTAAGGGCTTGCAGTTAAATGGAAAGATACTTTTGGGCTCCTTTCAAATACACAAAACGGCTACTTTTTTGTTTTAAAATCAAATCTTTTGTGTACAAATGAAATTAATAAAGTGTAGTTTCGTGTTTTCATTTCGCTTTAAGTTATGACTTCCTGGAGGGTTCTCATACGCAAGCCAATATTTTTGTTCAATTCTATAATACTTAGCGCCAAGCGTATCGCGTTATACTATCATATAAACGAATATTGCCCCAGTTTGTGCTAGAAATGAGGAGAAAGTATTTCAATTTAAATAACAAAGTAGTTGGTCACTTAATTGGTCATTGAGGGGGTCCATTAGAATTACCTATTGAAGTGTATTGATCGATTTTGATGGCAAAATGAAATAAATACATTATTTTCGAGAGCCTTTCTTCTTTCTGCGTACTTAGATATTGTAACATATCTTAGTGAAAATTCCATGAGTTTTGCAAGAATTCGAACTGCTAATGATTTCTGTTTGTTCCCTTTACCAAAAAGAATCGTTTGATAGTTCATTATGACGTCTACTTGAAATGATCATTCATTCTAAGATGATTGGATATTGAAGCAATATAACTGATGACAACCGACTTTAGTAGTCATATTGTATTCCGAGTTTAGAGCCATAAACTCTTTTCATTTTCCAGACTAAAATAGCGATGGCATTTTCTAGAAAGAGCTGAGGTCAACTCCTTTCCTACTTCAAAGTTTATGTAGTCAACGATATAATTTTGTCCGATCACACTTGTAGGATTGTTAACAAGATATATTCGTTTTTGCTCCTATTGACTTCAAGACCTACTAGGGTAGACCTAGACCTCAACTAATAGCTGTTTTCACTTAAGAATATTTTGCATTAATCGCCTCTAGTTGCGTACACTAATCGATGGGAAGCTTAACAGGCCTGAAACCACGCTGATAGAAACCTATCAAATATTTGACATAGGGTTATAAGCGTTTGCATAGTACGGTCGGCAAAATATTGTACGTGATGTTAGTAGTACTCGTTCCTCTATAGATGGCGGAGTTTAGAGGGTCTACCTGCTTGAAGATAGAGCAATGATTCCGCGATTCTTTTCACCGGACACACTTTCATCCGACCATGTTTTACAGATAATGTGGTGTATACACCCTGCCAACTCAATCCTGGATTGATTTAAATTATTCGGTAGGTAGTCCTCAACTTTTTAAGCCTTATTGTTCCTTAGTTTTGATATCGCTATCTATGAAGGCCTGTTTTCATTCGGGTGGAGGGCTATCATCCACGTTGAATGATTTATTCTGTCTGACAGTGGAATATTGGTCCTCTTCGCCATTAAATAGTCCGGAGATGTATGTTAGTGGCAAACTCTTTCCACATATTGGTAAAGCTTTCACTTCTTCTTGTAGAAGATCAAGTGCTTCTCTACTTTTTTTCACCACTTTCCTTTCCTTTTTTATAAAATGAGCGCACGCTCAAGGGGTTTATGTAATCTTAAAAGGTTTGTATACAGCGCGGGCGAAAGAAGTTTAGGGAGGAAGAAAAGACAGGTACCGATGTACATTTTTAAATGTTTGCAAGTTATAACGACCAGGAAACACAGAGATCGGCAGAGCATTCCAGAAGCGAGTTGTACGGCTTAGGAAAGAATCACGATATTTTAGAGTACGTCCGAAAATGGGCTTGAGGGTATACTGATGAGCATTCATAGCGAGACGGGGGTTAAGGTTGAAAATTTTAATGGGCGGAATGCTACTGGCGATTTCAATGGAGCACTGTGGGTGGAAATAGCGATAAAACAAAGTCCGGCAGGAGGCATTACGTCGGTGTTCGAGGGTGCCAATTGATTGACTGATATTAGTATCAACTATGAGTTTTATTGCACGGTTTTGAATCCTATCTAGCAGGTGCAGAGATGTTTTAGGAGCACCTGACCAGATGTGGGCATTGTATTCTAATTTTGAGCGGCCTAAGGGGGAGAAATATTTCCTAAATCGAAATAAGTTGTCACTGACCCACATACCGAGAATGGAAAGTTTATCGGTTTCGACGATACAAATGCATTCATGGATAAGGGCTGGGTGTTTAAATTTGGCTTTAACTACAGTAGACAGCCTTGTGTTTTCGAAGCATTAAATTCAACTCTATTGATAGTTCCCCAATTGGTTAAGCTGTTAATATCGGAATTTAATGAGCTTAACGTACGCTGGTGTTCCCGTTCTACAGCCGAAGAGCAGGGACGTGATGCAAAGCAGAGGATACTGTCGTCAGCAAAGGAATATATTGGGTTAGAAGTAGCAGATAAGAGATCATTAATGAGAATTAAAAAGAGTGTTGGGGACAGAACGGAGCCCTGGGGTACACCAGCATTTATTTTGTGAATATCAGACTTGAAACTATCCAAAACAACTTGAATTGAACGTTCCGAAAGTTAGTTTCTAATCCATTGAAGAAGAGAGTCGTCGATCCCAAAAGCACGCATTTTCGATAAAATAACCTGATGCCAAACTCTGTCAGACGCCTTAGAAATATCAAGTGCAACTACCTTACTTTCACAAGATTGATGTAGGATTTGGTCCACAAGAGTGGATCTGTAATATACACTTTGGAAGACACTGTGTATATTCATTGGGAAATGGATTGTAGTACACCTTCATTAATAG
This sequence comes from Volucella zonaria, assembly GCA_963966105.1. Lineage (NCBI taxonomy): Eukaryota > Metazoa > Arthropoda > Insecta > Diptera > Syrphidae > Volucella > Volucella zonaria. Next base: position 30,586,360 of record OZ014534.1, read on the forward strand.
AGAACACAGTCAACATTTGTTGACATCTATAGCACTTTACATTTTCAACAAACTGCCGTCCGAAATAGTAACACATAGTCAAAGGTAGCAACATATCGGAGTAAATTTTTAAGAAAACTTATTGCTTGGCTGTAATCTCACTAGCTGAGACTGAAACTTTGCTCCAAGTTATATTTTGATGCATCATACTTCTATGTTGATAAGTATCTCTCGTTACTTTTAATTCATACGCCTTGTGATTCTTATCATTAACAAATCCTTCTTGATAAAATTGGTTAAAACGCATGTTATATTGTATGTTTTTTTTAATAGTAATAAATATTATTTATGCATTTGTTACTGCCTGCTTTACGTCATAAACTGCATTATTTCCTGATTATAAAACCCGGAAATTTGCTTAATTAATAATTAAATGTGTATATGCTAGAAATTTAAAGTTTTTTCCTTTTTTTTATATAAAAAATAATACTAAGAAAAATATGTGTATATATACAGAAATAAAAACAAAATCAATTAATATATAAACGACGGTAAAAGCAAAAAATACTGCAATGTCCCAAAGGCAGTAAAAATGTTTGGTCGTTCGTCAAAAATATTAGAAATTCTGCCTCATCCACCATCCCAATGCTCACTTGTAATGATATTTCAGCTGTCAGCTCTCTGGGCAAGGCTAATCTGCTTCCTGCACACTAAGAGGCCAGCTCAACACTGCTAGGTTTTGCTTTATCTCCCCCTACACTTGTGTGCGTTCTAATATTCAATGGGACGAATCCACTTTCGCACTCGTGTAGTAGCAAGAGTACTTAAAAATCTTAATAGACACAATTCCATTGGTCCAGATGGTATATATCCCCTTCTTCTGAACAGGTGTTTTTCCACGCTGCCAAAACCACTGCGTTAAGGTCTCTCCTCGATCCCACTCTTTAAGGCTCTTTCCGAGCAAATGAAAAACAGCATTTATCCAGCTCGTCCCTAAGAAAGGCAAATCGTCTCTCTACAGACCCATTGCACTTATGTTCCTTCTTCGGATATAATGGAAATGCTGATAAAACGTCAGCTCATGAAATATCTCGAAACACGAAAACTTCTCAATAACCGGCAGTATGGTTTTCATAGCAACCAATCCACTCGTGGTTTGATGGCATGTTTCACCGAAAAGTGGAACCAAAGCGTACATCAATCCGGTGAAAGCCAGATAGTTGCACTTGATATTTCTAAGGCATTGGATAGAGTTTGGCATCAGGCTCTTTTGTCGGAAATGCGTGCATTTGGTATCGACCAATCTCTTTTTCAATGGATTAGAAATTACCTTTCGGAACGTTCAATTCAAGTTGTGTTGGATGTTTTCAAGTCTGATATCTACAAAATAAATAAATAAATAAATAAAGACGCAGGGTTTTGATCTGTCTCCGACACTCCTTTGCTGATGACAGTACTCTGCTTTTCATATTAGTTTCCGGACGCACGCCTGTAGAACGGGAAGGCCAGCGTATGTTAAGCTCATTAAATTCCGATATTAACAGCATAACCAATTGGGGAACTATCAACCGAATGGATTTTAATGCTTCCAAAACGCAATGCTGTCTGCTGTCAGACAAATACCCAGCCATTATCCATGAATGTCACTTGTATCGTCGAAACCGATAAACTTTCCATTCTCGGTATGTGTGTCACTGACAACTTACGTTGGAATGACCACATATTCGATGTCGCCAAAAATGCTGCGAAATGTCTAGGTTTCCTCAAGCTATGTAAGAAATATTTTACCCCCTCTGAACTGGCCTCAATATATAAGGCATTTATCCACCCAAAATTGGAGTACAATGCCCACATCTGGTCAGGTGCTCCTAAAACATCTCTGCACCTGCTAGATAGGATTAAGAACCGTGTGATAAAACTCATTGGTGATACTAATGTCAGTCAATCAATTGACACCCTCGACCACCGACGTAATGTCTCCTGTCTCACTTTGTTTCATCGCTATTTCCACCACCAGTGCTCCACTGAAATCGCCAGTAGCATTCCGCCGTTTCAAGCCCTCAACCATAACACCAGTCTCACTATGTATGCTTATCAGTGTGCTCTCAAGCCCACTTTTGGACGTACATTGAAATGTCATGATTCTTTCCTAAGTCATACGACTCGCTTATGGATTGCTCTGCCGAGCTCTTTAAATCCTGGTCATTATAACCTGCAAGGATTCAAAAGCAACCTGCTCCGGTATCTCTCTTTCGTCAGTTATAAAAAAAAGGAGTGCTAGATCGTCTGCAAAACCAATTAAATGAGCATTGTCTGGTAGGCTAAATATTAAGTTAATAGAAACAAAAAAAAGAATTGGTCCTAAGACTGACTGTTGCGGGATATTAGTATCAAGACATGCCTCTTCCGTGCTTACATATTCAAACACTTACCCGCTGCTTTCTGTTGAGTCAGTAGGATCCAAACCATTCAAGCGTGTTTCCTCGGTTAGCTAAATCAAAAGCTTTTATTAAATCAAGAAATAAACCAAATGTTTTGCGGTTATTGTCTAGTGGTGAATTGCATATGCCATTATATTCATTAGAAAGGACACTATTTCATCTTCAGTACACTTCCGTTTCATGAAACCAAATTGAGACTTCTTTTCTCAAAAAATTAAAGCATGCTACCAACCATGACCTTTTCAAATATCTTTGAGAATACCGATTAGAAGACATATTGGTTTATAGTTGTTCGGATGCCTAAAGCTAAAAATCCGTCGCAGAAGTTTTGTTTTGGGTTGGAGGAGTTAAATTTTACACACTGTAATAGATGAAGAATTTTGTTTTGAACTTTAGTCTATTCCAATCTGGCCAAGCAGTCAAGCAGCTAAAGGAAATGTGAGTTATAACGAGTAGGTACCTTTGTTCTAATTTAATCAAAATGCATCTTTGGAATATTGTTACGACATGGAGTCACTTGATTGTCATTAAAATCCGCATCGCACTGTTACAATGTCAACACAAACAAATTGATTATGCTCTATTTGTTGGTCAATGAAAACTTAGGTTCACCCAATTGAATCCAAAGGGGTACTTCCGTATTAAAAATGTTGTTAAATGTTTTCAAGAACTCTCATTTAATTGTCATGCAATGGAATTTACACAATGTAATATTTAAGGCTGCTCTAGACCAAAGTTTCATCTAAGACAAGATCTTTAACTATGGGGGCTATACGTGGAGTTATAATTCGCATCATTCAAAAACTTAATTTGAATGAAACAATCAATATAGAAAATTGAAAGTGACTAGTTGGGATGTATCTATGTAGTCGTCAATATCATTGCATTTTTTGTCTCAAAGGAAGAAAAATATTCGTACATATGTCTTGCAAGAACTATCGAAGCATATCCCTACTAAATGTCGCATATAATATCCTATCCAAACGGCACCTACCAGTGTAGCTTCCGGCCCTGCAGGTCGACTATAGACCAAATATTCACACTGAGACAAATCCTGGAAAAGACCAAGGGATTTCAGGTCGTGACTCATCATCGACTTCAAAGCCTCTATACCGCGATAGCCGAATTCGTTATCCCGGCAAAACTGATCCAGATGTGTCGCGTTAGGCTGGAAAACAAGCGCTGCAATTTGTAATTTGGAAGTAGCTCCTCCAATCTATTTCAAATATGCACCGGATTTCGGTAAGCAGATGCGCTATCATGTAACCTTTTCAATCTTGTTCTGGAGCAGATAATACGCACGATAATGCGATAATGCGGTGTCAACTTGAAAGGCACTATCTTCAACAGGTCCTTTCAGCTACTGGGGTATACGGATGATATTGACATCATCGGTCGTTCCCAGACAAGCTAAATTTGTTGGCCTTGAAGTAAACGAGGACAAGACTAAGTACATACTATCAAAAAACAAACCAGTCCACAGTCTAGGACTATTGATAGCAATAATTTCGATGTAGTTAAAGAGTTTGCCTATCTAGGAGTAAACGTTAATTTTACGAATGACACCCTAGTGGAGATCCGACGAAGAATTACACTAGGAAACCGTTGCTACTTCGGTCTGGCAAAACAATTGCTTTCAAAACTCCTAACTCGAAGGATGAAAAGTATGCTTTACAAAATCCTTATCCTGCCAGTTCTGCTGTATAGCGCCGAGTGCTGGACGATAAGCAGGAAGGCAGAACTGATACTGGGTTCCTTCGAAAGAAAAATTCTTCGACTGAAATTTGGTGCGAGGAGGGCGAAACAAGATGTGGATATAATCCAAAAAGTCAAAATACCGCGACTATATGGGCAATAATGCTCCAGCTAAGAGGATCTACGAAACTTTTTTTTTTAAAGAACTTAACACTCAAGTGGGTATGAATATACGTATAATGCCTCATCATGTGTTAAGTTTTTTGGAAAATGGGGTAGAGAGAGAAAGAAAGATTTTCGGGCTCAGTGGTTATTTCGCTCCATGGGTGACATCCAACATTTAGTGGGGAGACTAAATTCTTAGTGGAAGTTGGCTTGTTTTTGATTTCTTGTCAACTACTCATGTTAACTGAAAAAATGAATGTATTTCGGGCGGGGCTGGGATTCGAACACCGAACCTTCTGACTTGGAAGCTAGTCCACTACCACTTGATTCCCAGCCCCCAGGTTCGAGATGAGAAGGGAGGCCGAACCTCCGTTTTAAGGACCAAGCCATAGTGGATGCCAGAGCGCTTGCTCTGGGTAACTGGAAGCAGTGGAGCCGGGGTCGCAGAGGATGGAAGGCTGCAGTGTTACAGGCAGTGACACTTTACGGGTCGGGTCGTTAAGTAAGTAAGTACTATCAACGGCTCTGGGTACTAAAATCTTAAAATCTTAAGGCGTTCAATCTTAGGCAGAGAAACAAAATAGTTTCATAACTCATTTGTCTTTAGTGTTCAAATTTTCGGTCCGTTTACTACTTCAAAAGCTCTCGAAAAGTCGCTTAGTTAATCTTACATTTGATAACGGTGCGGTGATTTTCATGCTGAATGCCTTTTTTCTTTACAGAGGCTTTGTTATACGCGTTGTTTTAAATCCAAGGTGGCGCAAAAGTTGTCACTCGATGTAATTGGACTATAGTTTTTTTATGACTTTCGTTCTGCTCTTGGATTATGTTTACTTGATATCTTACTTTTTTTTTCATTAAAAAAAATGATATCGGCTAAGTGGCCGCCGCCAGAATTGATGACCATTCGGGTCCGATTTGTTGCATTTTCCATCACTCTTGCCAGAACTTCCGGCGATAAGGCCTCGCACTCTTGAGGGAGATTCTCTTTGAGGGCTTCAAGTGCCTGAGGCTTGTTCGAAAACCCCCACAAAAGGAAGTCTGAAACGGTTAAGTCAGGCGATCTTGCCGGCTAGTGCAAATCGCCAAAACGAGAGATAAGGCGACCCGGAAATGCAGCCCTTAGAATTTCGGTTCTGACTAATGCAGCATGCGCCGTTGCTCCATCCTGTTGGAACCCCATATTTTCCAGACTCAATTCATCCCAATTTGGAAGGAAAAAGTCATTGAGCATGGCTTTGTAGCGCTCGCCGTCCACAGTAGTCGTTCGGCCCACGGTGTTTTCCATAAAATAAGGCCCGATGATGCCTCCAGCGTAAACAGCACTCCATGCAGTAACTTTTAGCGGGTGTAATGGCTCTTCGTGGGTTGTACGTAGATTTTCGGCACTCCAAAAGCGATAATTTTGGTTATTCACATATCCACAGAGATGGAAATGGGTCTCGTCTAATCTTAACAATTATTACGCGTTCTTTAGGAATATAGCGATTCATGCCTTGTTGACGTGTATTTTGTATCTGTTTACTTCACAAATGTCAATGTAGAATTTACATTTTCCGCCATCTGCAAAAATTATATCGCCTTCCGATAGGGTGGTGACTTTTGCGCAACCTAGTGTAAGGATGTTATATTATTTTTATTTAATCTCGAATATTTCCTCAATATGCGAAGAATTCTTCTATGAGATCAGCTCATTGTTTAAATTGGAACTGTACTCTCTAAGATAGTTATAATTTAATTTTGATCTGCTCCCACTGCTATACAAATATTTTTGGCCGATCACTGAAGTTAATCGTGAGATATACATATATCGGCTGAAACAACAGCCAGCATGACAGCACCCACTGTTGTCTGTGCGGATTCTGATAGCTTGTGATATTAGTGTGGTAGAGTCATTGAATCGCATTCGTGTTACCTTGGTCTTTTTTTTTTATCAATTATCCAAGTAGCAGTCTTTAGAGCAGAGCACGTTTCCTCAAGTTGCTTAGTCTAAAGCTGGTCTAAGATATCTCTACATATCCAGGTATAAATTTCCGTTTTTTGATTCTTATTTCAGCATCAGAAATACCAGCCTAGTCCTGTTAATGAAGGAGTCTGATGTGAGCTTCGTTTGTTTCTCTAGTAATTAATGCACTCAGGGTGTTATTTGGTGGACGCTAGCATTCTGATTCCCACAACTAATTTGAAAGAGGAAGCCACTAGCCAGCAGAGTCTGTTTTATTAAAACGAATACTGCCCATCATTTGAAATTCCCAAACGAGCAGCTAAGTAACTTTTTAGACTTATATTCTTCAGGTTGTGCTGTTTCAGCTTGTATCAGGAGGTTTTCTATGAGGCTTTCTAATTTTGTTGTTCACCTTGCCTGGAAGCTGTGTCTTATTCCGTGGAGTATGAGTAAATTCTACAGTATACAAGTCATGGAAAAAATAATCTTTGGGAAGCAAGCCAATAGCTGTGACAAATCTGCCGCTAGCCGATATCTGCTACATTGAGGTAATAAATTTCCCCGTCTCGGTTACTGGTAAAAATCGTTTCATAACTTTTTTAAATGAACCCACAGATTAATGCTGCTAAGGCAGCTAAACCTTATTCACAACCACTGGTAAGTTAGTTTAGTTTTATTTATAATAACATGAAACTAACACAGACGATTAGTATTTTATGATTACTCAAACTAAGATCCGATGAATAGAGTATAATAAGAAAGCCGCTGAAAATTCCCCAACAAATCTAGTTCTAGATAAGCTCGCTTCAAACAATCTGAATTCATAGATTTCAAAAGAATTCCTAGTATCTTGCCATATGAATACAATTAGTAGTCTTGATACGTATGTGTCGTGCAAATTAATTTACCCTACAAGACTTCGGTTTGTATTAAATATGCCTTAATCGACTTAAAGAGTATCTATGATACATGTGTCTACACACATATAAATATACATATGCATGTATTTATTTACAATATATTAGGTGTAAGGAAAACGATGTCCTCTTCATGATAATAATTCGCTAGTGAAATGTGTAAATTTTAAACTCGCAATAGCTCAAACCTGTTCAAATGAAGTCCTGTTCAAAAGGATTCATTTCCGAAGCAAATCTATACAACTAGATTTCGAGAGATTCCTCTGCAAAGATAATGAGTATAGCTAATGAATGAGAATGTTTCCAAGCGTAGGAAATGTATCCAACATCTCGCCATCAACCGGTTTTTTTTCGAATTGTAAACTCATCGTAAACACAAGTCAGCTGATAGCAAAATTATATACTTACGTCCACCACCACCAACACCATTGATTACACGTGATACAATGCCTACACGACAATTGACCTTTATACAGGTTCAAATCGAGCGCGCGCGCACTATAATGTATCTGATGCATGAATCTAAACATAAAGACGACGTCAGAACAATGACAAATCGTATTTGTACAGCACTGTAACCTACACGCCTCTTCAGACTTCTTTTTTTCTACCTCCATTCTCCCTCTAACATATTTCTATATAATTTATGCTTCATTAGAACTTCGTCTCTTAATATGATGCAGACAAAAAAACTCACTAAACAATTGTGCTGCTGAGATATATACTTTTTTTTTGAATAACACATGCGCACGAATGTATATAAACGCATACTCGTACATCTAAGCATTGCATCTAAACAATGTATATATTCAAACCCATACAGTCTAAGTCAATGAAACAATTGTCGGCAATAAAACAAAACTTTGCAATTCAAAAAAAAAGGATCAAATCGAAAAACAAAAAGAATTTCCAACATACGGTATATTTGATTTTGGACGACAGTTACTTGTATTCCAGCACTGTCATTGCTGCAGTGACTATTCACTGTTTTCAGGAATTGATTACTCAGCCATTAACAAATAGGCGGCAGCACTGACTTCGTATCTCATATACCAACCGAACGAACTAAATTATACCCAAGTGCTGTGCTGTGCTATGCTTTGTATGCGAATGAATGAGATATTTTTCTCCAAACAAATCGGCAATGTTGGCATTCTTGCTTTGAACTGCAAACTGTTCGGTTGTTGCACGTTAACTAGAAGAGCAAACTTTTAGATACAAAATTATTCAACATACAAAAACAAAAAAAAAATATTTATGTAAAAAAATTGTCTCTTTCCATTTTTTAAATTTTTAAAACAATTAATTTTAAATTTAAAAATACGAATTTTATAAATTAGCAGTTATTTTATATTCTATAATAGATTTTAGAAAGATTTTTTTTTGTAAAAAAGAATTTTCTTTTTCGAACGCGATCGTTTAGAAAGTTCGGGAAGTATTGTTTTTTAAAAAAAAAGTCGTTGCGTTGTATTACGGTTTCGGAGCGGGACTTACGATTTAAATTTCAATTAAAAAGAAATAAGACTAGGCTTAGATATATAAGTTCCCTCTTTGACTAATTTTTGGAAATTGGATTGAATCTCTGGAAGAAGGATGAGTTTTCATAAAAGTAACTCAAGAACGCCTCTGGCGGAAACAGAATACACAGTGAGTAACACATTACAGACTCAATTTTTCTACTAGGATTTCGTTCTGTATCTTTGAATCTATTAATTGAGAGTGAAGGATTCCTGCTGGGGGGATTATTTTTATATGAAATTGTTTCGTTGTTTTTATTTTTAATTATAATTTCCATAAGTGTGTGTATGACGATCGGGTGTTTCAGAAACACTGTTGCGTGACTGAATGTCCTTAAAATGAAAATGTCGTACATATGTATGAATATGTATCTCATATCTCATGTGTTGTTATAATATTTTCCATGTGGACTATAACTTTGTTATTCAGTTTTTTTTTTCACAAAATGACATACCAGTCGCTAGGATACGAATATTGGAACGAAATGTTTGACAAAAAAACAAAAAAAAACCACCCTTATTCGATGTGACGTGTGATAAGTGTGATGACTATGAGAGAGTTTGTTAGGTTCAAGCCAACTAGCAGAACAGCAAATATTGCAGCTCCAGATACTTTTCGCTTTACGTTTACTTTTTTTCGCTTTACAACGATTTGGTTGGGTTAAGCCAGTGGAATTTTCCACTGAGGTAGGAAAGAGTATAAAAGAAAATGAAATAAAATAGCAGTTAAATGTTCTATGTAAGCAAATTGAAAGAAATTTTGCGGTTGCTTTGAAGTAGATTTTATTGGTTTGCCATTTCTCAGCGAGGAGTTTTGAAATACGAATTCAAGTGTTGTCCATTGTCGATGTTCTTTTCTATTGTTTTGTTCATGTTTCTCCTAACTTTTTTAAGGACTTGGATTTTATTTTCAATGGGGTTAAGAACATGGTTTGATTCCTACTTTATTTTTTGTTCCGAAGAGGACGCACGACTTGGGTTGTACCGCATGAAATGTCCGATTTTCGCTCAGTCTGAAATCAGAAATTCTCGAATGAACTTCTGTGCCAGAATGTTAAATTTTATTTTTTTATAAAATAAAGTGGTACGTGTACTTGATGTGTTAGAATTGTAGGTTTCGTTACAAGTACCGTTATTTTTTTTCTAGAAATTATTTACAATGCTGTCGGCAGTTCAAATTCAAACCTTCTTCCTTTACGAATTGAAAATTGGACATAATGCGTCGTTGGCAATTAAAAACATTAATGACGCATTAATGAGGATGTAATGGTAAACGAAAAGACTGTACGACTGTGGTTTGGAAAGTTCCATTCGGGAGATTTCAGCCTCGAAAATGAATCACGTGAAAAGCCGGAAACGTTAGTTGACGACGATATTTTAAGACCAACGGTGGATTCGGACCCAAGAAAATCATTGCGGGAGATTGCACAAAGTTTCCGCAATGACAATATGTCGATATGTTTCTCTCATAGGAAAGGTAAAGAGACTCGATAAGTGGGTACCCCATGAACTGAACGAATCCCAAAAACCAAAGCACACCCCCAAGCCCGATCTTCACCCAAAAAAGCTTATGGTGACAATTTGGTGGACATCGAAAGGACCAATCCACTTTTCATTTCTTCAACCAGAAGAAACGATAAAGGCTATCAAATATTGTGAGGAGATCGACATATTGCATACCAAATTGGCTGAAAAGCAACCTGCGTTAGTCGGTAGGCATGGTCCGATCCTTTTGCATGACAATGCTAGACCCCATACCTCACAAGCAATGGTGCAAAAATTGTTGCAGTTGGGATTTGAAATTCTTCCACATCCACGGTACTCTCCTGATATTTCCCCAACAAATTACCATCTTTTCCGCAATCTGGATTCATTTTGACGACAGAAGGTCTTCCGTAACCGAGCAGAGGTCATAAAAGCCTTTGAAGATTTCATTGCCTCAAAAAGTCAGCCCTTCGACGAGAAAGGAATATTTGACCTGGTGTCATGGAAGAATGTCATAGATGCCAATGGATCCTATTTTGGTTGAATAAAAATTTACGGAAAAATAATTTGTATTGGCTTTTAAATTTTCACTATAACATCGGACATTTCATGTGGTACAACCCAATATCATATATGTATGTTATGTGGTCGTTAAGAGACAACAATTTTGCATATTTGCATAGCTAATGGCTTTTGTAGCTGTTTTACGATTAAGTGCTTTCAAAAAAAAAAGAGAAAAGCGGATTAAAGAAAAGCTTCATCTAGGGGTAGAAGAAGGGAAGGTGGCATTTCCATATTTACATTGAGATGACTGGTATTTGCAAAAATTATCTTCTGCTGCTTTCTTGTTTTTTTTTTTACACAATTACAACTATGATGAAGTTCGACCTTCGATGTTGCGTCAGATTTTTTATTACAGACTATGTGTAACAATGCAAATTCCATTATTATAATCGCTTTGGTGTTAAAAGGTATTCAAGCACGCGATTGTTATACGGAAAGCTTTTATTATTTTGAACACTCAAAGTGTGATACATTGATAAATTGCACAAATCATACTTATATAAGCGAGTGATTTAGATATGGGTGAATCTTTTTATTTTTATCAGTTTTGGGTGCAGTAGTTGCCCTCGAAATAAGTGCTGACGTAGTGAAGGCTGTTATTACATATTTCGATGTGGTGACTTGCTTACTGTGTCTTTTTTAATTTTTATTTGCACTTAAACAGAAATTGTGACATTTCTGATGGTAAAAAACAAGTTCCTTCTTTGTGATTCTCATAGATTTCGGTACACAATTTCTGAGGAATTGTTTATTGTTGTTTTACTTACAACAGCGATGAAATTGGTATGCAAAACTTATAAATAAATTCTAAAAATATATGGTATCCTTTTAAATTTCAAATATGCGCTTTCAAACTATGTCCTATTGTAAAGTAAGACGCGCACGCTATTGTGCAGATTCTGTTTCCCTTTTAAACGTTTAGTTTTTTATGTTTTTCTTAAAACGTACTATTCACCAGGCGTATTAATACCCGAATAAGGTACCGATTCAAAAAATAATAACGTTGAATGTAGAGAAAACATTTATACATCACAATTCATTTATACGTCATACTGATCTTTTACGAAAGATAGCCTATATCTTCGCATGGAAAATTTCGTTCGGGTCTGTTGGCTTATTGAAGCGTGATGAAGTGACAAACAAAATTTTACGTTTTTTTTAATCTAAGAATACGAGAGTACAATTTTCCTTATTTATTTTAAAAGAATAAAACTTACTTTGGGTGAGGTCATTTTTCTTTTTATGTGGCCCATTTTTAGGTGCGGCTGTGCGAATTTGACGTTGTCATTTGTCTTGTTATATTGTTTTATGAAAGTAAACAATACTTCTTCCTGTCTGAAGGGGAAAACAAATTTAAAGCCGGCTCGATTTCTACTCCGACTTAATTTTATTGATTCTTTTTCTATCCTCGTAAAGAAAATAGCATATACATTTGTAGCAATAGCTATATTGCTTAAGCCTCCGACGAGTTCCAAAATAACGCAGGAATTCAAGACCCCCTGAATCCAGTCATTGAGTTCGGTCTAGGTCACAGGCCATGCTAAAATTCTAAGAAATGTTATCTCCGATAAACTACAGCATGTAGATACGATGATAAAGAAGACTTTTCAGGGCCCAAGCTGGCGTTGGTGCTGCTTGCAAACTTGAACTGGATTTCTATTATCGATTGGGTTTTTGAGGAAGCGTGTATCTCGATTTCCTTCGCAAAAGAGAAAATATACATTTTTGGTTTGAAATGATGGTGAGAAAAACTTTTTGCATTACGATTTCCATACTAACTTAGGTGGTGCTATATTAAGGGGAGAATAAGAGCTTCAACTAAAATGACTCTACAGTTCTACCGGTCTTTAGCTAACTGCCTCCAGTTGCTTGCACACTATATGTTGGTTGAGGTCCTCTTCTACTTGTGCTTCCCGACTAAAATTCGAAGATTCTGCGGGCCGAAATATTGGCGTCCATTCGCTCTACATGTTCCAGCCATTACAGGCGACTGATGCGCCGTATTCTGACCAAGTCGATGTCGCTGAACAGCTCGCATAGTTCGTCGTTAAATCCTTTCCTCCAAGGCCCGTCAACGCAAACGGGACCGAATATTATTATCACCAATTGCAAGGTGATTTGTGCTAAATATTCCACCTCTTTCATTCTCGTTGTTTGGTCCTCTAGACGTATATCCAGCATAATAATGTTGATTAAAACAATTGTATATAGTCTCCTACTATTTGTTCGTTTTTATGACGTATCCCCTACTTTTAGCAATCTTGCAGCTTCTTGTTTTTTCTTTCGCAGTAATTATATGTAGTTTCTGATAAACACGGAATTTCCATCAAAGTCAACATGGATCATATAGTTAATAACAATTAGCTCTCATCATCTTAGATTTAAAATTATGAAATTACAGTATAAGTAATTTTAATTTTTTATTTTTTAAAGAACTTAACACTCATGTGGGTATGACTACACTTAAGTTAAGTTAGTCGGCGAGATCCCTTCTTTAGATTTAAAACAGAGACAGGGGTGAAAATCTTTTTAAAAATATTGCTTTTAAGTGCTTTAAAATCGACGACGTTACGGGTATGTCGTGCCATAGATTAAACCTGGGAAAGAAAGTCATCTTCATTTTTTGGGTTGGAGCTGACTACACTGTTCCCACTTATACACGGTTCCATACTACATCAAAGCTATTGTCGACAATTGCGACATTCTTGTACATTGACAAAGTTTTGCTTTCGTCCACCTCATTTTGGCCAGTTTTATGTCTTCACTCGCAAGGACAGCGATAAATTATGTTGCTTATTTTAGCGGATGCTAGTAAGTTCATATATTTCTGGGCATCATGCTTCATTATGGTATCTTAATCCTTTTATAAAGCCAATGGCTTTAGAGAGTAATATATATTTGACTAGAAATATTCTTCCCTTCAGTTTTGTCAGCCGAAGAAAAGCTTTATTCGTCCTTGTTCTAGTTTATTGGGTTATTCGGCTGGCAACTTAATTTGAAAGAACTTAGAGACGAAGTACGACTGTGATTAAATATTTAGGCCTCCTTCATCTTCTTCAAATGTATGAGGTTATTTTCTTTCTAGGATAGACCCTGAGCTACTGTTTTCATTCCAGTTTATTCGATTATTGCTTTTTCCCGAATTATTGCTTAATAAAAATTTGAATCATGGACCTTATGCGTTAAGCTTTTAAAATTTCTAACATGTTTCTGGAAGTGAATTCTTTAATAATTTAAGACTGCTTGTGCTTCAACTCCTTTTTGGAAAGACCTCATTATGATAAGTCTATCTTGGATGGATAAGAAATTTTATAACTCCCCGACGTGTTCAAATCAAGCATATCAAATAGCATTACTGATACCTTTACAGCTGAATATAGTTTCTATTTCTGATTCTACTTGTACAATCGAAAATTCTACGAGTGAATTTAGTTTCTATGACCCGTGCAACAGCGAAAAAAACTCGTCGAGTAAAAATTTGAAAAGCAGAGTGACCAAGGGACGGGTCCTATTTTAAGAATTTTTTCATCAGGTCATAAGGATCGATTTGAATGTGTTTTTTTTTTTATAATGAGTGTGAGCTTAAGAGGTTTTTGTACCCTTAAAATATTTGTACACAGCGCGGGCGAAGAAAAGGACAGGTACCGATGTACATTGTTTTTAAATGTTTCTAAGTTATAACGACCAGTCTTAATCTTCTGATCGAACTGCCGGGCAATCAGGCTTCACCTTCTAAGGTGAAATAGGGTAGTGGTGAGCAAGTGATGGTCCTTAACTCAATTGAAAGATCACTGTAGCGTGTTTTCTACGCCTTTGCTGGCCTTATGGTGCAAATAATACTAACAACGTTGGCCTCCAAATCATAAGTTATCACCGAGTTTTCGGTATACACATATCAGCAATTCATTCTGATATATACTTCAATATGATTTAATAAAATTTTAGGATTTTTCAAACGGTTTTTAGATGGTTCAGATGGTTCACAATTGTATCAATAGATATACATATACAACGTCAAAAGGCGTCAAATCGCAAAATCATGTAGACCATGTATTGCGTCTTAATGCTTTGCCAGCTTTCAACTGCTTAATAGATCAGTCAGCGAATGAACGACACAAATAATACTCCTGTGCCTACCTTTCTCGCATCAACAATTTTTCACAGTTTAGACGGACAAATCAAAAAATTTGTATCTTTTTGCACTGTTTTGTTTATAGTAGCGCTATTTTTCTGAGTATACTTATTAGTGCTATTGTGGTCGATGATCGTGTGTTGAAATACGTTTGGATTTATTATTAAGTGCGGTTGAGTTTAGAAGATTCGCTGGATCTCCCCTAATTCGTCAAGGATAATGATTCTTGGGTATATTCTAAGAAAAAATCGTTCTACAGTGAGGGTCAATCTCCAAAGTTAACATCATTTATCCAGGCTTTGTAAAAAGCCTTACTTTTTATCTGGTCATACTAATGGTAGAAACTTTTATAAGTTTTACTATTTTTGTCTTATCAACGTAGCAATATTAATAAATATTAATTAATATGTTTGCAGAAACACCCATCGATTTTATGTTACTTGGGAAAACCTGCAGCAGGTAAAAAATGGAATTTATGATTTTTTACTTACGTTTCGAACAACAGTTGTCAATAAGAGTGGTTTTCCAAGAATTAATAATTTTCAAATAAAATTGCATAGCTATTAAAAATTTTTAAAGTGGGCTCGTTTATTTGGCTACCTGTGAAAACCCTCATTTCTTTATCCTGTTCCTTAAAAGTTCTCAGAAACAGTTAGTTTTGGGGTATGAAGGCCTATTTCAATTATTAATGGTTTACGCCAAGGTTACAGTTGCTTGGAAACGCTATTTGAAATGTCTGCCTTTACAAACCAAGAATACGCAGACATTATTTACGGTTATGGGCTGTGCAATGGAAGTTCAACTAGTGCGCAAGAACCATGAACTTTATCCTAACCGACGACTTCCTAGCAAAGGAGCATTTGGAAAAACGTATCGAAGGCTTCGAGAAACGAGATCAGTTTCAAATGCACGACCTAACGCGAAAGCTCTACAAGTAAGAAGAATTTCGGTTGATGAAAGAATTCTGGAAGCTATTACAACTGATCTATCAATTAGCATCAGACGCTGTTTCCAGACACAGATAGAAAATTTATAATGTCCTTACATGGAGAATATATTATCTTCTTCCTACTACTTCCCGATGATTTAGAAAAAAGACTTGAGTTTTCTAACTGGTTGCTAGAGCGGAGCTAGGATGACAACGAATTTATTAGCAGAACTCTTTGGACGGAGGAATCTCAATTTGTAAGAGATGGGATCACAAATTTTCATAATCTTCATACACGTGGTTTCAAAATCGATTCCCCCATAAACCGAAGAAACGACTTGCAATTCCAACATTTGTATTCGGAATTTAATCAGTACATCTGCACATCATCAAAAATAAATTTTGTCTTTTAATTTATGCCTCTTTACGCTGACTTTTTGTGTTTTAGTAGTTGTTTTGAAAGTTTCATTGGACAAGCCCCATCCGTAGATATCGCTCCAACGCACTGAGGCGATTAAATCTGAAAAGCGAATACTGGTTCTGATTAAAATAAACGTATTCTAAAATTGTTTTGATTTTAAAATCAAATTTCAAGCAATTTTGAGTCCCACAAAAAAATAAACCATGATGTTTATACGAGGGCGGGTCAATAAGTCCGTGACTTTTGGATTAAAACAGATTTTTTGATAAAAAAATAATTTTATTTTTCAACGCAGTCTCCCTTGAGCTCTATACACTTTGTCCAACGCTTCTCCAATTTTTTTATCCCTTCCAAAAAAAATGATTTGTCGAGGTCCTCAAAATGACGAGGTGACTTCATCATTGGAGTCAAATCTTTTTCCACCAAGCCATTTCTTCAGGTTTGGGAACAAGAAGTAGTCGCTCGGAGCCAAATCTGGAGAATAGGGTGGATGAGGGAGCAATTCATAGCCCAATTCATGGATTTTTGCCATGGCAACTGCACATGTGTGCACCCTTGCATTGTCTTGGTGGAAAAGAACTTTTTTCTTGGCCAAATGAGGTCGTTTTTTTTTTCAAATCGTCATTGAATCGGTCCAATAAGTTGGCATAATATTCCCCATTGATTGTTCTTCCCTTTTGAAGGTAGTCAATGTGGATTATCCTGCGTGCATCCCAAAAAACAGTCGCCATAACTTTATTGGCTGACAAACCCACCTTGGCCTTCTTTGGCGCCGATTCACCCTTAGAAACCCACTGTTTTGACTGTTGTTTGTTCTCTGGTGTGTTGTGATGGATCCATGTTTCGTCCACGGTTACAAAACGGCGCAAAAACTCCTCCATATTGCGATTAAACAACGCCAAACCTTCCTGTGAAGTTGTTACACGATTGCGTTTGTGGTCGACTGTGAGCAAACGCGGCACCCATCTTGCGGAAAGCTTTCTCATGCCCAAGTGATCATTCAAAATTGAAACCACTGAGCCATGCGAGATCCCTACGGCTTCCACAATCTCTCGCACTTTCAATCTTCGGTCGGCCAACACCATATCGTGAATGGGTGTAGAGACCTCAACTGGGCGTCCAGGACGTTCTTCATCTTCAGTGCTTGTACGGCCACAACGAAATTCTGTAAACCACTTTTTTACCATTGAAATCGATGGTGCAGAGTCCCCATAGTATTTATCAAGCTTAGCCTTGGTCTCGGTAATGGTTTTTTTTCGCAAGAAATAATGCTTAATAAGCACACGAAATTCACTTTTTTCCATTTTCTCCTCAAATTAGTGAGTAGTCTGATAAAAATAGCTGTCAAACACAAACTAACTGACGCAGCAAGTTTAAATTTTGACAGGAGTCAACTGACAGATGCCTGTTGACAGGAGCAGTGTTGCTGTTTCAGTAAAGAGGTCAGAAATTCAAAAAGTCACGGACTTATTGATCCGCCCTCGTACTCAACGAACATAAAGTACTTTAGTTCTAAGACTCGTTAATAATCTAATTTGTCACCACCCTAGTATTTTGCATTGTTTTTTTGCTTTTTTTTGTATTATATTCCTTTTAAAAATGGTGCTAAGTCATTTTTTCTATATGTTTTTTTTTTTGAAATGTGAAAATTAATTTCGCATTTAAACTTTAGTGGGGTAGATGACAACATTTTTTCCTATTAGGTCGTGTATTAAGGGAACGCATACATTTATATATTTTTAGAAACCAATCAATTAGATGATTGATAACCGTCTGATGAATTGAAAAATCATGTTTTGAGGGAACTCAGTGTTATGTACACGCGATGGTTACTGCCCACGGGATTGCGTGTATGGAAAGCTACCCTCAAGATGTTTTACTTGCACTTTCGGTTGATTCAAATCCTCCAAAAATTTATTTTGCAATTTTTTAGAACTAAATACGTTTAATAACTAATTCTAAGATACTTAAAATAGAAAAAGAACATAAATGTCACTTCTTAGTGATTCTCATAATTTCGGATACACAGCGATACACGCATTGTTTAAATAAAACTGTGAGGCGCAATTTGTAAATGTAATCCAATGGGAATTTCTTCTTTTTATCATATTGCAAACTACAAATAATGTGAACTATAAAGGTGTAAACAAAACAAAAACAACCTGCATCAAGGTCGCGAGAGAATATTACAAGTTACAAATCATCGTTGCCCATATCAACAGTAAATATTTTTTTTTTTTCCCTGATTCACTTAATTCTCGTATTTGTGATAAGAGAAAAAAAATTTCACACTTTTTGATTCATTTGATTTATTTCAAGTTCAAAAATTTACGCTATCGCATTGTCATTCAGGCGTGCAGCATTAGTGCCATCAGCATGACTAAATGCTTTTGAATGAGCGCAAGCAAAGCATGTCTAAGTGGAAAATTTAAAGGAAAAGATGTGATTTACAAGTAAATATATCATTTAAAATTTGGGGAAGTACTTCAGATGGAAAGAACCATCGTTCATTTCTGTTATCAAATTTGAAATAATGTGTCCGCAGAAAATTGAAAATGTCTTTGAGGGCTTTTTGAAAGCTCAATTTCTGATAACATTTTTGAATTAATAACCCAGACAAAATAGGCGAAAAAACGTGCTCAGTTTGCCTTAATTCCCAGCAAGCTGGATTTTTGTATAGGTCTTGAATACGTCATCACAAATGCTATGTCAGAAGTTCCCATCGACCCCGGTTGTGCGTCGTTTTTTATCCGAGGTCAATGGCCACAAGCTTTTGTTTTTTGAAAGGGTGAGACCTATCGGAAAATGGATGAGAGCAAGTTTATAGATCGTGAAATTCTCTACAAAAAAGATGTCAAAACTTTTTTCCCTGCGAAGCACCGTTCTCGAACTATCGCCATTTCAGACCGTAGATATGCACACATTTCCGCACCACTTCTGAGGTAGTGTTCTCGGCGCTTTTATTTAACGTGGTTCCCCCAGTAGGAATACTCCACGATATATTTTGATCGATGAAATTCAATGCGGCAATACTTTAGTAATAGACTGAAAAATGTAGCAGCAAGAAAATTACATTTTTCGTCATCAAATTCTACATCAACACTCGTTTCTTCCTCTTCGCTCTCTTCCTCGTCTTTCTTCCGCACATAGCGCGGGCGAAGGAAAATCAGGGAGGATGGAAAGAGAGGTACCGGTGAACGTTGGTTTTAAATGTTTGAAGGTTATAATGACTAGAAAATAAAGAGCTAGGCAGGGCATTCTATAAGCGAGTTGTACGGCTTAGGAACGGATGACGATATTTTAGGGTACGTCCGAAAGTGGGCTTGAGGGTATACTGATGAACATTCATAGCGAGGCCGATTTTACGGTTAAAAGTTTGAAGGGGCGTAATGCTACTGGCGAATTCTTTGGATCACTGGTGGTGGAAATAGCGATAAAATAGAGTGAGACACGAGACATTACGTCGGCGCGTTCGAGGATCTCCATTGTTTGAGTGATATTAGTATCACCTATGAGTTTTATCTCACGGTTTTGAATCCTATTTACCAGGTGGAGAGCCGTTTTGGGCGCACCTGACCAGATGAGGGAATTGTATTCCAATTTCGGGCAGATAAATGCCTTATATATTGTGGCCCGATTAGAGGGGGTGAAGTATTTTTACATCGCATGAGGACATTTGGCAGTGTTTTTGACGAAATAGAATATTTGGTGATTCCAACGTAAGTTTTCATTGACACACATACCGAGAATGGAAAGTTTATCGGTTTCGACGATGCAAGTGCCATTCATGGATAATGGCTGGGTATTTGAATTTCGCTTTAATGACAGCAGACAGCATTGAGTTTTGGAAGCATTAAATTCCACTCGGTTGATAGTTCCCCAATTGGTTATGCTGTTAATATCGGAATTTAATGAGCTTAACATACGCTGCCGTTCCCGTTCTACAGCCGAAGAGCAGGGGCGTGAGTCCGGAAAAGAATATGCAAAGCAGAGAGTACTGTCATCAGCAAAGGAATATATTGGATTAGAAGTAGTAGACAAGAGGTCATTAATGAAAATGAAAAAGAGTGTCGGAGACAGAGTGCACACCAGCATTTATTTTGTAAATATCAGACTTGAAACCATCCAAGACAACTTGAATTAAACGTTCCGAAAGGTAATTTCTAATCCATTGAAGAAGAGAGTCGTCGATCCCAAAAGCACGCATTTTCGACAAAAGAGCCTGATGCCAAACTCTGTCAAATGCCTTAGAAATATCAAGTGCAACTGTCTGGCTTTCACCGGATTGATGGTTCCAATTTTGGGTGAGACATGCCATCGAATCACCAGTGGACCTGTTGCTACGAAAACCATATTGTCGGTCATTGAGAAGTTTTCGTGTTTCGAGATGTATCATGAGCTGCCGGTTTATCAGCGTTTCCATGACCTTGGAAAGAAGGGACGTAAGTGCAATGGGCCTGTAGGAGGAGAGAAAAGAAGATTCGCCTTTTTTAGGGACAGGCTGGACGAATGCTGTTTTCCATCTATGACGGGCCTTAAAAAAAACTTGAGATTGTGTCAATTGTTTGTCGTGTGGTATTGATGGCTTGACTCTGTCAAATTGCCTATTGTTTATTTTTCGGGATTTGACTTCGGTGCAGTTAACTGACACGTTCGAATGTCCTGTAATCTAATAGGGTGTGATTCTGTATTGTTAAACTTTATTGATCAGAGATAAGCGAAGAAACGACAGTCTTCAACTACCTTAGATTTTATGGTTACCTATTTATATAAATCTATTGCATAGATATATGTGCAATATATTATAATGAACTTAGCCTGAGCGAAACAACAAACTGCTGCCAGCTTAGAAACGCTTGAAAGATGGTTTCAGTGTTAGCGAAGACTAAAGAAGATCCACGCACAAACGTTGCTTTTGAATTCACCTTTCATGCGAATGAAAATGGGCTTACTGACACCCACTTCGCAGTGTCTCCATTCAATTAGGTAATCGAGGACCTTTTTGAAGTCGATTTCAATTAGATGTGGGTCAGTTTATTTAAAAGTCTACGGAGAAGCATAATAATTAACTCAAAATATGGTTCAATTGGGCTAAGTATTTCCCAATCGAAGAGCAGAATATGCGGCAAGCCTCATGCAGAAGCAAGTCTTTTTTTCCAATGCTGACATCCAGACGACTATACCCAATGGGAGAATTGGTCTAACGATCGTAGTATAGGGTACGTTTCCGAGAAGAGTGCATAAGACATATTGCAGGATGTTAGAGAGTGTCTGTGGGTATGTGCTCTACATATAGAGAGTGGCCACAAACAATTCTATTCAGGCCGGTGCTCTCTGATGTAATGAGTAGCCCCTTGAAAACTAGTTTCAATAACAGAGGAGAGAGTACACCTCCTTGAGATGCACCTTTGCACTGTTCCTTTGGTGGTTTTTTTCTTGTGGAGCGAGAGGTTGCATTTATAGTATTACTATTGAGGATCAAGCCGCTGACAGAGTCATTTCTGCCTAGTTCTTGAAAAGAAATGGTAATCGAGGAATTGGTAACGTTTTCAAAATTACTCTCGATGCCAAGAAAGTCGTCTTCGTATTCTGTTTGAGAGGAGTTGATTTGTGAATAGGCCCTCAAAAAGATTGTAGTGAATTTTCTGCCGATTTTCCTCTTTTGGTAGGTGTGCTGAAAGTTGGGTAGGCGCTTGAGTTTAAGGCTGCATGAGATGTGAAGATCGTAAATTCTTTCGAGGGTTCCTAAGACTAGAAGTATATCCTTAGGGAGAACATGAGAAAGCTGTGTTTGTCTTTACCTAGACACTAGGTATTATAGCTAAAGCTAGACAAGTTTTGAGAATACACAGATATCTTGAAAACCATCGGGTCCTATTTAGTGTTTTATATGATTTGAATATACATAACAGATTTGAACTGTTTAGTGTCTGGATTAATTTGCTGATAGAAAAAATTCTTAAAGTAGGCATAATTGCTAGAGTCTTAATTTTTTTTTTTGCGCCAAAGATATCAGTAGCCCGGGGTGCCTGCAAGCACGATTCGCTATCCTAATTGCTCGATTCCAGGAATATACCTACGTGCTAAACCACACCCTACACACTTCGAGCACTCTCCCCACGGGACTGCCGTTAGGTATTACTTCTCGCGGCCTGTAAGCAATCTATGCTATATTTTCTATTGTATATTTGCAGATGCAGATGCACGTCTTATTTGTTCGATCCTTGGCAGCTCGTTTTGCACGTTTGTTAAGAATGTGCAAATCTCCATCCAATTTTCTTCTGACTGCAATATTTGGTCAATTATTGACTGTGGGTTTGGTATGTCAGTTCTCCATCCCATAAAGCGTATGCAATGGAATATTGCATGCTCTGCGTCTTCTTCATTATTTGCGCAGTCTGGGCAAAAAGGTGAGCGATCGTGTCCGAAACGGTGTAGATAGATCATCTGCAATGATGTCAATTGGGACGATTCCAGTTATAATAAAGGCGTCAGACATCGATCGAAGACCGCTAAGTAGCTTAGCGCTTAGTGTCGGTATGTTGACGATAGTCTCCACTTTCCTTTTAGCCTCCTTCGTTCTTAATGCCTCTGCCCAGACTGGGGCGGCATACAGAAGGATTGATGTTGTTACCCTGGAAAGTATAATTCTTCTAGTGCTTCCAGATCCACCGATATTAGGCAATATTCGCGATAGAGCTACATATACTTTCGAGGCTCTTTCACATACGAGTACGAGTATATAACCCAAGTGCTTTTTGTACTGCAGGTTGTTATGAAACATAGCTCCCAAGTAGTTAAATTGTTTCTTTGGGCATGATGATTTTGTTATGGTTCTGAAAATTGGCGAATTCAATAGTTTTTCGACTTGTTATGAAAACTGCTTCGGTTTTAGATCCGGCGGAGATAAGCCAATCTTTTGTCAGAGCGATTGCTTCATTTACGGCTGATTCCACTTGATGAATGTCTTCGACGAATCCAATTATCGTTACTCTCTTGGGCAATGTTAGTCGTATGACTCCATCATACATTATGTTCCATAGCAGTGGTTCTGGGACCGATCCCTCTGGGACACACGCAGTAACTTTGGAGGATTGTACTCCTATATCCGGATGGTACCTCATCCCCCTTTTCTTAAAATAAACCGTAACTATCCTCAGCAAATAGTACTGTAGGTTCATCCTAGCATTTGCCTTCCACAGAGTTTAAAGCGCTTTTAACGTTCAGCGTAAATACCACAAAATATTTCTCCGTCGATGGCACCCTTTGCGATATCGACTACCGCTCTACAGCTGAACGGTCTTTTCTGAAGCCAAATTGGTTGTCTGAGAGGGGTCCTTTCTTTTCTGGTACTGCTAGTAGTCTATAATAAATCATCCTCTCGACAATCTTTCCAATGGTGTCTAAGATATTGGACCATAGGAGAAAGGCTCACCAGGGGGCTTCTTTCATTTTTGCAGCAGAACCAAATGCCGTGTTTTCCATCTTTCGAGAAAGGTTCCAAGGTTCCTTCTTCTAGACACTTTTGCGTTGTTGTTATCAAGAGGTCCGATCTATTTTAGGTAGTTGCCTTTATTCCTTTATTCGAGATGCCGTCAGGTCCAGGGGCTTTACTGCCACCTATATCGCCGCATATTGTTAGCAACTCCTCCAGGATGATTAATGGGTTTTCCTCTGGACTGACTTCTCTTATGATGTTAAACATACTGGCTGATGTTTGCGGAAAAAGTATTGTACTATGGATCTCAGTATTTTCAATCATGTTACCCATGGCTATACCATATAATATGCTATGTCGCCTTCTTGACAGAGACTTGTGAAGCATATGGTTTTGCTTTCTTTGATTCTTTGATGTCTCTAGTTAGGTTGTGTCTCGCCAGTCTAAGAGTGTCGAGCCGTTGTTCGAAGTCTGGTCTCATACTTGCACGCCGAACTTTCCGTTGAACTTGTAAGTATTTTGCCTTGAGAGCCTTTATTTTATCACTCCACCAGTAACACAGTGAGACCTTCCTGCTATTTGCTCTTCTAGGCATTTATGCACCGCCCGCTACTTGGATGATAGATATGAGATGAGATGCACTAGTTTCCGTTGTTTTACTTGGGGTTAAATCATCGCTTAGTATTTTTTTGAAAGAACTACTATCAAATGATCTATCATTCCATTTTGTCCCCATATGTCTTGGAAGATGGGCCGGTTTCATTGCTTTGAACTCCATTAATATCGCCTGATGCTCGGTATGGGAATATTCCTCAGTGATGCTCCACTTGATGGTTTCAGAATAGAGTTGCTCGCAGGTGATGTCGGCGATGGAACCTACTCCCGATTTTCGATATGTGTTAGCCCTACCCTGTATTAACGACATACATAGTTGGGGGCGTGAATGTTTCCGAATGTAGGGTCTGTCCTTTGGCGTTAGTGAGTCTGCTCTCCCAATCTGTGACCCACGTATTAAAGACGCCTCCTATAGCCACTGAGGATTTGTGGAGTTCATCCGCAGTCGGATTGTCCAGCATCAGTAGGTATTCGCTGGCCGTCAAGCTGGGTCTTGCATTGCAGCTGTAAACATGGACTCCATCAACCGGGTACATCAGTACTCTAGAGATTCGTGATGTTTTATACAGGTTAAACGCTTTCCGAACTTACGAGAGAATTCACTTGTTCGCATCATCTACACCAGGAGATACGTTCGACCTTCCTTACTATATTTATCGTTTGGGGATCTTTATGGTGGCCTTTTAGGTTTTCTTTTTGATTTAGACGATTTAGTAATACTGAAGGTGTTTCGATTCTTGCCGGCGAGTTGCTGTAGGTTTTTTCTTATCTTATAAGAGGGTGATAAATATAAACTCACAATTTAGAGAAGGAGTGAGTTTTGTGCTAGGGTCGTGAGGCTTTATTGTGATTTTTATATTCAGCCAATGTGGCATGAACGATCTTATTGTGCTCTGGCGCTTAGAGTAGATGATGGGCGGATTAATAACGCTCACTGATTTTTCTCAGAAAACGAATTTAAAATCGACACAATACACTGGAATAGTATTCAATTAATAAATTTTGAACTCGATTCAAAATATTATTCCGCTGAGATATGCATTTGTCTGCGGCAAAAACAACAACAAAAAGATTTAATTGAACAATTTTATTTCTCTACCCTTACAATACTTGAACACTTGCTGTTGCATTTGGGATTTCCACAATTTTGTGCTTTTTCCTGCAATTGAATTAGGTACTTGGAAAAATATGCAGAAATTCAGGGAAACCACAAGAAAACTTTCTTGGTTTTCTGTTTAGTCAGACTTCCGTTCTTTTGCGATGGTTTAGATATTTTTTGAAAAACACGTAGCGTTATGTAATAGGGAATTTTTCAAACTTACTATTTGATACACATATCTACTACGTTATTGGTTACTAGGCTTTCTATGTGAGAGTAAAGTGCTGAGTTCAATGCTTCGAAATATATATTAAAACATACAAGTTAAAATATTCATTCTTATATCGTTTGCATTTGCAACATTGCATTTAAGTTGTTTATGAAGCGTGTTTACAAGTTCTTTAGGTTTTTAGTTCGGCATTTGAATGTTAGTGAGCTTTTTAACATTTTATCCCTATCGCCGGTTTACATGGCTCGACGTTGGCGGTCAGACCGTTGAAATGGTTTTATTTAGAGAGTTCCTTCAAATGCTCCAATAGCGGGACTCGCAACCACTTTATTGTTGTTGATCTTGTGGGTTGAAAAGATATGCTCCACTGCATCCCCTTTAATGGTTCGGTAAAAAGATGCGTGGCTGACAAGTCTAATTTAATCCGCTTGAGTGGGGTGATTTAAGGAAAATTACATCTAATGAACATGCGTATATGGTATGTACAAATGGGTATAAAAAATCGTGCGTTTGTCCCAATGTTATCATCGCCATTGGTGTACGGGAGTGTAGAAAATATTACCACCGTCGATTTTTGTGAAGATAACCTTTCGTGAAACTTGGCTTGAAAGGTACTTGTCAATGATTAGTTGAGTTACTTCAATTGTTCATTTTGCTTGAGGTTTCGGGCACCGAAACCCGACATACTGGCATACAAGTGATTTCTTAACTTATTGTCGAATGTAACTTTGCTATCAACGCCTAGGTGGTGGGTATCGACTTGCCTTTCTCCGGTCTCCTCCAGAAAATAGACTTGCTTGATAGAATGTTATATAAGATGTTCAGAATGATAAGTCCCTCACGATAGTAAGCGATATTGTATTTCGTGTGGATTAGTCAGAGCATGTTGACAATCCAGTCATGACTCCAGTGCATGATTTTTTTATTTTTTTTTTTAGCCATGAAATCGTTTACAATACTTCGTTACGATCAGTCAGTCATCAATAGCTACGAAGGCAATTATGTAGATCATCCATCGCTTTATCCGCCTAATTGTCACCATCACGATTATTCGTCAGCTTCGAGAGCATGCTCTGGAGTCTGAACATTTGCAATAAGATAACTATTTTCGTCGCTGTAAGTATAGGCGCCAATTTTCAAACTATTGTATAAGTGACACGTTTCATATCTTTAAATAATTTTCTTGCGCTTGGCTTAGAGAAACAACTCCATAAAGATCCTATGGGCAATGACTTCCCTCTGGAAGTGAAATCTTTTGGCTTTAAAAAGGTCTTTCAATCTCCTGCCACTCGGAGTCAGACAAAAATCAAAGGTCCCCCATCACTGTGCGCAAGGGCGAATAATACAGTGAGAGGGGGAGACTGTGCCTTGGTCCACCACGGACTATTGCAGCAACAATTTATTTTTAAAGAAACATGACTGAGGGCTTTTAAGCAAATATATACGTGAATTGGTTTTAGGTTGACCAACTTCATATTTGCTTTTGTCTTTTAAGGGTCTACTTCCAAAGAATGAATTTTCAATACTTGAAATACTCGTACTTCTTCTATTAATATGTATTAATAATATATTTATTAATCTGTGAACTATAACAAAATAAGTATTCTTACAGTTTTACATGACAGCTAGACTAATATATTCAGGGGCCCATTTAAATCGATTGATTTCGACAAGCAAGTTGCTTCATGATTTTGTTGAACGTTGTACCCGCTGTTTCTAGGCCAACACATCTGATGACTAAATCAAGACACATATATGATATAATGGGTTGCAAAATAGTGAAAGCCTTCTTGTCGTAGTAGATAAATGGGGCGTTTCATTCGTCACCTTAACTTGGGATGGAATATTGGGAACGGACATCCCACAGAGGTTATTAAGCTTTGTTAGAACGCATAAGTAACTTCTTCTTCTTTTGAATCGATGTTGGGTATTTATAGTATATTCTTTCGCCTTCCCAATGATAATAAGGTTCAGTCAAATTACGAAGCAAATCAGCTTTGTTGCTGTGAATCTGTCTTATTCTATTATGTGCAGCACATTATTCTCCATAGCCAAACCATCTATTTATAAGAGTCGTCTTCCAGAGGGTCAAACACCACCCGTATGCATGATATGTAAATTGTAGAATATTTACTATTACAGAGGTCTTTCAAGGCTATTATGCACTACCACTTCATTAATTCGTACGCATTTCATCAGTTTGAGGTAGGAATAGGCTAATCAGAAGCTTTACCCCCATTTTGGATGCCTCTCAACCTTTTCCCTTATTGTGAGGATATCTAAAAGGCGGGTTAAAATTTAAATTTGTCTTAAGGTCTTCAAATTGTCCATCACATTACATGACAGAGTTTAAACATCTACTCAAAAAAAATAATCACAATGCCCTTCTTTTTGATTCTCATAACTTCACATAGGATCTGTCAACGTTCACAGGGTGAACAGATACATTGCCATTTCTCTAAAAATACATATATTATTGCCAGTAAAGAAAACTGCTCAATTTAAGGACATTATACATAAAGATGCATAGTATCTATCCTGTCTACCGATTCTATAAATTAAATTTAGAAAACAACCCCCAGCAGGCACAATTCTCATTTACCGCGAAAACATTGACATATGTAAATACATACTCGTACACATCATCTCACACCGAAAGTGCGAAGCGGTAGGACACTTCCTGCCTTAAGGATAAATACTTCACATGAGGGAATCAATTAAAGTAAATTGGGGACAAGCTTAAGTATCACACGTCGAGCGAAATCAACAAGTAGAAAAATTAAACAAAATGTTAGAAACTGGATTCGGAAATCCTTAAAGTGTTAACTTGTTGTTACGAGTAAAACAAACAATAAACCCAAATCGATCTCCCGGTGTTCCGTTTGAAGGGCTTGTGCTAATTATTTGACAAAGGAAAAAGGGACAATTTGACTAATTTCACTAATGCAAATGGAGTAAGCGTTCAATTTTGAATCGTTGTAATAAGCCAGGTTAATGAAGGTTCCTGAGAGTAAAAATTTTTTTCTATCAATTCCTATTAAAAGATATACTGAGTCATATATTCTTATCTAACGTATAGTGTGCTGTTAGTTGATATGGAATTTTTTTTCCCGTAGGTACGATTTTCGTCATTTGATTAGCGAAATTTCACAAGTTCCGGAAATAACTCGTTCATGTGTAAATTAAGAGACTGAAGGAATATTCGCACTTACAACACAAACATAAACAAAACTCGATACCCTACCTTATCAGTTGGAAGTAAGCTGTTATCTGTGTTTCTTGCTAATTGCACAGTGGTTATGAGAGCGTGCTAGGTGTGCGAAATAATTAAAATTATCTCAGTAAAGATTAAATATGTGACGTGCTATCAAAGTAAATCAATGCACTTTATAGTTGGTTGAATAATGAAATCAAATTACTCGTAGTATTATGTAGAGAATAATTTGAACAGGAGTAACACCCTATCACTCTAATGGTGACTTTACTTCCCGATTTTGCTTTTCGCACCAACAGACGATAGTGTGTGGTTGGCTTTGACTTGTATCTATACAAACAAGTTTATTCAATGCAAGTCAACTAGGAACAATAAATCGTTGTGTTGACAATTCTATTTCTATATGCCATGAGTGCAAATAAACTTTTATAAACAAACTTCGCACGCTACTTTAGTTTCTGACTTAATTCACATGTGTTGATCCAAACAGTAAAGAGTTCAGTCATCAGATATCACCTTATACAGTAAATTCTCCGTTTCAAGCTCAACCCTCGACTTTGAACATTGAATTAGCTTTTTTTCCACTTTTTTATTTGCAATACATTCGTCAATCTGTTAGTTTTATTACGACGCCATAAAGTGAAAATGAAATGCATAAAGAAATTGACCAGTTAACAGCGGAAAATTCCATTCATTCAGACCTCAACTTAGCCCAATGCACTCCTCCAGTGGATTGGATACCCCTTCCTCGGAAGTATGTATGTTACATTCACTTATGCTGGCGTATTGGTGCCGCCAACATTTGAGACTCCTCGTTTGAAGTTTGCAATGGTTGGCAACAAAAGCAAAAAAAAAAAAACATTAAGCAAAACTATCATACACCGAGAAGCTAATGGTGTAATTGATTGGAGTTGTGCCCTATCATGCGATCGATGTGTGACATAAGGTTCAATAGATGATGTCATTGTTTCTCTGAAGAACTTCCTGCTCTAAATTTCTCAGTGTGTAAATGAATAGATTATGTGACTCGCTACACCAACTGGAATGATCTCATGTTGGCTAAAATTTAAAATTAACTGAACTTTCTTAAGGATCACAGGAATTTTGGAATTTATTTGCGAGATCAATGTATCAAGCTATTTCCGATAAAGTCTAGTTAAAGACTAAGTATTTCTCCAGTTATTTTATCTTCATGAAAAATGAAGCTTAAGCCTTCATCGGAAAACTGCAATAATGCCATCATCCTTTTGACCAACGCAAAAATACAAACTCTTCGAGGCGAGGTATGTTATTGCTCGGGCATATCTATAGACAGTTCTGCGATTTGAAATAGCGAAAATGCTGCTCAGATACGTCTTAAGCCTGGTGACCTAAAATTTGCTCTCTAGGGATATAATTCTGTTATGGCGGAGGCTGTTAAGAAAGTCGAGTTAACGAGAAGAACCTTTATTATGCATGCTAGGCCAATGAATTGTTATTTGCCTGTATAAAACTTGGTGAATGGCCACAACAAAGTGAATCCTATGTAGCTATCAACCGACTAGTTTCATGATACCATTTTCAGAATCCACTCCTAAATTCTCGTACATTCCACGTAGAAGGTAAAGTAAGACTAATTCTTGTTCTTGAAAGCAACTGGTGAGAGGAATCGCTGTACTTCATAAGACTTTTCCCATCAATAGCTTGGATTGATAACACAATTTTACAAATCATAACTAGGTAGTTGCCTGTCAGTATGACAAATACAATAACTGCGCCGTCAGTAAATGGATTAAAAATGTAGCTTCTAACTATCACATTAATTCATATGACTTATATGAAATTACGGCTCAAAGATAGTGTATTTTATAATGAATTCAAAAAACAAATAATATTAGTAATAAAAATAAAACAAATAAAGTCATGCAATGAATAAAAAATATTCGAAATCTTATGCATTACGTGTGTATTATATGCTATATGTCTTGTATCTTGAGCAACAAACTGTGTACCTCCATTGATTTACCCTACTTTTCCGGACGTATAATTCGTAAAAAAGTCTGTTCGTGTATATTAAAGTTAATTTCGAATTTTATAGCTTTTTTTTTAAGCTGATGTTTGCAAACCTAACCAAACACGTGCTGGGGCCGTCCGAGCAGTGTTATTTGAAATGTATACAACATACTATTGATGTGAAGCACACCCGCCTTGACGCATACAGTTTTGTTCTACGTAAGGCGCTAAAAAAATCGTAAAACTCTCCCCTGCCCCCGTCAGACATCGACGGTTGGGATGTTTATTTAGTTTCATGTCGACGGCTATTCGTGCCCTGTAATTTCGAATCTCTTGACAATAAGTTTTCAATTGAGGAGCAGCGAATACTTTTTTTTAAAAAATTATGAATAATAACAATCTTTGTGGTCTTTTGTTCGTGTGAAAAATAGTTTTTTTTGATTTGTTATATTCATCTTATTTTTTGTCGTTAACAACGGATGGGCGTTTGCGGTCGAAGGTTGGGGGATTCCTCTTCAAAGCATGTCTAAATGTGTTCTATTTATCACCACATAAAGGGTGTTTTTTTTTTGGGGGGTGTACAAATTCAATATAAAATAAAACATGTTAATCAAATGTTAATAGGCATAGCTTTATTTAATAGATAATTTTATGCCATTAGTGCCTCAACATAATAGGACATATGCGCTCCGCGGCTAGCTCGAATAAAGCGCCATTGTGAAGTCCAATTTTCGACAACTTTATCGAGCAACTGGGGTCGTATATCAACAATAACACGGCGAATGTTGACTTCCAAATCGTTCAACGTCTTTGGTTTATCGATATAGACTAGTGACTTCACATGCCCCCAAAGAAATACAGAAATCTGGGCGGATGATTCCACCAGCCCATAAAGCACGCCAAACAGTGAGCTTTAATGGTTGTAAGAGCGTCTCGGCAAAGGTTTCAGGGTTTTCTCCACTCCAAATTCGGCAATTTTGCTTGGAGAACAAAATTTTGCGTTCAAAAAAGCTGAATCATGTTTTCGGCCTATTCACCGAACCTACGACGCGTATAATGGTCGCGCGGTTTCAACTTTTCACAAGCTGGATCTTATAAGCTTTTAAGCCAAGGTCTTTCCGTAAAATCTTCTAACCAAACCTCAACTAAAAACCAACTTTCAACTGTCAAATTGGCAATCTGTAGAAATGTGTGCTAGTTAAAAAACCAAACCTCTAAAAAAGAACACTCTTTTTAAATTGATAAATTTCTTGTGATACGGAGAACTAATTATGTAGAGAACGTGCATAGTATTTCAAGGAATGCAGTATAAAAAAATATTATAGAATGCCAACATAATGCTAGTTATTATATTATCATACAAATCCTTATAAATGTAAGTCAATTTCATTGTCAAATATATGTAGTATGGCAGAAAACTAGACCTCGAATTTATGTTAAATTTAAATACGAGTATCTGTAGATACTTCCTTCATACTTTTGTATGAAGAATTCCTCGTCTATGAAACAGACTACACTAAGGTATATTTGGAAACACCTTAAGTGATTTACGCCTGAAAATGGTTATACATATACATTTCAGTTCACTTTGAGTCTTGAGAACCCTTAACTTCTCCATCTGTCCCCATCAGCTCTAATTTCAAATTATGTGTAAACAGCCTTTTCTTGTTTGATATTCCAAAGACATGCAATTTTTTTTTGTCGGAACAGTACACTCAGACAAAGAATTGGTGCATTGCACTCCTTTCAATTTAATCTTTTAGTCTTTGAGTAAGCATTACAGTGATAAAGTGCCTACACCAGCACCCACCACGTCAATGGCGAATACCTACAATGTAGATACCTTTACAATGCCTCCCATTGTAGTTTCACAGCACATTTAAGTGCTTAGAAAAAGTGCAGTGTTTCCTTCTGAGGGACAGCAGGAAGGCCGCTGACCTCTTTGAGATGTCGGGAAGTTTTCGTTTGGTCTTTCGCAAACCTGGATAGTCATGTTGTCTGCAGCTGTCCTCATATGAAACCCAGCTGTCAATGGAAACCCCAAATGAGGACGCAGGCAGAGCTAACATGGGTTCGGGTCCTGAAAAACTCTACTCCGAACCTGGCTAGCAAGTTCATCTTCGATTTAATTTCCCGTGATCCCATTGTGACGTGGGATCCAGACAAGACTCAGTCAATTTAGTCTTCCTTGGAAGTCGTAAGAGGGTTCAACAAGGCTCTAAATACAACTTGGCTGTCGCTACAGATATTTCGTTGCCATCAAGAATGCATGGAGGACAGACTCAAGTTTTTCTAACGATTACTGAAATCGAATGTTCTCGTCCTCCAGAAAGACAGTTATCTGTGAAGATCCGACTACACGCCTTCCTTTGCTTAGATTCTGGGCCACACCAGTCTTGGGCACAGGGAAAATCGATTTCGTACTTTCGGAGTTCTGCTGTCATTGCATTACTTGCCATGTCTATAAGATCAGAGTGAAAAGACATTCGGCGAGCAAGGTCATCAAAGCTCCAGTGCGTGTTGTATCAAAGACCACTTCTTTTTAAACGGAAGATGGCTGTGTAGGTAAAGCCTATGGTTATGGAGTGACAAACATTATCATCATTCAGTGCTAAGCTGACTATAGATGAAACACTAAAACAACCTCTCACTGAGTCTTTTTTGTTGCCACCTGCTACTTGCTCAGTGCTACCCCTAAGCTTGACACAGACTTTAAGGTCGAAGTGTATATCGAATTGATACTCTGAGGATATCAATGGACTTCATTGTGTGAATAGAGCTCTCGTTTGAGTAATTCCAAGGTTGAATTTGGCTTTTTACTTACTTACAGCCACCTCAGCCATTGAACATTCACTCTCTAAAGTCCGTACAATTCTTTGTTGTATTTGCTCCTCCACTCACGGTCTATGCAGATGGGACCTAAAATCACCAGAAGAAGATTTTCATCTTAAAGCAGCCAAGATCATCCTCATCCTCATCCATGCCTCTTCGCCATAGGAGGTCACTTTTGTTGTTTGAGATAGGGCTTTGCTAGTCAATTACCTTCTTAGCCTAAAGAAGCAGCGATTGGCAAGAGTTATTCTTCGTTTGATCACATGGCTGGTGTCATTGTCTGAATTCATAGCGAGTTGTAAAAGACTGCAATCTTTTGTAATACAATCCCTGAATTCTTGGAAAGTATTTCCAATTTTCCGTTTGAGTATGAACATGGCAAGGACAAGAACAAGAATTGAGCTTCAGCCCAGAGAGACTAACGCATTCACCAAGAATTGTCACAGCATAGCGTAGGACATCATTAATTGTACGAGAAATATTTCCTACAACCATTATCCGCATTCTCCGTGGATGTAATTTCCGCATACTGGTTTTAGAAGTATTTCATAAATAATAATTAGCGTCCACTAAAAATCTTATTTAATTACCTTTTCGAAATTATTGTTGATATTTTGAAGGAGGATTATGGACCAGAGATACCGGTGGTGTAAATTTTCACCGCTTCTAGTGGGAGATTTTGAAACACAACGTTTGGCTTTTCAACGTTTTATTATAGAATTTGCCGTATTTTCACCATTAAACTGGGTGGAACCAGAGCGTCTTTATGCTCTTTATTTTAAAGGAGTTCGAATATAAAGAAGTTCGACTATAGCAATCAGCAATGCCTTCATTTGCACTTATGCAAACCCTGCTGTTATAAGTATTCGTTTATTGTTCGTCGTTCGGGGTGATCTTTTGATTATACCTTTGAATATTTGTTTTTGGGAACATATTCAGGTTGTTGGCGTTTACAGCCCAAATGTTATTCTTCCTAAACAAATTTACGGAAGCACTTCAGCTTTCTTTTTTTTATACTCGTATTGTAGTGTAAGGTTTTTGATCATGACTTTCATGACTATGTGTAAGCTGTATGTAGGGATGGGAAGTAGTTTTTTTTTGTATAGGTGCACTGGTTTAATTGCTGTATTGCGGAATTGGTCTTTGTTATCAGCGTTTTGATACCGAAGTATCGTATTGCCTTGAGTATATTAATTGTGGGTCCTTGTTGATCTTCTCGTTTGATAAAGTACTGTTGGATGGTGGGTGGAGCGGATTCGAGAAATTAATTTGTATCAACGTTCTTGAGAAGTGTGCCCAACATGTCCTGGTAAAGTTGTAGGATTAAACTCGTCCAGGTCCGAGATCTTGTTGAAACCTATTATTGAGATCCTAAGACCGCAGAGGGCTTAAGTGAAAACTCCGAGCTTTCAAATCTTTACTGATGACAAAATATTGTAGTTCTTCTTCAGTTCCAGCTTAGGGAACTAAACAAATTTTTCGGGTAAGTAATTTGAGGAGTGATGGCTGATGTCTGAGTACGTACCGGAATTTGGGGTGTTCGATAATTTATAATGTAGCTCGTGTTTTTACGTAACGCACAAAAAAGT
The DNA here is from genome assembly GCA_963966105.1 of Volucella zonaria. Taxonomy (NCBI): domain Eukaryota; kingdom Metazoa; phylum Arthropoda; class Insecta; order Diptera; family Syrphidae; genus Volucella; species Volucella zonaria. The sequence continues at coordinate 30,621,557 of OZ014534.1, forward strand.
TGGATTTTTTCAGACGCCCCATTCTTACACAGAAATCATTCCTCTGATTGGATGAAGCTTACTGTGAATATGAATGTCAATGACAATCCCAATTGCTTGGGTTACTAATAGCGATACATTTGGTTTCATACAAACCTTCAAATCATTTTATCTTTATTTCTTTGATTGTATTCCTTCTGACTAGTTTGAATCAATGAATGCCTACCTCCTTGCTCTCTGTGTTTTTAAGTAGTTTTTCGGTCCGACTGGCATTCTTCTTAATATTGCTGCACAGCACGTTGTGGTAATAGAGCGGGTTTTAGCTGTTCAGCATTGTACTGTTTTTCCGTTTCTGGACCGATATTTTAAGCCATAGCACGTCTTTACTTCTTTGACATAGAATATTATCCTTTTATTATCGCTATGCGTATGTTATATTCCACGCTGATTCGCCATTTAATATTGCGTTTGCTATCAATGGTAAAGTCTTTTTGCTTTATTGTGCCTGGCAATATTGAATTTACTACTCAGTTCTTGGTGGCACCCATATATGTAGTTCTTTTTACAATATGAATGCGACATTACACAGGCCCACGAATGATATTATTTGAACCAGATCTCTGAGAACATCTGATAGTTGCTCTTTAATGAGCGAACAGTCAGGCAAGCTAGAATTTACCAGTGGATTTTGGGACTCCTTTTTGGTCCACTCTGGCACTATTCGGTACTTATGGTGGTGCTTCAATTGAATATGGAAATTGAACCTATTACACCACCGCCTTCTGACGGTGGTATCGAAATATTTGTTGCAAACAAAATTGGCTAGACCAGAAATGCATTCAAAGTGGTATCAACAACTCAGAGAGGGTATAAGGTTTGGTAAAATAATCAATCCGTTCTTCTGTGTATATTCTAATAAATCAGTCATAGTTTAAGGATATAGTTTTGCTGATAAATGTGCCATTTATGCGAACGGACATTCAACGGGAGTTTTAGAGTTTGAGATGGTACTACGTTGGAGAGACCTAAAATGTCTTTCTCTGGAACTCCCTTTATGTGTCAAATAGTGCGGATTCTGTTTTACAAAATTTGAAATTTATGGATGCCTTGATCAGTATGACATATTAATTGTTCATTTATTTACACTAATATAAGTTTTGTGTTTCATGGTTGGAGCTGAAGTTAAATGTCATAGAGTGGGACTATAAAAAAAGACACAAAGCAGCCAGCAGATTGATATATCATCTCGAATGAGATATTCAAACAAGCTCTATTCCAGTCAGAAGTGAGGATCCATTAAAATGATTTACTGATTTTAACGCCACTTTTCAAAGTAATCTTTCATCTCAGTTGCTTAATTTATAAACTGTTGCGCAAGTTCAATCTAAAAATAAGTACCCCACTGACATCACTTAAAAATAACATCCCTTATGACTATTTTCCCGAGTACTAAAACTTTTTAGATCACAATCTTTTCCAATTGCATTCAACTCAAGTAGTCTTAGAAAAATTCAGGTTCAGTAATTGTGAGAATTGTGGCAATTTTCAATTAAAAAAAAAAATGCGCCGTCTATTAAATGCTTCCAAACGAACTAATTATGGCAAGACACGAATCATTGCTTCATCGTCCGTCACTCATATGCCGCAGACTCGAAGCACGCTCCTTTCTCGTGAACGACTTACCTACAGACAATAACGAGTACAATATTGCTATGACAAAAAGTCACAAAGTTAGAAGAACAGTAAGTCAGAGAGTGCATATCTCGTGAATAGTAGCTAGTGATGATTTGCTCACGTGTCCAATATATTTCTCTCCAATTTATGAATAATTTATTTGGAACCCGAAAGGTTAACCACAAACGGAATAGCGGTATCCGTACATAGTAGGCGCGTTCTATCAAACGAATCTACACAATTTTAATTTCAGACTACAGAATGAGAATAGACTACAGAAAGCAATCAGACGTACTCGTATGTACGTATGAATTAAAATGTATCTCTGACTGTATTAAATTGTATCTACACTTGAAATATTCGCAATAAAAATAGAAGTAAAATTTACAATAAAATACATTTCAATTGCCATCAATTGCGATCGAGACTAACATAAATGGGAAGTGAAATTTGTTATTGTATATATTTGGAGAGGGTAAGCGGTAACATTATTACCTCTCTTCTTAATTGGTATTCATTTAATTAAAGTTGTTCTGGTAATAATGATTCGACAATATGCCATTAAAATTATTTAGAAATTATAGCACAAATCACTGTAGATGGCTGATGATGCTGGCAAAGATCGGGAATTCCACAATATCACACTAATAAAATAATGTTGTAGATATTCGTAATTTGCTTGATATATGTACGTTGTACCTTTTGAAGCTATTTATTTCTACGTATATATTTGCTTTCCAAGCTACCTGTAATTGCAGTATTACGTAACCGAGCAACGTGTTCAAATACGCTTCAGTATATGTACGTAGGTACACATATTCAGAAAGATTTAGTAGTAGCAGTAGTTGTTAGAATATCACACGTGACAATGGTTAATGGTACTTGGATTTAATGGTAATGGATTTAAGGAACTTACTCTCACAAATGCGGACTAGAGTGGTGAACGCCAGGTAAGGAGTTAAGTGAATTCGTGAATCATCTACAAGTGGGATGGATAGCTCTGGAAATATAACCAGGACCTTATTCTGACTTATCTCACTTATTACCTCATTCTGCTTTTGACATCCCTTTTCAACAGGCTTTATAAACCTATAAATTTTCCACTTACAGATATGTAAACGAGCTTCCATTTCAAATCACAGACCTAGTCCTTTTGATTTGACAGATCAAAATCGTACTCCTGGCGAGTACCCATAGTAGCTCATTTACCAACGGAAACAGAATGACAAAACGAATTAAACGTAGACTTGCAACGAGGTATAGAAAATGAGTCGTTGCTGAAATTCTGATCCAGGACAAAAAGTACGTCAATTAGTGGAGCTCAACATATGCCGTCCTTCATCTTCACCAGTCTCTTCACTACTCCATTTAGTACTGAAAAAAGATACAGGGGACTGGAAACTACAGACGTCGTAACGCTATTACCGTTCCTGATCGATATCCAATACCTCACATACAGGACTTTACCATGCGACTGGTAGGATGTGAAGTTTTTTCGAAAATTGACTTATTCAGAGCTTATCGTCAAATCCCAATCGCCAATGCAATCATCTATAAAACAGCCATAATAACCCCTTTTGGACTGTACGAGTTTCGTCGCATAGATTTTGATCTTCGAAATGCGAGTTAAACCTTTCAGAGGCTCATGAAAATAAATTAACGTGCAGTGCAATTAAAAAATCAAAAATATCACACAGTGCGGGTATTCCACCTCTCCCGCTCCTGGTCGCAGTACTGTTGCTTGCACTCGGTTATTGCTGTTATTGTATTTATCATATGGTACGGGCAGTGACTGAGTGTATATAACAACTGATGGATAGCGGGTTGTGAGTGAAAATTTTGTTGGTGCACTGTTTCATATTGTTATAAGGGCATAACACCTACAGCAATTTGATTCGGTAAGCCAACGTCAAAATTTTCACTTCGCAGCCTAGCTTAGTATCGTCGGTGTTTGTGTTTACTGTGCTTGTTTGTAATTATGGCCTGAGAATTCAGCGTGGACGTAGACAATATACGCGGGCTAAAAAGTAATCACTTTTGTGCGTACGTCCACGTCTGTAAATATAGACCAGCTGTTTTGGCACTTAGTGAAACACAGGTATATCCCCGCCCACACCTTTCAGATCACACCGATCTGAAGCTACCAGGCTACGAACTAGTGCCACTATTCTTTCCCCATCGCGGTCTCGACATCTATGTGCGTAGTAATGTAGCTTACTAAATTCCACCACAATCCGGAATTCAACTTCATGTGGTTAAAATTCCATCTCCGTAAGCAAATTATCCACTACTGCTATATTTACAGAAGCCCGAAACTGGAAAGCAACTCGAATTTTAATGAGTTTGATGCGCTGTCTGACTCCATTCAAAGTATTATATCCCTGTATCCTCATACTGAAATCGTTATTACGGGCGATTTCAATATATGTACACAATCCAGGGTGGCTTCGACATTCTGGACAGACAACACCTGAAGGACGGTGTGTTAAGATCTTCGTTGCGGAAATGAACCCACACGAATATCAGTTGATGAACCCACACGAATACCAGTTGATAGTCATACCGCCTTCTCACCCTGACAAGTACTGTGTTGATGTGCTCTCTAGTCTAAGATCGTCGGACCATTGTGTCATATCAGCTAAATTCTCGTACACCCACCATACAGTTAGAGAAAAGATTCCTAAAAGAACCGTATGGCAATACGAGAAAGCTAATTGGAGCGGACTTAACAACATCTTTAGGAATTTTTACTGGTCGTTATGTTTCCTTAATAACGACGTGGATGCCGCTGTTGACATGATCACAGAAACTATTCTCTTTGGAATGAGATACTTTAACCCTCATCGGATGAAGAGTATCAAACCAAAAGAAAAGGTATGGTACGACTCGAGCTGTAAAGAGGCTGTCAGGGTTAGAGAATTGTTTTTTCGGTCCTACAAGACCAACCCGACAGAGGAAAACCGAAAAAAGTTCAAACGGGCCAGAAATGACTGTAACGTCTTTCTCAAGCGTGTGAAATTTCAATACGACCAAAAACTGAGGCAAAAAATACTGCAATGTCCCAAAGGCAGTAAACATTTTTGGTCGTTAGTCAAAAGCATTAGAAATTCTGCCTCATCCTCCATCCCAACTCTCATTTACAATGACATTCCAGCTGTCAGCTCTTTGGACAAGGCCAATCTGCTTGCTGCACACTCCTAAATTGTGCTTTGTCCCTTGAGTGCGTCGAATCTTCAATGGGACGAATCCACTTTCGCACTAGTGTAGTAGCAAGAGTTCTTAAAGATCTTAATATCCACAAATCCGCTGGACCAAATGGCATATCTCACATTCTTCTGAAGAGGTGTTCTTCCTCGCTGGCAAAATCACTGCGCAAGCTTTTTCATCAATCCTACTCTGTAGGACTCTTTCCGAGCAGATGGAAAACAGCATTTGTCCAGCCCGTCCCTAAAAAAGGCGAATCTTCTTCCCCCTCCTCCTACAGACCCATTGCACTTATGTCCCTTCTTTCCAAGGTCATGGAAACGCTGATAAGCCGTCAGCTCATGAAACATCTCGGAACACGAAAACTTCTCAATGGCCGGCAATATGGTTTTCGTAGCAACAGGTCCACAGGTGATTTGATGGCATGTCTCACCGAAAAGTGGAACCAAAGCGTGCATCAGTCTGGCGAAAGCAAGATAGTTGCACTTGATATTTATAAGGCATTTGACAAAGTTTGGCATCAGGCTCTTTTGTCGAAAATGCATGCTTTTGGGATCGATGACTCTCTTCTTCAATGGATTAGAAATTATCTTTCGGAACGTTTAATTCAAGTTGTCTTGGACGGTTTCAAGTCTGATATTCACAAAATAAATGCTGGTGTGCCCCGTTCTGTATCCGACACTCTTTTCCATTTTCATTAATGACCTCTTGTCTGCTACTTCTAACCCAATATATTCCTTTGCTGATGACAGTACTCTCTGCTTTTCATATTCTTTTCCGGACTCACGCTCCGATATTAACAGCATAAGCAATTGGGGAACTATCAACCGAGTGGAATTTAATGTTTCCAAAACTCAATGTTGTCTGCTGTCATTAATGCGAAATTCAAATACCCAGCCATTATCCATGAATGGCACTTGCATCGTCGAAACCGATAAACTTTCCATTCTCGGTAAGTGTGTCAATGACAGCTTACATTGGAATGACCACATATTCGGTGTCGTCAAAAATGCAGCGAAATGTATAGATTTCCTCGATGTAAGAAATATTTTACCCCCTTTGATCTGGCCACAATATATTACGCTTTCATCCGCCCAAAAGTGGAGTACTATGCTCATATCTGGTCAGATGCTCCTAAAACATCTCTGCACTTGCTAGATAATATTCAAAACCGTGCGATAAAACTCATTGCTGGTACTAATATCAGTCAATCAATTGACACCCTCGAACACCGACGTAATGTCTCCTGGCTTACTTTGTTTTATCGCTATTTCCACCACCAGTGCTCCATTGAAATCGTCAGTAGCATTCCATCCATTCAAACTTTCAATCGTAACCCCCGTCTCGCTATGCATGCTCATCAGTATACCCTCAAGCCCATTTTCGGACGTACTCTAAAATATCGTGATTCTTTCCTAAGCGGTATAACTCGCTTATGGAATGTCCTGCCGATCTCTGTGTTTCCTGGTCGTGATAACTTACAAACATTTAAAAATAATATACATCAGTACCTGTCTTTTCTTCCTCCCCAAAATTTCCTTCGCCCGCGCTGTGTACGAACACTTTAAGCGTACAAAAACCCCTTGAGCGCGCCATCATTATAAGCAAAAAAAAAATGAACGAAGTTACCTGCGGTTTAGGCTTTATTTTTGCTATATACTTATATGACATATTGACTGCTAGTCGGAATAGAGAAGAGCATAAACAACATTTTAAAGTTCGGGCTTACAATTAGCGCATCAAAGTGTTTTTTGGCACAAGGCCACTTGAATTTTTAGGTTACACCATACTTCCTGCAGAAAGCAGAGTCAACGCCATTCTGGAACTTAAGCAACCCACTTCAGTCAAATCAGTTGAAAGATTTATTGGTATGGTAAATTCGGTTCTTGCCAAATCTTCCAGAGTTATTAACTCCTATCTATTCGCATCTACCCGTTTTACAAAAACTTCCCAAAGCAAAAACGACCTTTACTGGGCCACATAATAACCAAATTATTTGTTACATTACATTGGTTCACATGAAAAATCTTGTGACATCACTATGAAGAAGAACACAAAAGTCAGCGTTAACATGGTCAATAGTGACGTACACATAGAGGAGTCTAGAGACCGATTTGGTCTAAGATACTAAAGGCGCGCTTCGAACTACCCCAAGGCCAGACGAGGTATCTTTCTGTATCTTCTATATAGAGTGTGATTTGCAGACTACTTGGATTGCTGGAAATAGTTGTCTGCGGCTCGTTACTCGTAATTTCAACATCTTCACCGACATGCATGCGTCAGACAATGAATGATTCCACAGATACTCGTAGGCATAAAATATTGAAGAGAACGGCTTCTGGAATATCTGTACCAAGAAACTGCAAAATAAAACAAAACGAGTATGCATAAGGTACCTGCGGTACTATACTATGGCCACTCATTACCAAAAGAGATTTAGGGAAAAGTCTTTAAAAATAGCAAAAAGCATTTCAGGACCTTGGTAGAGATTATATCAGGATAATGAGCACTTAGTACGTTTACAGAATCTGCGAAACCATATAACCCGGGAACGGTTTGCTTTGATTAGGCTGCACAAGCTTATAAGGAATTACTCAGAGCAGGCAGCAAAATTTGGAGTTTTTTTCTTCGTGATGGATGATCTTTTTGGTCCTATGAGGATGTGAGAAAGATACCTGAATTGGTGGTCTATCTTGTTTTACATTTCTGTGTGTAGAGGCTGTTCTTCTAACGCAGCATCTTTCTACGACAAATGTTCCTGGTAATCACATGAGAGAAGTATGTCAGCAACAGTTTTAAATTATTTTTTAGATCGTTGAACTACTAAAGGGCATTCAAAAGATATTGTAACTAATATGCCAGATATTAAATAACTTTGTCGATCTTACAGGAAAAGGAAAACACTATCATATTTATTAATACCATCGACCGATATTGGGCTTACTTGACTACGTATCTAATCAAAAAAAACTTACTGAATGACATAATAGTACGTATCATAAAAAGATTAATCCTTAATAGTCTGAGTTACCTCTTAAACGATATTTTAAGAAGCGAGATAAACACAATAGGAAATGTTTGGAAATTGCCAAGTCTTAACATAAGTCGCCTCTAGATTTTAATAACTCGAGGATAGCCAGATGTTGATATGACAGTGAACAGTACTGAGCTGAACGTTGCTATTTTCAGTGCAGCCTGATACATGGAACTTTAGCTTATCATTTATAAGAGCAATTTTTCTGTATAAAAAAAAATTATTATTTTAATTTGAGATCAAAATCAGATCATTGACTTCTCACTTTTTTCGGGCTTTTGTTTTTGCGATACAAGATCATTGTAATACCTACAAGAAAAATGTTCACCAAACTCCAGAATTACTTAGTGCTCTTGATAATGCTTAGTTCGTTTTGAAGATTGGTTGGTTGAGTGAATTAGAGATAAGCCTTATTGCCTTGCAGCGATTACTTACTTACTTATTTACTTAGGCGGCGCTACAGTCCAGTCTACAATTAGCGCGGTATTAGCAAACTGCCTCCAGTTGCGCACTCCAAGTTGTTTGAGGTCCCCTTTCACTTCGTCTACTGCGTTGTTCCACCGGATTAGAGTCGAAGATTCTGCGGGCTGGAGTGTTGGTGTTCATTTGCTCTACATGTCCCAGCCATCTCAAACGTCCAATGCGCAGTTTTTTGACCTGGTCGATATTGCTGTACAGTGTTGAATCGTCTCCTCCAGAACCAGTCAACGCATATGGGACCAAATATCTTACGAAGAACTTTTCTCTCAAAGCGAGCAAGAATATCTTCACCCGCTTTAGAAAAGGTCTATGCTTCGGAACCATAGAGTAGGACTGGGATTACAGGGTCTTATAGAGAGTTTCTCTGGTTATTCGGGAGAGGGCCTTAATAAATAGTTGCCTTCTCAGCCCAAAGAAATTTGATTTCTGAAGATATGTCGTTTTCGGATGTGATAGCAGATAGCAGCAGAGCCGTGGTAGACAAAGTCTCTTGCTACCTCAAAGTTATAGCTGTCGATTGTGACATTCAGACGTCCCTTCTTGTTGACAGCATATACTTAGTTTTGGCCTCGTTTACCGCTAGATCCATTTTTGCCGCTTCTGTTCCTATACTCGCAAACGCACCAGTGACACCTCGCTGTGTTCTACCAATAATATCAATATCGTCGGCGTATACAAGCAATTTAACAGACTTTTGAAAGATCGTACCTCGTGTGTTAGCTTCTGAGTTTTGCACAATTCTTTCAAGTATGATGTTAAACAGGTCACATGACAGCGCGTTGCCGTGCCTAAATCCTTTTTTGACATCAAAGGTCTCGGTTAGGTCGTTACCGACCTTAATGGAGCAGCGAGCTTTCTGCATCGCCATCCTGCACAAACGGACGAGTTTGGCAGGGATGCCAAAACTAAACATGGCTCTGTATAGCTCGTCTCTGTAGATGCTGTCATATGGGACTTTAAAATCGATAAAAGTAAGTATCGAGAAGTGAACTTCTCTGGTTTTCTCTACGATCTATGGTAGTGTGAATATTTGGGTCAATTGTGGACTTATTGGGCTTAAAACCGGACTGATAGGGTCCCATCAGATCGTTGCGTTCGCACAATACTGCAAATAAGATCTTAAATGCGATGTTTAGGAGACTGATACATCTATAGTTGGCACAGTTTAGAGAGTCGCCTTTCTTGTGAACCGGGCAAACTATGCTGAGGTTCTATTCATCAGGTATACATTCATCCGACCAAATCTTGGAAATAAGTTGGTGTCTCTACCAAGTATTCTCTTATTACCCTAACACGTTCTTTTTACCTTCCGAACATTATTCCTTGAGTAGCACCTCTCCATTTTCCCAATCGCGCGCATCTCATGCTCTTTCTTTTTCCATGCCGATGTTATTCACTCCTTTGTTGCTCGTAGAGCTCACATCCTTTGTGCAGCCCTGCTATGTAGGCTTGTTGTTTTGATGCATATGCTTGCTCGCACTCTTCATCAAACCAAGGCTTTCGAGGTGGTGGGCGAGTGAAGCCCAGCATGTCAGTTGCGACATTTCTGATAGCTTCTCGGCATCTAAGCCTTGATGCTGGCTACAAAAGACTTCTCGAGAGGTTGAGGGATGCGCGATCGCCAAAGGATCTGGCGGCTTGTTGCGATTGCGACCATTCAATATTAAATCTCCTCATAGTATTTCCCCGTTGTTGCCTTGCAGCGATTAGAGCAATGTTTTCTGAGGTGTTTTTTAAGCGAATAAAACACCTTCTTCCTATTACAGCTTCTATAGAGAATGGCAAAGGGATGATTTAGGTTTTAAGCAAGATTTGGTTTTGTTTGCTAGACATACTGACATACTGATGTTCACATGCGAGTAATTGTGACTCTGACAGTAGATTCAGTCGCATTGTACGGCATTAAATGCATTACAAAGTATTCCGCACAGTGGGATCTACTTACCTCATCCAACAGGACAATGCAGTACAGACAGACCATTTTCCATACTACTCAGGATTAGTTATAAACAAATTTAAGCGAGGAGGATGCCAGGGTTTCAGCCATTGGCGATAGGGGTTTATTTACATCTTTTTTTTAATAAAAGAAATACACATGATCTTATCATCTGTAACAGAGTCCTTGTTTGACGTCAATGGCCTTTCCATTTTCAATATTTTATTAGCTTCCCTTGTTTGGAAGCTTGATAGTCGATCTTTCGTACCATTGTGTTGGTACACATTTCTTTTGTCATAGTCACCAAATCGGCGGGGATGCAATCGATGAAAACCTTTTTGTTTCGATTTGTTCGAGTTGTTTATTTCTAATAAAATAATTGCTAATAGGGCCTGAATAAATTTGATAAAATAGGGGTGAAAAGTTGTTATAAAGTGCGAATTTGTTTTTAGCAGTCACTCTCTATATTCTTGGTATTCCCGAGCCATTGCTGTTCGGTATTGATTTTGTTGGACAAACAGAAGACAGTGTTACAAAATGCCCCCGTCATTTGCTAAACTGCTTTTTCATATCCAAATACGATGTCTTAATTTTGAAGCAAACAATTAGGAGCATTTGCCACCTTTCAACTCTTTTGTGATATTGTAAATGGTGCTGTATGTCGCTTCTTCTGTTAACTACAATTACTTCTATGGATTGAGTGGCTATGGTGGGATAGGCTTATCATGCTGCATACCAGTCCAAACTCTCTGTAAGTGAATCTAAGATTTGGTCTCCAAGTTTCTTATAATACGCACTCATGTGAACCAGTATATTCGGTTCTATCAACTTTCAGAGATTACTTTAGGCCTAACTAGTAAGTTTTATATTATTGGTGCAGTACAAATGTCGAGGCCATAGAAGAACTAATATATATATGTATATGGCAAACTTTCCAGATTTTGGCCGTTCCAAGAACCTCCTTCCACTGATTACCTCTATCCGTGTTGTGCCTGTGAATACGGGTCTTGTCATACTAACGTCATACTAGGACTGCATTAGTTGCGTTCAATAATGCAAATTTTCTCCAGAACTAGCTTAGTCAAACAGTGTTGCTATTGTGTTCGTAAACTTCAACATATCGTCATATTTGTGCAGATTAGCCAGGCACTTCAATTGTGCCTGCAGAAAAAGTTAGAAGATTTTATTGCCTAATAAATGGTTTTGTGTTTTTGAAGAGGAAAGATTTAAGAACTACTCGTATCGCAATAATGTTTGTATAATAAAAACGAATAACCTTTTCCTTTAAAAAAAAGAAGAGATCCAAGATTTGGCTGAATATTACTTTTTTGCATTGACATGACGTTCTTGAACACAAATCAAATGACGGTCGTACTAAGATATATCTGGGCAGTGAATGCCCACAGACATTTTTAGGATACTACGAATATTGACGAGTGTATGATTAAGGCAATGAGCTAATGATAAAATTGGCTTCAGGGCCTTTTCAAAAGATGTAGAGACATTCTTTAAAGTGTAGCCTCAGTTGATGAATTTAACAGGATTTTTTTGCCGGTAGAATGGTCAATAAATTCGATGAAGTGGGTTGTTTGTTTGAGGACAGATGTATTGACATTAGCTGTATATCCGAAATATCGTTGGAATGAGATATGCAGAGGAATCTGTATTAAATGGTTATAATTTTTTTTCTTCAAGCCGTACTAATATGCCCGTTGTCGGGGTCTCGATATATGTAAAAAAAAATATAAAGGACGAATTTTCGAGAAATCGACTAAACTAGATGATACCGAGTTCATATTTGTCGAAATTACGATTGACAGCAATAAGTTTCTAGTTGGTGCGGTATATATGGCACCAGATGTTGGTGAATGTACTGTAGTCAGCAACCTGCTTGAAGAATTGAGTCCATTATACACTAGATGCATAGTTTGCCTAGCCTAGATGTTTTAAATGCTAGGAATAAAAATTTTATTGATAAAATTAACTCATTAGGTTTTTATTTAGTTAACCCTGTTTATCCCACTCACTTCGTCCCAAAAAAGGAACCGTCTCTTCTTGATGTTTTTTTTGGTGTCGCATACTGATCTTGTCAATCATTATGATCAAATTGGTGCCCCTGATTTTTCTTTCCATGGTTTAATTGTTTTGTGTTTAAACTTTTTCCCGTCTGGGGAGCAAAATATTGTCAATGAGTTTCGTTACTTTCCGTTGATTAGTATTGCTTCCCTGTTTGATAACTGCCAAAAGCTAAACTGGTCGCCTTTGTATTGTGCCTCTGATGTAAATGTTCAAGTTTCGCTTTTTAATCCTTATCTTGGCTTCCTATTTAATAAGCATGTACCACTAAAAACTAGAAAGGCAAAAACCAGCAAAATCCCAATGGATGTATGATGAGTACAAGCGTGTGAGCAATGTTGCTACTTTGCTAATTCGCAGATCAAAGTCTGCGTATTTTCAAAGCAAATTTAATTTGAGTAAGTTAAGTGCACAGTTTTGGAAAAGCAATCGTGAAATTGGGATTACTATTAAAAAAGAATCTATTGACATCACCGTTGATCTCAATGAGCTGCACCAAAGATTACCACGGCAGACGCATATTCAGATCGACTCTTCTGTCCATGAGACTATTTTTTCAATTACACGAAGAAGTTTCTTTTTGCAAAATATCGACGCCCTATCTGTATGCGAGGCAATCCTCTCTATTAAGTCAAATGCACAGGGTTTAGACGGTGTTCATCCAGACATGATTAAGATACTTTTTCCATTTGTATGCAAATTGTTTATCCTGATAGATGGAAATGTGCCAAAATTATGCCTCTCCCTAAATCAACTTCAGGAAATAATGTTGACTTCAGGAAGATTGCAATTTTGCCTTCTTTAAGCAAAGTTTTTGAAAAATCGATAGCGAAACAAATCAAATCATTTCCTGATGAAGAACATCTGAGAACAGAGTTTCAGTTGGATTTTAGCAATAGGCACAGTTGTATTCCGGCTGCCTTAAAAGTGAGTGATGATATTAGATCAGATTTGACTCAGATCTTGTAACGTTAGCTATTTTTTTAGATTTCTCGGAAGCCTTTGGCTCAGTAAATGATAAAATCGTATTGCACAAACTAAAAAATCAATTCGGTTTTGGAGAATCTGTGTGTAAGCTAATAATATCATCCATTTGCAATCGTATGCAAATTGTATACGACGTATAAAGTGAATCTAAGTCTTCGCATAGCTTAGTCGTTCCCTCGGGTCTACCTCAAGGTTCTGTTTTGGGTCCCCTTCTGTTTTCACTGTTCATCAATGACATCTCGAAATGTATTTCAAATTACAAATGCCACATTTATGCGGATGATGTCCAGATATATAATCAATTTTCGCAGTCGAATGAAAAAGATGGAATTACAGCGATAAATATTGATTTGAATGCTATTTTCATGTGGTCACAACAAAACCAAATGAAGCTAAATTCCACAAAAACGAAAGCCCTTAAATTCGATAGACAGAGGATACTTAAGTGGTACATATTAATAATTGTCCAGTTAAGGTCGTAAACAAGTTTAAAAACTTGGTATTTATTTCAATGGGCAGCTAGGTTAGCGTGATCACATGAATCTCATTGTGTCTAAGATCTATGGCATTCTTCGTGGCTTGAGTCCGACCAGACGATATTTATAGCCAGAGATTAAGAAAAAACTTATTAAGGCGTATGTTTTATCCTCAATAATATATGGGTGTGAAATCTTCTCAGATTTGGAGCCAGACTTGGCTAGAAAACTTAATGTCGCCTTTAACAGCTGCGCTAGTTATATATTTAATTTAAGCAGATTTGATCACATATCTGCTTTTCCAAAACAAAAAAAATGTAATTGGTTTTACCCTACATTCTTTTTTAAACTCTAGAACACTTCTAACCCTTTTTATGATCATTCATGACAAATCACCCAATTATTTGAAATGTAAGATTCAGTTTGTACGCTCCCAGAGATCTTTCCAATTAATTCCTCCAAGGCATAAATATTCAATGACTTGTCGACAATTTTTTGTGTATGCTGTTCAATTGTGGAACTATCTTCCCCGACACCTAAGAACAATGAACACAGTGTAGCAATTTAAAAATCATCTTTTTAGTTTTCTTGCAAACATTTGATATGAAGTCCATATTTTTCTTTTTTCTGTCCCATTCTTTTCTTACATATATCTCAGCATCTAAGATTATCAATAGAAATTGTATTGTATTTAAATTTAGTACTTATATGCCTGTGCAAACTGAAAAGTTCAAAACTTATCTGTACAGAGACGAACTCTACAAATAAATTAAATTAAATTAAGACGAGAACTTGCATCATCTTAAGGTGATTGACATTGACAAAGCGTAAAGTTTACTGTCCACCTCTGTAAAACTTAAAGATAACTTCAAATGCTGAATTGTGGGATTTTTATATCCTTTTCCACGATACCACACATCACGATGTTGCTCCAATGTTTACTGGCAAGGAGTTTCAGTGATCAATCTGAGGTGACCAGTGAAAGAAAAGGACTATTGTATGTTAACTACGTTCAGCATTAAAAGACGTATTTGTAGCCTATGAGTGAATTTCGGTTCTTTTATTATTCTCGACGTAGATGGCTGGTGTTTTTTGTTTTTTTTAGTTATAAATGATTTTTTTACTTTTAAATAGTTTAAAAAAAAACAGTAATCTCTATGTCTCTTATTTTTCGGCATATGGCTGATAGCCGTCTACCAGATTGACAATTATTTGTATATCAATAGACTAGGCATATAAAATTAGTACAAAAATAAAAACAAAGAGAAAAAAAAAAAACTCCATTATGTAAATATAATTTAAAAGTCCTCCTCGATAATACGACTTCTATAGCGAAGGGCATTCACTGTAAAATTGTACAATAAATCCCATCCTTGCTGTCCATTCAAAATGCGGATTGCTTCTTCTTCATCTATGTATGATGCTTGCACCAAAGGATTGTACGCGGAATTTCCTTAAAATGCGACAGATGGCAAGAAAATGAAAAATATTTTCTCTTACGTTTAGGTTGAACATATCGCACAGGGTTGATAGTTCTGGGCGGTGTGGTATAAAATTCAGACTTATCAGCTCTCCTCTCAATTTAAATATTGTGCTTATTTTATCCAACGAGTAGGAATTTAAAAAATATGTACATTCTTGCCGATGATATTTTAATTTACTATAATACATCCTGTGCTGAGATGATTGGGCTTCATTCGCAAATTTGTCATACAAGTTTTTAGCAGTTTCTTAAGTAAAGATGCAAGTTGAGTTCTTATTAAATCAGGCTCCAAATTTGCTGTAATTTCAAGGCTAAGGCCACACCCTGACGCTAGAATCCGCCACTCATTCACGAAAATAGCTCCTGTTGCAATAATGCGTGTAAGAACGATTTTCAGCAACATTTTTCCATAAATTGAAATTACTTTGACTATATAGTCAAAGTGTAATTTAACAGTCTCTAAAAATAACAGAGGCATTCCAGTTTCCAAATATAGCATACATATAGTTTGGTGTATTACACTGTAAATAACGGTATCCCCAAACTTGAGCTCCATATAGCAGTATTGACGTAGCGGATGCAAGAAACAATTTATATTTTGAACTATGAGATACGAGTACATAGTTATTCGAAATGCACCGCCCCCAGACGGAACAAACTCCTCGTTTAGCATCTGATAACTTTGCCTCCAAGTATTTGTTTAGATTTAAGTTGCTTGTTACCAGAACCCCGAGGTATTTATACAAGAGCACATTGTCAATCATTTCGCCGGAGTGCGTCCATCTTTCACATCTGGAATATCTGCCGCCTCCTTTTCTGGATACCATTGCCTTCGATTTCTCTAGGTTAACAAGCAAGTTCCAGCATTTACAGTATTCGCTGGGCGTATTCATCATGAGTTGCATACAATTTGCCATGTCAGCAAGGAAGACAATGTCGTCCGCATACATCAGCGCCGGGATCTTCGTTCGGCAAAAATTAATTCCTCCGCCTACAGCATCTGTTGTGCCGTTGATAAACAATATAAATAGTAATGCACTCAAAATGCACCCTTGCTTCACACCCATTGTTGATGTAAATTCCTCAGATATGGATTCTCCATCCCAATGGCTGATGTTCTTACATATGTGCATATATAATTTTTGGGTATCTTTTTCTACATGTAGGTAGCCTAGTTAGCTTAAAAATTCAGTTTTATCATTCAGTTAATACCCATTCCATACAATCCAGTAAGCCAAGCTAATTACAAACTGAACTACCTTCTTTAAAGGCACCCAACAGAACAACATGATTAGGTACGTCGCATTTCACTGAAATATGTATAAATTAGAGTAAAAAAATGTCAGATGTGACAAGCAAGATTGCGCCACTACTCATTGGTGACATTTTCAAATTAAATCTTTCGCCAATTTAACCCATTAAGGTCAATTTAAAAAAAAAAAGAAGAAAACTACAAATAAAATCACTACCGCAACCGCAACACCCTGTTAAAAAAGAGACAACCCGTCTTATATAAGTGGAAAATAGTTCCTTTTAATGACTTCCCAGTAATTGCTTTGAGATATTCGCAGTACGGAAATGCATCAAACCGAATCACTTGAACAAACTTTAATTGAACTATTGTGATCATGACATTGCTTAAACACGAATACATTCAGCATAGGGGTATGAGTACAATCGATCATGTGGAACCCTCACCATTGTTACCTTCAAAACAATTACTTGTAAGACTGAAACTAACAAAAAACAAAAAACTGAATAATAATAATAAAAGGAACTAAAAGTCTGAAAATAAAAACAAATGAAACGTAAAAACTTTCCCGCTACGACTGTATCTGTAAGGCAATTATTGGATTCATCATTTTATGCGCAGTTTTCGATTTTTTTTTCCTTTTTTAATAAGATTGTTTTAATCGCTTCGCTTGTAATTATGATCCCGACTATTGAAGTAAGACTATTTAATCAATAAATTGTGACACGCAAAGTCTGTCAAGAAGTCACTCACGAGAGTTATTTGGCATACTAACTGATATTAGTAAGGAAATTGATTTTTCCAAACTGAGTGGTTAAGGGTATACGTACGCGTATGACCCTCGCTCAGTGGTGAAAAATAGGTCAATGACTTCAGGTTTCTCATATACAAGAATTTGTCAATGAAATATAAATAGTGGAAGCAATTAAAACACCATTGATTCTTTACACTATTAGTATTCCCAAGAAGAGATGAGTTCCAAACCCATCTACAATACAATACTATGAAACCCATGCGTAACTCTAATCTTGCATTAGTCTATACTTTAGAAAGAAGATTCGTTAGATAACTGGGTAGCCTTCGCCGAAAGAGACCAGAATTGTGGGCAGAAAACTCGTGGATTTTGCACCATGATAACGCACCGTCGCAAAGTGCCATCATTATTTGTAATTTTTTGACGAAAAATGCAACAAATACCATCCAACAGCTACCGAATTCTCCTGATTTGGCTCCCTGTGACTTCTTTCTGTTCAATCGAGTTAAAAAACCACTACGGGGAACGCGTATCAGCAGCCGAGAGGAAGTAATGGAAAAATCGCAGGAAGCACTGATGGACATATCGAAAACCGAATATAAAAAATGTTTCGATAATTGGATCAAGTGCTGGCATAAGTGTGTTGCAGTCGATGGGGATAACTTTGAAGGGGGCAATATAGATTTAGATGAATAAACTTGTATTTTTAATTTTCTGGATAAATTTTTGATCAAGGTGGTATATCTAATATTTAGATGGGTTCTTAATACATGTCAAAAATACAATAGTTATGCAGATGGAAATATTGGTATACGCAATTTTCTAAATAAAATGATGATGAGCACATTTGGCTTTTCTAGGTTTACAGTCTTTCATATAATAAGGACTCTAGAAATATGAGAATAATATTGGAAACCTCCCTGTATGACATGGGACAAAGCTAATGAAAGGCAACATCTTTCTTCCACGAGAATAAGGCCCAAATTTCGGAGGATTTTAATATAAAGTTTAAAGTTTAAACAGGAATAGCGAGTATTATTTTATGATACATAAAATCTTGGTTTTGCAAGGTGGAGGTTGGTGCAATACCCACTTATAAAGATTTGCCAGGGCGTCAATTATTGTACAAAACCTTTTCATCTAACTCGATGGAGCTCTCTGGCCTTAGTTCTGAACACCGGGTTATTTGAGTAATTTCCAT
This sequence comes from Volucella zonaria, assembly GCA_963966105.1. Taxonomy (NCBI): domain Eukaryota; kingdom Metazoa; phylum Arthropoda; class Insecta; order Diptera; family Syrphidae; genus Volucella; species Volucella zonaria. The sequence goes on from OZ014534.1 coordinate 30,640,093, forward strand.
ACAGGAACCATGTTTAAGGGGTTTCACACCACTTTATGACGAGCGATGGGAAAGGCCGAGAGCTTGTCTTTATGTGTCGAATTCACCCTCACCATCTAAACTTGTACAATTTTGTAACCAAAATTTAGTTGCTGCAGACATAAGCTACGAAACGAATGAAGAATAGCATAAATTAGTCGTTGCTTTTGCTATTGCCACCACCGGAGGCGGTAGCGGAGCTCATTGAATATTGTGGCTCCAGGAAGATGGAATTTATGATACGCTGCGATGCTAATGCTCAGAACACTTTTTCATTCCATTTCCCTTACATTAAACTATCGTCTGACCTGGCTGTCAACAATGTTAGCTCCCAGCCAACTTTTTTTACGAGAGTAAGACAGGAAGTAACCGACTTAACTTTATCCAACAAGTATGCTAAGGAAATTAATGGCTGAAAAGTACTATCGGAGATCTCCATGGCAGATCATAGATACATCGAATTCAGAATCGAATGCGAGGTCTCGACATTCTTGAAGAGGAGGAATCCGCATCAAACCAAATGGGCACGATTTAAGGTCCATTGCCCCTAAGCTCAAGACAAAACAAAAGCTAAAGGAAGTTGTTCAGAACTTGAACTGTACCCTCACCAAATCTTTCGAAATTGCATGTCCAACTAGTAAGCAATCCCGCAGATCACACATTCCTTGGTGGAACGCAGACTTGCAGCGTCTTCGTAAAAAATCAAGAAACATCTAAACAGGACACTTAAGACTAATTTGGAGAAAGATTGGAACAGATCGAACCATAAAGAATTTAAGAGGCTTATTCGGAAGCCTCTTACAAAGCTTTTGGCGAAAAGATAAAAACTTTTGGTGAAACCTGTTGGCTGGTCAAAGTCCTCAAAAAGGGAAGATCAACCACGCTGGAATCACCCAGAAAATCGGTGTCGGTGCCTATACTAAGTCGAAAGCAGAGGCTCTCCGTCTCATGCTTGAGTCGCACTTCCGCGGTAACTAAATCGAAACCTGCTCACAACTAAGTCCTATCAACGAAGCTGGTAGTGAGGTGGTAGGTGGTAGGTGAGCTGGTATATCTCATCGGCTGTGGTGACGGATGAGGCCATTAAACATGCTGTTGCTTCCTTTTATGGCTTCAAGTCGCCGAGCACGGATGGTACTCGTATTTACCCAGTCATGTTACAAAAAGGTATAGACCAGCTGCTGGAAACTCGGAAGATAATTTTCACGGTTAGCCTCCAACCGGCATACGTACCGAATCCCTACTGAATAGTGAGAGTGGCCTTTATACCAAAAATGGGAAAGGAGGATCACTCGCTAGCCAAGAGTTTCAGACCTATAAGTCTGACTTCCTTCATGCTGAAAAGCATCGAGAGAATGCGAATGTATTCTCTCTCGACGAAGCAACACACCAACCAGCGCGGAGGGTTCTGCGACAGTGCACTTCAGGTATGCAGAATTGAGGGCGCACGCGACAAAAAGGGGTAGGTCTTTTGCATTTTCGTCGACGTTGAGGGTGCTATCGACAACTCAACCTGACGGCATGTGTAACTCGGTCAGACAACACGGCGTAGACGAATCACTAGTTTTGTGGATAAAATCAATTATGTGAATAGGACATCGATTGCGGATGCTGGCTGCGGCCAATATGTGGTGGCAGGTATAAACAGAGGTTGCCCGCAAGACGGCGTTCTGTCTCCACTGCTATGGTGCATGCTGGTCGACCCACTGCTCAACGCGCTCAATAGTTCTAACGACTATGCACAAGCATACGCGGATGATGTAGCTGCACTGTCTGTCGGATCGTGTCTATCGACTGTCAGCTTTAAAGCGCAGACAGCCCCAGACGTCATCGACGATCGGTGCACTAGTAATGGGCTTTCAGTCAATCCTCTCAAAACTGAGGTTGTTCTCTAAGAGAAGGAGGAAGCTGCCTGGTCTCACTCATTTAGTGCGTAAAGACCTCACATTCCAATTCTCCAAAGAAGCTAAATATTTGGGTGTCGTCCTGGAATGAAAAACTTCTCTGGACTAAACGTGTAACGTCGAAAGCATTTAAGTTGCTGTCGACCTTCTGGCAGTGCAGAGGAATGATCGGCCAAACATGCGGCGTGTCACAGAGAATGGTCGTTTGGATCTACACTGCTATGATAATGCCAATTATTTCCTATGCGTCGGTTGTCTGGTGAAATAAGCTCTCGTGAAAATACAACATGACTCCGAAGTCTGGTTTGGGTCCCAAGTCACGACAAATGGAATCCCCGAAGAACTTGCCAGGCAAGGGTCAGAGGAGAGTTTTTCAGGACCCAAACCTATATTAAGTCTGCCTGCGTACTCAGTTAAGGCTTCCATTGACAGTTGAGTCTCATATGAGCACAACTGTAGATGGCATAACTCCCCAGGTTGCAGGCAGATCAAACGAATGCTTCCCAGTGGTCTTTCTGCTGTCCCTCAGCAGGAAAGACTGCAGGTTGCTTACTGGCTTCGTGACAGGGTATTACAATTCTGCTAAACGCTTAAATGTGCTGGGCATAAATGACAGAACATCCTGCAATGCTTACTGTGAAAGTAATTACAACGCTGTGGAGCACTATCTCTGTGAATGTCCGGCTTACCTTCGCATCAGGCCGCAGGTACTTTGCGCTGACGTGGTGGGTTTTGGTACTGTAGGCAACTTATCACTGAAGCGCTTACTCATCTTTCTTCGTAAGAGTGAAAGATTTCATTAAAAAAAACTTACAAAGAGTACAACGGACTAGTTCTTTGTCTCCCTTCCGACGGAAAAAAAAGGAAAAACCAAACTGAGGTCTATTTCTACTTATGAGTAAACTGAACCAACCGTTTTCTGTATTGCGCTATTCCTCCGAGGTAAAGCCGAAAATTCTTCGATCCGGAGTACTAATATTCACTTTCTATGAATACTACAGCCATATAGATCGTTACTATATCTTTTTCTTCATTCACGGTCTATGCAAATGAGATCATATATAATTCGAAAAGAGTTTTTACTTTAAACATCCTATTCTGTGTTCATCCATTTTTGTCAAAGTTCATGCTTCACCATCAAAGAGATCATAACTTATTCGATATTCTATCCGCCTAAAGGAGAAGACAGATATTATAGACTTTATTTTGCCGCTGTTGACAACTAGACACATCTTCGTTTCTTCTGATTACTGTTACTATGTATTAGTAATCATTCGAATTCAATATCCAGTAATATCGAAGTTCTCGGCGAGCTATTTCTCTACTATGCTGCTTCTTTCTCCTTCTGAGAAAGCGTTTTACATCCGGCCGCGCCTATTCACAGAGCTCGCGAAGGACTTTGGTCATTCTCTGCAGCACCGCTGTTTATGATTTTGTTTCGTTGTATCTATTTGCATCGAAACGCAGCATATAAGAAGCCTAATTTTTAAGTCTGGCTGTATTGATAAATCTGTACCGAACCTGCGCTGCTTTTATAGTTCAAAGAAAGCGTCGTAGTTGCGGGCTTTACTGTCTCTTTGCCCTGCCCGTCCTCACTGCGCTGTTCGACTGCACGGTTCGGCTTGGTAAAGGGCATAACATCTTACTTCTATTGTAATTCCGCGAATCCGGATTACGTTGCCCTTATTACTTTTAAACATAGTAACAGTAAAATCGTAGTAATTCGAGGCACTTGGATGTTCCGCAACTGTAAAGTTTATGCATCTTCTGGTAATCAAACCCAATCAAAACCCTCAGCTAGGAGTCAGTCCCTTTCAAGTTCTGAAAAATCCTCATTGATCTCAGCTCATATTGCAATAGCTTATTAAATGTATCTGCTACGCTAAATGTTGTTGCCATCATTGTTCAGCTATTCCTGGCGGGATGCTCTAGTATTGCCTATTTTCTTCTTATTCAATTCTCGCGCTATAACATGCAAGTCAAGCCCGATTGGACAATCCCAGTATTCAGTAGCTACCACGAAAAGGTAAAATAAGCACAATGGATAATATTTATATTTTAAAGTTGGGAATCGCCATGTTGAAGCCTACCAATTCCTACCCTAATCGAACAACACCACAACGAATGTAACTGTGATCTGATTCCTTATAAGGATTCCAGCATTTTTCTCATAAGTTTCACCACTCCAAAAGTGTAGTGCCATAAGTGTTTCTGGCAAGTTCGCCAGAAGCTTTCTTAATTATAGGTGTAACCATAAATCAAGCAAAATAATATTCTGCTGTTTCGGAAAGTATAACGAAATCATGCAACAAATTATTATTTTAATTCGTTAAGTGGAAAGTTGTTGTTGCTTATGGTTATTTTTTCTCGTAATGTAGTATGAAATATCAGTATCCACTCCTCAAAAGGAAAGAAATTTATGCCTCGAGAATATATGCCGGGAGATCACAGCACCTTATGAATGTATTGTAACACCAGCAAGAAAAGCAGAAGGGAATAAGGTGACATGATCACATTTGATTTGAGCCGCCTCTTGATGACAGATTGTTTTGCCTCCTAGCCCGCATAGACTGATCCACGCAATATGAGTATAGGGAAGCCAATTCGTCAATTTCTTGATGAGTTTCCAATCATGTGGTGCAGCTTTTTTAACATCGCCTAATGTGAATGTTTCCTTTACCTTGTTGTCCCTGTGGAATGATTTTGGTTTTGTTTACTCGTTCAACATGTCCTAGCCATTTAAGTTAGTGACTCCAGAATATGAACTAAGTGTGATTAACTATGGACTTATGGTTTTCATCGAAGGGATTGAAAAGGACGTCTGTGTTTTCTGGTTTGGTGGAGAGAATTTCATAACTCTTTCAAAACTTGTGAATCGTCTTTAATAATGCTATTTGAACAATAAAAGGCAAGGCATAAAGTTGCCTGAATGTGACGTAGCTGATGACGTTTCAAGAGAAAGTTTCGAGTGCCTTGGTGAGGGTCAACTTGACCCAGATTAGCTTTTACTTTCTACAGCAGTACCGGAGTATTCAGCTGATTTGTCTAAGATTTCAAAGTCCGATTTTCACACTAAAAAGCTTGTTATGCTGCCAATCATACAACATTTCATGAAATTAAAGCAATCCCTAGCAAGTCCTTTGTAAAACTCCTTCTGTTAATGTATGTTATGTTTGGCATCGTTGACACAGTGGCAAACTGATTACAACATCTTGTTTCCATAACTTGCAAATATTTTCGTATTTTGATTTCGCATCTACTCATTGACACACTACATGAAATAGTGAAATGTCAACAGACAAATGTCTCCAATTTCGTTTCATCCTTAAAAAGAAATTTTTAAATTAAAGTGAAACTAATTTAAATAGGGAAAAATACTAATTGGATATAATAAAAGAGTTTTGTCGTTATAGACGGGGGCTCAAAAGAGTAGTAAAAGACAATTCTTCTATGGGTGCTTAAAATATAAAATTTCTAACTGAATCTGAATAATAAACTAATATACTCGTAGTTATGCAACTCAACACTGAAAAACAGGCGGTATGCTATGCGGTTTGAAAATTTTTCCTACACTTGCCCTAGTCGTGTAGCGGGTTTCGGCGTACACAATATTTATTTTTTTTTAAATTTAATACTGAAACAGGTAACATCTGGGACAGGTATAAGTACGTAGGGTAAATACTACAAAATATTTAACAAGGTCAAGCTATGCTGGCCATAAGTATACATCGAATACACCCAAGATAGCTTTGTATTATAGAAGCTAGACACTTGTTGATCAAACTAAGCGGACTGGCTCGAAAGTTAATAACTATAATCTATTATTTACAGTCTAGACTATAGATAGATCAAAATGTCATTGTCAATAACTTAATAATTTTAAAGCCGACAAATGAGATCTTGTAGAATCGAATGAGGATTGACCAAGTGCAACTATGCTATGTTAGAGTCGTGAAATAATTACAACAAATATTCTTATCCCGTCAGGGTACTCTGCAGTATATAATTTTGAACAACAGTCAAAATTCGAGATCTGTTATTAGAGTTCTTTGAAAGAGCAGCAAATCATTGTAAGGGAGATTGAATCTCTTGTCTAAGAATCAACTGAAAAGGGATGCCATAAAACTTTCTATAACCAATCAAGCTGTAAGGTAATCGTGTATCAGGCAGATACCTTCAATGCTTCAGGAACTTGCCTATCAAGTTAGTTAAGGAAATGGACTTGTTCTGGAACTTCTGTCTGAGAGGCTACCCTGTGCATTCTAGCGTGTCATGAGAAATAACTATACATGCAGATATAGCCTCGGAACTGACCGTTATATAGAAAACTGGTTTGTTTTCTCAGGTAATTCAACAGATTTTCCGGCGCTTTTTTCTTCATAAACCTGAGTGTATATTTAGTGCAATTTCAGAGAAAAATCGCTGATATCATTTTTATTTCGAAAACGTACTCGGTTCATGCAATTTAAATTAAACACTCTCTTTCGGTTACCACCATAAATTTATATTTTAAGGTTGGCTTGTTGGCCAATAGTTGGGAAATCATTTTATAGCTTATACGAGTATTAGACTACATTTCCATCAATTTTTGTATATTTTTTTTGAGTAAATAAAAGTTAAAATCACACGTGCGGTTTCTGAATTATTGTGTAATGAAAAATCCGCAAGAACAAAAACTACAAACAAACAAAAAACATTAGTTCCAGGTGTCTTAAGTAAAATTAGAAAATTATCCTAACATTTATTGCACTCTAAAATTTTCCACCAGACATCAGTTATCTTCAAGAAAAGAAAATAAAACTTAAAGATATTGGATGTAACGTTAACGATCCACCCACTCAAACATTTCTAAACACATTCACATTTTTTTTTCGCATGAAAACATGAAGGAAGCACAAAAATGTTTTTTTTTTCTATTTTTCCTCGAATGCTTCGCCCCAAAAATAGCCGAAATTACTTAAATGTCAAAGACAACGCCGATTAGTGGTTGCCAGAAAATTTAATGAAAAAGCAAAAACACAAACAAAAGTCCTGACGATTGCAAATTAACAATTTACTTAGCAAACGCTACTGTGGGCATTTTAGATATTCGTATTCGTATATTTTGTTTCAAATTCACCACCAGGAAGGTGAAGTTCGGTGAAAAAGTCATGCACGATCACAAATACATCTATTAGACGCCACAAGTGACCATGGTTAAAGATTCAGATTCAGTGATTCAGTGATTGTTGCATGCACTTTAAGTGCCGGCAACATGATTCGTCGTAGTTTGTTGCAAACTATTTTTGGAATTTTCCGATTCGTTTTTTTGTTCTCTCCCAGCTCTTGCCAAAAAGATATACATTTTTGTGTACGGAAAATAAATTGGACACTTATCAGGGAGCATACAGTTGACTGATTTTAAGTGATCACGCTTTATGCGGATGTTGCTGCGGAATGTTGTGATGCATGAGATGGGAATGAAACATTTGGATAATTAAGTACCGGCAGGCGGATATTAAATAAAAAATGTATCAATTCAGATTGAGATCATCATCATCATCAGTGCCAAAAAAAAGAAAAGAAAATAAAATCAATCAATGAATATACGCCGATGATGAATGGAAATAAATTTCAAGTGTTTCAAGGCTTTTCTGAGGCATCAATTTGATATCTCTTACTCTTTTTTTTGTACGAATTCTACGTATACATAATTTTTGCTCCAACTCCAACACGGGGTCATGATTCTTTTAAAAACGAGAGCAATAAAGTAAAATTATCGCCAACAAAAATGTATTTTCAGTAATGTGGTTGCTGCCCACAATACTCGTATGCTTCTTACTGTTCAGTGAGGTATAACCTTAAAATCAATCAATCAAATATCGACGATGATTTTGAGAATTTTGCGATAGTTGAACCTTGACCAGATTGTCGATGCAAATACATTGAGAAATTTGTAAATTATTCAATTCAGCCATGAGTAATTTTTTTTTGGCATACGAGCAGAGAAGTGATATTTGAGTGGAGTTTCATCCGTCTTCTTTATTTATTCATAAATGTACCCCACTTTTGTTTTTTTTTTTAAGCATTTCAAAGTTAAGAATATTTAACATAGAGCATTCTGCCGCATTTTGCAGTGACATGGCTTTAAAGCAAAAAATGTTCCTTCTCCGTGATTCTCACAACTTCGAGGGGGTGTTTCAGGTATTTGATCGTCCATTGGGACGAGATAAATCTGATTGGGTTTGTGTAATTTCTGATTCAGTATAACTGTATTAGCATAAGCAGCCACACCTCGTTAGTCTAATATCAATTTTCCACCACTCAATGAACATTTTTTATATCCTTAGCAAAAATAAATTAAATGACAAATTACATAGGCCTATCTTCCCACCACCCTCCATAAGGCTTAATAACTTGATCTGATTTTTTCAATTGGGTATCAGGCTAATTTAAGCAAATAAAACGATTTGCATACTTAACTCGCTAACTGCTCAATTTTTGTTGTATTTGCTTGATTTTCTAATTAAGGTCGACACGATAGCGGCAACCTGACTGCGCGCCAGGATTTACATGGTCTTCAATTTGCTTATATTAATACAATTGGCGCACATGTCGGGTGTAGTTGACGATCTGTGGCCACTGTCTGATTTCCACCCTCCAACCGTTAAACTTATTATAGGAATACACGTATGTATCTGTATCATGCATACGAATACTCGTGCATACGAACAGAATTCGTCATTTTATACATAGTGGACTGGACCTCATCTCGTCTTGTGTCGTTTTTAATCTGCACGTTATGTCATTGCTGTCTCATTTTGGCAAAGTTGCACTTGCACCATATACTCGTTTTGGTCTCGGTGACTATGCGGCGCGATAGACAGGCGCTTTGTATGGTCGTTTTGCTGCATCTGAAGTGATATTAGGCTTTGACTACTTGTATATCCGAACCGGTAAAACTAATTTGTAGTTTCAGTTGAGGTCAGGATTTCCGGAAGGTAGGTGGTACAATCGGTACCAAAAGGTACAATTTCCTCTTAGTGTTGAGTGTTCTTTGTAAATCGTCAAACTGAGTTCATTGTTCGAATTAAAAACTGCTGATCGTAGTTTTTTCCAACAAATTTCGAAAAACCGGGACAATTCGGTAGATAATACTGATGTAAGGAAGTGTGATCCGAGTCTTAAATCAAGTGTTGAAAGTCATTCGATGACTTTGGCGCAAAAGAAAATGGTCAAGGGCGAGGATAAGGTTAATGTCTTCTTCAACTTGAAATTATTATTTTCTTTATTTTCTTTTTTTTTTTATTTTTTTTATTTTTTTGCTTTACTTCCCTCCTTCAAATTGCAAAAGACGCGTAGGATTTTATTTATTCGTTTGATCCGACGTAAAAATAGTGCGGTGGTCAACACGCAGAGGAAAATCTCAAGAAAAAAAGAACCAAATTCGTGCCAAAAGATTCTTCCTTTTATTTTTGCTGTCTCTCGTAAACTTGTACGAGTATAATTAGACACTTGAAATTCTTTTCAATGTCATTCAGCGTTCAACGTTCGACACACTTGTGTATTCCTATCTGTGCGTTATGTGTGTGTGTGTGTATTTTTAATATTCTTCATGTAATATAACATGGGGAAAACTTTGAGAAGATTTTGAATCGATACTCAAGGCCGAATGATAGTGTGTGTTGTAGTTTTTTTCCCCGGGTGAGCAAGTGACGTCTTTACTTTTCTTTTACGACGAAAAAACTCCAATTTTTTACTGAATTGTGTGATCTTTACAGGGTGAGTGGGTGTTTCAGAAATCCTTAGAAAGGAGGAAATTCATGGTGATGTCGCTGAGTTGCCTTAACATTTTAAGTAGGTGTATCTATAAATAGTTTTTGGAGGATAGAGGAGATGTATGAGTAGATATAGATTTCATGCTTGGGTGCTATTAGTCAAGTTTACTATTATACGGTCCTTTCGGAGAGAAGACGGAACTATGTACATTAATGAATGGCGTCTGAAAAAGCCAACGAAAACCAATTTCTTTTGAGACAAAGCAAAATGAAAGCATTTTGGCAGATGATTGTAGTGTGGTTCATGACGAACTTAATTTGAAGTTACTGAATTGGGTTGAACTTTTGACAAGATGACTATTTGTGGCGCCATTCAAGGTAAAATCCAAGTTTTTTCTACCACGCACTTCTATCCTCTGACGATTTGTTACCTGATGTTAATTTGATTTGTTTGCTTAAATTATTAAACATCGATTTAGATGCTCCTTCTGCAGATGCAACTTCCCAGACTAATAGGATCTGGCAAATATGTTATAAAAATACCTTTTCATCCTCTGTTAGGTACTAAGGCTGTTTTATTAAAAGCATATCTCTTTTATAAACACATTTTCGAAAACATATTCAAAGAGTTATAAGCATAACATTTTCACAAGACGAGAACCAGTAGAAACCCATAATAAATTCAATAAAGACAGTAAAGTCTCCTCATTACTTAGAAACCACTCTTTACATTTGTTTAGGATGCAGACTTTACCTTAACCAAACACCAACTGACCTATTCATTCCTCTTGGAAGCATGGGATCTCAACAACGGTAGGAGTCTCGTAAACTATCTGACTTGTTACCGATTTCCGCTCAGTTCGTCTTTTTCCATAAAGAAATAGATTTCTTCGCATGATTTATTCTTCAGATATTTCCCTGCCATTTTCATAGCAATATACTCGCATCTATTAGTTTGCTTCCTTTCTTTATATGGAGCTATACTTTTGATATAGAACTCCACGTTGGAGAGAGACAATCATAGCTTGGTCTGGTGCTCATAATTCTACTTTCACTGACTTCGGATATGCTGCTTACAGCTGGGGCAATGTGTGCACTATCCAGTTTCCATAATCTATCGGATTGTATTTCTTGGGAAACTAACTTCCATTCTAGGGCTCCACAGTCTAAGGTAGATTAAAGTCTCACCCAACCAACCTATCCAGGTAGATCGATCCCTAGGCAGCTATCTTTAATTTCGCATCCTGAATTGGTCCTCCAACTGCATGCATTATCTAAGATATGGTTTTCTTTTCTCGTGTATTTCCGGATTGAGGTCAAAGACTCTTCTGGGTGTAACATCGGCATCTATCCACTCCACATGCTGTAGCCATCTCTGCCGCTACATAAGCATTATTTGTTGGATAAGGCTCGATTTATGCCCATATAATGATACATTAAATTATAACTACATACGAAATAAACAAAAATAATTTCATCCATCTGAGTAAAAGTCTGCACTGTATAGCAGGTCAGCCCCATACAAAATCAGTTAGCCCGCTCTCGAACGTACTCGAAGTTGGCTTCTTAATTGTATTCTTGTCCCAAAGAGTCATCCAAGCTCTAGTAAATGTAATTTTTCTAAACTTCACAGTCGAGTGGTGTGATATTTTGTCCATGGGTCGATATTTTATATCTTTCCTTGCATGTATTGTATTTAATTTTGTTTTGTTCAGCGCCGAACCCAATCTCAAGGCTTTTCGCTTGAAGCTTACGAGAGCTGGAAGCCATGTATTTAACTTTCCTGGCATCAAAAGGGTCTGTGCGGTAACTGCGTTGCAGCGGTTATTCTTCTTTGTATCTTTTCGATACAGTCCTTATTTCTCAGTCAGACGATTTTTGGCAGCACTTGGAAGCTAGACATAGCTCTGTAGATCACATCACTATTATTGTTGTCATAAGCGGAGATAGTCTAGCATATTGGTTAGGTTTTTCGACAACTGCGCCATAGGCTTTGGATTAAATTCCAAGTCATGCATTTAAAAAGAGAAAAACAATTTATCATGGTACTACTCAATAACAAATTTCCGAAAGTGAAAACATTTCCTTCGTTGGTGGACACTGTAGTTTCCCCTTCTCGTTCACAAAGTGCCAAGATGTACAGTATAGGGAGTGAACAGACTGGATATTTCGCACCATAGACATGTGGTGCGTATCGATTCGGAACTCTTGTGTTTTCCTTAAGATCCGTCGCAAAGAGGAATTTAAAATAATATTAGAGACAGTCTTAGATGTGGTGTTTAGGGGACCAAGGTAACGAGTGCTCTCTCAAGGTCTTCTTTCTTGGGGATCGGGAAATTGATATTGATTTTATACCCATCAAGAATGCTTTAATCGGATCAAAAGAGTTGGTACCAATTCCTCAATAGCTGCTTTGAATAGTCGAAAGCTACCCACAGTAGATTTTCTCGTATGACTATGGAATATTCAGTTTTATAAAAAACGTGTATATTGCGCTAGCCATCCATATCATCAATGCTGCATTGTTTACGTCAAGACTGCGGTTTATGATCCTGCTGGGAATTCGGATGTTTTTTGATTCGAGTTTCAAGTTTTATTATGTCCTCCTCTCACTTTCTGAGGGTTATTCGTATAGAGCATCGACTTTATAACAGCTTATTGGTTGTATTATAGGCCACTGACACAAAACCTTCTCCACTTTAACGCTATATCATGGACGCTCTTAGCCACACTCATAATTTGAGCCAGCATAACTCCACATCCGGGTGCAAAAATATTTTTTACAGCTTTGGGTCTGAGCTGTACAAAACAAGGTGATCTCTAAGTTGTTGCTGAATTATTTTTAAGATTATAAATTCACCAATTTCTGACTTAAAGTTGGAGAGCATACAGGGCTACTGTTGGATCTATACCTCCTACTACATATCACAAATCGTCGGTTAATTACAATACAATCAATCAGGTTGCGTGTTCTGTACCGGTCACACTGATCTTGTAGCAGACATTCTGGCTAAACAACGTTCATTCAATGAACATGTAGTTACCATAGGGACAGTTCTTTATTTTGGCGCTATATCAAAATCTAATTTTCTAATACAAAAAACTGCTTTCTGTTGTTGATCCAATGTTTTACAGGGAAGAGTAAGAAAATGATTAATTTTAACCACATGTACTTATCAGTACTCAGCGAGTCAATTATGATATATTCAGTTGGTTGATCTAAGGTTCTTAAAGAGGGGTGTTAATACTCTTAAGTTCAGGTATTGTCTTCAATCTATTGTATAACTAAACTTGACAAGCTAACGTACTTGTTCTTCTCGGTTTCAAAACACACATATTGGCTGAAAGTTCTCGGAAATATCCAGTATCAAAGAAAATGTGAAATAAGTATATCTAACAGAGCTGTAGGGGAATCGGCGGCAGATTGTAATGCATGATGAGTATCTACTTCTTTCTGTGTAATTAGTTTTAATAAGGCTTTTATTAAATGTCTCCCACAGAAAACTCTTGAAAAGGTTTATTCTGTTCTATACTTGAGTTTGGAAAGCTGAACTACTCATTAGTATTCCTATAAAATTACAATAAGTATTTTTAAACAAATATTTTTTTTCCTTCTTTGTAATTCTCACCGATATAACTATTGGCTCTCTTTTGATCGTCAAAAAGTTCACTGCCTTTTGAAGATTTGTGAAGGGCAGATACAATTTTGGCATATCATCCTCCTCTAAGCATCGGACTGATTAGATTAATTTAAGCGGCCAAAGCAAAAAGTTACACAAATTTCATTTGGTTAAAAACTTTCTCATCTAATTTATTGCTGACTATTAAAATTGACAAGTGAATAACTACCTCAACAAGTCTCGTGAATTTCTGCCTTCTTTCATTTTATTTCCGTCTGACCATGTTCAGATCGTGTTTACGTTTCCATGTTGACGTGTACAAACTATCCCAACAGAAACGTAAATAAAGAAAAAACACATAAAAAAAAATTTTACTTCTAATTTTAACCCAAAAGAAATTGCCAACTCAACCAAGACCTTACATATTTTACCCCGTATGCACTCTTCTATGGGAAGAAAGTAAATTTCTCAATAGAGAAAAAGCTTATTTGCTACAGACCCTGCCAAGTATCTGTAGATGTTGGGCATAGAAAACAACCAGAACAACCCCCGTATACAAATGCTTGTAAGCTTTTTTGCAGGAAAGAAAATAAGAAAAAAAAAATATTGACAAACCCCCTCAACCAAATGGTTTTTCATATTTCAGATAAAAAAAAAAATCCAAGAAGAAAACTGAAAACTGCGGCAATGTGTGCGTTTGTTTGTTTTGTGTAGACTTGAATGAAACTTTTGTGCGAAATTATCCCCATCTCCACCGCAAGCCTACCCCACCGATTGGTACATTGAGCCTTTTTACCCTGATACGACAGATATATCAAATGCAAATAAGCTTGCATGTATCCGTACCGTAGGCATCTATCGTTTCTTGTTGTTACTATTTTATTTCTAATTTGTGATTTGTGTGCGTATACAACTTCAATCTAAAAAAGTTTCAAACAGATTGTGTGGTGTGTTGTGAAGAGCAAAAACAAAAAACCAAAAACAAATAAAGACAGCACAAAAAGAATCTATAAAATAAAATAAGAAAAAGAAGGAAAGCAATTTTCTTAAATCAAAATTTTCCACTCTTTTGATTTGTTTTTGCAGAAAATCCCCACAGTGATTACGGGCTATGGTACAGAGAAGAATAACGGAGCAAGGAATAACGCGAGTTTTGACCAAACAAAGTATGTGAATTATTATTATTGCTACCAAATTTTTAACATCGTATATAAAAAAAAAAAAAAAATTCCAATTAAAATAAAAACAAAAATTTTAAATAATTTTTGAATAAAAAAAAAAACAAAACAAAACTTGTGTTAGTACGCTGAAATCGAAAAAAAAACAAAAATAAATCTTCAACTTCGAGAATAAAATGTTTGAAATGTATAATTCTTCGGATAGATTCCGTTCGGATGGCTCATCCACCATGGATGTACCAGCACAACAGGCGGCAGGATCTACGCTACCGCTAGTTATAACCGCACGTAAAAAAGGTACCGACGATCCAGAGGAATGTAGCTATAATCCCTTTGAACACCGCGAGGTCGATCATCCTACTTCGTAAGTACTGGCAGTTAATTGATCTTAATTTAATTTTTATATCAAATTGTTTTTATTTTTCTTATATTGTAGATTTATATAATTTTATATTTTATTCTTAGTTTCTTAAAATTCATTTTTACTTATAAATTAATTACGACATATTTTAGACACAGTGCGTTTTATTTCAATATTTTTTTTTTCAGATTTTGGATTTTATTTTATTGTTTTAATATTTATTTCACTACGTAGAATCTTCTTATGCAGGATTGTGTGTACAGTTTTTTAATTTATTTGGGACATTGTTCCTTGTTTTTATTTTTTTAAATGAAAACGGTCAATAAAGGTCGCCACCTATCCACTAAACTAAGTAAAGTAAAACGAAATCTATCGCTATGCGCCCATAGATGGCAGTTAGAAAATGTCAGTAATACCTGTTGATGGTTTTTCATGCGAATGGGCTAATCAACATATCCTTAGGGGATGAATCGGTATTCTGAAACGTGCTGTCGACTTTTATTGTATACATAACATACATTTTTTATTGACGTCTGAGTATGATTAATTTGGATTGAATTTTAGCAGGTTAATATTTAGAGCAGTTTGACGCACTGCGGGCTGTTATCATACGTAAACATAAGACGGATTATGTGAGACATGTCAAGCACAGAAGGCACTCAAAAAACATTTAAGGCGTGGTATCCGTTCTCAGTATTCGAATTAAGATGATTTTTTTTAAATATATCTTTAGATCTGCTTGCCTTGTTTACCGTATATTTCTCCTGATTTTGTGATACTTTACTTCGACGCAAATGAGTTTTATTTACAGTCACATTTCCTGTCATTATAAGAAGCTGTTAGCATGTTTTTAATGCTTATGTAATATTGTATCTGATATTTTTATTTTATTCTACTTTAGAAATAAATTCTATTTTTATTATGCCTGAAACTCAATATTGGAGAAGTTTTTGCTCTGAATTTCTTTCAGCATTTTTAGCTGTATTTGAGCTGTAAGCCGACGAATGTATGCTTTTAAGCATCCCAATGCCAAGAGATTATCGACACGATCCTGCACGAAGTCCCACAAAAAAACTGAGTGGCATCGAATTTTATGATCTGCCAGTGTGAAGTTATGTGGCCATTCAAATCTTAATGCAATTGATTTTGGTGTGACCCGTGTTTGTATTTGTCAAAGGCGTGTAACCTATTAGTCCCAGAGGATAGGAAAGGTTTTTTTTTGGTTTTCATAAGAATAATCCCTAAAATTTTACTTCAGTTGCATCTCACTTTTACAAGGCACAAGTGGTATCACGTAGTTAGTCCTCAATACAAGATTCGGTGTGAAGCTGTGCTTCTTGTTGGTCATCCACAGGGCGAAGATTATGCTTAACAGCTGCAGCAAATTATCTCCGAAAGTCAGAGAATTTTGCGAGGAAGTGGATGAAATGATCCAACGTTAAAGATTTGTCAGAAAATGTCATAGGATTTGCGAGGATTTGGTTGAAACGATTTAATGAGTATGAAAACATTGACAATTTATTTGAACGGGGGAGACCCAAGACCATTTCAAAATAAAGTGTTTCAATACAGGCAAATAAAGGATGAGCCAACATATGGTGTGGATGTTGGCTGTCAATTACTGAATTCAATGCTGTTGATCTTTTTACAGATGTCATACAATCTATGGCAATTTTAGTCATGGAGTTGTTCACTACGCAACAACGCATTTTCATTATCCAATCTTATTATGAAAATGAGCGATCTGTAAAACTAACATTTGTCATACAATTTGGTTTTTTCCGATGAAGCCCACTTTTAAATGGATGGGTACGTAAATAAACAAAATTGTCGTTTCTGAGGACCGGAAAACCCGTACGAGATTCACGAAAAACCAATGCACCGCAGGAAAGTCACTGTTTGGTGCGGATTATGGGTTGGCGGCATTTTTGCCACGTACTTTTTCAAAGATGAGGCTCGAGAGAATGCTACAGTGGATGGAGAACATTACCGCAACATTTTGACCGGCTATTTTTTTTCCAAAATTGAGTGAATTGGGTCTGACGATCTCTGGTTTCAACAAGAAGATACTACCGCCCATACAAGCCATCAATCAAACAATTTATTGCGTACGAAATTTGAAGATGGCATTATTTCGGTCTCCAAGGTCATGCGACTTGACACCTTTAGACTTCTTCCTGTGGGGTTATTTAAAGAGTAAGGTCTATGCCAATAGGTAGGTAGGTAGGTAAGAGTGGCTGTTGGAAACAACAACCCACTTAGGCCTATTGGCTGATTGTGATGCCACGTGGATCTTTGATCCTCTTACTAATGGAACCAGTTTGAGCTTACGATGAAGCGTTGGAGATGAAGTCGTTGTGGAAGAAAGCTCCTAAGTGAAGTTTGCTTCTCTGGGAAAGAGTTGGACTGTACAGAGAAGGTGGAGGATTGTCTCCTCTTCCTCCTGGTCCATGCAGCTTCTACAGAAATCATTTGTAAAGGCGCCAAGCCGTCTTGCGTTCTTGCCTATGAGGCAGTGTCCAGTGATGACACCTATGATGGCGCTGAGATGCTTCCTATTTAGGAGGATCAGACTCTTAGAGCGGTTCGAATCTAGCTTTTTCCAGATCTGTTTAGTCGTTAGACATGTCTGTTCTTTTATTGGCATCCAGCTTTAATATCAATTTGCACGTAGCGATTGGTATACCTATGCTACTCTTTTTGATAATTTTGACCTTCGGATGATCGCTTGCAACAGAAGCCATGGTGGTCATTTGAACGTTGTTGTGTTCCATTCAAAATTGTCATAGACCGAACTTTATTAATCAATAAAATTCTACATTGGTTTCACAATATGTGTTTAATTTAATGAAAACTTATATACCAGCTGTTAGTTCACCCTTTATTCTAAGGAGAAGCTAAGAGTTTTTTATTCTCAATATTTGAAAAATTATCCGAGAACAGAATCTTAGTCAAAAAATGTTGCCGAGCTTTGACAAACAAAAATCACATTAAAGAAAATTTTCGATCTAGGGTGAGCCTACAAAGATACATATGTACTGACAAAAATTATTTTCATTGAAGGATTGCAGTTTTTTTTTTTAATGTCCTTTAAGACGTATGTGGACATGATGAAACAAACAGTGAAACACTTGGCGGAATTGCATGTCTATTTCTGTGCGGCGGGAAATGGATAACATATTAAGCAGTTTGCGCATTGTAGAAACGTAAAGAGTTTATAAAATGAATAAGTTTGTTTCCCTAAGCTAAGAGATTTTTTTCTTTTAAATCTTGTAAAGCAACTTTTGTAAAACACACTCTCTTTGTTAAGAGATAATGTAGAAATTTTTGTTAAATAATTTATGATTTATTGTCATGGATCTTTACTATATATTGAAGTTCAGTCTATGGCAGTCGTATATGGAATAGTTCATGCGACTACCACTGTTCCATTTACAGGCCAGCTTTCGAAGGCAAATAGTTTTAGCAAAATTAGCAGCTTAACAGCCTCAATCTCAATTCGAATGTTCTGTTTAAGATCTTAAATTGTTCTCATAGACCTAACTTTTCAAATAGCCTAATAAAAATAAAACTATCTGAGCTGAATTGCTAATTAACTTCTCCTCTAAGCAAAATAGCGCGATCTTCGAATTCTGTTCGCTATAAATTGAATGTTTGATGAGATGTGTGTGCCGTAGCAACATATTGTTGATATCAGAGCTCATCAATAGTCAATTTATCCAATTTAGAGAAAAAAAGTTCGGGCCCCAGATAAGAACATTCCCGTTCCAAGTATGTACATATGGTATATGATTCACCAGAAAATATCCCTTTTGATGGAAAATTGTCTCTTCGTTCCAGCATCTATTAAGCGAAATGACGACGTCGGGTGCAATGGGTTCACTTTTTGTCTGAATTGGATAGATGCAAACCAATTTTCGAAATCCAACTAAAGTGGTGTGAGGACTTCCGTATTGTTGACTTTGGCGACGAACCGGAGTCCTTTCCTCTTTTCAAAAACAAAGACTGCAGACCGCGCGATTGATATGTTCTTAACTTACGACTGAGCCACATTCTTTGAAACGTTTAACTATTGCATGAATTCCAGAATCAGAATGGCGATTATTTTAACCGAAATAATCACGTATCTTGCGAAATGTAATAGTGACATAACGTTATTATGAAAATAACTTTGAATAACAAAAATGTAAGGTGAGCGGTTCAATAAATAAAATTGCCATATTTTGTACTTGACACATGTCATAAAGTTCAGTCATGATGAATTCTGTAAATGTCATTTTATTAATCACAATCATCATCAACTCCATCTGTTGGGTTATCCTTTATCAGCTAGCAAACAAAAAAAACTATGACACATTCTACGTTAAAACTTAACAAAGTTAACTTTTAGCCCAACTTGATGTGGATAGGGATGTATGGGAATATAAGTAGAAGATGTGAGCTTGGACTGTACAGGTTATTTTTGATGGTAAACAGAGTGAGGTGAAAGCCGAAGGTGATATGATTCTTTCTAGAATGGCGCAGTATTAGGTCATAATTCTTTAATACCATAATTGGTGCGGTGAGAGGTCAGACGGAATAAGTGATGGATCTAAGGTTACAAGGATTGCAATTAAAGGGATTAGATTGCAGTAAAAAGGGATTAGGGGCAGTCGATATTGCCTGCCAAAAGTTATTGAACAATAAATGTTTGAATACTCAAGATATTCAAGAACAAAGGTGATTTGACAGAGCTGAGACCTGAGTTGGTTCCAACTCTTCGCATTTATGACCTTTTCTGAGAATTGGAATTTAAAAAAAAATTTCTAAGGTTTAGGGAAAAAGCAATGGGGTAGAAAAAGTAGGAAATCCAGGCAACCCATCGGGACCAACAGAGTAAATATTCTCAATTTGGTTGATTTTATCGTGGTGTGTGCCATGTGGTAACATTCTCTTCGAACCACCCGTGAACAACCTTTCGACTAACATGCCCTATTAAGGCGGGAAACTAATTATTAATGTTCAATGGTTTTTGGAAAAAGTAAATATCAATGCCTTGCAAAAGTGTCAGAAAACAATTGCAACTTTTTGTGCATGTAATGGTCGTCCGTAATTTTTTTAAGGATTCCCAGCTTCCCATAGATACGAGTATATGGCAATTATGCTTAATGAAGAAGATCTTCTTCAAAAAACCAGCACAATTGACCCTCGCTACGCATCCCAGCTGAGTATGTTATGGCAGCAATAATTGTTAAGCTTTGAGTTCTTATGTTAACTGCATCTTGTGTGGGTGCAGATGCAGGTCGAGATGCAGAGTTCGCAATGGACAGCCATAGGAAATACTAGAATTGATAATTCTGGCGAGGCCTTCCTCTACTGCGTTGTCCCTGCGGAGTAGAGCCGAATATTCTACGGGTTGGAGCATTGGTGTTCATTCACTCTACGTGCCTACAGCCATCTCAAACGCTCAATGCGCAGTTTTTTGACCAGGTCGATGTCGCTGTACAGATCGTGGAGTTTATCGTTGAATCGCCTCCTCCAGAACTCGTCAACGCATACACGGCCAAATATCTTACGAAGAATTTTTCTCTCAAAACGACCTAGCATATCTTCATCGGCTTTAAGAAGGGTCCATGCTTCGGAAGCATAGAGCAAGACTGGGATTACAAGGGTATTATACAGCGTTTCCTTAGTTGTTCGGAAGACGACTTCACTGCAGAGATGCTTTCTCCGCCTAAAGAAACAAATTGGCAAGCTTTATTCTTCATTTGATTTCTGAAGAGATGTCGTTTTCAGATGTGATAGTAGAGCCGTGGTAGGCAAAGTCTCTTACTACCTCAAAGTTAAAGCTATCGATTGTTACATTCTGACCGATTCATCAATGTTGGGCGTCACTTCTTATTGACAGCATTATACTTTGTTTTGCCCTCGTTTACCGCTAGACTCATTTTTGCCACTTCTGTTCCTATACTCGTGTATGCAAGCAATTGAACAGACTTTTGAAAGCTCATACCTTGGCTTCTGAGTTTTGCACAATTCTTCGAAGTATAATGTTAAAGAAGTCACATGACAACGAGTAGCTTGTCTAAATCATTTTTTGACATCAAAAGTCTCAGTTAGGTAGTTACCGACCAAAACTAGGCATGCCGCTTTAAAATCGATGAAAAGGTGATGAGAATCGCTCTGAACTTTTTGGGTTTCTCCAGGATCTGCCGTAGTGTGAATATTTGGTCAATTGTGGACTTACCGTTCCTAAAACCTCACTGAGAGTGCGGTTGATCGTTGACAAATGGTTTCAGGCGCTCGCACACTACGACAGACAAGATCTTATATTCGATGTTTAGGAGACAGATACCTCTATAGTTGGCGTAGTTTAAAGTATCTCATTTCTTGCGAACCGAGCACACGATGCTGAGGTTCTATTCATCAGGCATGCATTCATCCGACTATATCTTGAAAATGAATTGGTGTATGCTCTCTACCTAGTCATCTCCTGCTGCCTTAAATAGTTCGGGAAGTAGGCCGTTCGGTCTGGCAGCCCTGCTCGGCTTCAGTTTAGATATTGCTATCCTTATTTCATTTCCTGGAATTCCTGACTTGCGTCGTCAATATTGAATGTTTCGCTCTGCCTGACAGCGGAATTGTGTCATCTTCACCGTTTAGCAGTCTGCTGAAATGGTTTTTCCAAATCCTCAGCACCGACTGCGACTCTGCTACAAAGTTTCCTTGTTCGTCTCTACAGGTTTCCGTTGGGGTCCTTTTGGTAAAACTTCCGAACATTATTTCTAGAGTAGCACCTCTCTATTTCGTCTATCGCGCGCTTCTAATGCTCATTCTTTTTTCTCCGGAGAAGCCGATGTTCTTCCCTCCTCTTTTGCTCGTTGAGCTCATGCGCAGCTCCCGGTCTTTTGTGCAGCCCCGCTTTGTGCAAAGGTTCTACCGGCTTGTTGCGATTGCAACCGTTCAACGTTAAATGTCCTCGTAGTATTTCCCCATTGTTGTGGTGTCTGAGATGTCCGCAGACGTACCTTGGCTGCAACTATCTAGTGGTACTGATGTAGGCTCAAAACTAACCGCAAATTAAGCCGGATTGTCTCTCTGGCGATGGCCAATTCAGCTGATCGGCGCCGAATCGACATTTCTGGGTCTTCTTCGATCCTGGCGGCTATGCTTTTTTCATTTCTCTCCAATCTCTGTGTGGTTGGTGGCTTGAAGTCCAAAACTTTTCCACGGTGCGTGCGACGAATTTCCTGTGCGCTGAAGCCATATTGGCTTTGTATCTACAACTGATTTACAAACTATTGATTCCTCCTACTATACTCGTATGTGTGCCTTTTACAACTTTGAATTCAATCTTCTGCCTAAATATGAGTTGCTATTCTCAAACCACGATTTTATCTACTTCAACCTGCTAAAAGATGCATAAGCAAATGGATTGATGAGTTCACCCAGAATTCTAGAAGTAAGCTTAATCTTTACACCTCTAGCAATAATGCCTAATCTATCTCTAAACGAGTTCTACGTCTCGCAAGGGCTCATGCTCTTTTCCAACCGAATATGTGAAATGCATCCTCCTTTTCATTTTGTTGGACTATCCCTGACTGGATCTCTGCACTGAGTACCAGCGATAAAGCTTTCTCTTGTGCAAATCAGCACAAGATGCACTAGCTTATGTTAGTGAAGTGCCGTCCGGACTATCCTTAAAAAGGATGTCTTGACGGTTGAGCTTGATTTAATTTTTTTTTTCTTAAATATGATTTTCTCTAAGTTGTACAACTACTCGTACTTTTATTAAGGTATCCCATTTGGTAGTCCTATCTTCTACAACATTCCGTTGACGCTAAGATTGTACATATAGTGTTCTTAATTTTAAATAAAGAAACAAATTGAAGATATAAATGAATATGAAGTAAGAAAATGCCTCCATGAGTCACTGAAATGGGTTGATATGAAATAAGACATGACCGACACAAAATTAGAATTCCGAAGTTAAAAAACTGAAAATGCAGTCGAACGTGCCAATTAGATATTCAGTTGATTTACAAACAATTTATTCGGAAGAGGTTTTTAATTCCAAAGCAGAATGTATTATATAATTAAAATAGTTTCGATTGAAGATAATTTTAGACACGTAGCAGGATTACTGACAAAATCACATTCGGTGTTAAGCTCACGATTTTTTATTTGATAGAATGTAACATCCACTATACTTGACACGTTTTCAAGATGATAAACGTTAACGAAGTCAGTTATCGTCAATTTGGTATTCAACTAGACATAAACAAAAGTTGAGCTATTGTATGAGCATATTTTCGCAGGACGGACTTGGAAATTTCCAACTTCCGGTGTTTCCTATTCTTATTATATAAGCTTTGCCGCTAATATTAGCATTGGTAAAGTATATATTTAACTTTAGTTTCCTCCTTCATCGATTCTCCATTAATAATACAAAACATCCTTGGATAGCAGAAAACATGCAAAGATGTCTTAAACATTGAATCGGTGTTCTAAAGATGCAGGGAATGATGGGATTGGAAACAAATTAGAAACATGTTTGAAGAGAAGCATGTTATGAATGATTTTTTTTTAAAAGATATCTGATTCTAGAAGCACTTCCATAAAAGAGGCTTTTTTCCATACGTCAGATTTCTAGTGCCTCAAATACTTAAGATAGATGACGGATAAGGTAATAACACACGTAAGCCTTTATCATAAATGTCAGAAAAGTGAATGCAGTGTTATCGTTCTATCAAGACCTTGTTCAATTAAAGGTTTTCTATACCACCTTAGTTTTTCAAGGTAAGCTAACCTACTACAACCTTGTATTTGTTTTTGCTCACTAATGATCAACATTTTTAATATAGATCTTTGGTTATCCACTCCATGCCAACTCTTACGAAATGTGTAAATCCTAGTCTACCGTTTCATAATACAGATCATCAGCCTACATCGAATTTTATGGTGCTGCACCTGTATTTGAAATTTCTGCAGATACTATAAAGTCCCCTAAAAATCATCCCTCTTTTAGATTGGTCCTTACTTCTCCAGTCCTCAAACTTATGCACTCTGCTAAATAGTTTCTCCTCAGGATGTAAATTTGTGGGTGACCAAACCTGACTAACCAATTCATGTTTGGTAGCATAGGACTCCTTGGAGAAGCATTCAATTCATGGACTATTCGGAGTTTGCTAGTTTTAAGAGTGGTTGAAGACGTCGCAGAGGATACCGGAGTATCGACCAGACGTTGTGCCACGCAATTAGTCATAAATCGGAGGTCATTACAGAGATTTTTGGTTAAAGACTGTAAGATGTTCTCTTACGAAGTGCAGGCAGTGCATCAGCTGTTAGCTGTTGAACACCAAGCGCGTGTAACATACGCCATCCTGAACAACTTCATATCGAAAGTCATCATGAGGGACGAAGCCCATTTCCATCTCTGTGGATATGTGAATAGGCAAATCATCGCTTCTGGGGCTCCAAAAATCTACGTACAACCCACGAAGAGCCATTACACACGCTTAAGGTTACTGCATGGTGTTCTGTTTACGCTGGCTTCATCGGGCTTTTGTGGAGTTTTTTGAAGTCACGAGTTTATGTCAACAAACCTCAGACTCTTGAAGCCCTCAAAGAGAATATCCGTCAAGAATGCGAGAACCTATCGCCGGAAGTTCGGGCAAGAATGATGGAAAATGCCACAAATCGGGCCCGACTGTTCATCAATTCTGGCGGCGGCCACTTAGTCGATATGATTATCTCAATTTAATGAAAAAAAAACTAAGACATCAAATAAACATAATCCAAGAGCAGAACTAAGGTTTTTGGTTCATAAAAAAAATTACAGCTAAAGCACATCATGCGACAACTTTTGTATCACCATTATTGCTGAGAATAATCAGTAGTTCATTAACTTGTGCTACTTGTGAAGGGAGTTCATTTGAAGTGCTCCATCTCTGATATGTCTGTCGAGAATTTTTCCATAGTTTTGAGGAAAAAGAAAGTGAGGCTGATTGGTCTATATGATTTTCATACCTTAGGTATATATTTGACAGCGATCTCCTTCCACTTTTTTGGTAAATATCCCCACGAGTAACTAGCTCTGAATAAGTTAATTAGTACAGGTAGCAGTTGCGGGATGCCCTTTAGTAGTAAAGTAGTAAAGATTTGTGTTGTCCGTATTTTTCAAAAATATAGTAGCCAAGGCCAAATAGGATGTGGCGATATATGGTATAAATTCTAGTAGAGACTCACCACGTTTGTTAATGTTTGAGCTGCTTCAGACCGTGTAATGGACATTTCCGTCGCAACGTACAATGACTGCAACTTCTTCTTACCACAATAGTCTAGCAGTCCCTTCAGTGGCAAGAAATCCAAGTGATTGGTGTTATCTGTCAGGTAAGTTCAGTACATGACAGCTCTATCTTACCTGCATTGGTATGTTGTTAGAGCAGAAAGAAGCACACTCCATATCACCTAAAAGTGTGAAATCGATGAAAGTTTACAAAGAATATGATATTTTGGTCAGTTGTGGATTGCCAAAATAATCGTCATAATATTTTCTGACATCTTTTCACGAAAACCTGACTTTTAAAAGCAGTGTCCAGCTTATGAATCCGGGTCGGCATTAAGCGATCGATATTCAATGCAATGCTCACAAATGATCCGTACTCTGATTAAGTAGTCTTTCTAAATTGACGGGAGTGTCATGAAGTTGAAAATGAAAGTTTTTCTAGAATATGGTTGTTGGCAGAATGCAGACTCGCTAGATCTAAGTAAGTCTTTACTTTTAATTTTGAAAACTATTCTTCTGTTATAGTTCTTCGAGAGTGGAGTTTACCAATTCGTGCAATAGGTCTGTTTTTTGCTGATTCGCCTTTTATAGATTCTCAGCAATCGCAACGAATCCTATGATCCCACCACAGTACACGCGAGCACACATTTGATTTACGATTAGTATCGTATCGGTATCAAATTCATAGTTCTTTTTTCATTCGAAGTAAGCAAGAAGTCGTCCATGTTATTTCGCCGTCAATCCTTTGGTTCTGCTGCCTTGGTCTGCTTTTGTGGTTAATACGTCAATGAAGCCTTACACATCACAGTGTACGTCATACTGCACTTCCCTTTCATTCGTTAATTCATTTCTCATTACTGTCTGTTGCTGCAACTTCGGGCGTTTGAGCCCTAAGGGTCACGATCTTAATTAACCAATCTTTAGAAAATTTTAGAAACCATGTATTTTGCACCCCTGTTTCATGTTAATAAAATCTTCCATTCTGGTGGTAAATAAGTTAAAGACATCTCTCCAAATGTCTTGGCTAAACAGTAGTGCAAATCTGCAGATTTTTTTTAACACCTTTCAGAAGATATGCCCCGATTATCGTCTCACTGACTTGTTATGTAGCGGATTGATTTTTCATCTGTTACCGCTACACTACGTTTTTAAGCAAACGTCGCAGTAGTAAATTCATCGGCTACACCCGAAGGCCTTGACTCAAATCTATGCGGCACACAAAAAATAGCTGAAAAATAATTTCTTCCGCCACCAGTCCTTTGGCGGGTATTGGCAGAAAGTCAAAAAATCGCTGCCTATTATTCAATCTTTTATTAACTCGTGGTATGGAATCGGCTAAAACCTTTGGTCTATCGCATCTGTACATAAATGTATGAAAGAAACAGTATAATGAGTAGAGCGACTAGCCGGTGGTCCACACGCGTCTGTCAGCGTCATTAGTTTAGTTATTTTTAACCATTCGAAAGTAGACCTCTACCAATTTCCATGTTTTTTTCAGACGTCCATAATACAGCTTTTTAAATGGAAATTTATTGTTGTATATTTTGGTCGATCTAGTTTTTAGATCTAAGCGAATTTGTGTAAGCCTAAGCATGGTGCGCATTAGGTGTATTAGGACATTTACCATAGAATAAAAACGTACCGATAGGCCAGTTTGCGCAAATATAGTGCTCACCTTGACAAGGCAATTAGCAACCATTCGCTGTTTGTGGTTATGAGATAAGCTTTGAGTGTTGATTGATACCTCCCACTCAAGCCACCTGCTAGAAAAACGAAAGTAATTGTCATTTTAAAAGTCACTTTTCATTGCCATCTGAAAAATGTCGAACAAAAGAACAACATGCTCAAGACTGGTCGTCATAGATTTTTGTTGAAATTCATTTTTTATTTTACGTCTTGGCTAAATTTTATTTTCTTTTTAACTTTTAGACAGAAAATTTCCAAAAATAAGATAAAAAATGCGTCATGTTTGGGTATACCCACGTAAAACAAATGTTTGCTATATGATACCTTCAGTACATCCAACGCAAGTTTCTCTTGAAAAACATTTTTCAATTGAATTGTTTTGTGGTTATTTTTATTTTTAAGACTGATTTATAACGTAAGCAGAAAAACGTGTCAATCCTAGCCAAAAATTTTCCATTCGAAGCTTTTAAAAAAAGACATTTATTTCAAACTTGGTATGTCAATACACACGCTGGACCTTTTAGCGTCATGCAAAAAACAATATTTTAGAAAAAAAAAAAAAACAAAACAAAATTTATGTCTTCTATTTTAGAAAAGTCGTCAAAATATTATAAAATTTGTTTTAAGAAAATTGTAAAATTGTTATCAACAGAATGTATAAGACGAAAATAACTCCATTTTCGGGAGTATTCTCCATGGCAGTATTCAACTACATAGTTACACAGATACGCGACATACATATATAGTTGGCTTAATTGTTTTTTGGTTATGCAATCAGATATCGTAAAATAAGAGACGATGAAACTATCATACATACATAGTTTTCCGGATAGATGTTGGGGCATTTACCCAATTTACAAGATAGGATATTATAAGCAGATTTAGCATTAACCACAAGAGTTCGCAACAAAAAAGGGCAGCTTCTTAGTTATATGAAACATTTTGCATCAACAAATTCCGCAATTTCCTGTTAATATACCTATTCGCAAACTGACGTCATATAACATAACGCTTAATTAACATTTCAAATCATCCACACAACAACATGACGCAATAATTAGTAGGAAAAGATTTTAGATTGATTTTTTGCCAACGAAAAAATGTAAACATAGTACTTTTCCTCACAGCTGTCTAGAAATTTACTTCTACAAATAAATTTTCAGCGGGTAGAATTTACAAATATCTGTAAAATGCGTTGACTTCAGTCCATTCAAATATTTCTACGTTAAATTTGGGGCAAAAAGAAACAAGTAAAGGAAAAAAATTAACAAGCAAATACTTAGGTGAAAATTATATTTTTGGTTATTCGAATTGTTCGAAAAGAAAAACAGAAAAACAAAAATTGCCACCTGTTATTTTGAGCAGTGGTTGAGCTTCAAGAAATAGAACAAATTTATGCAGAGATATAGGTACTCGTATATGGAACTTTAAAACAAAATCAGGCACATAACAATCGGAGTAATTGACATGGTATTTACTTCATTGGAAAGAAAATTGTATGCCATTAGTGCTTAACTATCGCTACAGGCATTTGGGAGACGCAGCAGGCTCGAATATAGCGCAAGTGCGATTTTGGACTATTATTGGAGCAATTGGGGTTGTATATCGGCAACAATGCGGCGAATGTTAACTTCCAAGTGGTCAGTCGTCTCTGGTTTATGTGCTCACAGAAAATAATCCAAAGGTGATAAAAAATTCATAGGTCTATTACGCCAAATTATGCGCTCATCGAATGTTTCATTCAATAAGTCGATTACGGTGGACGCTGCGTGTCATTTTGCGTCGTCTTGTTGAAACCACATTAATGCCAATCAATTGAAGAACGAGAAGGTCAGCAATCGTGGATCTATAGCGCTCTCTACTGATTATAATGTTCTGGCTGACATAATTTTTTTGAGAAATATGGACCACTGATTCCAGCAGCTCATAAGTCAAATCAAACAGCGACTTGCGTATTGTGGATCCATTTAACAGCATGGATGTGGATGTATGTAGCAGCGTCTTAACAATGGTTGTTCAATCAAAACTAAGTCTCATCGCTGAGCAAAATTTTATGGTGAAAACTGAAAAGACGATTAAGAGGAAACTCATTTTCGGCTGATGTTCAAGCATCTTCAATTCGTAAACTAACATCTTTCAGCAAAATTTTCCATAAAGTGAATGGACACAGCTCCAATTGCTATGCACGATAGAGAATCGACTCATTCGGGTCCTACGCTCCACAGCGCAACAGTTTCTTCTCTTCATAGAGTACGCACGACAGTGCGAAAACGATGCAAGGCTACTTACTTGACCAGGTGGACGATTATTTTGACCGTAAAATGGAGGTAGGACATTAACTACAATTTTCGAAATACATTTTCACCTGGATAACCCTAAAGTTAAACATGACTCCACCTGGAAATTCCGGTTTCAGAATATCTATTTTTTATTTGGTTAAATGACATGTGGCACCGTTTTGTTAAAATCACATGTTGTGAAGACGAAACCGAGCAACTTGAAAGCATTTTTTTTAATATCACACAATATCAATAACATCAACAGTTTTGAAAAAAATATGGTAAATGGGTTTTTCCCTCCCCATATCCTGCTATTCTGTTTGTTTACAACTCCAGTTAAGTCAAAATACGTCTCATCATTCATAATCAGTTTCTGGAAAAATTCAGTCACGTCGTTGCTGGTGGTCATTTTCTCGAAATTTTTGAGTCACTTGGATTTTGTATGAAAAGAAATGCAGGCCAATTTGTTGAGCACATAAACTAATCGAAGTTCCTGGGCTTTCACTTACCCTGTACCTCACCGCACTATACGCTGTAAGATGTGGCCCAGGCGATCGAAATTGTTGGCAATTTTTTGAACAAAAATATACTACTCTCAGGCATTGTATATCGACTAACAAATTAATATTGCTGTGCTATATTTTAATCACTAAAGCACCTTGTAGGGTCAAGCTCTCAATGATGACTTTTCAACCATGTTACATTTTCACATGCACTTTTGACAAGCCCTACCATTAGCAGCGTTTGAATTCCATCTGTCGAAGCAAAAATAACTTTGAAAAGATAGTTTTGGTTGAAAACTGAAGTATTTTTGTCAGCCAATTACATATTTACTACTTGGACTTCAACCAACAATTTTCACCAATCTTTACAGATCAGCGAGCATTTAAAAATATATCGCACTACTGTGGCAATATAGGAATGGGATGGTATATCAGTAAACACTTTCACATAATTGAGCATCATTCCGGACTTTTTCGGTTTGCTCCTGGATGTGCCGTAGTGCGAACGTACCGATTAAGGCAATTGAGATTGTAAAGGGAGACCAAATAGCAATGATAGTTTTGCTATTTATGTGTTCGCAGCTGTCAAAGTTACTATTGAAATCCAGCTGTCAAAATATTCAATAAGGTTTGCCATTTCATCATGCATCGTCTTACGCTTGGCGAACGTGCGGAAGTTATTAAAAAATATTATCGAAATTCCGGTTCAGTTGTAAATACGCAACATGAATATCGTCGTGAGGGCGGTCGTCACCATGGCTTTAGTGTGGAGGCATTCGTCGCCCCGTGGAAAAGTTTGAGCGTGAGTACACTCTTTTGGATCTTAAGCCACCAACTAGACATTGATGAGAAATGAAGAAAGCGTAGCCGCCGTAGCGGTAAGTAACGAAGAAGACCCAGAAATATTGATTCGGCGCCGATCAGCTAAATTGGACATCGCCAGAAAGTCAACTCGGGTTATCTTGCAGTTGGATTTGGGCCTACACCCATATAAGATTGTACTAACGCAAGAAATGAAGCCGAGACCACAATTTGATTTCGCTAATTGGAGCTGGAAATGTTGGCCGGAGATCTGGATTTTGGCCAGAAAACCATCTTCTCATCTCATGCGAGGCCCCTTTTTGGGCTCAACGACTATGTCAACAAGCAAAATTTCCGTTATTGGAGCGAATAAAATCCACTAGCGTTCGGCCAAGTATCAATGCATTCACAAAGATTGACTGTATGGTGCGGTTTATGGGATGGTGGCATCATCGTACCTTATTTCTTTCGAAATGAGGAAGGATACACCGTTACCGCCAATGGTCTCAAGTATAGAGCGATGTTAACCGGCTTTCTGTGGACAGAAAACATCGATATATTAGAGCTGTGGTTCCAACAAGACGGCGCTACATACCATACAAGCGACGCAACGCTCGGAGTTGTGAACGAGAAATTCGGCGATTGAGTCATCTCACGGCCGCGATCATGCGATTTGACAGAACTCCATTATTTTCTCTGGGATTACGTCAAGTCCTTAGTCTACGCTAGCTACTTTGAACTGTTCGTTTCTGCATTTCCTGTTCGGGTTTGTTTCTTATATACGTTTTACTTACCTTTTTTAAAGCTTCCAGCTAGCTGAAATGATGCCACCACGCTAATTACGGAGTCATACATTCATGAGCCATTGGCTGACTTTAGCAATAGGTCAGTTTATTTACTACAGAGACGATAGAAAAAAACAAGGAGTATATCGGATTTGCTTTAATTTTAATTACGTCCATAACATTGCAATGGAACTACAAATTTCAATTTGTCCTTTCATTACAGTGAATCTTCCTTAATTTTTCCGCTATTTTCTCCGAGGATATCCATATTTACTACAATGAAAACACTTATTTGCTTAGATGGCTCTAGAATTCGATTTGAGCATGGAATTCACCGGAATTAACATTACGCATCTGCTCGAGTAACTTTTTACTTTCCTTCTCCAGACTCTCCGGATTGGAATCATCATTTTTGCGGGTTCAAACATTGGTACTCATGCCTAGTTGATGTCGTTCTACATCTTATATAGATGTTCGCTTAATCCGTGGTCGATGATCTTGGTCTTTAACTACTTACTTCACCTAATGGATTCAGATTCAAAATGTCATTTTTAGAATTGACAGATATAAGCTAAGGGAGACTGAATTCTTAGGGATGCGACGTAGTATGCTGTTCATTTTTGAAACAATGAGTATTTATTATTGGCTTGTGAGCATCTAAATATCTTAATATGGTTTATTTAAAAAAAGACTCGTAATAGCGTTAGTGGTAAGAGGAAGAATCCTGGAGTTAAAGTCTTACTCCGAAATATGCCGGAAAGGAGGATATGCATGCATTATTCACATCTAGTTATAGTGGTTGTTCTAAGACCACCAATTGCACAGCTGACGTTTTTTGAAGTTACGAGTGCCAGACGTATTGCATTGCATTTCTACGATATTGTTGCCTACCAGATTATGAAAGCGAGCATGGATATGGGTGGCAAAACATATTTTAGCACCTAGTGCATTTCTGTTGCCAAAAGGCTCGATCCAGGGACGGGGGCACTGGAGGAGTGTTAAGTTCCCAAATAGGTTCGGAACGGAGTTCTGATTATGATGACCTCATGCATAGCTCACTTTCGACATTTTGATATTTTCTGGGTACTTCGGTACTTCTCGGCATCTTTGAATTTTAGAAGCCAAGGCACTCGTTAACCTTCAGATCTGAAAGTACATATGTCGGTTATGACTTCAATTGTAATACGAACTGTCTTGCTATTCAGAAAGTTTAGAGAGTGAATAATCAAACAATTTTGAACACTTTGTCTACTAACTTCCCTTTTGTATTCATTATGAGTGAATCAGTTGGGAGACCTGTCCAGCTCATGGCACTTAGACAATGTTCTCCTTCACTTCAAATGTGAAAAATTTAAGATAATTTCAAACAGCGTCTATATGATTGCGTCAGCTAAGGGCTCATTAGATTCAGGCTTTATTGAATGTCCTGTGATCTGTATGAATGAAAACTCCTCAATGACAATTTTATGTCACTTGCTATTTTTCCGGAAATTGTGTGCCTAAGAAGACACTCAAGGCCAAGATATTAATTGAGTTGTTAACTGCTCATTTCTCACTTAAATGCTATCTGAAGAAATTGACTGTGTCCGGATGAATGCTGATTCTGTTTTGGTGACATCGAGCCCAAAATATGCTATATGGATGCCCTCCCACAGTTAGGCTCAAGTTTTACCACTTTCATACCATACTATCAACAACTGAGGTTAATTCTTAACCAGCTCAGGCGCAATGAAACTTATTTAAGAAGTAAGGTCGTCTATTTTTTTTTTTTTGCAATGAAAATTTTATAAATTTTTTTTAAATGTATGTAAGTTATAACGACCAAGAATTACAGGGATCGGCAGGGCGATCGATTTGTAAGGCGATTTATAAGGCTTAGGAAAGAATCACGATATCTTAGAGTACGTCCGAAAATGAGCTTGATGGTATACTGATGAGCATTCATAGCGAGACGGGTGTTACGGTTGAAAGTTTGAATGGGCGGAATGCTACTGGCGATTCCAATTGAGCACTGGTGTTGGAAATAGCGATAAAACAAAGTGAGACGGGAGACATTACGTCGGTGTTCGAGGGTGTCAATTGACTGATTGATATTAGTATCACATTTGAGTTTTATTGCACGGTTTTGAATCGTGTCTAGCAAGTGCAGATATGTTTTAGGAGCACCCGACGAGATGTGGGCATTTTACCCCAATTTTAGGCGGATGAATGCCTTATATATTGTGGCCAGATCGGAGGGGTAATATATTTCTTACATCGCTAGAGGAAACTAGACATTTCGCAGAATTTTTGACTACATCGAATATATGGTCATTCCAACGTAAGTTGTCATTGACACGCATAGCGAGAATGGAAAGTTTATCGGTTTCGACGATGCAAGTGCAGCTTTAATGACGGCAGACAGCATTGAGTTTTGGAAGCATTAAATTCCACTCGTTCCCAATTGGTTATGCTGTTAATATCGGAATTTAATGAGCTTAACATACGCTGACATTCCGGTTCTACAGCTGAAGAGCAAGGGCGTGAGTCCAGGAACGAATATGAAAAGCAGAGAGTACTGTCATCAGCAACGGAATATATTGGATTATATGTAGCAGACAAGAGATCATTAATGAGAATTAAAAAGAGTGTCGGGGACAGAACGTAGCCCTGGGGTACACCAGCATTTATTTTGTGAATATCAGACTTGAAACCGTCCAAGACAACTTGAATTGAACGTTCCGAAAGTTCAGATCCCAAGAGCACGCATTTTCGACAAAAGAGCCTGATGTCAAACTCTGTCAAATGCCTTAGAAATATCAAGTGCAACTATCTTGCTTTCGCCAGATTAATGTACGCTTTGGTTCCACTTTTGGGTGAGACATGCCAACAAATCACCAGTGGACCTGTTGCCATGAAAACCATATTGCCGGTCACGGAGAAGTTTTCGTGTTTCGAGATGTTTCATGAGCTGACGGTTTATCAGCATTTCCATCACCTTGGAAATAAGGGACGTAAGTGCAATGGGTCTGTAGGAGGAGAGAGAAGAAGATTCGCCTTTTTTAGGGGCAGGCTGGACGAATGCTGTTTTTCATCTGCTCGGAAAGAGTCCTAAAGAGTAGGATTGATGAAAAATCTTACGCAGTGGTTTTGCCAGCGAGGAAGAACACCTCTTCAGAAGAATGTGAGATATGCCATTTGGACCAGCGGATTTGTGGATATTAAGATCTTTAAGAACTCTTGCTACTACACTAGTGCGAAAGTGGATTCGTCCCATTGAAAATTCGACGCACTCAAGTGTAGGCGGGGACAAAGAACAATCTGGGAGTGTTGAGCTAGCCGCAAAGTGTGCAGGAAGCAAATTGGCCTTGTCCAAAGAGCTGACAGCTGGAATGTCATTGTAAATGAGCGTTGGGATAGAGGATGAGGCAGAATTTCTAATGTTTTTGAAGATCGACCAAAAATTGTTACTGACTTTGCGACATTGCAGTATTTTTTGCCTCAGTTTTTGGTCGTATTGGAATTTCACACGCGTAAGAAAGACGTTGCAGTCATTTCTGGCTCATTTAAATTTTTTTCGGATTTCCTCTGTCGGGTTGGTTTTGTAGGACCGAGAAAACATTTCTCTAATCTTGACAGCCTCTTTCCAACTCGAGCCTTAACATGCCTTTTGTTTTGGTTTTATACGTATCGGATTCCAAAGAGAATAGTTTCTGTGATCATGTCAGCAGCGGAATCCACAATGGTTTTCTGCTTTAGGTTTCTCAATTTTTGGGCAATATTTCTTATTACTCATCTTAAGAAT
This sequence comes from Volucella zonaria, assembly GCA_963966105.1. Classification (NCBI taxonomy): domain Eukaryota; kingdom Metazoa; phylum Arthropoda; class Insecta; order Diptera; family Syrphidae; genus Volucella; species Volucella zonaria. The sequence goes on from OZ014534.1 coordinate 30,675,036, forward strand.
TCAGTTCTCGGGTTCTCTAGAAAGTTCAAACCTGTTGACCACCTTCTTCATATCTCAAGCGTCTATAGACTTGTTTAGGAAGTTGGGGTGTCTATAGGATCCTCGCTTAGGTTTCTCGATTTCTGGGCAATATTACTTAAAACTCTTCTTGAGAATTCAGTTCTCGGGTTCTCTGGAAAGTTAAAGCCGATTGACCACTTCATAGCTGCCAACAAAATGTAGGAATCTTTGTTTTTTTGCTTCTGTTAATTTATTCAGAGCCTCGTTCATAGCTTACCCCGTGTTTTACCATATACTGAATTAAGATCGTCATGGACTAAAAATAGAGGTTTACTCGGCATCGAATTTTAAATATTCGGCTTTTTCTTCGAGAATTTTGAAAATAGACTGGATAGGGGTTTTTGAATCAATTGGATAATATAACTCAGCTATTAAATTATGAAAATTTATCTGAACCTCTGTTACATTAATTATGTTTCTAGAACATGCATAATTTCAATTTTTCCAGTTTTCTGTTACTAATTTATCCTTTTCCTTATTTACAGTGATGTCGAAACCTTTGTGCACTTACTCAAAGGATCCCTGGGATCTGGCATATTGGCTATGCCCTTAGCCTTCAAAAATTCCGGTTTATGGTTTGGTTTAATCGCCACATTTGCAGTTGGTGCTATCTGCACATACTGTGTACATATTTTGGTAAAATGTGCTCACATTCTATGCCGGCGGCGGAAAATACCAGCTATGGGTTTTGCCGATGTTGCCGAACAAGCCTTCCTCGATGGACCGCCCGGCCTGAATAAATGGTCGAGATTTATACGGTTTACTGTGAATACGTTTCTTGTGATTGATTTAATCGGATGCTGCTGTATCTATTTGGTATTTGTTGCAACTAACATCAAACAAGTGGTTGACTATTACTTTGAAAATGATATAAATATTCGCATCTACATTGCTGTCTTCACTGTACCATTGGTTTTCATGTGCCTGATTCGCAATCTTAAGTTCCTGACCCCATTCTCGATGATTGCTAATGTTTTAATATTCGTTGGAATCATCATTACATTTTCATACATCTTTACGGATACACCATCGGTTTCAGAACGTGAAGGTATCACCGCTCCAATCCAATGGCCATTGTTCTTCGGAACTGTCATCTTTGCTTTGGAGGGTATTGGTGTAGTTATGTCATTGGAGAATGACATGAAGAACCCAGCACATTTCATTGGATGTCCCAGCGTATTGAATCTTGGAATGGGTGTTGTGATCACTATGTATACGTTAGTTGGATTTTTCGGATATTTGAAATATGGCGACGATACCGAGGGAAGTATTACGCTGAATTTACCTGTAGAGCACATGTAAGTTGAGTTTTTTGTTTTCTATCAAAGTCTTTTTGTTGGTTCGCTTGTAATTTGAAAACCTTTCAATGATGTGATTTTTCAATTTTAGGTTGGCTCAATCTGTCAAAGTGATGATTGCCGTAGCAATATTTTTCACTTTCACACTTCAATTCTACGTACCAATGAGTATTATTTGGAAGGGAATCCAACAAAAAATTTCCGCTGATAAGCAGAATATTTCCGAATATGGTCTTCGTATTGCACTTGTTGTAAGTATTTGCAATTAAAGATAATGTACAAGGAAAATGTTCTAAAGATCTTTTCTAATCCATTCTTTAGATTCTTTGTGGTGGTATTGCTGCTGCTCTTCCAAACCTTGGGCCATTCATTTCCCTAATTGGTGCTGTGTGCTTAAGTACACTTGGTCTTATAGTTCCATCAGTCATCGAATTGGCTGTCTATCATGAAGAACCTGGTTATGGTAAATTCAAATGGCGGTTATGGAAGAGTATCTTTTTGATGTTATTCGGTGTGATTGGCTTTATTACGGGCTTATTAGTCAGTATTGAAGAGTTCTATGCAGAGTTCCATGGTGGTCATATTACAGACCAAAATTAAATTGTTTGCCAGTATATGCAGATTTTAGTAGATATTTTACTTTAAGTAAAAAAATTTTACATACTATGTAAACATAAATAATTTTTTTAAGTTGTAGAAACAAAGCAAAAATCATTTTTAATTAAGTGGACATAAATAAAAATTTATAATTAAAATCACTATAAATATAATCGTATTTAGTTTTGTAAGATTTTATAAATTAGAGAGACAAATTAACAATTAAAATGGTGGTGCACTGATCTTTTGTCTACCGTACAGTACTCGACTGCAAATATCTATTTACACATTTGAAAATTAATCCATATTTTTGAATTGAAGTTGATATTTTAAATCAACTTTTAGCCGGCTTAAAGTCATATTCAAAATAGCCAAATATTTAAAACTTCAAACTAATGTAACTATCCCACGAATTGTGCCCCACGAAAGTGTATCACCAGCCTCCTTTTGGTTTAAAAAAGGAATTGTTTAAAATAGTTAAGCGAATTTAAGATAAAATAGTACCTTTGATTTTAAATTAGTTAATCGTTACAAAAATATATCCCTTTGGGTGGACAATAAGCGATATTACTAGAACCGAACTATAAGATAATATCTGTCACATCCATTTATGATTTATTCGCCATTTACTCTGTTTATGTTTATTTTGTTTTTGTTAATATTCATTTTTTGCTATCCTAATATCCTAATAGACTTAGTTCAACCATCATACTGTGAATATATGTATTTGTATCTATTCATCATTTTATTGTTTTTTTTTACAAACAAAGCATGGCTGTACAGATTTAAATAAAATGAAAAAAAAAGAAATATATAAAACGAATATATACCAAATATTTAGGCTTAAAAATGTTAATCTTGAAAAAGAAAATACGAAAAAAAAAAATTATAAATAAATCATATGTATACATTAATGTTATATATGTATGTATATTTTATATATTAAAAAAAAATCAACCATCTGTGAACATGAAAAAAGTCAATTCTTATTATAATTTATTTATGTGTAAATAAATTGTAATTAAAAGTTTTAGTTTCATAATAGTAATTGCTTATTGTAAAATGTAAATTTTTTTTTGTTGATTTGTTTTTATAATAAATATAGTACTATGTATTTGTTTATTTTTTTTTTATTTAGTAGTTCTATTATCCTCGCAAGATGAAATTATTTTGCAGCTAAAGCTATTGCTTATTTTGTGTTTATTCTTAATTTTTTTCTTTTTGGTTATGAATATTAACAAAACAATTGTGTTTTTTTTAATGAAAAGTTGTCAAAAATTAATTGCAAACTGAAGAAAAAAAAACTGTATACAACCCTTATTTTGGAAATGTTTAATTTGAAAAAAAAAATTGATTGTAATGCCAAAATGTAGTAATTTAATGAATTTATTAAATTTTAGTTTTACGATATTTTTGTTTTGTTTCTTATTGTTTTATTTTTGTTTTTAACAAACAGATATTATAATTATTTGATAAACGTTTAACGAAAAATCAGTAAGAAAATAAAATTTTGTATTTGTTAACAGACATATACAGTATATTATAATAAAACTGTAAACGCAGTGGAGTTTTGTAGTTTTCTTTCCGAAGGATTTCGGAGCCCCCAGAATTTTGCAGATACCTATAGATTTTTCAGATGAAAAAAAAACACGTAAAAATCGTGGTAATGGTCATTTTGCTGACTTTAATGGAATAATAGTTTCCCATTTTTGCTTTGCAGTCATATGAGTGCCACGGCTGGATTGAACGAAGCGCAAGCTGGAAATCCAATTTTTGACCACTTTTTAAGCAGCCGAGTCCGTACATAGGCGATAACGCGGCGAATGTTTAATTCCAAGTTCACCTTCATCTTTTTTTAATCCGCGTAGGCTTGCACCTTCATATGTCCTTGTTATGTGTTTGAATTGTCTAATAAACCCCCCTAAATTTGTTTTCCTATTTACATAATACCCATGTACTTGTATATACTATAAATAGATTGTATACGTATAAATTCACTCTCTTTTAACTTTGACCGGCACCAAATAAAGTGTTACTAAAAAGAACAGCATCGTTTTAATTTATTGTAACATTGGCAACGAGGATTTTTTTTAAATAACCCAAGTGGGTAAAGTACACACGTTTAGTGGGGCGTATTGAACCATTTGTGGCGGGCAGCAATTTTAAAGCTTACGAAGATCATCTTCGGCAATTCTTTAAAATAAATGATTTCGGTGAGGAAGCAGAAACAGCACTTTTTATTACGATAGTGGGAGCGGAGATTTAGAGATTGTCATGTCTATGACAATGCCATAATTGCCGAGTGAAATGAAGTGTGAAAACCTACTATCACTTTTACGAGATCATTTCAGATAATACAAGATGAGGGCGAGTCGTCAAGTGACTTCATTATTCGGCTGAAATCAGCTGCTCAAGCCTGTCGGTTTGGAAATTTTTTGGAAGACGCTAAGGATAAAAAACAAAGAGATAAACAGGCCGGCAAGCAAAAATTTTAGTTGAGGCTCTGGCGGATCGCTTTATAGTGGGAGTAAGAAATGAAAAAATCCAAGAAGTATTGTTGATGGATGATACACTCACGTTCGAGACATATTGCTCACGAGCACTTTATATGGAGTCGTCCGAGAAAGCATCTAGATATATTCAACCATTGCATCAGTATGCCGTATACGATAGTGCAGCTAAACACAAGTTATATGGGAAAATGTCAAAAGCGCAGCAACATCAGGTAATAAGCATAACCAACAAGGGGCCCAAAAGGAGTGTAGGAGATGCGGCCATCGTGACCACGTGGAATCCACATGTCCGGCAAGGAATTGGCTGTGTTTTGCTTGTAATAAAAAGGGTCATGTGGCCATAAAGTGTCGATTTAACAAGGCCAATATAAAAAACATCAACAGTGTGAACAGTGAAAATCAAGTTCAAGAAATAACACTGATAGTTAATGGAGTGGAACTGTCCATGTAGGTGGATACTGGTGCAGCTGCATCGATTATCAACGAGCGGGAATATTTAGATAAGTTTAAAAATGTAAAATTAATGAAAACAAGTTGTAATTTAGTTTCGGTCACAGGTTCAAGGTTAAGAGAACTAGAAAATCTGTTCGTTGAGGTGGGATCTGGCAAACACATCGTGGAGTTACCATTGGTAGTCGTTCAAAGAGAAATGCGCATAAAAAGGTCTAATGGGCCGTACGTGGATAGACAAATTATTTCCAAACTGGAGGAGCACGTTTCAAATCAACATTATCTCAGCAGTAAGTAACCAAGTAGAGCTTTTATCGCATATAAAGTCTGAGTTTCCAATCATAACGATAGAAGAGTTAAACCGTCCAATTGTGCGGTATGAGGCCGAGATTGTTCTTAAACCAAGTCAAACACCTATATTCCACGCAGCCTCCAAAGTACCGTACAAATTACGAGAAATAGTAGAGTCAGAAGTTAAAGAAGAGATTATAGTACCAGTTGAGTTTAGCAAATGGGCGAGTCCAATAGTGGTAGTGCCGAATATCTGTGGATTGTAAAGTGACCCTTAATCATTATATAGAGACAAATTTTTACCCGCTTCCTCTAGCAGATGACATTTTTGCAAGTCTATCGGGTTGTTATTTTTATTCGGTTCTCGATTTGAAGGATGCTTATCGACAACTGGTTGTAACCAAAAATTCACAAGAACTTCTTGTTATTAATACCCATAAACGGCTTTTCGCTTTCACGCGATTAGTTTACGGTGCCAGTTGTGCACCCGCTATATTCCAGTCAGTAATGGATCGAATTTTAAAGGACTTACGTCATGTGTCTTGTTATTTAGACGATATTTTGATCGGCTGTTCTTCTGCCGAAGAGTGTAAAAATAATTTGTTTATTGTCTTGGATTGCTTGCATAAGCACAACATATACATAAATGTTAACAAGCGCAGATCCGTAGTAGACACTCTTGATTACTTAGGACACTCATTGTCCGCAAAGGCTATAAGTCCCAATGAAAAACAAGTTGAAGCAATTGTGGGTGTACCGCCGCCAAAAAATCTTCAGCAACTGCGATTCTTTTTAGGCCTGTTGAACTACGAGTATTATAATTAGATTCTTCCCTGTACACCTTATTGAGAAAAGGTGTTTGTTTTGACTGGACCTTCGAATGTAAATTGTCTTTCGAAAAGTGCAAGAAATTGCTGGTAGACAACAAAATCTTAGAATTGTATGATTCGAAAAAACCTATTGTTTTCATAGCGGATGAGAGTCCATATATTATATTTTGCATCATGTACCCTATCTCCGACAGAACAAAATTACTCGCAACTAACATACATAGAGAAGCCCTAGCAATAATTTTCGCTGTAAAAAAATTCCACATGTACGAATATATTTGCGGACACGAATTTCAGATTTGTTCGGATCATCAGACAATGAAGGAAATTTTTCATCCGCATAAGGGAAACTCTGCAGTTGCAGCGGTGCGGCTTCAACTATGGGCCATTATTTTATCCCAATATACGAGGGTTGTCCGACCGCAACGTAAACATAGCGGCACTCATCAATAAAAGCTAGTGCATCTTTTGACAGTTACTTACCGAAGTTTCAGTCAATTTGGACGCGCAATACGCCTATGCAAATCAAAAATGAGTTGGACTCTGTGCATGGGGACTCTGCACCATCATTTACCACAGTGAAATTTTGGGCAGCTGGATTTGAACGTGGCCGTAAGAGCTTGGGAGATGATGAACGTTCGGGACGTCCAAAAACGGCAACCACTGAAGATAACATTGCTTAAGTTCACCAAATAATGTTAGACGACCGCCGAATTAAAGTGAAAGAGATAGTAGAGGTTATGAAAATGTCCAAAGAACGTGTTTGTTACATATTAAATCAAGATTTAGGCATGAGAGAGCTTTCCGCGCGTTGGGTGCCGCGTTTGCTTACGTTAGACCAAAAACCTGTTCGAATGAACATTTCCAACGCTCTGTTGGCGCAGTTTAGGCGCAATAAATCCGAGTTTTGGCGCCGATTAATTACTGTAGATGAAACTTGGATACACCATTATACGCCCGAAACTAAAATTCTGTCAAAACAGTGGACTGCAAAGGGCGAGCCACTATTTTTTCGGCCGGAAAAATGATGGCGACTATTTTTTGGGATAGTAAAGGAGTTATCTTAATCGATTACCCTCGAAAAGGAAAAACCATTACAGGAGCATCATTACTTGCCAAGCTGAAGGCAGAAATTGCCGAAAAACGGCCACATTTGCAGAAAAAGAAAATCCTGTTTCACCAGGACAACGCGCCGTCTCACACCTCAGCGGTTGCCATGGCGAAAATCCATGAATTACTTTTTGAACTGCTTGACCATCCGCCTTATTCACCAGATCTATCTCCAAGCGACTTCTTTTTGCTCCCTCATCTAAAAACTGCGCTCGGAGGACAGAGCTTTTCGTCGAATGAGGAGGCAATCACCTTCGTGAACAATTATTTTGCAGATAAAAACGCCAAGTACTATTTGGATGGTTTAGAAAGATGGGAGCATCGCTGGGAGAAGTGTGTAGAGTTACAAGGAGACTATGTAAAAAATTTTTTAGAAAAAATGTCTTGTATCATTGTTCGGTCGGATACCTTCCAGACAACCTTCCTAATTAGAAAATTTCGTATCGAAAAGGGTCTAAAATGTCAAATGTAGATTGTATCTCACGCTATGGCCCCCGCCAAATTACCAAGACTTCTCTCATCAATGACGTTGCCTAATAAAAACGGGGGCAGAGCATATTACTGGTCTTACCGTAAACATCTTCAGATGACGCCACCGAGGGTTGCTACGATTTGACCAGTTACAAGTCGCCGGTCATAAGTCTCCTTGTTAGAGGTAGGCCCCCTTGTGGGAGCGTCATGGTGGTTGTGGTTTAAACCCAAATCGTGTGTAGGGTCCTCCGTAGCAAATAAGTACTGGGTGCTGTGACCCTAAGAGCAGTAAGAGGTTTTAGATCGGCCTCGACCCATACCAAAGGTGGAATTTGTACCTCCAACACAAGTTCTACTTTGGTATTATACTATTAATGTAGGTAAGTGATGGCAAGGCCTATCCTTGCTCCCATGGATGTATGGGCATCCCGTTAACATAAGTCTACATGATAGGTGGTTTACGTTAAAAACCAGAGACTATGTCTCTCACGCTTACCTCACCAAGAGAATTCCGAAGTAGAAGAAGCTAACATTTTTTTATTTTCGTTCAGAAGAAAGCCTAATAAATGCAAAATTGGTTCGAGAGTTCACGGAAAAGGTTGATATTTTAAAAGGTATGGCTGGCCAAGTTTAAAAGACATTCTTTTTCGTATGCTGACTTACTATAAAACTCGATACTCTTTAACGATTGAAAATGGTTGTGTTTTTTATGCTCATAGAATAGTACGAGGGCGGGTCAATAATTTCTGACCTCTTTACTGAAACATCTGTCAGTTGACTCCTGTCAAAATTTACACTTGCTGCGTCAGTTAGTTTGTGTTTGACAGCTATTTTTATCAGACTACTCACTAATTTGAGGAGAAAATGGAAAAAAGTGAATTTCGTGTGCTTATTAAGCGAAAAAAAACCATTACCGAGACCAAGGCTAAGCTTGATAAATACTATGGGGACTCTGCACCATCGATTTCAATGGTAAAAAAGTGGTTTACTGAATTTCGTTGTGGCCGTACAAACACTGAAGATGCCGAACCTCCTGGACGCCCAGTTGAGGTCTCTACACCCGAAACAATCGAAAAAATTCACGATATGGTGTTGGCCGACCGAAGATTGAAAGTGCGAGAGATTGTGGAAGCCGTAGGGATCTCGCATGGCTCAGTGGTTTCAATTTTGAATGATCACTTGGGCATGAGAAAGCTTTCCGCAAGATGGGTGCCGCGTTTGCTCACAGTCGACCACAAACGCAATCGTGTAACAACTTCACAGGAAGGTTTGGCGTTGTTTAATCGCAATATGGAGGAGTTTTTGCGCCGTTTTGTAACCGTGGACGAAACATGGATCCATCACAACACACCAGAGAACAAACAACAGTCAAAACAGTGGGTTTCTAAGGGTGAATCGGCGCCAAAGAAGGCCAAGGTGGGTTTGTCAGCCAATAAAGTTATGGCGACTGTTTTTTGGGATGCACGCGGGATAATCCACATTGACTACCTTCAAAAGGGAAGAACAATCAATGGGGAATATTATGCCAACTTATTGGACCGATTCAATGACGATTTGAAAAAAAAACGACCTCATTTGGCCAAGAAAAAAGTTCTTTTCCACCAAGCCAATGCAAGGTTGCACACATGTGCAGTTGCCATGGCAAAAATCCATGAATTGGGCTATGAATTGCTCCCTCATCCACCCTATTCTCCAGATTTGGCTCCGAGCGACTACTTCTTGTTCCCAAACCTGAAGAAATGGCTTGGTGGAAAAAGATTTGACTCCAATGATGAAGTCATCTCGCAAACAAAGGCCTATTTTGAGGACCTCGACAAATCATTTTTTTTGGAAGGGATAAAAAGATTGGAGAAGCGTTGGACAAAGTGTATAGAGCTCAAGGGAGACTACGTTGAAAAATAAAATTATTTTTTTATCAAAAAATCTGTGTTTTAATCCAAAAGTCACGGACTGATTGACCCGCCCTCGTAATTAATAAGAAAACTTATATCATTTTGATTAACGGCTATGAGCGGTTTGTACATGAAAACCAGATAATGAAAAAGCATTTAAGAAATAACTCCTATTTGGCAGACATAGATCCTAAAGGGTTCAAAGAATGTAATAAGCAAGAAGTAAAGAAAGAAGTTGAACCGGAAGTATTTAAGAGATCTACGAAAGTGAAATCTAGGTTACCAGACCTTCAAGAAGTGAGAAGGTATAGTCGACTTAAGGACAAAGAAGCCAAAAAAAAGCCAAGGAAATGAAATAGAAATCACTTTAATTAACGTTTGAAGGTAGTATTAAATTTATGCAATATACATACATTATAACTATTATAACTATATATTAAATTAAAATTAATTAATTGTATCTTGGGACTAATGATAAAAGGGGGAAGTTGTTATGTATTTGAATTGTGGTCCAATAAACCGCCCTAAATTGGTTTTCCTATTTACATAATACGTATGTACTTGTATATACTATAAATAGATTGTAAGCGTATGAATTTATTCTCTTTTAATTTTAACCGGCACCAAATACATGTTACTGAAAAGAGCGGCATCGTTTTAATTCATTGAAACAGTCCTTAAAGAAAATAATCCAAAGCTATTAAGTCACACGATCTTGAAAGCCAGTTCAAAGATCTCGTATTCAATGTTATGCGCTCTTTGATTATTTCCTTCAATAAATTGATTGCGTCTCGCAAGATATCCTAGTGCCATACATATATCTTAATAACTGTAATCTTATTGGAAATTTACAGACAATTTATGCGAAATAAAGATCTATCTATCTATTTAGTGATAATTACCCTTGTTGAAGTAACCATTCAATAAAAAACGAGGCTACACTTTGTGGTAAAAGAGAGGATCAAGAGCAATTGCTCTCCCATTCACCGAACCCATGACGCACATAATGTTCAAACGGCTTCAATTCTTGCACGAGCTGGGTCCTCTAAGCTCGTAAAACAAAATCTTCCACAGAGTGGATGGCCACAGCTCCAGTTGCTATGCGCAGCGGCTAATCGACTCAGTCGAGTCCATCTTAATAATACACTCCACGGTAGGAATAGCTTCTTCGATGTGCACTCTACAACGTGCCTGCGGTATGTCAAAAATTGTATGCGTGATATGAAGAGTATCAATGGTTAACCGAATTATTTGCCTAGATGGACGACCATAAAAACAAACGAATAAAACGGATGGCATCTATATGTAAAGCGGTATACAGACGCTACAGCTATTAGTCGAAACCTATTTCCCAAATTTAACTACCACGTCCATTGCTCCCAATAATCCTCTCCACAGGAAGATCTAGAGTTTAACCCGAGAGGACTGGAAGAAGTCAAAGGAAACTTTTCATGAATTCAAAATAAAATGAGCCATCAATTCATTTAACCCATTCAAAGCCCCTGATGAAGATGCAATCTTTCCAGCACTCCTCTAAAAAGGTGTTACCAAAATGACCCCACTTGTGATAAACCAGTTATTCCTGGGATTACATCTCAAAAAGTTGGAAAGCTACTACCTGCTGCAGTAGGTGATTTACCCAAATCATGCAGATCAATAAGCCTCACCTTTCTAAAAACAATGGGAAAAATATTTGATAGACATATCAGGGATGTTTCACTATAGAGGATCAATATGCAGCATATCAATAAGGAAAATCGACAACCCATGCTCTTCAGGAACTCACCACAAAGATTGAGAAATGCCTCTGAGACAAAGAAATTGCGCTGGGCTGCTGCTTTGATATCGATGAAGTTTTCGACAAGACAGTAGTAGATAATACAACATGTGGCTAGATAAAGCACATGCTTTATACATACATATGAACATTATGTTAGTCAATAACCGAATCAGCGTTACAGCTGTGAAAGGTAGCCCTCAAGGTGATGTTCTCTCCCCCTGCTTTGGTCCAGTTTCTATGTTCAATGACATGATCTCAAAAAAACTGTAAAAACTGTGGTCTCAACCTAAAAAAGACATTGTGCATGTACACAGCAATTGCTAGACCTATAGTCACTTATGCGTCCCCATATGGTGACGAAGGTAGGCACGGCTGAACTATACAAACTACAAAGACTTGCCTGTGTGTGAGCTATGGGTGTAATAAGAACAACACCCACCGCAGCAACCTCTTCAACTTCAGAAAGAAGTTTTGGCCAACGCCTCATGCCTATCTCGGTTGATGGGAACAACTCCATAATAATCAACCCAGAGCTTTTACTCGAATTCAGGAGAAATGAACTACTACGAATTACTCTTACAGGTAACTGTATTTAAAACGTACAATTTCAATTATAACTTCAAGGCTACATTCCCTGATTGACAGAACTGAGAACAGAATAAACATCTGCTTAAAAAGGATTTACTGGTGTGGTACATCTACGGATCCAAAACAGATGAAGTGTATCGATCAGGCATACCATATAGGCAGTAGATACACGCAATATAGCTTTGCATTAGGGAGAACTTAAACAGATCTGTAACCAATAAGAACATTTATAGTCTCTTTGACAGAAAAGCGGCCCTACTAGCTACCAGCGCTTTTGAGACTACATAATACTTCTCATAGCCAACACCAAGAGAAGTTAATTTAATTTGGTTATGATGGTAATGAAAGAGCAGAAGAATTGGTAAGAAAATGTTCGGCCTCAACATTCATGTTACTACGATCATTTTGCGGGTTAGCAATAAGGTTAAAAACAAAGGCATTCCATTACTGGACAGCAACTGAAGTTAACAGACAAGCTAATAACGTTTTACCAACTCATTCCCTCAGAAAAACAAAATAACTCCAACAGGTTTCTAGTTAGAAACAGGCAGTCACCGGATTCGTAACGGATATTTGCAGAGCCAAAAAATAACTCATGACTATGAGAATAGCAGAAAACAATACCTGTCGCATGTGTAACGAGGACGAAGAAACAGCAAAGCATACCCTTTGTCACCGTATTCGATTAAGCAGAACACGTCTACATCCTCTAGATAAGCCATACCTTGAGGCAGAAGATATTGCATCCAGTGCACTCAAAGATATAGCCGAGTTTATTAAAATTTCAGGCATCATGGGTGAGCTCAGGCTTAACCTCGCCGCAGTGATAAGACTGTATGGTATATTCCCACTAATGGCTTTGCGAGTGCAATCCATATTGCTAGGAGATTCATCAGTTCGTCTAAGGTAGGACTAGGCGTGCTGAGAAAACAGATCGTTTTTTTGAGGTCTGATAACAACAGCGGTGACATATTTCTGGGAATCTTACTCCACCAGACATCTAACGCATAGGATATAATTGGTTTTCTGATAGCTGTGCAGATCCAAATGACCCTCCTCATTGGAAAGTCCCATGTCTTGCCGAAAGCTCATTTACACCGCCGGAAAGTGATTGGCGCTTTGGAGGTTCTTTACTCACCTGCGGGGTGGTTGTCTGGTGGATGGCTCTAGATAATCCAGTGAACTGCAGCAAACTAAGCAGAGTCCAAATAAAAGCATGTCTCCGCCCGAGGCACTGGATATTCTGTTCTACTTGACACCCCTCGATATTTTCAACAGGCAAGTAGTTGCGACTGAAGCTATTCATCACACAGTGGATGAATAAAATATTTTTCCACGCTAAAACTATATTCTTAATATGGTAGAAATCCTCCCGGAGAACATCGATTACGCTATACCCCAACATTGGTTTGGCAAAAGCGTTCATATAAGCATCCCCTCTAGATCCTCCTGGGAGGAAGATGCTGTCATGGATGACATGTTAATCCACTTCTATGCAGATGGATCCAAGACTGATAGTGGGGTTGGTAGTGGTGTTTTCTCAGATAAGCTTAATCTAAGCCCCTACTTCCGTTTTCCAAATCACTGTAGCGTGTTTCAGGCAGAAATTTTGGCGATTAAAGAAGTCCTGTCCTGGCTGAAGAAAAACGTAATATCCACGTTTTCGAATAGTCTGGCCGCTATCAAGTCCCTGGAATCAGTTTCACAAAATTCTGAAACAGCTTTTGACTGCCAATCATCAACCTTCACAGCAGAGCCGTTCAACCTTCACCTACCATATGTTGGGGCACAGAGACATTCCAGTGAATTGTAGGACGAATTGTGACGAACTCCCCAAAATTGGAACCACTCAACTTATCCTACCAGAAAAAAGTAGAATCGGTATACCAATCGCTACGAGCAAACTAATAGTAATTCTGGATGCGAACAAAAGAACAACTCTTAGGTGGACTGTTGGATCAATATGTCTTGTGGCCAAGCAAATCTAGCCAAAGCTGGATCTGAATCGCTCTAAGAGTTTGATCTTAGAAAATAGGAAACATCTCAGTGCTATCATAGGTGCCATCACTGGAAACTGCTTTTTAGGCAAGCATGCAAAAAGGCTTGGCGTCTTTACAAATCCACTTATCCACAATCATCACAATTATCTACGCCGTATTGTATGGCACAGTTATACGTGCCGTCAAAGTTTCACCCTACAGGTTGATTAAACGCCTAGAGCATAATTCTGTTCACAAAATTTTGAAGAGCATTCTCGTTTTATCTCCGCCCTTGTTAGCAAGTTGCTGAACTTGTTTTTGAATAGGGGGTGCAATAAATTTTGCGCACTTGAAACTTGACAATTCTCCCTATGCTCTTTAACATGAAGGAAGTCAGCTTGATAGGTTGTGGTGTAGTCACCTTTTCCGAGTCTTGCTGTTCGTCAGGAGTTCGATATGTATGCCAGCACTAGGCTAGCCGTAAAGATTCTCTTCACAGTTGCCAGCAGATTGTCGATATTTCTTTGCAGTACAAGGATACACATATTTCATTGGTGTCAAGCCATTTGAAGTCAGAAAAGGAAGCAACTACGTTTGATGGGCTCACCCAACATCATAAGAGGCGATATATGATATACCAGTTACGGTGGTGTGTGAGAATCAAAATCTAGAGTTCCATTATATATTATAAACGTGAATATCCAGAAGTGTGGTAACAAAGCCTGGTCGGCCCTTTGACATAAAAAAATCCAAAGAATCTTACTATAACCCAAAATCTCTTATTGCTTTGACTATCTTGGCGTTGTTTTAGTCGAAAAATCTGTAGTTATGCATCAGTGGTATTCTGATTTCTATAGCCACGGCTGTGCTATAGACACGGTTTCACATTTTAGCTCTAATAAGTAAGTTATAGTAAGCACGTTGGCAGCTAATACTACCATTCGTCTTGAAACTACCTATCAGTGGGCTAGGCTCTAAATAGGAAACTCGTCCTATCCACAATATAACGTGCAGCTTAAATAGAAACATCTTGCCTAACTGAATCCGATAGCCTCTGTCCATCATCACAGACCTTTACATAATTTTTGTATATGTAACATACGAGTATGTAGACTTTTTAAGGAGCTGAAGAAGTAAGTTGCATAAGTTATGCAACCGCCTTCCTCGAGACAAAGATAACTCATTTCTCGAAGGACTTTGGAAATTTAACCAAAGTAACAGTCGGTAGGCTCCTCGGTCTTGCTCTGTCTGGGACTTCAGTCGCCTTAATTGCCATATATTCATAAAATTTGTCTGCCTACTATACAGCAGGTGGTTAGAAAAGTCTCGCGACTAACTTGTAAAAACTAAATTTTTTGGCTAAATTCGACTTTATTCATCAACATAGTCTTCTTCTATTTTTTGTTTTTTTTTTTTATAATTTACGCGCGTCTAAGGGGTTATGAATACCCTTATACTGTTGCCATGACGCGGGCGGAAAGATAGAAGGAGGAGAAAGGAAAGCATTGTTGTGGTTTGAAACTCAAATGTGTTTGGTTTCGATCTAGAGTGATACAATCATTCCAGCGCCGCTACAACATTTCTATGCCTTTCTTATAGAACGATTTATCCAATCCTTCAAAATACGCTTCTGTTTCGGCGATCACCTCTTCATTGGAGCTACATCATTTTCCGACGATCATTTATTTGAGGTTTGCAAACAGTTACTTGTCGTTGCAGGGCCAAACCTGAAGGATACAGTGGATGCAGATACAGTGCAATGCAGTTTTGCGATCGTAGCGACCGACTTGTGACACGGTGAATTGTCTTGGTGAAAGAGCATTATAACCTTGCCAGCCGGCTCTTGCTTTTATGGTCACTTTGGTTGGCTCACATTCTTCACTATTCACTCAGCTGACTATCGATTTGACTTTGAAGTGTAGTAGTGGATCCGTGTTCCATCTAATGACACATATCGCACGAAAAAAATCTTATATTGCGCTTAGAGAGCTCCAAGAAGGGATGACTTGGAAATAAAAGGAATTTCAATAGCAACCAGTAAAGAAAGAATTAAAGTAAATGCATTGCCGCCTAAAAGTGCGTTTCGTTACAGTGGTTAGCATTTTACCCCTAGAGTTATGCATTATTATTATAGTGAACTAAAGTTCGAAAACAACTCCCCGAAAGTATACAGTATAAATTGGATTTGCTTCGTTTACACTTATGTGCCAAGGCGAAGAATTTCTTCTTATACTCGTACTTAATACAACAGTCACTCAAATCCTTCGACTCTGGCGAATCCTTCTACATAGTTATCCAAGCTAAACAAGATCACATCTTCCTTGTTGTTTTGAATCTATGAATTCTGGTTCGGAAATTTTCTGGGCTTTTGTATACTGTTCCTTTGGTAGATTTAGTCAAGTCAATAGGAGTACAATAGATTTGTCCCGGATTTTTGAATAAAAATCTGAACACATGGATGGATTGCGGTTCCACCTTTTTCTGAAGCGCTTTTTAGGGGGGCCGGCTGTACGAGTTATGTATCTAACTTTCGCATTTCCTTCTGTGGAAAATATAAGACTTTGACCATACCCCACAGAGTATTCAATGCTTGGTAATCGGCTCAAATAGTAAAATATGAAAGAGTTGATTTATCATATACTTGTTCAGACCCGTGAGGGTGTCGTACTGTATTAGTCAATGGACATCATACGTAATGACAGCCAAAGGAATATGCCTCTAATGCCTCCAGATTTGTTGAGGTCCCCGTCTACTGTGCGCGCCACCTAAGATGAGGTTTTAGGCTGAAGTTCGATTCGAAGACTCTGCGGATCGGAGCATTATTGTCCATACGCTTTACATGTCCTAACCATCTCAGGCGGCTGATGCGTACTTTTCTGACTAAATCGATGTCACCGTACAGCTTGCATATTGACCGTTCCTTCAACCGGAGGAATCCTATCAACTCTTGCTTATCAAGATAGGAAGGTTCTGGTTGATGCTTTTATCGATTGCCAATGGTTGCAAAAATATACGAAATGCCCTTAAGTTAATCGTATGTATGTTGCACGATGAAATATATGTCACGCTTTGGAACCAACACCGAAGAAATTAGCGTACTGTAGCGAACGACAAATTAAAAACGGACAGAGCTTCCCCTAAGGGTTGTGAATAAAAAAAAAGCTTTTCATTTTATAGTTGCGATGATATTTATTCAGATTTTGGTTACAGTTTTTCACATACATAGTACGGTACGTTATTTTCTAACGTTTGAAATTTAAAGCGAATTCAACAATTATGAAAATATGGCGACTGGTGTACAAAGAGCGCCAGATTTGAGTCTGACCAGCATATTAGTTAATACATTTTTGGTATAATTCATTTATGTATAATGTTTTGTATGTACATATGTATTTATGTGTCAACTAATGATTAAGATGATGGTGATGATGATGATGGTGGATAAATTCTCATCCCCAATATTCCCCTCCCCCTTTGAAAGAACTTCCTTTCAGGAGGAAATCGGTACCAATTTGCGAATAGGCCTTCTAAATTCTTCTTGTGACGTTTTTACATCGGCGACTCTGACTCGACCATCTGGACCTTTGATTCTCCCCATGTATTATCACAAGGCTATCAACATCAATATTAGGGCTGATTGATGTCCACTTTCAAAGACCTTGTAGTTCCTGGATATTTTTTGATGACCACCGTTTCCAAAAGTGGGTTTTCACGGCATTTATTCGACGCCAGCTTTGAATATAGCTGATACGATCTATGTTCGCGATCTCCACTGCTAGTTCTGGGATTGCCTTCAATGCTTCATAGTCATTGGGATCTGTTGACATCGGAGTAACTGGTCTTGAGTTCATTATGGCTTCGATCTCCACCAACGCTGTTGTTTATTCTTCAAATGTCAGCTTAGCACCTCACAAGCTTCGGTAAACATGACCCTTTGCTACTTTTACGGCTGCTTCCCAAATCCCACCGAAGTGCGGTGCCCTGGCGGGTATAAAATGAAAATTTATTGTGGCATTAGTACAGAAGTTTAAAAGCGATTGTTGATTGGATTTTTTAATCAACATATTCCCCACCAACGAAATTGGTTGCGTTATCGCAATGGATGTATCTAGGTTGACCTCGACGACCTATCACCCTTTTTGAAGCAGCTATGAAAGCGTCTGCGGAGAGATCTGAAACGGCTTCCAAGTGGTCTGCTTTCGACGAAAAATAAACAAGGACTGCAATATAGCATTTATAAGGAACTTTGCTACGAATTTTGAAAAGAGTATATATAGGTCAACAGAAATCTACTCCACAGCAGATGGAAGGACGTGATGGAGTCAATCTTGTAACAGGTAGATCTCCCATTATCTACTCGAATACTTTTCTTCGATACTGTTTGACGTGCCAGCTCCCTATCATTGATTATCCAAAATCTTTGTCTCGTTAGCGCGACAAGCGACTTTGGATCAGCATGATAATTTGATATGTGTAGATGTTCAAAAAGGGTTCTAGTAAAACTAGAATACCTGGGAAGTTTACATTTCTCTGGAATGTTGGTGTGCTTCAATCCACTTTCAATAAAAGAAGACCATTTCTCTCCTCGATAATCATTCAATCATTTTATAGATCCCGTCAGCTTCGCGTTTTTACTTATTGCCCGGATTTCTTCTGTGAAATTTTTCATTTCAATTAGATGAATTATTCTCTGTAGAGCATTGTCCAAGTCCTCAACTGAAAGATATTCACTTCGTACAGATGTTGGATTTCTGAACCTGGTAAGAAACCTTTCTTAATTCTGATTTTGATTTTGGTGGGGGATAACGCTCCCATTTATTTTGCTTAAGTCAAGCTTGAAAAACTAGGACTTAAAAACTAAAAATACAAAATATTTAATTAGGGTGTTAAAGCTGGGGATGGTTAAAGAGATCGATTTTGAGGGAAAGTGTTGCGATTAAAATCGAAAACGGAAAGGTTGGAGTTTACCTTAGGCAGCATACGGGATATTGGTTCGTTAGAGCCATATATGGTGCGGTGGGTTGGTAGGTAAAAGAGACGGGGGCAGCGTAGATTTCGAGGATTAGTGTTAAAGAAAATGAAGTTGTAAAGAGACATGCCTGCGAGGTGTCGGTGAATGAAAAGAGTGTCTGCTGCGACCTTCGTTCCTCAAGGGTATTTAGGTTGATGAGTTTGAGACGGTCTCGATAGGGAGGTAAGATTAGAGGATCGTTCCAAGATAGACCTCGAAGAGCAAATCGAAGAAAACCTCCCTGGATCCTCTCAATTCGGGTTACATGAATTCGTTGAAAGGGACACCACGCTTGGCTAACGTACTCGAGAAGCGGGCGAACGGGTTGCCGAATTCTTTGGACCATCTTTTAACGAAGCCAAATGATGAGTTTGCTTTAGTAATTAACTCATCGATATGCGAACGGAAATTTAGCACCCTGTCGCATAATATGCCAAGGTCGCGGATTGTCTGAACAAGGGATATATGTTAAGTTGGCCGTGGAGAACGTAAATTCGGGGAGTAGACTTGTTGCACTTTCGTGGAAAGGTAATCGATTGACATTTGGTGACATTGACTTCTAAGCAGTTCTTGAAGCACCAGGTGGAAAAACTATTTAAATATATGGTATTTGAAGGAGGCTGGAGTCGTGTTTAAAAAATTTGGTATCGTCAGCATAGAGAGAAAGTATTGGGTTGTGAATGACCTTTTCAAGATCGTTAATGGTTAGGATGAAGAGAAGTGGCCCTAGATGACTACCTAGAGGAACACCTGAAGAGGTCAAGAAAGAGGCTGATACGACAGACCTGAAACGAACACTATGAAAACGATTATCCAGGTAGGAAGATATCCATTTTATCAAGATGGGTTCAAAGCCCAGGACGGACAATTTAGTTTATGAGATATCTTGTCAAAAGCATTAATGAAATCAGTTGTTATAACGTCAACTTCTTTACCACTTTGTAAGGATGAGAGAACAAAGGACACGAATTCGACGAGGTTAGTGCTAGTTGATCTACCTTTTAGAAAGCCGTATTGATTAGGGGAAATAAGAGATTTGCACTGGAAGCTTAAGGCTTCGTACAAAATGCTTTCAAGGAGTTTGCGTACATGTGTGGCCGTGGCTCAAGTGGTAGTGTGTTGGCTTCCAAATCGGACCAATACCAGCCGTGACCGAAAGACTTTTTTTCAGGCAACTAAAATCTTGTGAAATGAATGGTTGCCTAAATATAACATCAAGTCCAATTTACACTAGTAATTTAGTCTCCCCATTAAATGTTGGATGCCACCCATGGAGCAAAATAACCACTGAACCCAAAAATCTTTCTCTCTCTCTCTCTCTATTCAATTTTCCGAAAAACTTAACACGTGCTCCGGCATTTTAAGAGTAGTAATACTCTCTTGAGTGTTAAGTTCTTTAAAAAATAAAAAAAAAATAAAAAAAAATGTGAAGTTTAATTATGGGGCGGTAATTCCTGACTTCGCTCTTTAACCCATATTTGTGTATCGGTGTTATAAAAGAAGACTTCCATATTTAGGGAAATTCACCTTGAGAGAGCGATAATCGGAAGAGATTTGCAAGGGGGTGGGAAAGTATGGAGGAACACTTTTTAAGAAATATGGATGGAAGACCATCAGGTCCGGGTAAGTATGCATCATTAATATGATGATAAATTTACTCAAAATTTCGATTTTATACAGTTCATAGAAAAGTGCACCGATCTCCGCTTTAAGGTTCGCAAAGAAGGCATAAAATTTTTTCTTTTTTTTTTTTGTAAATTTCGACGAAGATATTCAGTGTTAATATGTAGTCAATAGTGGAGAAGTTCTCCCCAAATCTTGCTTGGGATTCTGATAAAATTTGATGACTTCTGACCTACTTTGTAAGTCTGTTGAATAACCCGGCCGCGAATAATATTGTCGAATTATATAGAAACGATATTCCTCTGTAAAGCACTGGATTGCTGTATCCTTCTTTTTTGTGTAGTAGAAAGATTATTGTCTTTTTAAAGCTTCCCGGGACATCAGTGGTTTAAAAAATTCTGTAGAACATGATTAACGCGTGTGCAAATTACGTTGTACCGTCTTAGCATAGCGATTGATCGGGAAACTGCTGAATTTGGATGGGACCAGCAGCCAACTAACAATCAAGTTCGTAGCGAAGTGCTTGCCTTACCTCCCAGTTGTGGTCCCCGGCACGAGTAAACCCTAACGCTTTCAGGCTAAAATGCCAAAGGCATGCTCGGTCAGTATCAATATACTCGCCTACGCCGTTATAGGGCTCACAACCCTATACTATAGAGATTAAAAAGATGTGACGAACGAAATAATTGCCTCGGAAAAAATGGACAACGGCATTCTGATCTGCACGTGGAATGTTCGGACCCTTAACTGGTCATCCGAATAAATACCAAAGGCCCTTGACTGCTATCACGCAGATATAACCACCATTATGGAAGTGCGAAGGGATGGGCCGGACATAAGGAGGATGTAAAACTGTGATATATATGCACAATGGTGATTGCTAAAGGAAAAGAAACAGCGCTTATTTGGAAGCGGATTTGCTATATGCGTCAGACTTAGGCAATAAGTCTTGAGCTTCCAGCACGTGAGCGAACGTCTTATGACAATACGCGCATCACTACCACCAGGCAATCCCTGGTTTGATGAAAAATGCAGGCAGGCAGATGCAGCTGAGCAAGAACCGTACAAAGCGGCGCTTTAACGAAGGACGAGAGCCGCTCGTGAGCTCTACGAGCAGAATAGACTGCTGCAGACTTTAACACGCAAGCGCAGTCCAACAGCCCGCTGTCTGACAGAATAGATCATTCAACTTAGACGATGATAGCCAAAACTTCTGTCTAGGTGACCAAAACGAAGTAAGGATACCAATATCTCAGTTGAAATCCAACCCAGCAGCTGGACCTGACAGCTTACCGGCCAGAAATGACTTTGTGAAGAAGATGCACCATCTCATTTCTCAGATCTGGTCGGAAGAGTATGTCTTTTTTCTTAAAAAAAAAGAAGAACTTAACACTCAAGTGGGTATGAATACACTTATCATGCCTGAGCATGTGTTTAGTTTTTCTGAAAATGGGAGAGAAAGAGAAAGAAGGATGCTTGGGCTAAGTGGTTATTTCGCTCAACATTTCATGAGGAGACTAAATTCTTAGTGGAAGTTGGCTTAATGTTGATTTCTTGTCAACTACTCATCTTACTTGAATTTGAGGCTGGGATTCAAACACCGAACCTACCGATTTGGAAGCCAGTCCACTCAGTTCAGTTTCAGTTTATATGCATTTTTATTTATTGAATTCGTTTACACTTACAAGCTAGGAAAAAAAGTGATTGAAAATTAGCTTAAATAACTTACAAATAATCTTATTGTAACTTACTGGCCCCATGCGGGCACTCTAAGTTAAACATAATACTTAATCTATGTCTTTCGGCGTTTCTATTTCTATTTTTGTTTTTACATTTATTAAAACTAAAACTAAGAAAATATATTTTAAAAAGAAAAAATTAGTGTCTGGACTTTGGTACATGTATTATAAAACTTAAAACTAAGCCTATGAGCTACCTAAAAATAAATCTTAACCTACTTAATCTTACTTAACCTACTTAATCTATTAACTTAATTCGTGCGGTTTTTTTTCAAAATTTGAACGTTTATTTAAGAAAAACAAGTACAATAGTATTATTCAAAGCATTTCCCGTCTGAAGCTATGACTCTTTCCCATCTTTCTGGCAATTTGTGGATCCCATCCCAAAAGAACTGCGCCGGCTTGGCAGCCAAGAATGAATCAACCCAATTTTTGATATTCTGCTCTGATGTGAACCGTATTTCAGTGAGGGCGTTCTGCATCGACCGGAACAAATGGTAGTCAGAAGGGGCAAGGTCTGGGCTATAAGGCTGGTGGGGTAAGACTTCCCATCCACTGTATCCCAAATAGTTCTTAACCGGAATAGCAACGTGGGGCCGAGCGTCGTTATGGTGGAAAATTATTGCCTCGTGTCTGGTCGCATATTCCGGGCGTTTTTCGGCCACTGCTCTCTTCAAACGGATTAATTGTGTTCGGTAGCGTTGTCCATTGATGGTTTCACCCGGTTTTAGCAGCTCATAATACAGCACATTCGGCTTTGCCGTTGATTTGGCTGGTTGGCCGGGTTTCACATATGATTTTTTGCGCTTGGGGCTGTCGTAATGGATCCATTTTTCATCACCAGTAACAATCCGATGCAAAAATGACTTCCTTTTGTGGCGTTCTAGCAGCATTTCGGACATGCAAAACCGCCTTTCGACGTCTCTCGGCTTGAGTTCATATGGAACCCAATTTCCTTGCTTTTGAATATATCCAGCTGCTTTTAAACGTTTTGAAATGGCTGCTTGAGTGACACCCAAAGATTCTGCGAGCTCTTCTTGTGTTTGGCAACAATCTTCATAGAGTAATTCTTCCAGTTCTTCATCTTCAAACTTTTTTGGCTGCCCAGGACGTTCATCGTCAAACCACTTTTGGCACGTTCGCTCAGCTAGCGCATGTTCACCATAAACTTCCACCAAAATACGATGACTTTCGGCAGCAGTTTTCTACGCTTCAAATGAATGACATATACTGAAATGACGTACAATAACAGTAGCATTCCAACGCATGGTCCAATGGAATAATAACAATGGAATAATACAAGTTACGCCATCTCTAAGCAAACCGCACGTTATAGACCCAATAATTTAATCCCTTATTTTAGAGAGTGTTACCCATCTCTGTTCTACCTAATATAATTTTTTTTGAGCATTTTTTTTTGTTTTTCTTTAAATCTAACTTAATCCTACCTAAAACTATGTAAGCTGGCCACAGCTAATAAAATAGACAGACCACCGACTTTGCTTCACATGAAGCTATCTATTACTTGAAGAATTCGACGACGAACCCTCCCCTCCTTCAACTATCCACCAAAATTGTTGGTGCTGCCGAGCAACATCCCTCATGTCGCGACTCCCTACCGCCCTACTGAACCGGATACGCTCCACATGTGCGACGTAACATAACTTTCGTAGTTGAGTCGCCTGTCCGCAGCTGTCCGAGCGACGTGGAAGATTTGCGGCACAGCTAATCTGTCCTGGATCAGACCTTTAATATCTAGGTAGAGGAACGCTTCTGAAGAAATAAAGCCGTCAAAGCGGACTCTCTCATGATACATATAATTGGGGTAGTAAGCCTCGGAGATCAGGTTGTTCGATGAGGTCGTTGCTTTTGCAATGTGTCTTCGAGTCAACTTAATAAAAAATTGTATACTCTTATTAGGTTCGCTCTATTGTACAAAACCTCATTAGGATAGGCTTTTATGTATTCGGACTCTGGTGTTCCGTTTAAGCTAAGACAAGTCCTAAGACAAGCCCTCTCAAACACCTGAATCTTTTCTAATAAACTTGCTCTCACGTTGAACCTCACAGGACATCCAAATGCAAGCTTGGGTCGGATAAAGGCCATGTAGCAGATCACCTTCACCCTCGCATCGAGTTGGCTGTTATAAAACAGTCTGTTTGTAAGTGCAAAAGCACCTCTGGCTTTGGCCAGAGCAACATCTATATGTTTGTTAAAATACAGATATTGATCTGACCTCAATCTTTGGGCCTAATCTGTACGCGATTAAGTCGTCTGCGTACGCTATGGCATGGTGAAGTGAACCTATCAGATCACTTGTGTAAATGTTGAATAGGATCGGCGAATTTACCGCACCTTGTTGCAGACCATTTTTAATGTTAAATGTTCCAGCAGAGGTCACATCGCCATTCTTCACGATGAACTGTCTACTGGAGAGCATATTGAAAAGAATATACAGCAGTGGTTCACTAATGCCCAACCTGTCTAACTTGAAGAAGAGTCCCTCTAACCATACGATATCGAAGGCTTTTTCCAAGTCAATCAGGCAGGCACCAGTACACTGGTCCTTGCCTTTGTTCCATTGGATATCAGAAACCAGTTTAGACGCAGCATGAATGATATCATGCACCGCGTTGAAACCAAATTGATTATCCGGAACTATGTTTTTGTCCTCAATCCACTTAGTCAGGATTCTATCGATCACCTTCTCGAAAACCTTACTGATGTTTGGAAAAAGACTGAACAAGCGGTGATTCGCCGGATTGGAAGTATCTTTATCCCTTTTGGGGATGGGATGTACCACCGCAGTTTTACAATGCGCTGGATAATGGGCATTACTCATTACATTATTAAGCAGGGTGGTGGAAATGTCCACCGCTTCTAGTGGGAGATGTCGAAGCACAATGTCCGGTATTTCATCGATTCCCCCTGATTTCTTACTTCTAGTTGATTCGAAGATCGTTTGGAGCTCTTCCTTCGAAATGAATGGTGGTAATACCCTTTCGTTGGAGATGACATTATTTGCCATATTCTCGCCACTGAACTGGGTGAAACCCGAGCTCTCGAATCGCCAGTTCACTATTTCATTTCGAACGTAGAAATTGTGCACAAGGACTCGATTTTCCAGGTCGTGGTTCGGGCCAATGATGACATTCACCTTGTATACTTCCTGGAAAGTCGTTTCTGTAGCCTCTACCTTCTCCTGCGGATCCTCGATCACAAAGAAGTTTTCATCATCAACGACCTCAATTGGATCGATGCCTGCTGCTATGAGTATGTGCTCGTTGTCCGTCGTTCGGGCGATTTTAAGACATGAAAGGTCGTTTTGATCTTTCCTCCGAAATATTTTGTTTATTTGCGGGAACATATTCGGTTTGCTGGTGTTTACAGCCCCAATTTTGTTGTTCCAATACAAACTTACAGAATTTCTGTGATTTTCTTTTATCAATGTTTGGAGGGTTTTGATCGACGACTTCAGTGTCACGATCTCCGGGTTATGTCTGTCAGTAAACTGCCTGTATAAGGTTTTTAGCCTTGTCAGCAGTCTACTTTTATGTCGGTGCAGTGCGTCGATAGTTGCATTGCGGGATAAGTCTTCGTTGTCAGTGTAATGATACCGAGGTATCGTTTTGTCCATTGTTCGTTTGATTCCTCCTAGTTGGACAGATTTCTATTGGACTGTAGGTAGAGCGAATTCGAGGAGAATGCTCTCGTCAGTATCCTGGAGAAATGTATCCAACGCACCCTACTATAGTTTGAACAAACTCATACAATTCCGCAGTTTCATTCGGAACGGTTATTTTGGTACTGAGACCGCAATGGTCACTGTCATACACAAAAGTGCGTAGACAGTTTATGGTATATTGGTTAGTGAATGTCAAGTATCTTCTTGGGTCGAACAGCAGGAGATCCAAATAGGACCCGTGCCTCGGAAACGACGGACTATCCGTCGCCTATCGCCTTAAGGCCGAGTCGATACTTTATACTCGTACTATGTTGACACCACCAACTAAATAGTAGGTTCCCTCTAGTACTATATTTCGTGTATTATTTCCCAATCTCTGTTTGGCATTGAAATCTCCGCCGATAATAAAATAGTTCTTCTCCAAATCCAGGATTAGGAATCGAAAAAGTGTCTCGAGCTCTGAGATGAATAAGGTGGATTGAGTAGCCTTAGGCGCAAAAACAGACACGATGTATAACCGCTTTCCACTATGGAGAGGGATGTACATGACGCATGCTCTGAGCACCTGGAACCTACGTACTACACGACTGTATACTCTTTTGAAACGCAGCCCCTTTCTTACAAAGATCGCAACACCTCCTCCTTGAATGGAATTGAGTCGGTTTCTTCGTACTGAGAAGCTACCTTTGCTTGTTGTACCGTAGTTCCTCTACCTGCCTGCCGCGTACTTAACTTGGGGAGCAATGGTTGGTGTTTGCGCTTGCACGAGTGGACGTTTAACTTCCACTTTCTGCTGCCGAGCCAGATTTACTCTTTTTATGTATTGGAATTTGGGACAACCCCGATAGTTTGCGGTGTGTCAAGTGTTCCTATATAAAGCACAAAAGAGTTGGCTTTTTTCAGACGCTCCGTCCTTACCTAGAGCGCATTCCTCGGATTTGTGGTTCTTTCCGCGCTTCACACATCGAGGCTGCATTTCGCAGTTCGATGCCGCGTGCCCGAACTTTTGGCAGCGAACACATTGTAAAATGTTTTCTATCCTCTTTAATTTTTTCCAGTGCACAACCTGATAGTCTAGGACTTTTATACTCCTTAGACCATCCAGTTTGCTGTTGGGACTTAGCTGGACCAGGAAAAGCGGTAGTTTCCGCTTCTCCCTTTTGGCTCTAGCCGTGACGAATGGCTTAACCCCTACAAATTTGAGCTCTTCGCACTCCTACTCTTTCAGTAGAGAAAGGAGCTCCTCCGGATCAGTCGACGGTTCCAACCCCCTCAGCAGCATTGTATGCAGCTTTTCACCCTTCGGTGTGAAATAGAAGAACTCCGTTGTTGAATCCCTTAACAGGTTTTTAATTTTGTGGTAGCCCTCAATGTATTGCAGTGGATCGCGTGCCTATCTTGACTTAGGCTTTCAATAAAAAAATTGTTGCCAATGGCCGACTTACATAGTTCGATAGTGTCCTTCAATTCCAATTTGAAAGTATTAATTGGGGACACTTTCTGCTTAGTGGATTTCTGCACTTGCTGTTGTTGTGGTCTCTGCTGCTGTTGCTTTTGCAGATGTTGTTGCTGCTGCTGTGTATGATTTTGTTGCTTTTGTTGCTTCCATTTTACGTTGTCCGTTTGTTGTTGTGATTGTTGCTGGATTATAACTTTTTGCTGTTTTTGTTGTTCTTGCTGCTGGGAACTTTATTGTCGCTCCTTTTCTCTCCTAGCCGTTTGTTTCGCCTACTTTTGCCCAATCCTCAAAAAAGGAGAGCCCTCAACTGCAATAACTACAGGGACATAAGTCTCCTCAACATCGCATACAGGATCGTGTGAACGTCTGAAACCCTTTCCTAAAAACCTTATTGGTCCCTACCTGTGCGGTCTTAGGGCCGCATATGACAGCATTTGTGGAGATGAACCATACACAGCCAGTTCTAATGTTAGCGTCCAGATCAAACTAGCCCGTCAGTGCAGAATGATGATTGAAAACGCAAGGTTTCAGATAAGGTGAATGATTACTGTCATGTGACTTCTTTAACATCATACTGTGCGGAACTCACAAGTGAATACTGGGGGCACAATCTTTTAAAAGTCTGTGCAACTGCTTGGAACTTAGCTGGTTGTCCCCGGTGCGTTTGCTAGTATTGAAACAGAAACTTCCCAAATGAATTTAGCGGTAAATGAGGCAAAATCAAGTACATGCTGTCAAAAAGAACGGAGACATAACATCGAGGAATTGGGCAGAACATCACAGTTGAGAGCTATAATTTCTTGGTCTATCTTTGCTCTGCTATAAATTTGGCCAACAACCTCTCAGAAGAAATAAAACGAAGAATTACTCTTGCTAATCGTTGTTTCTTTGGGCTATGAAGGCAACTGAGTAGTAAGGCCCTATCTCGAAAAACTAAGGAGACTCCACATAAGACCTTAATCATCCCAGTTTTACTTCATGGCAGAGTCTATCGAAAGCGGATGAAAATATCCACAGTCGTTTCGAGAGAAATATTCTTCGAAAAATATTTGGTCTAGTTTGTATTGACGGACTTTGGAGGAGAAGATCCACCGACGAACTATACAAGCTGTACAGCGACATCGACCTAGTCAGAAAACTGGACATCAGTTGCCAAAGATGGCGAGGACAAATAAGGCTGATGGGTAGCAAGGTCTTCGAATCGAAACTGGAGGGACAACGCAGTAGAGGAAGACTTCACCGTATGTGAAGTGAAGAAGGGGACCTCAATCGACTTGGAGTGTGCAACTGGAGGCAGGTAGCTAAATACCGGACTAACTGGAGAGGCCTGTTAGTTAAGGCATACGTTCATCCCGAACTGTAAGTAGTTTTTGTAGGATTTGAAAAGAATTCGGCCATCAATTGGGGTTCTATGTTCCCTGGAATTTTCTATAACTTTTTGTACCTCATAGGGTGTAAATTGTGCAGCCAAGGACTAGTAACAGGGAAACGGCATATTGAATTTGAGATGCACTATGACATTATTGAGAAGATTGTTAAAATGATCCTGGGTAGTGGTGCTTTTAACAATTGGAAGACCGTTTATGACCGTTTATATACCAGTACTTCACCTTCACCGCTCTCTAAAACTCTGCCGAGGAACTTGACTTCCTTATCATCCCTTTACTATAAACAACATACTCTCAAAACTTTTCTTGACATCGAAGTAGCTTTTAAAAACATTCATACTGTATCCGTTCTTAAATTCGCTTATAAAAGCAGGTGTTCAGACACAGGTATCACAATGTACCATTTGAAAATAGTAGACCGACGCACCCTGTGGATAGAGGTCATCTTCTTCTACTTTTATGAGCTATTCTTCATAGAAACTAAAGACTTTTTATTTAAACTCAAGTCCTGTCGTAATTCTATAACATAAAATATTATACAGCTCTTAAAAAACACCCTTTATATGTCATTATTCGATGATTTGTGGTCGCCCAAAAATCATAAAAGAGGTGTTTCGTTGGATTTTAGATAACTCTCTTTACTACTCTTTATATATGTAGTATGTACAGGTCTTAACTCGGTGAGGTCAAAGTCAAGAAAGAAGAATATGAGCAATTACAAAAAGGTGGCTAAGCGGTTTTCGATCTCAAATGGATTTGTAGATCAAATAAGTAACCTCTAACAATTCAAAATAAAATATCTACAGTTATTTTAGGATACGTTCATTGTCTTTGACTTGAACAAGGGCAGTATTCTAAAATTTGGTCTTTAAGTGCTGCTTTCGGCGTATACGAAGACCTTACATTGCACATCAGATCCAATAATCATCCACCAGATTTAGTTTGTTACGATGCCTTATATCAAAACTGTCACTATGTAATGCTTGCCTTGTCCGTTTGTCCGAGTAGGCTTAACGAAAACCACACTTGTTTCCACCCAAAACTCGTGGCAATTCACACACTTAGCCTCGCACCCTCATATTTATTTGCGAAAAAAATCATCTACAAATCGGTATCCACTCCAGCCGTTCCCCCTTCTAGGAAGAACATCTCAAGATTTCGTCTTACCATCTTCAGATACAATAAGTCAAAACGTATCGAATATGCGATAAGGTTAATCAAAGTTCAGTTAGAGGTCAGAGTGCGCCATAAAGAAATACGGTGCTGATAAATCGTCATGAAAATTAACCAATTTGCATGATTTATCTTTGGTTTACGGTTTCGAGAAGGCGACACCACCTCATCGACGATTATGGCAAAGCAAATATTTATCGCCAATGTTATCCGGGATTATCGTCGAACCTTGTTCTCACCTTGCCTCCTTCGCAATCGTAATGTCGAGACTTCATGAGTGTGAAAATATTTTTATTGAGTCTCCCAATAGGGGGGAGATACATTTATCAGTGACAATTGGCGTGTCTTTCGATGCATTGCGATTTGCGTAGATTGCTGGTGATGGTGATGTTAGTGGTGGTGGTGGCTACGGCCGGTCGAATTCATAGCTACTGGGAAAGGTTATCTTCCTCTTAATCGAGGAGTCCCAACGACGGTGATAGTTTGGATCAGGTGTGAAATATAAATCTTTTTATGAAAAAGTTACATATACGAGTAACATAAGCAGGAGGGTTGATGAAGCGTGAGAACTTTTTCGCATGATAAAAGAATCTTTTTAGCAATTAAGTTTAAAAAGTTGAAGGGGTCTTGAAGAGAATCTATACGCACCTGAGTAAATAAGGGAATTATTTGGGGGCTGTTAGCTTTGGGGTTTAGTTAAATATAGTCCCTTACAGATCGTGGGAAAGTGTGTCACATTTATTGAAAATAAATTTTAATCCTGTTTTGAAAAGGTAAGATGGTATTGTTATGACTTGCTAATTTTGCTAGTTCGCTTGGCAAATACGTACGAAGGGAATATCAGAGGAGACTCTTCAACCAGCTTGATTGTTGAATAGCTTCCATCGGAACTATTTTGTCACTTCTCACTCAATACTGCCAGTGAGAAGCCTCATCGTAATGCCAATCATGTCTAGATTGTCGGCACGTGATAGGAGTTGGATGGATTAGAAATAGAATTTATAGGTATAATGTAGTTCAGAAGTACATACATATATCAGAAAGCTGAACCATTATACTCTTTGCACTCGTATGTTCGTTTAATGCAATTTATTAGTCTTTCGTGGAGAGATGAGTAATCGGAGATCAGCATCAGAACCCATTAAGTTAAGTTGCCCAATGCAATTGTTATCAGGAGTTCGCTCAAATGCCTGAAACTCAAGACATCTTATCTAATCTGTCCACTGATGACAAATCTACATCTAAATAGACTCTGCTTCTGCTTTAGAGGGCTGCTTCTGCTTTAGTAGATGTTAGAGTTTCTCATGGTTCAGTTTCCCGACCCATCCCATCGCAGTTTTGTAGAGAGCCTTCCCTAAGGGTTCGAGCATTCCAGGTTCATAGCTGAAAGTGTTTTTGTTTTAGGTAGTGGCGCTGGGGGGGGGGGGGCAGTAAACGGTGACTCACTACACCTTACCTCCGCAAATAATCATTGCCCTTGTCCCACCCCAGGCGAAAGGCTGCTGCGGTCATCAAAAGTAAGTCGATGCTGTTTGCTGCTACACAGCATATTGTGTCTTATATCGGGTCGTAAGTACGATAGTACGATCTCCAACAAAGTAAGCTAGTAACCAAATATTTCATAATTTATTTTATTTAATTTTTCATTGGTGAAGAAATTGAGAGTCTGAATGATTTTTGGAGGCGTAAAGCCTTTAGTTTGCGTTATATGCTATAGATTTGATATGAATAACTATCCAATGAAGACGTTTCAAAATTAACACTTCTCAGTTTGACCAATGCCCCATAAGAACTTCAATCCTTTATTTGACAATAAAATGATATTTTAGATAGATAGAAAAGAAAGGGTTCTAAATTCATCTAAAGATGTGTACGCCACTTGCATTCACACATGAATATGTTAAAGCTTACTCGAGGAGTAGATTAACCTCCTATGTCCCCGTGTACTATACAAAGGGCAAATTTTACTAATTCATTCAGACCGGACATTCTTTTTATGACTGCACGATTCAGTCCCAGTGTACTACATACAGTACATATTATTTTCCATAGTCTGGATATTTTACAATCGTAAATTTTTAGAATTTGGTATTTTATTAAGCACCACCAAACTCTTCTCTATATGGCAGCATTTTTTTTCAGATGAAAAACATCTGTTTTCTTGTCAATAAGTGTAGGAAACGTGGACGAAATGGCTGCAGCCATTGGACGAGGTAAAAACAATTCATTTTGTTTGTGAATTAATATCTATGTCAGCTCCTCCAATCGCTGCCCCACGGAAGCTTATCAATCATTTTAATTCAACTTGGAAACCTTCCGAATGACAATGTAGACTTGATTAGCTTGATTCGAAGAATCAATTGGTCACTACGCTTCATATCAAAGGCACCCCCCCAAACGATGATGTTGATTGGATCTTGGATTTCTTCGACAAGAAATATGGCATTACCATTAGCCACTGCAATTTGCTTCCAACATCTCACCACAGAAGCAAGCAAGATCAACCTTCCGGCCAAATGCGAATGGTTATTCCATTATCCGTGTGTGTCTGCAAATGATTGGAAAGTACAACCAAGAAGCCGGATAAGGTCAAGCAGTCCATCATATCTAAACCAGCTAAGAAGTTAGCATGTAAATCCAATTTGCCAAAACCCACATCTTCTCCCGCAATAAACTCAGATCCAATTGGAGTTTATAACTAGAATTTTTCCTAATTTTAAGCCTCCCCCAATCAAGCCCCAACGTCAACGTGTCTCTTTCGACTTAACCCCTACAACTCAAACTCAACCCCTAACACATACTTCATCAGTTCTCACATTTTAAATCCCACTTCAGAAACCCTATCCGTTGCGACACCAAACTCATTAACTACTCCCTCTTCTATTAAAACCTTTTCGAAAGAAAATTTTATATAAAGTACCAAGACATTTTCAATACGCCTCCCCAAAAGGTTGCAGACGATCTTGCCGCTCTTCGCCATGACTAGCTCAGCGACTTTAATCTAGCTCAGCTGAAGTGGACTAGATCTGAAGACCTATCTTTGTTCATAGTTTCCAATCCCATTTCTACTAAGGAATGCCTCTTCTTGGATCGGTTAACAGACTCTAGTCGATGTCAAGTCAGTGGCGTTTCCAACTATATGGAAAGGCAATTAGACCTCAACTTCACAACTGATCACATTAACTCCTCAGTATCGTGTTGTTCCCTATCTCTTTCATCTATTGATAAATTTCATCATCCATTTCTTCTTTCATTGTTCCATAACTCTCCCCTCCATTCGCCTCCCCCTGCAGTTCTATTTTCTTACAATTTTCACAAAGCTTATTTCCATAAAATCAATACCTGTCTAAGCAGGGCTTCTTTCGAATTTACGAATTTATCTCTGGTCGCTGCCCGCTCCATTTTTTACAGAGAAATATTCAAATCCATCTCCCTTTATGTGCGGTATTCCTACGTACCCACTCTTCTTCCAACTATTCAAGTTATTTAGGTATATATCTTCATTTCATTGAGCTCTATAAGTCCTTCTATCAACGCTACCTGAATAGTTCACAAACCAATCTCATAAATGACCCTAAGTCCTTTTTTCAATTTGTCAATTGCAAAAGTAAGACTGATGGTTATCCTTGCTCTCTCGCTTTTGTAACCAAATCTTCAGGTGATCCTCCTACCATCGCCAACTTTTTTGCCACATTTTTCAAATAATCATTTGCTAACAACTCCTTCGTACCAGATCCTTCCTACTTCAACGATCTACCAAATTTCACCATTGGTCCCTTTATCACTCCAAATTTCGATCTTGCAGTTATTGAAGAAAAGTTACTAAATGTTAAAGATGAATTTGTACCTGGCCCAGACGGACTCCCCGCCGTGTTTCTTAAAAAATGCTCTTCCAACCTGTCTTTACCCCTTTCCTACCTTTTTCATTTATCCCTTACGCAGGGAGAATTTCCCCAGATTTGGAAGACCTCTTTTATAATCCCGATACACAAAAAGGGATCTAGGCATGAAGTTACCAATTATCGTCCCATTGCTAAACTCTCTAATATACCCAAACTCTTTGAAAGCATTTTATACGAAGCCTTAAGATTCAAATGCAAGCCTTTTATTTCACCCCGACAACACGGTTTTCAAAAAGGTAGATCAACTACCACAAATCTAGTTGAATTCGTGTCTTTTGCTCTCTCAGCCTTAGAAAATGCCAAAGACATCGATGTTATCGCAACTGATTTCACTAAAGCGTTTGATAAGATATCTCATCAATTGATCCTCTTGAAATTGTATGCTCTCGGCTTTGAGCCTCTCTTATTAAAATGGATTTCTTCTTACCTGGTAAACCGATATTATAGTGTTCGGTTTAGATCCGCCCTTTCTGTTCCATTCCTGACCTCATCTGGAGTTCCACAAGGTAGTCATCTTGCCTCTCTTCTCTTCATTCTAACTATCAACGATGTTCAGAGGGTCATTAAACACGCCTCCCACTCCCTCTACGCTGACGACACAATTTTTTTTAAAACTATTTCCCCTCCCCTCTGCCTTTCTTCAGGAAGACCTTGATCGGTTTTCAATCTGGTGCCTCAAAAACTGCCTAGAACTTAATATAGCCAAATGTTAACCTATAACATTCTCTCGTAAATGCAACACGTCTCCTCCCCGACTTTATGGTCAACCAATTCCCCTGGTTCAGTCTATTCAAGGCATATTATTCGACTGTGAGCTTAATTTCCGTTCGCATATCGATAAGTTGATCCTCAAAGCCAAATCTCTCTATGTTACCTTTGTTCGCCACCTCCTTGAGTATGCCAGTTAAGCTTGGTCCCCCTTTCACCGGATTCATGTTTTCCGAATCGAGGGTATTCATCGTCGATTCCTCCGATTTACTCTCCGTGGTCTGCCGTGGAATGACCCTTTAATCTTACCTCCCTATCAGAACCGCCTTAAACTTCTCAATATGAATTCGTTAGAAGAACGTAGGAATACTGCCGACATTCTTTTCATTTATCGACTTCTCTCAGGTTCCATCGACTGTGCATCCATTTTGAACTTCATTTCCTGCAATACCAACCCCCTAGGTTTTAAGTTAGATTAAGCTTGTACTCGTATTAAGCCAATAAATGGGGGTTTCAGCCCTCACCAAAATTAAAAAAAAATTCAAGTAATGAATCTAATCAAGATTTAGACCACAAGAAAGGTGGTGGATTTTTTGGGCTTCGATCTCGTGGCGGTAGTTTCTTGCAAAGACGTTTAGTTGGGACGCTAAGAACGCATGTTGCTTGAGGAGGGATAGATTAGTTACAAATTGTTCAGTGCAGATTTCCTGGATGAAATGGTCTCAACAATTTTTTTCTGTTGAAGAACATCACCTTTCGGAACCTTCTTATTTAACTGCATTAACAGTACTCTTTTCGTTCCTCGATTACTTTGAACAGTACATTGACGAACAAATTTATCGCTTAATCGCTGAAAAAACTAACCAAATGGCAATAGAAAAATTTTTCAACATTTGAAAATCCATAAAGGTTGTTTACGACAACAATGCAACTTACCAACAAAGAGAACAAGAAAAGTTATGGAAAGTACGGCCTGTGATTGATTCTGTTTTGCGTGGATGTCACAAGCAAGTAAGGAATCCCAAGATCTCAGTCGATGGAATGATACTACTTTTTTCCGGATCGTGTGGCATGAAGCACTATTGTGCAAACAAGCCCAACCCTGTGGGCTTTAAAGCTTTTATTCTTGCAAATCCAGATGGAATGGTATGTGATAATCTAATATGCCAGGGATTAACTACACTAGTCGGCATAAGTATTTTGACGAAATAAAAATCTTGCATTTTTGAGTTTAACTTTTAAATGGCTTTATAAAGAATCTTTGTTTATTTTTTCCTTTTTATATATACAATAACTAATACAAACTTAAATAAGCAAGCAAACAAATATTTTTTCATAGTAACTTAAAAAGATACGAGTATAAATTAATTAGTAATTTCACGTGTTGGCATTAGTATTTTGACAAGTATGTAATACTAAGAAAACAAAGTTTAAACTTAATGAACGTAAAGGAATGACGAAGAGTTTAGTAAAATGTATAACCTCCTTTGGATTCAATAACATTTTGAAGACGTCTCGGTACTGAATCCACTAAATTTTGAAGATTCTCTGGAGATATCTTTTTCCAAAGGAAAGTGACCTCAGAATTTGTCTTCTCTCTGGTTTTATTTAACGAAACTATTCTCTTGCGTTTCAAAAGAGACCAAACGTTTCCTATAATACTTAAATCTGGACATTGAGGTCCAAAGTGGTAACACCAAGATGCTTCAAATTTAGTTACCATCCGGGCTTTGTGGATAAATGATTCCCCTATAGATAGGAAGGAAAGGCATTATCATTTAGAGTACTAACATATTGACATTGGTTCATCGAGCCGGTGATAGGAACCAAATCATCCAGCCCATTATACGCAACACATCCCCAGAACATGATAGACCCCCCACCATGGCTCACTTTTTAACAAGTGGGCCTTTTTCTTGCCTTACTATCTTTGGCAATCTTACAAAAAATCAGTTTTTTGATGATTTATACTCAAAACAGCTTTCATCTGTCCATAGAACGCTTCTCCAGAACTCCTTTGGCGTATGCAGATGTTTCTTTGCGAAAGCCAGTCTTTTAAGCTTGTTTGCCTTTGATATGTACTGCACGTCCTTAACTTTTATTGCCTTAAAATCTCCTTCCTTTAAACGTCGTTGGACATTGCGCTCACTGGTTGGATTCTTGGCCGTCAAATTCCATTCACCTGCAGCAGATTGAGGCTTCACAAAAATATTTTTTTTTAAGTTCCCATAGAAGGACTCGGTCTTCAGTGGGCGTTGTTTTGCGCTTTGTACCTGACCTCGTCAAGTTTCTTATGTCATTATGCTCTTTTAACTTATTCATTTGATGGGGCACAGTTTGACGTGACACATTAAACTCATTTGATAACCAAACTCAATTCAGCCGTTTTACCCATGGCCTTTAATAACTTTTAATAAATTTTTATTTTTTTATCAATGTTGATTGGTTTTCACGTGCTCAAAAGTGTAAGAACATTTACGCAAAGTTTCCGTTAAAATACTTATGCCACACATAAATTCGTTGTTTACATGCATTCTTATCAGCAGAAAGGGAATACAAACGGAACAATATAAAATTTGGCACGACAGAGACGTCGTACACGGCAGTGCGGAGCGTCTCCGGTTCAGTAGAGCGGTAGGGAGTCGTGACATGAGGGATGTTGATCAGCAGCACCAACAATTTTGGTGGCTTTTTGAAGGAGAGGATGCCTCGTCGTCGAATTCCTCCAATACTTGTTAGCTTCATGTGAAGCAAAGTGGGTCGCCTAATTTTTTTTAGCCATGGCCGGCTTACATAGTTTTAAGTATGAGTAAGTTAGATTTAAGAAAAAAAATATATAAAAACAAAAACAAAAAAATTAATAAAAATAAAAAATTATAAAAAAAAAACATATATATTTATATACATATATCTATATATTAGGTATATATATATCATGTATGTATATATAATGTATTAGATGTAAGTAGGTTAAGTGGATTAAGATTTATTTTTAGGTAGTCTGTAAGTTTTTAGTTTTAAGTTTTTATAATACTATTAAAAAACTGTCCATTTACTAAGTTTTTGCATAAAATTTATTTTCTTAGTTTTAGTTTCAATGTATGTAAAAATAAATATAGACTGTAAGATACGTCGAAAGACATAGTTTAAGTGTTAGGTTTAACTTAGAGTACCCGCATAGGGCCAGTAAGTTAGAATAACATAATTTTTAAGTTAATTAAGCTAATTTTTAAGCGTTTTTTTGTATAGCATTTAAGAGTAAATTAAGTAAATTAAGTAAATAAAAATGCATAAAAAAAAAATATAAAATTTGACATGCATATAGCTAAAAATAGATTCTTTGTTTACCGCATCATTTTCGCAATATTATTTAATGATACTAAGCAAAGCTAGGTTCAATTGTCACAAAAAGGTTTCGTCAAAATACTTATGCCGACTAGTGTACTTTCGACCACACTTTTTTTTCGTTTGAACTGGAGGAGAGTAGTACTCAAATTGACTGAAACGCTGGTCCCCGGCCATATTCTTTATTTTGACAGATATTATAAAAACGTACAACCAAAATATGGGAGGCGTTGATTTGGCTAATAGGATGTTATCTGTTTGCCCTGCTACAGCAAACAATGAAATGGACCGTTCGATTTAATTCGCATATGGTCGACTTGGCGGTTACTAATGCCTGGATTCAATTCAAAAATGACCAAATAAAAAAGAAGACGCCTTTGAAAAGCATTAAACAGCTACGTTTTTTAAATTAGATCTAGCGAAGTCGCCTATTGAACATACTTACAATGATCAGCCTAAGATAAGGCAAATTGAAGACAGTAGTTCAAATGTTGATCGCAACCGGGGAAGACTTTCTGTAGTATCAATACCGTCAAAGGTTCTTAGGTTACATGAAGCTGCACACTTGCCTGAAATGGTTCAAATCCAACAAAGACTTCGTAAAGCTAATTGTAAAAAAAAAGGACAACTGTAAAACTCACTTGCATAATTTTTCTATGCTTTACTGCAAACAGAAATTGCTATAAAGATTTTAAGCCCATACTCTATAAACCAATACTATGCGTTATAACTTTATCTTCGGTATAATACCCATGTACAATCCAAGACTGAATTTTCTTTCTTTTTGTTACATTACATAATTAATTTTTTGTTTTGCTTTTTGTCAGCATTTTTTAATAAATATTTAAAAAAAAAAATACAGGGTGACTTACTCGAACTATAACTTTTTAAAATGCTTTAATTTTTTTTTCTTTTTTGATAAATTT
Organism: Volucella zonaria; assembly: GCA_963966105.1. Classification (NCBI taxonomy): domain Eukaryota; kingdom Metazoa; phylum Arthropoda; class Insecta; order Diptera; family Syrphidae; genus Volucella; species Volucella zonaria. Next base: position 30,713,854 of record OZ014534.1, read on the forward strand.
TATTGTGTCAAAGCAAAAAATGTTGGAAAATACATCAATTTTCAAATTGTATCAGTAGTTTTCAATATGTCCACCTTTGGCGTGAATAATGGCCTTGAGACGGCCGAAGAAAGCATCGCACGCTGCACGCAAGTGGCTCTGCGGTATTTTGGCCCATTCCCGGCGAAGTGCTTGTTTGAGTTAGTCCAAACTTTGGTATTTTTTAGTGCCAACCTTCGCATTCAAAATACCCCAGACAGAGAAATCCAACGGATTTGCATCCGGAGATTGCAATCCATTGTGTCGAAAAAATGCAGTGTGGAACATTGTTTTTTAACCAATCTTGGTTGACACGCGCTTTGTGAGACGGTGCCGAGTGCCGAGTCTTGTTGAAATGTCCACGGTCTCCGACCGAAATGATTGTTTGCCCAAGGCTTTAATACTTCCTATAAGACAGTTTCACGGTATACGATCGCATTAATTTTGACGCTACAGCCACGGTCCAAAAATACGAGCCGAGAGCGACCATCGGCGGTTATGGCAGCCCAAATCATCACCATCGGTGCTGCCTGCTTTCTGGTGGCCGTCCGAAGGTGTACATTTTCGAAGGAACTCTCTGGCAAGTAAACTCGGTCATTTTGTTTGTTGATATATTGCTCGATAACAAATGGCGACTCATCGGAAAAAACCAAATTCGGCAACTCACCACTCCTTCGCTCTTTAGACTCTAACTTTTTTCTGTTGCGGTGTAATATCGTGTGCTTTTTGGAACTTCAATGGCTTGAGCCCAAGCTAATTTTTCAGTATGTGTTGCATCCGTTCCGACGATATGTTGACCTCACGAGCCATTTTTCTTCCACTTCGACGCGGATTTCGCTCAATTCAAGCCTTCACTTTCCGAACCATTTCTGCCGATGTTGCTGTTTTTTTATGACCACCTCAATGGCGTTTTGCAACGCTGCCAGTATCATGGTAACGATCTGTGGTTCGAGACATAAACGATTTACTCACGTTGAGGTGCTGGAGGGCTCTAACCATAGCTACTTGTGGTTTTCCAGCCAAATATAAAGCCATCACACTATCACGTTTGAATTCCATCGCGGATAAAAATTTTTCAACACAACGGTTGGTTGCTGTTCGAGTCAGTCATAAAATATTACATAAAAAATATATGAAGACATATTAGTTTTAGATCAAACAAAGACTGAAGTAGAAGAAATGCTTTAAAGTACAAAGAAATTAATATTTTCTTTACGAAGAATATGTAAATCGCTCTCAGCACTAGATACCATAAAAGTAATTCTTTTTTGGCCTATTTCGCCAGAAATCATGAAAAAACTATATTTTTGGTACCGGTCTAAAGCACAGTGGCGATTTTGTTCTTTTAAGAGGGCATCGGGTCTTAAATGAGTACAAATTCAAAAAAACGTAGGTCTTAGGAGGTTAAGAATTTCCATTGAAACCGAAATTCAAATGAGAACAATAGACCTCGAAGATATTAACGCAACTTTAGGGGCGACTTTTATGCATTCCATTAGAAATCACTCTGGCTACCAAGTTCCAGGCAATTCACAAATATAGAAATCGACTCAAATTTGACAGCCAGTTCGAAATGAAAAGCCGACGGCATTAATGGAAAAGCATGTTCGGTGGACTTAAATTTTTGTATCTTTTTATTATAAAATAGAATTTTATGAGTGTAACATTCACTAATGATTCTAAAACGTTTACTAGAAAGTTATTTTCTCTAATAAAAAAGGAACCACCAAACTGTTAGTTACAATAAAGACGTCAAACACTCACTGTACAAGCAGCAATCATATATAAACCAAACCCGTTCCCATTCGATTGGAGCAAATTCCCGGGAATCTATTATTTCCGTCTGTCAGTTTTCTGGAATCATCATATCACCATAACCCACAACAATTTGATGAACCCAGAACACTGCAGTTGTCCGTGCGCATCTGTAACTTCTATCCATATTCCAATGCCGGTGTGGAATCCCCATTGCTTATTGCCTCCCAGAGAACTGGTATTAGCCAAGTGATGCGCGATCGGCAACACAATTCCCAGAGACATAAATAACGCTGCAACAAGACACAATGGAACCATTTAATTTATAAGCAATTCATCTGCGGAAGCATAAATTGCCAACCGACCCAACAACCAAACAAAACCCATTCCGAACTGAACAACAGAGTAATCCTAGTGAATTGGAGATTATTCATCTGTAACTTGGAGTGTAGGCCTCCTGAATCTAGCATTTCAGTTCGAGACTGGCATCTACACACACCCACCGGGTTGTTGCTTTTCCAGTACGCTGAAGCAACACAGACTCCTCACGCACTTTCGCACCAACAACATGGCAGGAAGCTCTGGTAGAAGGAGATTCCTTACATACGAATATGCCAATGGTGCGTTATATTCGCCCACCACTTTTAGTGACATACCGTGTTGCCGCCGCCACGTCGCTGCAGCTGCCATCGATGGAACAACGACGAGATGTAATGTGGCGGCAGCACAGTAAGCAACTTGTTGCGACGGCCTGCAACAACAAGCTCCCAGCTTCGAGTCCATAAATCATCGACAGAAATCAATGCAACAGGCAGCTATGCGAATGTAGACGATGGCTTTGAAAGAGTTACCCTGTGGGGAAACTCCTACTGCATCCGGAGGTGGCGGTAACTTATTTTTGTTGATTTTTTTGTAAGTGAGCAGCACAATGTTCGTAGTTGTGGCTTCTTTTTTCAAGCAATTATAGTGCAAGTGTTGCTTTCGCGAAAAATTTCAGCTCTAAGGCGATATGGGTCGAAGGAAAGTACTCATATATATTGAAGAAGTAACGTTGTACGTAAAGAAGGAAAGGTTGTCTTAGCACTTCAACCGGGCTTAGTAACTCCTCTGTTTATTTGTTTTTTACTAATCCATTGTACTGCTTTTATGTCTTTAGAACAAAAATGAGTAAGCGATTCAGCGATAAAGTTCCTACAGTACCAGTACAAACCACATCAGCGCCGAGTTTCTGTATCTTGGAAGTCATAAGAGGGCGCAGCAAAGCTTTAAATCCAGCTTGGTGTCGCTACAAATGCTTCGCACTCTCCACTGATTCTTCATTGCCATCCAAATTGCGTATATTTCCTCTTGGAAATTTCCAAACGACTAGTGAAATTTAACGTTGTCCTTCTCCAGAAAGACACAAGTGGGTCATCCTAAATCAGTTTAGAAGCCATTCTTGAAGACCCGACTATATTTCTCTCCTGGATCAGATTCGAGACGAAAACAGTACTGGGCACAGGGATACTTAGACGATTTCGTGTTTTTTCCGCTGCAAGAGCTATAGTGTCATTGCATATGTCCAGCTGTGACATATTTTCGGGAAAGCTGGTTCCATCAAACAACCAACGCATAGAATATAATTAACATTATCCAAAGAACCTTCCTCGGTGACATGCCCCATGTCTTGCCGGCAGCTGTTTTGTACTGCCAGAATGCCGACAACGCCTTAGAAGCCTTCGACGTAACATGCTTAGCCTAAAGAAGTTTTTATCTAGGATAACATACAAGTACTTATCTTCTTTAGAGAATGGAATGGTCAGCTTCCTCTTTCTCGTAAAGAGGAAAACCTCAATATTGAGAGGATGAAAGCCTATTTCAAGTGCACCAAACGTTGATCATGTCAAGAGCTACTTGTGTCTATTTCTTTTTGTACCATAACTGGCTATATGCCATCGGTGCTGGGCGGCTTGAAGCCATTAAAGGAAGCAACAACGTGTTTGATGGTCTCAACTGTCACCATATTATCCGTAACCATTGATAGATACCAGCTACGGTGTGTTGTATTAGTTCCAAGTCAAATGGTGGTTTTGAATTACAACTCGGGTATAAAGCTAAATTACAACAGAAGGAAAGAACCACAAAAAATAACATTATCGGCCTTATTCTACCATGATACGCAAAGCTTGTGTATACATACGACTGAAACTAACATACTTTAAAATATTTGGACAGACTAAGTGGAGAACTGTCCCCTTTGTGTACCTTCTTGACTATATGTATAATGAATAAATCTACATTTAGCTGATGAGATCTGATAAAGCATAGCTCTACTCCCAAAATGCGATCACAAGACATTACTGCTGCATGTATCTTCTCCAAATGAGTCATTAAATACCCGTTACAGAATCCATAAGTGTTCAGCCAAGCATCAATGCACCCACAAATATTGACCGTTTGGTGGGGTTTATGGCACGGTGGCATCGTCGGACCATATTTCTTTCGAAATGAGGAAGGAGACACCGTTGCCGTCAATGGTCTCAGGCATAGAGCATTGTTAACCGACTTACTGTAGTCAGAGCTGACAACATCGATATATCTGAGCTATGGTTCCAACAAGACGACGCTACATCCCATATAAGCGACGCAAAGCTCATGATTTCGACTGCGTGAATGTTTCAGACCTTTATAATGATTGTTCCTTGTGTACTCGTAACTGGTGTAATTGGAGTACAATTTTTTAAACAGCTGACGTCAACAGACAAGTACACTTGTTTAACACCAAAGTTGGCAAACTTTTTGACAACCATGTTCCTATTGAAACTGGCATCAACAAGCCAGATAATTACCATTGGCTTTCAGCTGAGATACTAAGTGCCATCAGAAGGAGGGATACTCTATACCGAAGATGGAAGCGATTTAAAGTATCTTAAAATCTTGTAACAAGGATGATTCGGCTAAATATAGCTTTTACATCAGCAAATTTAACACCAAGTGATTTTCGAAGTTCCACTGGAGTCAACTGCGTAATACTGGGATTACCAATAAGACTACACTCATTTATTATGAAAGTATTGACGGACGTTAACAGTGACGACTACTAATACGTTGCCAAGTTATACACCACAACGCTTAGGCAGAACTACAGAAATGTTACTTTTTCTCTGCCTGTAGTTGACTGTGGTATTTTCGCTATAAAGAGGAAATCTCTAGGCTTTGACAACATTCATGCAAACTTCTTAAAAATGCTGTTTCCTCTTATACTTCCTAACATCACCTACAACTTCAATACAATCATATTGACCTCAGTCCCCAAAAATGGTAATTCCTCTGGCCTTGGGTTAGGTTAGGTTAAACAGGGGTATGATGAATATGCCATCACACAGACACCAGACGCCAAAACGGGCCCATCGTGATCCCTCTGGACCCTTTGTATTTGTCTTCAAATTGAAAAAACCTAAACAATCGCCCTGGTGAAACACCCAATTTCCCTGAAAAATCCCAGTAGGTGCAGTGTATTTCTTCTAGGTTTTCGAAAAAGTATTTCCCTAAAAGTTTTATTCGACTACGCGATATTGCCTCGCATTCACATAGTACGAGTATGTGTGTTATGTCCTCAACAGCCTGCAGATAACCGCAAAATCCGCAAATATCCGTATCTGACAATTTGAGTCTCTTTGCGTGTTTCCGCAGGAGACAATGTCCTGTTAGGCTTATCCCTGTTTAATTTTATTAACTTCCTGGATCTGTTGCCGTCAAAAAGCGGACAAAGATCCTTGAATACCCTGTGTCCTTCAAGACTTGACCCCCTTAGGATGGAAGCCCTTGTGATTTTTTAATCGATAGTGCCCCTCACTCTGCAAAAGGGTGGTTTGATATTGGCAACCTCACTATTGTCAAGTAGTCCTCTTTTTCTTGCAAGCTCATCCGCTTGTTCGTTTCCTTTAAAACTACAATGCCCTGGCACCCAGCACTGTCTTACTCTCTTCTGACTGCATAGAGTTGACGTTGACAGCCCGTGACTGTATCCGATACTCCGAGTTGACGTTGGTTGATTACATTGCCTTGAATGCCACCTGGCTATCGATGTAGATAGCGATATGCCTTTCGGATAGCGATCTCCTCTGCATTAGCTCACCCGACCTGAGTGCAGCTCGAAGCTCCGATTGGAAGACACTGCTTGCTTCCGGTAGTGTTATAGACGGTCTTAGTTCTGGGTCTTCTGAGAAGATACCAGCACTTGTTCCTTTCTCTGTTTTTGAGCAGTCTGTGAAAATTGCAATTTGATTTGACCTGATTATTGCATTTTTTTCCCAGTCCTCCCTCTCCGGATGTATTTGATTTTGATTTATTAATGCTTATTACAAGCTTATTCTTAAAACTAACAACTTTCACTTAAAAACTAAAGGGTGGGAGCGGTTAAAAAAGTTAGGATGTGCGGCATGGTGGAAATAAGAGTGTTTTTAAGAAAGAGTTTGGTGAGATGGTAGTCGAAGAGAGGCAGAATATCGTTAACTTCACGAACCATTCTAGACTTTGGCTCCAAGTGTCCGTAATTCGTTCGGTGAAGATTGAGCAGGAAAAGTGGCACAGACCTAAGATTGCGTGGCTTGGTATTAAACGAAATAAGTCGAAGTAAAGAAGGGCAATCGATATTACCAACTAACATTTGATGAATAAAGGGAATGTCGGCAACTTTTCGACGTATAAAAAGGGGTTGTAAATTTATAAGACCAGCGTTTGATGAAGCCAAGGGCAGAGTTGGCTTTCTTTATTATATTATCAATGTGAGGACGGAAATTCCTTATCACAGATAACACCTAAATCCCGCAACTCATTCACTAAGGGAACTGGCAGATTAAAGATTAGATAGCAGCGGGGTGAAGTAGGGGGCCGCTTGCGGGAATACGTTATAGCCTGACACTTATTGACGTTAAGCTCAAGAAAATTCTTCTGAAACCAAGTACAAAATCTGTCAAGATCTTCCTGCAGTGGTAGGCTGTCTGAGGAAGAAAATATATATCTAAAGATTTTCATATCGTCTGCGTAAATAGATATGTATGAATTTTTAATGATGCAATCAACATCATTAATGGCCAGAATAAATAGTAAGGGACCAAGGTGGCTACCTTGAGGGACACCAGAGGAGGCTTTAATTGGGTCAGAAATCATGGACCTAAATAAAACATAGTACTGTCTTTCATTTAAATATGATTATAATTATAAAGTTTATTTGGAAACCAAGAGTTTTTAATTTCAGAAGGATTATATCATGTGAAATCCTATCAAAGGCTTTGCTGAAATCGGTGGAAATCACATCAACTTCATTTCCAGATTCCAGTGCACATAAAGTGCTTGATACGAATTCCGTTAAGTTGGTGGTCGTAGATCTACCTTTGAGAAATCCGTGCTAGTTTTGGGAAACAATAGGTTTACAATGGAAAAGCATTATGTCATAAATAATGCTCTCGAAAAGCTTAGGTATGCAGGACAGCTTAGCAATTGGTCGATAGTTGGAAATATCATCTTTTCGGCCTTTTTTATGTAGGGGAGTAATAAATGACCTTTTCCAGGTCGAGGGAAATAATCCCTGGCTGATAGAAAGCTGTAAGAGGTTGGGCTAGGTGCATTTAACATTTCTTTAAAAATATAGGAGGAAGATCATCAGGGCCAGCAGAATAATCACCTTTGAGGTTTATTATTTTATCTTTAACCTGCTCTAAAGTTATAGACACAGATTCCAAAGTTGTTTGTGGGCAGCTATTTAGGTATTAAAAGTAAGAGTGGTCTGGCTCTTCGGCATGGGTGGCGAACGCTTGGCTAAAAAAAATTGCGAAGATATTTGCTATAATTTGGGGATCGCCCGAGGACTTATCTAGAAAATTCAGAGATGATGGATAGTTATCCGATTTACTTTTAGTTTTGATGAACTGAAAGAATCGCTTGGGGTCGGAAATGAGCGTGCGATCCATTTGGTTTAAATAGTTGTCATATAGAGTTTGACAAAGTACAGAGAAACTTATTTGGACAGATTGGTAGTAAAAGAAATCGATGTCGGAACGCGATATTAAGTAAGTACACCAGAGCTTATTTCCCTTATTACGAAGAGATCGCAGCTCTTTATTATACCAGGGTGGTGATGATGAGGGATTCTTTTTGGGTAAAAAAGGTACAGATTGGGAGAGACATTTGAAAATTTCGGTATAAAAAGATGCGATAGCATCGTTGACCGTGAGGTTGGGATTATTGTAAAGAAAGTCAAAATTGGCAATACTGAGGAGGTTATTCAGTTTGGCGTAGTTAGCCCTGTGAAAATTAAAACTGTAAGAATACTCATAAGAAGCGCGATTAAAACCATTGTAGTGGTGTCGAAGACTAGGTCGAGTTGTCTGCCAATGTTATTGGTGACACCGCTTAATTGATACAGACCAGAGTCAGATTTTTTTTATCAGAGGTGGTAACCTTGAATTGGTTGAGTGGGGAGAATATAGCAGCAGCAAATATACAGGTTGCGCTTGCAAATAGGAATTCTAGCGCAAACAAGTTCAAAGAATGCAGTGGACGATTTTTTAAAGGGTTTATACTTGAGACGAGAGTGTATAGCTAGAAGTACCCCACGGCCATATAAATTTTCCTCTTTATCTAGACCGTAGTCACGGTGTAAGTCAAAGTCTTGGGAAAATAATTCATTACTCTTAATATTAGGGGTGAGATTGGTTTCTGTGAGTGCAAAAATGTCGTAGGGCAGAATCTGCGAATTAAGATATATAGCAGAAATCTTAGTTCATAATCCTCTTACATTTTGATAATACAGGGACAGATATTTGGGAGGCTTCGGCAAAGAATTGGGTGGTGGGTTAGGAGCGATTTTATTATACCATACGTCGGCCAAGGAAGGAATTCCATCCTAGCTCCCCTAGGACCATGCCATGTTCGAAATCTCTCCTCTTGAAGTAACCCAGATTAGTGAGTCGTATCGCACTATTTCCAGCCAGTTTTTTGATCTGTAAATCAAGCCGCGTTAGGTACAAATGGTGTCCTCTGATCTTTGACCTATTGCTATCATTCCCCTCCTGTCCAAAGCCTTTGAATCAGTTCTGAGCAATCAAGTCAAGGAATATATTGAAAAAGAAAAACTATTAATTGCTCTTCAGTCACGCTTCTGGCCTAGTTACAGCTGTGTCTCAGCTCTTCTAAAGGTTTCTGATGATATTAGATGATGACATAAGATACGAATTTTTTTTTAATACATCACGTAAATTGATTTTTTCATATTTGACCAACCGCACTCAAGCTGTTTATTGTAATAATAAGTTATCCTCCCTCTGTCCCGTCAATAGTGGTGTTCCGTAAGGATCTATTCTCGGTCCACTAATCTTTTCTATATTTAATCAATGACCATGACTGTGTTACCCCATTGTCGTTTTAATATCTACACCAACGATGTCCAGTTATACCTGCATTTTCCCATTGGCATGGTCGAGGATGCGGTACCCAGAATTAATGAAGACATATATTTCACAGAAAAGTGCTCAACACGCAACGGTCTAATACTTAAAACTAAAGCAAGACCTATTTCCAAACATCAGCAGCAAATTTCAAATTTTCCCGGAATCCAACTAAACTTTCCGCAAGTTGAATATCTACCGGTTGAAGTCAAACTGAAATTTGTAAAACCACTTATTGTTCCAATAATAAAGTACGGATGCGAGTTGTTTGCCGATTGTGATTCTTATCCCTTTCAAAAGCTTGAGGTTGCTTTTAATGCGATTATTCGGTTTGTGTTTCATATCTACGCAGTTTCGAACATATCTTAAGGGAAACGCGTCAAGTACTCGGATGTAGCTTAGACACTTTTTTTAAATATCGGTGCTGTGTTCAATTTTTTAAAATTATTCATTTGATGAAAAATTTGTGCATCTAATCGGAACATTCTTTTAAAACCACTCAACCATACCTCCTTGACAATTTTTCACAATATACATATGTATTGTACTTATGGCTTGGTTGCGTTCTCTTCAAAGTCTCCCTTGTCTTTTTAATTTAATTTGTTTAAATTTTGTATTGCTGTATTTATTATTTAGTTTTTAAATGTAAATCCAAACCCACAAGTTGACCTTAACGTACGGCGATTGCTTACTTTCAATAAATAAATATCCGTGCATATTGAAAGAAGGCAAAAAGAGCTTGTCAAAGGCATGAGAAAAAGTCTTTAGTTGCAGCGGAATCACAATCGAAGCTCAAGGAGTGGAACGAGCGTGGATCTATAAGTTTATGGCTTTTTGATTGAAAGACAGGTTTTCGGCTCAATACACTTTGTCCAATTTTTCTCCAAAATCATTGAACCATTCGAAATAGCAAGATGTGTCGATGTCGTCAAAATTTCATCGTCCAATATTTCATCGTTGGAGCCACATGTCTTTCCGCGGAGCCACCTCCTCAGGTTTGGAAGCACGAAATTGTCACTGGGGACTAAATTCGAAGAATATGGCGGATGAGAGAGCCATTTAGTATTTTTCCACATCCATTAGGGATGTGGATTATTCCGCCTGGTATCCCCTTGTTGAACGACAGACGCAGCTTGGGCGATATGTCCAGTGAAATCCACAATTTTGACTACTGTATGGTTTGTAGTGTGTTGTGGAGGATCTTTGGTTCGTTAGCGGTGTGACACTCTTTTGAAGTTGTCACACGATTGCATTGTTCATTTATGAGAAAACGCGCAACCATCTCGCGAATAGCTTGCTTATACCCAAGTGATAATTTAATATCGAGAACACGAAACCTCGTAGTTTTATTAATATTTCGCCCTGCAGCAAAGTTAAAGTTCGTTTCCAGTGTTGACGACCTGCACTACCAAATTTATAGTCCATTCTAAAACGATTTTAAGTTTTAATTATGACATTGCCGGTGGGGTTCCTAGAAATGGTAGTAGCATCATCTATTTCTTATGTGGGCTGATAATGACAAATGTAGCCTTGGTTCCGATTTTTTAAAGGCGTTCTTCCACACGCTGTAAGATCTATATTTCTTACAAGACATCAGTACTCAAATATCCTTTATCCTACGGTATCGGCGTCTCCAAATATTAAGGACTGAAACGAATAAAATCTGTAAATTTTAATACGGGCTATACTTCCAATGCGTAAAAATTGCAATCCCATTTTGTACCCAAATTAGCTTGTATATTCTCTAGTTTCAGTTTTTTATTGATTTTAGTTCGGTGCGGCTTAAAATATTTATAAAATATGAGTCAAGAGGAACGTCGTAAAAAGACCATCGACAAATGTCTCGAAAATACTTCGCGTCCAAACCATTTCATCGCAAAAAATTTAAATATAGCACGCAGTACTGTGGATTCTGTTATTAAACGATATTTGGAGACGTTGACAGTTAAGGGAAAACAGAAAAGCGGAGCTAAAAGTGAAGCACATGATACAAATTTGGACAGGAAAATAGTGGGTACCATAGTAAAAAACCTGACTACATCATCCAGAGATGTTGCTCGGAAATGTAATACCAACCAAAAAATGGTACAAAGATTTAAAAAACGTAACGGTCTAAAAACACAAAAAAACAAAATATACCAAAAGTTACTGAAAAGCAAAAAAAAGTCATAAAAACACGAGCCCGAAAGCTATACGAGTTGATCGGCAACAAGAAAGCATGCTTGGTTTTGGATGACGAAACTTATGTCAAAGCCGACTTTACTACTCTTCCAGGTGCGCAGTTTTACAACTCGTTTGAAGCTGAGATTCTTCCGCAATCAACAACATCGATTGGGATGGAAAAATTCGGATCAAAATATCTCGTTTGGCAGGCCATTTGTCAATGTGGACACAGAAGCTCATCGTTTATTACAACGGGAACAATTAACGGAGAAGTGTAAATTAACGAGTGCCTAAAAAACGGTTGATTTCTTTCTTAAACAAACACGAGGTTTCAACATTATTTTGGCCAGATTTAGCTTCAGCTCACTATGCTCATGTGACGTTGAGCTTTCTTGTTGCTAAAAATGTCGACGTCGACTTTGCCCCAAAAGACATGAATCCACCAAATGTTCCACAGTACCGTCCCATAAAAAGGTATTGAGCTTTGGTCAAAGCTAAATTGAGGAAAAGTGAGAAGTGTGCAAAGGACGTAAAAGATTTTAGTGCTAAATGGAAAAGAGCATCCAAAAAGACCACGGATGTAACTGACACCAACCTTATGACGGACATTCGAAAAAGTTGAGGAAAGAATGGGAACCCAAATAATTTTTTTTGTAATTGTGAATGAATTTGAGTCTTCGAATCTGCTCTAGATGGAGAAAAAGATTATCTCAACTTACGCAGATTCTCCATAACCAATTTGAGAACTTTTTTGTTCAATTTTGTGCGCTTATTAACAACCTTTTAACCGAAATCCTCAATCATGGTTGATTAAATCAAAACTAATTTTTAAATACAGCAACTAATATAATTCAATGCAGACTCAAGTAACTCCAGGAACTAAATGGGACTTAATTGAATTGGATATTTAATTATAATTAAACTTGTTACGAAATTGTTAAATAAAAATTAGTTGATTTAATTGTAGCTGACGATTGACGATGAAGACCTAAATACAAGGTGGCGTTAAAGTTGTCACCCATCGGGTGAATGGCTGTAATTTTTTTATGAATGAAAAACTTTGGTTCTGCTTTTGGGTTATGTTTACTAGATTTCTTAATTTTTTTTCATTAGCGGCCGCCGCTAGAATTGATGACCATTCGGGGCCGATTTGTGACATTTTCCATAACTCTTGCCGGAACTTCCGGCGATAGGTCTTCGCATTCTTAACGGATATTCTATTTGGGGGCTTCAAGAGTCTAAGGCTTGTTGACGACATAGACTTGCGAATTCGTGAATTCAAAAAACCCCACAAAAAGAAGTTTGGAACGGTTAAATCAGGCGACCTTGCCGGCCAGTGCAAATCGTCAAAACAAGAGATTAGGCGACCCAGAAATGCAGCGCATCTTGTTGGAACCACATGTTCTTCAGTCCCAATTCATCCAATTGAAGCAGGAGAAAGTCGGTGAGCATGGCTCTGTAGCGCTCGCCGTCCACAGTAATCGTTTGGCCGAAGTGCCTCCAGCGTAAACAGCACACAGTGTATTAACTTTGAGCGGATGTAATGGCTCTGCGTGAATTATACGCGGATTTTCGGTGCCCCAGAAGCTATAATTTTGCTTATTCACATATGGACAGAGATGGAAATGGGTCTCGTCGCTGATGATGATTTTCGATGAAAAGTGGTTTCCCTCGTGGTCGAGATTCAGGATGGCATGAGCTAACAGCGATGCACTTTGTAAGGGAACCACAGGTGCGATATTCTCAGCAGAACGACATGGCAGCAGTATCTCGTCTTGTCCCATACTCTTCCCAGAGAGTGGCTAAACGTCGTAGTGTTTTCCCAGTTGGTGTCGGATGACCGGGAAATCTGGCCCGAAATTCACGTTGCGCCAACACTACCGACGAATTATTCCAAAAAAATTGTAACAATTATTCCACGTTCTTTAGGAGTATGGCGATTCGTGTCATATTGACGTGTATTTCGTATCTGTTTACTTCACAAATGTTAAAGTAGAATTGACGTTTGCCGCCATTTGCAAAAATTATAGCATCTTCCGATAGGATGATGCCTTTTGCGCCACCTAGTAGTTCTCAGTTGTAAGTTGGGATAGTTATACTTTTTCTTCAACCAATTTATATAGGAAAGTACATATAGGGCAGGCATAGGTAAATACACAAGTTGACTCCCTCGTCTCTTTTAATGGGAATGGTCTGGGAATGCGATTTTGAAATGTTTGCCGAAATTTAATTTAGAAGGACGTATCCTCGCTCGGAAGAGACCATTCACATTTTTGTCTTATATTACACCCATGTGTATGGCTTGCTGTACTAGGCTATTGAAGGGAGGGATGTTTAGTATGACCGCTAGATTAGTGTAGTAGGTTTTTAAGTCTCCACTTTGAGCCTCTTCTTGGGGATAATCTTGATACTTTCTTGCATTAACTTAAAGGTCTCCCGAGAATATTTGAGATTGCTAGCTTGCGCTTGACTGTGATAAGTACGGTGATGCTGTGTGTATGTCTTTAGATATAAGTTACCTCGTGCTATGAGCAATGCGTCGATTACGATGGACCGCAATAGTGGGTATATAATATAACTCACTTTTGATCATGTGTCATTAGACTTATTATTCCGCATATTGGTTTCCATTACCTTATACTCTGTTATTGATATGATCCATTTAACTACATCATCTCTTATATTTTGAAATCAGCAGTATATCTGTTCAGAGTAGGTGGCAGTTAACGAAAGTCGCAGCCACTATCTCACTTCTCATAACCGATTCTTTCGTCTTTGTGGTTAGTTTCTAATTAGCCCATTTGGTATGGCACTGATGAGGTTCTCCAAAACTTTATGGAAACGGAGATTCGACTGATGCACATAGTTGGAGATAAGAATTATATTTGCAGCATAGCTTTTTGCAGAAGTGCTGATTAAAAACATTACATTCACTAGGAGCTTTGAAAGGTTGAAAAGCTTTTAGGTGCCAAATTACCTTCTTTAGGAATGCTACCTCATTACTTTTAGCCCTCTCTATGTGACTGCTCAATTGATTAAAAATTATTTCTTAAACCCTGGAATTGTGATTTGACTGTGTATAGCATCCAAGTTCATAGCTCGTTTTCGGTGAGTAAAGGGTGTTTTTTTTTTATCAAAATCAGCGAAATCAGCTATAATATTGAGTTGCCAAGCTTTTTATCACGGAAAGATTGACTCCACAACAATGACTTCAAATCCTTGACACTTATTTCCAAAATCGAAACTCTGTTAACGTAACCTATAGAGTCCAATTTATCGATTCGTCGTCGTTTGGAGCAACTTGGCCTTTGTTCATCCATTATATAGACAATTTTGCGTGAATATCTTGCGACCAAGGCTTATAAGGTCCAATTGGTGTAAGAGCTAAAGCCGCGTAACCATGTATAGCAACGGATGTTCAGTGTCTGGTAGTGCTAGTTGAATTGCCATATTTGGAGCAAGATAACTAGACGCCATTATATCCAGAAAAATATACCATATGGTACGGCTTGTATGCCAGTGGCATCATCGGCCTTTCTTTCTTCAAAAATGAGGCCGGAACGCAATAGATACCGATAGAATTTGATGATCAACGAGTATTTATTCTCAGATTTACGTGACATGAATGTGGAAGAAGGAGGTTGTACTTATTTTTATGATATGCCGATATAATATATTTAAACTTCAACTATACAATTTAAATTACAATAAGATAAGTGCAAAGTGAAATCTTTTGAAAGTTTTTTTCTTGTTTTGAGATTCCAATGTTTTTGAGATTACTTGGAAGTTTATTGAATAAATGGAAAGCTTGCTAGCTCGTAGATTTTACATCTGGTTCTGGTTTATCAGTTATCAACTCGTTTTCTACTCGCCTTTCTCCTAATCATCCTGCAAACGTACTTGATATTATTATAGTTTCCAACCCTTCATATGTTTTGCTTGTCGGATAATGATTTTATGTAGAATTTTATTGATTAATAAAGTCCGGTCTATGGTAATTATGAATGGAACACAACATCGTTGATGTGACTACCCCGGCTTTTGTTGCAAGCCACCATCCGAAAGCCAAAATTATCTATGACTTTTTGAAGAATACGAGGGTTGGTTGCCTGAAAAGTTTCCGACCGAACAATAATACAACATTTTTTCTCAAAATTTTTTTATTTTTTCTACATAGTCTCCTTGTAACTTTACACACTTCTCCCAGCGATGCTCCCATCTCTCTAACCCGTCCAAATAGTACTTGGCGTTTTTTTCTGCAAAATAATTGTTCACGAAGGTGATTGCCTCCTCATTTAACGAAACTCTCTGTCTTCCGAGCTCAGTTTTTAGATGACGGAACAAAAAGAAGTCGCTTGGGGCTAGATCTGGTGAATAAGGCGGATGGTCAAGCAGTTCAAACCGTAATTCATGGATTTTCGCCATGGCAACCGCTGAGGTGTGAGATGGCGCGTTGTCTTGGTGAAACAGGATTTTCTTTTTCTGCAATTGTTGCCGTTTTCCGCAATTTCTGCCTTCAGTTTGGCAAGTAATGATGCATAGTATGCTCTTGTAATGGTTTTTCCTTTTTGAAGATAATCGATTAAGATAACTCCTTTACTATCCCAAAAAAACAGTCGCCATCACTTTCTCAGCCGAAAAAACAGTTTTTGCTTTTTTTGGAGCCGGCTCGCCCTTTGCAGTCCACTGTTTTGACTGAATTTTTGTTTCGGGCGTATAATGGTGTATCCAAGTTTCATCTACAGTAATTAATCGGCGCCAAAACTCGGACTTATTGCGCCTAAACTACGCCAACAGAGCGTTGGAAATGTTCATTCGAACACGTTTTTGGTCTAACGTAAGAAAAAGCGACACCCAACGCGCGGACAGCTTTCTCATGCCTAAATCTTGATTTAATATGTAACAAACACGTTCTTTGGGCATTTTAATAATCTCTACTATCTCTCTCACTTTAATTCGGCGGTCGTCTAACACCATTTGGTTTTAGACGTTTGGACGTCCAGAACGTTCATCATCTCTCAAGCTCTTACGGCCACGTTTAAATTCAGCTGCCCAAAATTTCACTGTGGTAAATGATGGTGCGGGGTCCCCATACGCAGAGTCCAACTCATTTTTGATTTGCATAAGCGTATTGCCTTTCAAAAACAAGAATTTAATAACAGCTCGATACTCAATTTTTTCCATTTTCACAAAAAACACTCACATCGACTCACTCAAACGACTGTCAACTAAAAACTGCGCACCCAAAATGACTGAAACTTCGGTAAGTAACTGTCAAAAGATGCACAACTAGCATTACTTGCTTTTATTGACGAGTGCCGCTATCTTTACGTCGGAAACTTTTCAGACAACCCAGCTCAGTGGGTTAGTGGCCGCAATTTCAGTTTGGATGTTATACTTTAGATCCTGAATTCCCGCAGGGTCATTGGCATACCTTACTCTTCAAATAATCCCAAATAAATAAGTCTTAAGGTGTCAAATCGCATGTATTTTGAGGCCAATCAGCTTCTCCTCTAACCGAAATAATGTGAAACCAGAGATCGTCCAGACTCAATTCATTAAATTCTAAAAAAAAAAATAGCGATAACGTTCTCCATTCGTTGTAACCTCATCTTCGAAAAAATACGGCCCAGTGATGCCGCCAACTCATAATCCGCATTATACAGTGACTTTTTTGGGATGCATTGGTTTTTCGTGAATCTCGGTCCCCAGCAATGACAATTTTATTTATTTATGTACTCATCCATCTAAAAATGGACTTCATCAGAAAAGATCAAATTCGATGACAAATTGTCCTGGCGATCCAACATCCTGTTAACAAATCAGCGACATCGTAGATGGTTCAAAGGCTTCAATTGTTGTATAAGTGTGCAAATGAAGATCAACTTTTAAAATTCGCCATAAAGCGCCATAAGTGAGGCGCCATTGTTGACTTCGGCGACGAACTGAGGTGCCTTGCTGGTTTTGAATACTTTCTCTCATATTGGTGATGTTTTGGCGTGTACGTGCTGGCCGAGTATTCTGATATGGAGTTTGTCCCGATACCGAACCAGGTTCTTCAAACGCTTCACCATTGCACGAATTCTGAACTCACTAGGGCGATTACTGTTACTTTTACAGATCGCCCATTTTCGTAATAAGATTGAATAATAAAAATGACTCCATGGATAAAATTTGGAGCGATGGCATGATAACTGTCAAAAAGATTAACAACGTTGAGTTCAGTAAATGACAGATATTTGACAGCCAATATCCACACCATCTGTTGGTTCACCATTTATGTCCTAAATGGAAGATAAGTTAAATGAGTTTCAATTGGGAGAAATATTGTCGGGCCCGTAATAACTCCACCATAACTCTTATTACCATAAGAGCAAAATGAAGATATTTTTTATTAAAACTGAGCTCTGAACATACCTCAAAACAAAAACTATGGAGCAATCTACGCTTAATCGGTGTTTTAAAACAAGCAATAGTTGATAACATCCCAAATTTAAATTATCTGAGTAACGCATTTAAGTGCATCAAGTGCTATTAATAAACCAAGGGTCATTCGCTAATAGTAATGATCTCTTTCTGGATTTTGTTTTCGAGTTTGGAGTTGTCACAGAAACTGACGTAGTCAATACAGTACGAAATTTAAAATCAAATGCTATAGGAGAAGATGGTGTATCTATTCGATTTTTGAAAATGGTTTTACCCCCACAAACATCATAAATTACTGCATTACTACCTCAACTTGATTGTTGGAAGTTGGCCACCGATTCTTGTCCCGAAAAAGCCCTAACCCTCCTGAATTCGGACCGATAAGCATCTTACCATGCCTGTCAAAAGTCCTGGAGAAGACCTTGGCAAACCAAATTTCCACTTTCATCAATCAATACGGTCTGTTATACCCGGTTCAGTCAGGTTGCCGTGGAAGTCAAAGCCTACAAAACCCTACAAGATATTAGAATTCAATACGATTTGGACTTTCTGATGATTCTGTGTTTGCTTGACTTCTCTTAGGCTTTAGATAGCATCGATCATAAGCTACCTCTGTCAGAAGCTTAAATAATTTTCGTTTTCAGTGAAAGATCAGTGCGCCTAGTTTATAATTATCCTGATAATGTTCATCAAAGAGCATGAAACTGCAGGAATACCTCAGAGATCAATTTTTGGTCCAATCTTATTCTGTCTCTTCATCAATGACCTTCTTGAATTATGTTCTTAATGATGAACTGTCTACGGTATACGGTATAATTTGTCATTATGCAATGGACTGAATATAAACCCAACCAAATCTCAGCTTGTCTTAATATGTAAGAAACATATTGACAAGTACGTTATAGCACCAGTGTTTCTGAACGGCAGGTAACTTATCTTGGATGCAAAATAAATAGTTCACTCTCTGCTGTTGATCATATGAACTACGTCGTAGGGCGTATCTAAACTGGAGTGCGTACACTTCGGCCCTCATCCAATTTCACTCCAATAGATAAGAAGCTCAGGCTCGTTAAGGCATTATTTTTGCCTATAATCGCTTACGCCGCCATTGTTTACTGCAAGCCCCACTACCATTCGCAACATAAGTCGTTTATTGCTCTCAACGATATGATCATGATATACATACAGGCTGCGTCGACAAAACCACGTCTCACAACATCATACATCCGTTCTTGGTTTCCCATTCAAACAATTTTTTTATTTAAGATGTTATGTACTCGTATTTATGTATAGAATTAGTATACTAAACAGATGTCCCATGCATTAGATCTCCCTACAGAAACAAAGCAAATAATAGAAGCTAAAACATTCAGAAATGGCGGTTTAGAAAATATAAAGTAATTGCAACAACTACTTTCTGCTTCCCTATTGTTCTGTCCTTACTTCGTCCTTTCGCCTTCTTTTTTGTTTTTCTCACTAGTTCCCATTATGTAAATTATAGTTTAATATACTATAAAAGAAGAACTGTAAATCTTACTTCTACAATTTTTGAAATAAATAAAAATTGAGATTGAAATTGAATTAAATTGAAGGGTCTTTGAATTTGAAGAAGCCGCTGAGCTCGTTTTCTGGTGTTCTGCGCGTGGTCAAAGTTTTTTTTTGAAGCGTTAGGGTAGATTAGGTTAAACAAGGGTAAGATGGATATGCTATCACACAGACAGCAGATACCAAAATGGGCCATAGCGATCCTTGTGGAACCAGTTGAATTTGTCTTTAAATGGCTAAAACCTAAACAATCACCCTGGTGAAACACCCAATTTCCCTGCAAAAGCCAAGAAGGCCTTTGAAGTTCATGCCGTCTATTTCCTCTAGGTTTTCGAAAATGGATTTCCCTAAATATTTTCTTCGACAACGCAGTATTGGGTTATAATGATGTCTCCTCTCCAACTTTAATAATCGTCTTAAAGCACCACTAAGTGTTGGTCCCATGGTGGAATGCTAGCCACCCTTAAACGGTAGACAAACCTGATACCGACCACCAGGTAATCTTATGGTATTTTTTTTAAAGTGTGCCTAATATTCCTTTTCTTCATCAGCTTCATACCTTGGAAATGGTTCTTCTTCGATCTCTCAAAATTTTCGCAGAGTTGTGTCGATGGTTGAGTCGAGTTGGCACGAAAAACTGCTTATTTGAACGCTGCTGGGTATCTTTCCCAATAAAATCCATCCTAGCTGGGTTTTTTGAGCGACCGGTCTTGAATTCCTCGCAACCTTGATGACCTAACTGAGAAGGATGTCGTTGTAAATGTCACCACCTAATAGCATGTCTACCTTTGACGGTATATTGAATGTTGGATCCGCCAAAGGTAAGGCTCCAATACTATTCCATTTACTCACTATTGTCGAGTAGCTCGCCTTTTCTGGCACACAGCACAGTTTTACCTGCTTCTGACTTAGTTAGTGCCTTGAGTGCGGCCTGGCTATCGATGTTGATAGCGATATCTCTTTCGGATCTCATCTGCATTAGCTCAGCTGCTCTGAGGACAGCCAGAACCTCTGATTGGAAGACACTGCTTGCGTCCGGTAGTCTTATAGACACTCTTAATTCTGGGACTTCTGAGAAGATACCAGAAGCTGTTCCTTCCTTTGTTTTTGAGCCATCTTTGAAAAATGCAATTTCATTTGACTTGATTATTGCCTTTTTTTCTGATTCCTCCCCCTCCGGATAAATTATATCATAAGGGATGTCGAAGTCCACCAAGGAAGGAATTTTATCCGTTAGAATTGGATTGCCTGGCAGTAGTTCCTTTGGGACCGTGCCATGTCCGAAACTACTGCTCTTGAAGTAACCCAGATTAGTAAGTCGTATCGCATTGCTGCGTTTTTTTGATCTGTAAATCAAGCGATGTCCAATGCAGCCGTAGGGGTGGTATGGAGCGCACCTGTAATGGCTATGGAAGCCGTTCTTTGAACCGCCGTTAATTTTCCGTAAATCGTTTTCTTGTTTGTTGCTTTCCACCATACTAGTGCGCCGTATGTAAATATGGGTCTTACCACCACCGTATACAGCCAGTACACCATAGCAAGTTTTAAGCCCCGAATTTTTCCCACTGTTCTTTTGCAGATAAAAGAGCATTATATGCCTTTTTAGTTCTTTCCGCTACATTAAGATTCCAATTCAGTTCTTAGTCCAGAATCATACCTACGAGTAGATACTTCACGCTGTCCGAAATGGACAGTTCCGCTCCGTTGAGGTTTGGAAGTTTGAGTTGCGGTATCTTGTACTTTCTGGTAAAAAGAACCACTTCCGTTTAGGTGGGGTTGGCGTTGTAACCACAGCTTTTTACCCAAGTGCTGATCGTCTTAAGGGCAACCTCCAGAATGGCGATTAAAATATTTCCCCGCACTATTAGGACTATTTTTCGAAGCGTACTTCGTCACAATATTCCAGTAATACTGCCATCTTAAATATATGTATTTTGGACATCGAAAACTTTGAAATAAGCTTGATCGGATACAGCTCTGATGTGCTTTAACGCCTTATTTTGCAGTTTTAATAAGTGTGCAGTAGATGCATTGCCCTAAGCGAGTATTACATACCTCAGCTTGGATTCAAATAGAGAGTAGTAAACTTGTTTTATCAGGCTCGGTGCTATGTTGAATTCTAAGAGAGACAAATCAAACAAAGCGTAAGCTTTCGATGTGCTTATCCCAATGGCTATCGATCACCGATGATCACTCCATGAGCTTCAATGATCTTGATTGGTTGGTTTGAAGGTGAATTAGAGGAAGCAATAGGACGATTCGTACAACGAAGGTGCATCATTTTGGTTTTAGATGGGTTAAATATTAATCTAATATCGTGGCACCAGTTAGCAGCCTTGGTAAACTCATTCTGCATTTTACGCTATTCGATTATTTTCGGTTGAGCTACGTCAAGTCCACTGTTTTTGTCGATAGACCAGTAACGATTGACGCTTTGGAGCAAAGCATTGTGAGAGTAATACGCGATATACGTCCCCAATTGTAGGTATCCGTGGTGGACATATGCCAGAAATTATTTTCAAATATTAAACGACATGAAATAATCTTTCGAATGAATCTAATACATAGTTTGTCACCATGGTAATTTCATTGTGTTTTATTTACATACTCACTATATTTGTAACCATCATCTACCCGGTTTGACTAGAGTATTGCTAGCAGATAATTTTGTAGGTTTGTGTATGTATAATTGCAAATGTTGTTTAGATCCTGATGGAATTTGTTGCATATTTCTATGACATTACAACTACATATATCCCTGAAGCTCTTGTTACATCTTATCCAGTTTTTCATGAGGTCTGGACATTATACCTTCCAATCTGTGGTTACCGGCTGTCGTTTAGATTCAGACGGAATTAATCTGGATAGTATATAGGACTGTGTTTAAAAAGGTTGACAGTTGTCAAACAAGTAATGGTTTTAAATTGATGAGGTCTTCTGTTTTAATTGGTTGTAAAAGTCTCTACGTAATTAGTTTCCAGATTTCTGAATTGTGTTCTAAATCATCAGTGCGTCTCACTTCTTTCATTATATTTAAACTACCCCATATCTTTTGATAGGCATTTGCATCTTATGTGACAATACAAGCCGAAGCTGACTTCAGCGACAATAGTATATTAGTATCTGTACAGGCAGTAATTCCTTGACGTTGATTCGGGTCATCTGATAAGTAAACTATGGCCTTGCTGGTAGATTGCGGAGTAGTTAGGATAATATCCACAGTGTCATTGGAGACCATTCCTAGTCTGTTTCAGCTTTAAAATCACCCGAAACCTACAGCCACGTTTCTCTTGTTGAGAGACTGCAGCTAGCTTCGTAAAAATTGATCGCTCGAATCAAAGGCTATTCTTTATCAGACCAACAAAACAGAGGAAATGGGTTTCTACACCGATTGCAAAAAAATTGGATTTCTTTTCTCTCGAAGTATTTGTAAAGGAGGAGAGGTACAATAGCAAATTTTATAAATGAAAAAATTGATTACGACAGGATTTCCATGCACATACATTTCGATAGTAATACATGAAAGTAACCGGTGACCAGATAGCAATGATAGTTTTTCAAATTGTTATGTTTCAGCTGCTGTCAAAATAACCAATGACATCCAGCTGTCAGAATATTCAGTAAGGCTTGTCATGCATCATTTTATGCTTGGCGATCGTGAAGAAATTAGTAAAAAATGTTATCGAAATTCCGGGCCAGTTGTAAATACCCAACGTGAATTTCGTCGTGAGGTCGGTCAAAATAATGGCTTCAGTGTGAAGGCAATTCGTTGCACGCACTGTGGAAAAGTTTGAGCATGACTACACTTTTTTGGATCTTAAGCCACCAATCAGATAGAGATTGATGCGAAATGAAGAGAATATAACGGCCGTAGCGGCTAGTATCGAAGAAGACTTAGAAATGTCGATTCGGCGCCGATCAGAGAGTCAACCCGGCTTATTTTGTGATTGGATTTGGGGTTACTAGTACATCTGTATAAGATTGTGCTGACGCAAAATTGAAGCCGGACGACCATAGGCAACGGCGTGAGTTCGCTAGTTAGGCGCTGGAAATGTTGGCCGGAGGTCCGGATTTTGACCAAAAAAATCATCTTCTCGGACGAGGCCCATTTTTGGTTCAGCGGCATTGTCAACAATTTAATTTAATTTAATTTTGGTGGGGGCTGGGGCCACCATTTATTGGCTTAATACAAGCTTAATCTAACTTAAAACCTAGGACTAAAATCTAACAGAAAGACTTAAGAGTTAGGGACCAAAGGAGTGATGGATCTGGTTTGGTGGAAATCAAAAAGGAAGAGGTTTGAGTTGACCTCAAAAGGGGGACCAAGCTTGACTGGCATACTCAAGCAGGGGGCGAACAAAGGTAATATAGAGAGATCTGGTTACATACGGGTTGGAAAATTTCTTGGACCACCGTTTAATAAAGCCAAGTGAAGAGTTGGCTTTGAGGATCATCTTATCGATATGCGAACGGAAATTAAGCTCACTGTCGAATAATATGATAAGGTCTTGAAAACACTGAACCAGGGGAATTTGTTGACCAAGGAGAAAATAAAGTCGGGGAGGAGACGTGTTGCATTTACGAGAGAATGTTATAGATTAACATTTGGCTATATTAATTTCTAGGCAGTTTTTGAGGCACCAGATTGAAAACCGATCAAGGTCTTCTTGAAGAAAGGCAGAGGGGAGGGGAAATAGTTTTAAAAAAATTTGTGTCGTCAGCGTAGAGGGAGTGGGAGGCGTGTTTAATGACCCTCTGAACATCGTTGATAGTTAGAATGAAGAGAACACTGGCAAGATGACTACCTTGTGGAACTCCAGATGAGGTCAGGAATGGAACAGAAAGGGCGGATCTAAACCGAACACTATAATATCGGTTTACTAGGTAAGAAGAAATCCATTTTAATAAGAGAGGCTCAAAGCCGAGAGCAGACAATTTGAAGAGGATCAATTGATGAGATATCTTATCAAACGCTTTAGTGAAATCAGTTGCGATAACATCGATGTCTTTGGCATTTTCTAAGGCTGACACGAATTCAACTAGATTTGTGGTAGTTGATCTACCTTTTAGAAAACCGTGTTATCGGGGTGAAATAAAAGGCTTGCATTTGAAGCTTAAGGCTTCGTATAAAATGCTTTCAAAGAGTTTGGGTATATGAGAGAGTTTAGCAATGAGACGATAATTGGTAACTTCATGCTTAGATCCCTTTTTATTTATCGGGAATATAAAAGAGGTCTTCCAAATCTGGGGAAATTCTCCCTGCGTAAGGGATAAACGAAAAAGGTAGGAAAGGGGTAAAGACAGGTTGGAATAGCATTTTTTAAGAAATACGGCGGGGAGTCCGTCTGGGCCAGGTACAAATTCATCTTTACCATTTAGTAACTTTTCTTCAATAACTGTAGGATCGAAATTTGGAGTGAGAAAGGGACCAATGGAGAAATTTGGTAGATCGTTGAAGTAAGAAGGATCTGGTACGAAGGAGTTGTTGGCAAATGATTGTTTGAAAAATGTGGCAAAAAAGTTGGCGATGGTAGGAGGATCATTTGAAGATTTGGTTACAAAAGCGGGGGAGGAAGGATAACCATCAGTCTTACTTTTGCAATTGACAAATTTAAAAAAGGACTTAGGTTCATTTATGAGATTGGTTTGTGACCTATTCAGGTAGCGTTGATAGAGGGACTTATAGAGCTCAATGAAATGAAGATATATACCTAAATAATTTGAATAGTCGGAAGAAGAGTGGGTACGTAGGAATACCGCCCATAACTTGTTCCTTTTGCTTCGTAGAAAGCGAAGTCTACGATTATACCAAGGAGGGGATGTAGAAGAAGATTTATGGCGGGAATATGGCACATGAAGGGAGATGGATTTGAATATTTCTCTGGAAAAATGGAGAGGGCAGAGACCAGAGATAGATTCGTAAATTCGAAAGAAGCCCTGCTTAGATAGGTATTGATTTTATGGAAATAAGCTTTGTGAAAATTGTAAGAAAATAGAACTGCAGGGGGAGGCGAATGGAAGGGAGAGTTATGGAATAATGAGAGAAGAAATGGAGGATGAAATTTATCAATAGATGAAAGAGATAGGGAACAACACGATACTGAGGAGTTAATGTAATCAGTTGTGAAGATGAGGTCTAATAGCCTTTCCATATGGTTGGAAACGCCACTGACTTGACATCGACTAGAGTCTGTTAACCGATCCAAGAAGAGGCATTCCTTAGTAGAAATGTGATTGGAAGCGATGAAAAAAGATAGGTCTTCAGATGGAGTCCACTTCAGCTGAGGTAGATTAAAGTCGCCGAAGATAATGATATCATCAATCGAGTCTGATAAGTCGATCTAGTTGTCAATTGCTGCAATAGCAAGTTGGTAGGATTCGAAAGGTTGCGCCGGAAGAATGTAACAACACATAACATACAAGCATCTACGAGTAAGTGTATTTTTAACTGACATAAAGTTGAGCTTACGAGAAGATGAAGTTGCAATGAGAGAAGAGTCCAGGCTGTTGTGAATATCCAATATGACACCTCGAAAAGGAGATTCAATCAAGGGGGGTGTGCGATCATCATCCCGAAAAACATCGCTGACAATGCGAGTTTCTTGAATCTAGTTCTGGGTAATACAATATCGACTTGATGATTTGTGTATCATTAAATAATCTACAACAAAAGGTAACAAGCTCATTGGCTCCGTATAAAGTGCAGTGATGAGCTTCAAATAACAATGATCTGGCCCTAAGAACCCTTAGGGGGGCATATATACAAATTAATGAAAGCAAGTTCTCACAGTCAATTGAAAAACATAGTAAATCTCTAACGAACATAACACAATGCATTTTACGATGAACTTCGAGGGAATCAAAACCCAACAGCAAACGTTTAGAGCGGTAAGAATAGTGGACATTGTCATTCAGAAAGAAATGGCGTAATGCTAAGCGCAAGAATTGTTTTTGAACTTTTTCTATTCTACCTATTAATGTTTTGCAATGAAAATGGATGAACCATGCTCACATGAATGGCCTTGTGAGTATAGAGATCCTTGAAGCCCGATGAATTAATTTTCAGAAATCTTAGCAGAGTTAGCTTTTGACATTAATTTGTTAACATGGAGATCAAAAGTATGTTTACTATCAAAAACAACACCAAGGTCTGTAAATTCAACTACGACATTAATTGATTGGTTTCCAAGGCGATATGCAGAGATTAAGTTATTTTGTTTTCTAGTATATGACATGGTGGCACATTTGTCGATATTGAGATGGAGGTCGTTCATTTTACACCATTCAAAAAAATAATCTAAATCTCTCTGGAATAGAAGACAGTGCCTGAAATTAGAATTAATCACAAAAAAATTTATATCATCCGCATACAAAAGATAATGACAAAATTTTAGAATTCTCGGAAAATCATTTATAAAAGTGAGAAAAAGGATTGGCCCAAGATGGCTTCCTTCCGGGACACCAGACACAACATTAATTTCAACCGAAAATAAATGTCCGATGGAAAGGAATTGTTTTCTCCCAAACAGATAGGACTTAAGCCATAAAAGTAATGGGCCGAAAAATCCGTAACACTCAAGCTTTTTTAGAAGGATAAGCAAGTTATTTCTACTAAGGGCTTTCACGAAATCAATATAAACTACGTGCACTTGCTTGTGATTCTCAATAGAAAGAAGTAGAAAGTATTGAAAACTTTATTTAAAAGAAAAAGTACTTAAAGTAACTATTACAATACAATTTGATAAACTTAAGTTTACTATGGTTTGGCCCAAGGCCGTCTACCAGATTGACAATTCGTTAAATAAAATTTAATACATATGTTTATTTAGAAGTCTCCTTCAATAAGACGTGTTTTGTAATCAAGTGCGAATGAAGTGTATTTATACAAAGGTTCCCAACCATTTAAATGTTCAGAACACCATTCATATCCATTTTGTTTACACCAAAGTATCTTACACGAAATTCGCTTAAGATAGGACATCTGGCAATAAAATGGTATACATCCTCCCTTTCTTGTAGGTTACACAGGTCACATAGAATTGGCAGGTCAGGACGATGTGGGATATAATTTAAATTGATTATTTCACCTCTTACTTTAAATATTAAATTAATCATCTTCAGCGGAAATCGATTGAGAAAGTACGTGTGCTCTTGAAGATTATAATTCAGTTGACTGTAAAGTATTCTATGTTGTGAAGTTACTGCTTCCGTTTTACATTTATCGTACAAAGTGGAGTTTGCTCTCTTTAATAGTTTTGTAAAAATCTTTCTTAAATCAGCGGTACTAATGTCTGTGGCAATGCGCACATTTTCACCGATGTTATCCCCCAACTCTTCCCATTTTTTGATAAAATTTCCCCTTGTCGAAATACTATAGCTCTCCTGACCACTAGTCTAGGAAGCCGTTCTTCTTTCATCTCCAGTACTTTTATAACATATTCAAAGTGCAGTTTAATCGTATCTAAAAATAGGGGTGGCACTGTTGTTTCCAAATGAAGCATGTAATTTGGAGTGGACTTTGGTAACCGGAAAATTCGTTTCAGAAAATATCTCAGGAATCTTTCAACCTCTTCAAACTGGCAGTAACCCCAAACTTGAGCACCATATAGTATTACAGAGGCAGCAGTCGCACGAAATAATTTAATCTCAGAGCTGTGCTCAATATATTTATTATTGACGAATCGGCCCCATACTGAATAAACAGCTCTTTTCGCCTCAGCCAGTTTAAGTTGGAAATTCTGTGCTCAATATATTTACGAGTATTATTGACGAATCGGCCCCATACTGAATAAACAGCTCTTTTCGCCTCAGCCAGTTTAAGTTGGAAATGCTTCTTCAGACTAAGATTCGCCGTAATTAATACGCCTAGATACTTATACTCCCGAACTATTGAAACAATCTCTCCTTTGTAGGTCCATTTTCCATTACGAGCATATCTACCGCCACCAGCTCTGAATATCATAATTTTGGATTTCTCTAAGTTAACAGACAGATTCCAAAGTTCATAATAACACTCCAGTCGCTTGATCATTCGCTGCAATCCTTTAACTGAATCCGAAAGAAAAACTATATCGTCGGCGAAAACTACTATAGTCCTGGTATCTGCATACTTCCTAACTAAATTCCTCCTCCAATTGCCTCTACAATATTATTTATGAATAATATAAAAAGTATTTACTTCTTGTTCCTTCTTTTGAAGCTCTCCGCAATACTTGTCAGGGTGAATATTTGGTCTAAGGTCGAATAGTTTCTCCTAAATCCAGCTTGAAATTCATTAAGTACTTTCTTGTTTTCGATCCACTGTGTAAGTCTATTGAAGATTAAGGTACTAAACAGCTTAACTGACGTATTCAGGAAAGAGATGCCTCGATAATTTTTCGGGTTGTCGTACGATCTTTTCTTATGTAGAGGAAAAATTATTGTCCTTTTAAAGCTTTCTGGAATACTCGCTGTTTCAAATATTCTATTGTATTCGTTGGTTAATGCGGACAGAAATTGAACTGAACAATTTTTATAGAATTCTGCTGGTACTCGGTCGTCTTCTGGTGCTTAACCAACTCTAAATTTTTTGATAACATTTTGCACTTCAAAAACTGTAAACGGAGCATATAAAAACTCATCTTCAAAAAATGGTGCCGTATACTGTGGCGGAGGTGAAAATTGAGGAGCGTTGAGCAGATTCTTAAAATAATCGCGAAGTTCAGATGCTTGTAAGGATGATGCAATTATGTTATTTCTCCCGTTGATAGTTTTGGCCGCTTTTCAAAATTCTGCTGAGTCCCTCGGTGAATTTAAAACGGCTACGGTTTGTTGCTCCAGATGTTTCCTTTTGGCCGAACAGAGAACTTTAAATTTCGTATTGGCTACTGCATACATATTTTTGAAAAATGAAGTATTGTAAGTCCTTAAGAGCCTTAGAAGCGAAAAAGAATTTTTTCTGGCTTTATGACAATCTGCATCAAACCAGATCTTTTTTGGAGTAACCCTACGCCTGCCTGTGGTACTTGTTAGAACAGCTTCAATCATTTCTCGAGTTAGGTCATCCATGTGCAGCGGATTATTCAACAACCTTCGTTTGGCAAGTTCCTGATCTAAATTATTTTGGTATATAGGTTGAAATCTATCTCTCCATATCAACTTTGGCAGCAGCACCATTTGCTTTGTGTTAAACGTTTCTTCAGTTCCCGAAATTGTACAAGAAATTTCCAGAGGCATTGACCCTAAGTCCTGAAGAGCATCGCAAAGTTTGTCATAATCTCTATTCCAGTGATTATAGTTAGGTAGATTGGTACAGTAAAGAGGACAGAGCCCATGACTTTTACATCCATTTCTGCAACTAGCTTAAAATTCATAACAACTCCTTCAAGGCATTTTCGATAGCCTAACAGTTTCCACTGCTGGAATCCATTTCAATTCATTGTCCCTAAATGTTCCTTTGAATTTCCCTATCTCACCTCCTAAGACATGAGTTTCAAAAAGAAAAAATAATCCAAAATTCTTAACATAATTAAAAAACCTAATATTTTTAACTGTATACATTTCATATGTTCCTGGTAGACGGGTTCGCCTCAATTTCTTCGATCGTGTAAATTCGAGCGCTTACTTGTGTGTGCACCCAAATTTTCTGGATTCTGCACACCGGCTATTTCGCCCATTCTTACAGATGAAATGTTTCCAACTTCCGTCGTCAAACCTGACGTTTGGTGTTTGACATTATTTACGTTTTCGTCGGCCCGTTGAACTTCGTTCATGAAATGTTCGAGATTAGAAAACAATAGCCAATCGCTACCGAAAATTGTGCGTAGTATCATCACCGGATCGTTTGCACCAGATTTCAAACCGTAAGCCAGATCCCATGTGAAAAGGTTATTTGCAATAAAAAGTTGATCGTCTCTTAACTGGGTATTTACTCGGGGGAACCTATCACGAAAAAATTTTGCAATTGGGAGGAGGTTGTTTTTTCTATTGCGCGTGTTGTACGGGAGATCTTTATGAATGTAGATTTTGGTACCTTTTAGTTTTTTAGCGTTTCGTAGAATTGCCCAGGCATCATTACGCGATTTCATTTTGACAACTATCCTTGCGGTGCGGGCGCCAGGAGAGGATACCGAATGTGTGTGTTTAACCACGGTCTCTGTGTCGTTGGCGCCCAAGAGGCCGGCGAACACAGACTTTGCTTTTTCCTTCATGTCCGCGTTGTCTTCTGCACGTAGGTGAACTACTGCATTCGTCTCCAAACTTTTCTGCAGCCGTTCAAGTTGAATAACTTTAGCAGAGATTTCGTCGTACTTCACTTGTAAGCCGGTAAGTTCTGCGCGAAGTACTTGGAAGTCGGCTTTAGAGAGAAGTTCTTTGACGAGTTTTTCTGTGTTAGCATCCAGGATTTCTTTCAAGATTTCGACAGTTATTGTTGAGTATGGTTCCATAGTAGGGTTGGCTTGTTCATATGGTGTTATATATGTTGAAGCTAGAATAGTCCTACGCTTTTCCTCTCTAGTTTGGACGCGTGCGCTTTCTAACAGTACTCTCTTATTCATTTATTGAGGTTAGCTTATTGAATTAATACAAATCTGGAATCTGTTTCACTTACGAGTAGCTGCTAGGACTTACATGGAATTTATATTGTACAGATGTTGTTCTCAATTGTGAAGCTTATTGACTCGATTTTATAATTTTGCATCACTTTTTATAGGTTTTAACAATTTTTTGTGGGAGCTCTTTACTAAACTTGTAACTATTTTGACAGTTCAAATGTCAATCAGCTTAAGCAATGATTGATAAACTGAACTAGGTTAGAGCAAGTCGAACGACCTTTCCAAAATCCATGTTGAAAATCACTCATAAAGCTGCTTAAGATGAATACCATCTGTTCCTTCACTAAGCGATCCAAAAGTTTAGGTACGAGTATAATAGACAGTTTAGAAACTGGTCTGTAATTCGAAATTTGGTAGTTGAGCTTTGGACACATTATAAATTTTTGGAAGCAAGTAGCAATATTCGTGTTACAGGAACCTTGGCGAAATGATTGAAGAACTATCTTACAGAAACGACATGCAAAATCTGGTTTTTGAATTCTCAGGGCGAAGAAAAGAACACTTTGTTTACATTGTTCACCAATGAATTTTTTTAATTTTATGTGGGAAGAGAATATCAGTAAATTAGGATTAAATCTCAAAAGTGCTATATTTACAATGGTCCACCTGAAACGATATTCGAATATAGAGGTACAAAAGCAGGTGTACTATTGTATACAATACTATTCTGTGGAAGCGCCTCAGAGACACATCTAAACAAACTAATCAATACTCAGCGTCAAATATTTCGAAATATTAATGCCAGCTATTATATTGTATAATAATTTCCAAGTTTTCGATTTTAACAATATTCAAGATGACAGCTATTCTTGAATACTATGATGACCGACGTTTCCAGCAATTAATATCCCAGAATGAAAAATATGGTGTTTAACCACCTGCAGATGAGTAATCAGCTTTCCAGGTAATCTTAATATTTGTAACATGATGTAATCGAAATTACAACAATCTGCAGAAAACAGTTCACATACCACCCTAGGAGTTTCTGCTAATTCAGAATCAAGAATGAATACAATGTTTTCCAAGCCATAGTATCCACACTTCAAAAATACTGCCATCGCCTGGAGCACATTTCGTTGCCTACACTGACAGTCAGTCAACTGTTAAGGGTCTGGACCCTCAAATCATCAGATTAAGGATTTTTGGGAACTCTAGAGATTCTCTTGAATGAGCTATCAAGTGCCAATATCGTAACCTTATTAGGATATATGAATATATCAGCTAATAAGTGAATTGAATAATTTACGAGAAAAGAACAGGAGCCACAGATTCCCTTCTCCGTCGAAATTCCATCGAGCACGGTCAATATAGGTAGAAGAATTGAAGATGAGGGATCCATAGGTTTAACTTGAAATGTGCACAACAACTTCGACTTTTTGGTCGATGTAAACATAGCAAGAAGCAATAACACTCTGATAAAAATCTGCTATTGGGACGCGACGTACAAAAGCAAGCAAGTACGACCTAGTTGTGCCATTAATTTGCAACCTTCCTCCGAGCTAGATATGTCTTTTTCCTCGACTAACTGCAGTGTAAACGGTTGGATTTTGACCGATGAGGCAATGAGACACTGAGACAAGGAGACAAGGGATGCCACCAGGCCAAGAGGTAAGGAGACTTCTCTGACAGGCGAAAAATAAGCGACGCTCAGCGGCAGTAAATCATCGTTTGGAGGACGAGTGATTTGTGGCATGAATAATTCCTGAATGAATTGTAACTGGTAAATGATAATAATAATCAAGGAGTTGTGTTCCTTGTGCCCCCGTTGTTTGTACGAATGGTGTGTGCGATTGACATTTTTGTCGTTCTGTTGGCGGGGCAAGAGAATCCAACCTATACGTTCATAGTTGAGAGGATAATTTATCCTGATTTATGGTCGGGTGTTGGGCTAAAGCTAGGGCTTAGAATATATAGTAGTTTCGTAGTTCTTTGGATTATCGTATGCGGGGTTAGTGTGTCTTGGTCGTGGGTGTTGTTGATGATTCTGAGGCGGTGGCAAATTAAGATGTCGCAAAAGGAATTGCAAAAGATGTAACGCAGGGAAGCGTTGGAGTTATGTTATATGTCCGGATAATGTACTTGATGCAGTTTCAATTTTTGAATAATTGGCACCTTGTTGGTCATGGGCGTCGTTAAGAATCTATGAACTGATGACTTTTCTACTCAAAGTATACTCCGCAATGCTAGCACCTTTCTGTTATGGATGTGTAAATGTGTACGGGATGTGTAAATGTAAATGATGCAATTTTATTGATGGCCATCAGTTTTATAAGACTTTGGAAGAGTGATTACAAATAATTCAACGTCTCTAGTCATTGTGAGACTTGATTCAATTTACAGTTAGGTTACCAAACCGGTTGGTGTCCCCTCCCAAAGCCCTGCGGAACCGAACCGAACCCGGTTTCGCAGATTTTTTGGTCCAGCAGTCTCAGACATTGTATCCGATCTCGCTACACAGCCCGCACAGTTCGTGGTTGAATCTCCTCTTCCATTCCACGTCAAGACAAAAATCGCCGCAGTATCTTTCTCTCGAAACAAACAAGTGCTTCTTCATCGGTTTTCGACAAGGTTCAAGCTTAGAACATGACCGGGATGATGCATAAAGTCAGTTTGGTATAATGAGAGAACTCTGACATTCCATGCTTCGAGCATGTTTTCCTCTAGCCATATCTTACAAATGACCTGGTGCATGTTCCCAACCAACTTATTTCCAGTTGCTTTAAATAGATAAAAAGGCAATCCGTCTAAGCCAGTAGCTTTATTAGACTGAAGTTTTTATATTGTTGACTTGACTTCATCTAGGTCATGGGAACGGCTCACTTCTCCTTATATCAGCTTCCTGAAGCCCGATACTCTGACGAAGTCACTGCGTCTTCTGGAGGATATAATTAGCCGCGTATCTCTGGTAATTCCCCCAGTGTCGAAACAGGGCACGGGATTTGGTTGCTTATTTTATTGACATAGCGACGATCAACAGGTTTCAACATCGACGTGTTTCAACTACTTCCCTGCTACGAAAGGTGTCGGTGGTCAAAGTATGCACCCGATCTCGATCCTGTACGGATGTATATGTCTTAAACGGATTCTAAAACTGAGCGTCTATATAGATAGAATTGCTGTAATACATATACTGCCATCGATTTTAAGATGACACCTTCGATTGATTTTTTTTTTAATTGGCGCTATAGTTCAGGGTGAACCTGGGTCGCAACTATCAAGTCTCTCCAGTTAACCCAATTCTAAGCTAACGGCATGCAGTTGTGCACTACATGTCAGTTGAGGTCCCCTTCTACTTGTGTGCGTCACCTAATGTGTGGTCTTGCTCTACTCCGTTGTCCCTCAGGGTTAGCTTCCAGGACTTTGGGGCCCATTCGTTCTACATCTCCTAGCCATCTTAAACGATTGATGCACAGTTTAGTGACCAGATCGATGTCGCCATATAGCTCGTATATTTTGTCATAGAATCTGCTATTTCAAAGCTCGTTAACTCAAACGGGACCGAATATCCTACAAAAGTTTTCTCTCGAAATGACCGATGATATTTTCATCCGCTTTCGATAGAGTCCTTGATTTAGCGCCGAACAGGACTGGGATGGTCAAGGTCTTATAAAGAGCTTCTTTAATTGTTTGGGATAGAGCTTTACTGTTCAACTGCCTTCTTAACCCAAAGAAACAGCGATCGGCAAGAGTGACCCTTCGTTTTATTTCTGCTGAGGTGTTGTTGCCTGAATTTATAGCAGAGCCAAGGTAGACAAAGTTCCTTACAACCTCGATGTTAATGCTACCGATTTTGAAATTCACGGATGTTGTGTGCCCCTTCTTGATGACAGCATATACTTGGTTTTGCCCTAATTTATGGCTAAACTAATTTTGGCAGCTTCTGTTTCAATACCGGGGTGGCTACAGCCAGCTAAGTCCGCACCAGTTATGTCAATATCATCAGTATAAGCTAGTTGTTGCACAGACTTTGAAAAGATGGTGAATCCGGTGTTCGCTTGTGAGTTCCCCACAATTCTTTTAAGTATGATGATTAGGAAGTCACATGATAGCTCGGTCTCGGATAAGTCATTACCGCCCTTGTCGAAGTAGAGCGTGTTCTCCAAAGTTACGCAGGATGCCGAACCTAGATATGGCTCTATATAGCTCGTCCCTATAAATGCTGTCATATGCGGCCCTAAAATCGGTGATAAGATGGTGGGTGTCAATTTGGACTTCAGTATCTGCTGGAGTGTAAAGATTTGGTCGATTCTGTACCAGTCAGGTTGTTGACGAAATAGGTACGTACATACATATGGCAGATATATGTAGTTGGCGCAGTTGAGTGGGTCTCCTTTTTTGTGGATAGTGGAAAAGGTACTGAGGTTCCATTCAGCAGACATACACTCTTCCGACTAGATCTTAGAAATGAATTACAAATTACAAAACCATTTGCTGCAGCTTGGAATACCTCGGGCGGTAAGCCGTCCGGTCCATCTGCTTCTTTGGATTTAAGTTTAGATATTGCTATGCTTACATCGTTTTAGTCAAATTGATGAAAGTTTTGGCTATCATTGTCTAAGTTGAATTATCTATTCTGCCAGACGGCGGTATGTTGAACTTCGTCGCCGTTATTTATTCTCAGCACCAATTGTAACTCTGCTATATGGTTTCTTTTTTAACTTGGTATGTCCTTCTTATGGGTTGGTAAATCTTTCGCACGTTATTCCTGGAGTATAATCTCTCAAGATCTTCTATCTCGTGCTCTTTTTCTTCGTCTGGAGAAACCGATGTTCTTCCTGTCCCTTCTGCTCGTAGAGCTCACGAACAACTCTCGTCCTTCGTTGCAGCGCCCCTTTGTAAGCTTCCTGTTTAGCTGCATGTGCTTGCTGGTATTCTTTCTGAAACCAGGGTGGCTGGGTAAAACTCAGTTGCGGCACTTCTGATAAACGCTCCCAAGCATTGCCACTGGTCTTCGGTACTTCATGCTGGCTGCATAGGTATTGTTAAGAGATCTGAGTATACGCGTTCGGTGAAGTTTTTTGCGATTGCGGCTTTTCTTCGCAGCTTAGCTGCAAGAAGGTGCTGATCCGAGTCAATGTATGCTGCCAAGAACGTTCGAGCGTCCAGAATACGCCGAAATTGTGTTGCTAATAAGTATATCTCGTCTCTATAAACATGAACATGAACATTTTTGGTGTCGTCGTCTTTGTCTTCCGTATGGGTATTAGGCTTATGTTATCAAATTTAGCCTTGATGCGTATTGCCACAAGACGCTCGGTTACGTGTCAGAAGCTCAAAACTTTTTGCCTAACTCTGACGCTTATGACAGATCCGCATCCGAATAAGCTCTGTTCCTTTTCCCTATAGCAATCACCAATCAACAGTTTTTCATCCTCTTTTTGTTCGGCCCATCCCATCGCAGTACTTTAATGGTGGGCATATCTGCTTGAAAGCAGTCAAGGGCCATCTTCAACAGTGAATCCATGTCCACCGGGGCCAATTAGTTGGTTCGTGACATTTTTTAAATCTCGTCCATATAGGGTTGTAAGTCGTACGACGACATTGGCTGGGGGACCACCACTGGGAAGTAAAGCAAGCACTGCATAAACAAGTCTTGCTTACAAAACTTTTCTCTTGTTACCCAATATTCCATGTCATCACAAACTCACCTATTCTTTAGGAGAAGATAAGTGGTTAAACACTTCAGATTCTTCTTTGAATTCATGGTACTCCTAGTATTTATCTCTTTGCTAAATAACCTTTAGAAAGCAACTGTTCTCCTCGGTATGTTCGGGAAATGAAAATAAATGACCTTGCTCAGATCTCAACAAAACTCAACTATGCCACAACTATTACTTCCCATATTAACCTTCTCCAGCTGGATCTGCCTAATACCACGTCTAACAAGAACCCCAAACAATGCCATACCATAGTTGAACTCTCATACATAAATCACCAATCTAAACTCCATTATCGAAGGCAAATTGATATTCGATTTGTTTGGCAAATAAACGCCAAAACATGAACTCAACTCACTGGATCGAGTACTCAGAGCCCACATGGACAGGGATAATCATTTCTCAGCTATCAATAAACAATTCAGGATAATGACGTTACCAATTCTTCGCGGTGACTTCCTCTCAGAGTTAGGAGTCGCATTGAGTCATTGATCTTGTGTCCATTCATAAAATTGGCATTCGAACTCTACCAAACAAGGTGGATTGGATGGGATCGGATCGGATAGGATAGGATAGGATCGTTGGCACAGATCACCAACTCTAGGATCGGAACAAGACACATGGTTACTGCAGCCGCCGCCGCCGCTCACATAAATCCACTAGGATTAGTCTGTGTTCCTTATTGCAGACCATTGGGTTCTGTATAGGTCTACTATGTTACTTAGTGGCTTACATCTTCGATAAAGCGCCATCATCATCATCAACGTTGCAAGTATCGAATCGGTGCGGCTGCAAACCATCGCTAGCGATAGCTAATTAATTCTCCAATTACGTTCTAGAGGCATTTTGAACAAATTGCTCCTTTCTGTGAGGAACTCTGTGAGTACGTGGAGTACGTACTTGTACTGATGGCGGTGGTGGTGGTCAAGTTCGTAATTTATACCCAAAGCGGATTTATTTAGTTATAAATCGACAGTGTGACAAAATGGATGAATCGCTTAGGCGGAACAATGAAGTGCATTTGAATTCCGGAGAAGGCGCAGTTACGTATACAGCAGATGCAGCCGAAGTGCACCCCAAAAGAGGCATTAGGCTCTCCATCTAATGGTAGAAATATTTTCACTTGCCAACCAGAGAAGGGCATAACATTGGAGGGTTCTTAGATGCATGTGTCAGAGAAGTGCATAACTTTGATGGTAATTGGAAATGATTAGGAACTATAGTAGACCTGAGAATATTTGTATACTATAACCTCTCTACTAGCTCATTCGGTAAAATTTGAATGCGTACCTCTGTCGAAAATTGGATCCTAGTTACTGTTTACCCTTTTTTTTATTAAGGGTATAATGTGACATTCAGAGAAGAATTGGTTTCATAGTGTCAAATCTAACTTGCAACGTAGCAATCAGGTTAAGCCTTCCCATTTAGTCTGATTTGTCGTAAAAGATAGCTTATGACTCAAATGTGTTAAAATTCTGATGTTATCACATGTGGGACATAACTTATTGTGTATATTGGTATGAACCCATAAATCAGAAAACGATCAGTATAAAGGACGAAAAATAGGGTTTGTGAACTCTTGGTCTTTACGAATGGAGTCAGCCAAGGATTGGCGGCTGTGGAAATTCAAGGGGCTGTTTATAATTTCCTTGCCATAATGCAATGACCGCCCCACGAGCGCGGAATCGAGACATGATTTAAAATCCGCTTACCAAGCCTTTTCCCGGTTTTGTTCGTATTGCTTGGCATCTTGCAAATGTCATAAATATTTTTAGAGCAAGCAAAAGTTTTTGACACGGAGATCGAGGAGACAGCAAAGCCAAGTCCCAACTTGGTCATTAATAGCAGTTTCTCCAACCATTCATTGTTACTAAGCAAAGCAGATCTAGCTGTCAATAACCTGGATATTGGCGAAACTAAATGCCTAAATCTGAAGGATTGGCCTAGAAAAGCGCATAGCATATTGCCTATTTCAGAAGTCAGTAATCACCAAAACAACGGGATCCATGTCGAATAAGAATGAAAATAGAAATACTCACAAAATCTGAAGGCTCCGTCAAAACAAGTCAGGAAATCAGAGAAACTCCGCTCATAACCGGTAACTGTGATAGGCCCGAGTGATGTAACGCGGAAAAACTCTTGTTCTCAATCGATTATGCTTATGTACGATTTTACGATTTAGATGGATCTTCAATCTGAGTTTGACCCGAGTGGTAGCCACTAAATACCTCCAGTTTTGTCAACTGTCTTAAATTGCGCACCCCAAAATCCTTGAGGTCCCTTTCCATTTGTGCGAACCAACTAAGGTGAAGTATTCTTCTATTCCGTCATCTACAAGTCAGGATTCAGAGACTCTTCGGGCCGGAGCATTAATATCCGATCATTCTGCATGTCCTAGCCATATAAGGCGTCGGATACACACCTCTTTGATTGGGTCGATGTCATTTCACAGTTCGTAGAGTTCTCCTCCAAAAAGCCCCGTTAATACAAACGAAACCAAAAATCACAACATCGTTAACATCCATCCTTCTGTACTAAATGCAAGACAAGGATGTTAAGGGTTTGTTAAAGAATCCCCTTTGTGTTTGTTGATAAGACCTTATTACTCAATTGCATTCATAGATCAAGCAAAAGCGATTAGTACGAGTAAGTGTAAATTTTCGCTCGATTTCTTATGAATTTTACGCCATTTCTGCAGTAAAGTGTTGCCAACAAAAAAAAAAACAGCGTGATAGCTGACAGTGTAGGGTTATTAAAAATGAACCGCTTTATGAAAGAGCAGCGGATTTTCGTTGTTGAGTAATATTTTAAATATAACGAAGGTTAGGCAGCTAAAGCTTCAGCAACTGTGAAGAGATTAATTCAAAAATTCAGTAAGACTGGATATGACTTAAGACACTCTGGCCGTCCTTCAATAAGTAGTTCAACACAAAGCATCGATGCAGTTCGTGGGAGTGTTGCTGAGAGTGCAGCATCATCAATTCGGTACCATGGTTAAGAATCGGTCATTTCGAGAAGCTCAATTAACTCAGGAACTAAAGCCTACTGACCACGGACAGCGAAAAGAGTTTGTTGAATATATTATTGTAATGAAATTTGGCAGCATCAACATTAAACCAACATAAACCCTCTCGAGAACCATTTAAAAGAACAAGAAGAAGAATAAGGAGAAGAAGAAGAAGAAGAGATTGACGTTTCTTTTCTTCTTTTTTGTCTTGGCTGGCCTGCTGGGCAGTGTACTACGTAAAATTCTACCTTTTCATTTAAGACATAACTCATTGAATTTTCTAGGCATGCTTCCTTCTGGTTTCGTCAGCGTTTTTCTCTTGACACCCATACAAGTTTAACACACCTCCGCAATAGAGTACAGAGAAACAAAGAATCTCTGGCAGAATTAGCTTTTGAAATACAAAAACTGGCATCTCTCGCATTAAATTCGATATTCGAGACACTCAAGTACAAAATCTGGTGGCTGTAAATCGACCATCAACTCTTTCGGAAGCATTAAGTGTAGCGCAAGATATATCACCCCGGCTCGAAAAACGTACAGTCTTCCATTCCATCATGCACTATGAAAACAACGACAGGATGGGTCAAGGAAACAGGCGGGTAAGGATTGACAGGTCCGACAGGCCGCTGACATCGAGAAGAAACTAAATTTCACCAATTCGAGGGGCAATCGTTGGTGATAGGTGGTAAAAATCCTCCCAAAAACAAACAATATCAATGTTCAGAATGCAAACAAGAGTCAGGCGGGCCATACAATCGGCGCATTTACGCTGGGTACCACTAGTTTAATGGTAAATGGATTGGTTAATGGCCGTGGCTGTAAAATTCTAATCGATACTGGTGCAGCAGTCTCACTTTTGAACGTCGGTCACACTCGTCGATGGAAATAACTTAAACTCATCGTATTAGAGGAATTACAAGTGATGAAGTGATAGCTGGGGGTCGAAGCGAATCAAAAGTTGAACTCCAAATGTTAGCCTACCAGCATGAATTTCTTGTGCTTGACGTCGATGCAGCGTGTATCCTAGGAGTCGATTTTCTTCGAAATCACCGTTGTACTCTGGACTTTTCTACTTTGAAGATGGTAATCTTTATGGATTCCCGGAGAAAGTTACCAGATTCTAGTTCACACTACTACGACGTAGACAAATCCCTCAAATTCTGAATCGTTATTAGAAGCAACTTTTCCAATTAACAACATACATAGATGAAGAATTGATGATTGAATCCTATGAAGAATCTAACCTGCCTCCTCAGGTTCACTTGTCCAGACCTCTGGTCGGTCACTCCAAAGATGCTGTTAAGGTACGTGTTCTTAATACAAGTTCTAATCCCTTTACTATCCTTTACTATCCGCAGTAACACCATCATCGGAGGTGCAGTAAAAGTACTGGTAGTCAACGCTCAAACCTAGAACCATCAGATATTACCGATATTGCACTTCAATCAGCACATTTGAGCGAAGATCAACGACAGGAATTTTCCACACTACTTGCAAACTACAACGATATCTATTCTAAAGGGCCTAGTAACTTTGGGCGCATCTCATTAACAACACACCGTGTCGATACTGGATCTTCAAGGCCAATCAAAATACCGGCAAGGCGAGTGCAACTTGCTAAAAGAAGAGAGGTAGAAGATTTGATCGACAATATGGAAAAAAGGGGAATAATCGAAAAGTTCTCCAGTCCTTGCATCGAAAAAACACGGACTACGTCTTTGCACCTGGAGTCAGATGGGATGGTAGAGCGATTCAACCGAACTTTACTGGACTACCTAGCCAATACAACCAGAGAGATTGGGATGAGTTTTTACCGATCTTCGATGCACGAAGTCACCAAATATACACCAGCAAAACTCATGATCGGGAGAGAACTGTGCTTACTTGACGACTTAATATTTGGACCGCGACCTATGTACTTCAAAACTGCCAGTAACAGCGTTTGTCGAAAAGCCTAAACATCATTTACACCTGATCCACGAAGAAGATCGAGCAAATTTAAAACTGGCCGCTGAAGCAATGAAGAACAGGTATGACTTACGTGCTAACCCTATTTGTTTTTTTCCATATGACGAGGTCTGGCTGTATAATCCGGAAAGAAGGTTGGGACTATGTAATATGTAACATGTAAGAAGTTGAACGATCTATTTTACCAAATCGTTAGCAGAGCCGTGGTAGACCAAATCTCTTACCTCTCGTATCTTAATTTGTGCGGCCCTAACTTTTGACAGCATACTCGTATACTTGGTTTAGCCATCATTCACAGCTAAGTCCATTTTTATCGATCTGTTCCAATACTTACGAATGACTAGTGACAGCAGCCAAACTTCTGTCAATTATGTCAATGTCATCAGCTTATGCAAGTAGTTGCAGATTATCCTGGAAAATGTGTCTATAGTGTTGGCTAGCAATTCTCGCACTTTTTTTTTTGAAGTAAAAGAAGTCACATGGGAGCGCATCAAGGTCTTTATTGAGCAAGTGTTTTCCGTCATA
The DNA here is from genome assembly GCA_963966105.1 of Volucella zonaria. Lineage (NCBI taxonomy): Eukaryota > Metazoa > Arthropoda > Insecta > Diptera > Syrphidae > Volucella > Volucella zonaria. The sequence continues at coordinate 30,755,942 of OZ014534.1, forward strand.
ATTTTGCACATTCTGACGAGCCTAACAGGGATGCTCGATCTTCTTGGATCTCTAGAAACTTCCGTAGCGTTATTATTAAAAAACTGTGAACTTGCCGGTATTTAAACTAATGCTTTCCGACTATACTACCAAGATGACCCCTTTTCCTATTTCGGTAGCAATAGGATTTGACCGCCATTCTGACATTTTTTGACTTAAAATGAGCAAAATCGACGACGTATATCGAAGTAAATCTACGAAATGCAATGTGACGAACCGGATGAGAGAACGATGAAAAATGCTTTACACCACGATTGCATTGCATTGTGCAGTCTATAATTAGATGCGGATTTGTCGTTGAAAGCAAGTGACTAGAGTGCGTATTCAGAATAATGAGCAAAAATGGTGCTACCAATGAAGGCTTCCGCAATTTCCTAGAAATGAGCTATTAGTATTTTTCCAAGTGCAATGCAAAAATTTAACTGCCAGGTTTATAAATAAACAAATAGGCAACGTTTTAAAGTCCGACTGGCTGATCAAATTCGAAAGTGGACGGAGATGGTCGTAGAAGGTACACATTTCACGCATGATAGGATCCACAACGGCACATGGCGGTATCCTGATTAAAATACGATAACCCAGATTGCTCATAGCGCTGAATATATTATATTACCTCAACTTTTTTCATAATCCCGCGATGTTGTTGTGGCGATACTGCTAGAAGGCCATTAGAGATGCTAGCTATGATATGCTTGGGTATTGATCCGTACCAGCAGAGAAGAAAATCCGACGGCAGTTTCCAATGTCTCAGTTAGGTATTCAAGAATATATGGTCTGTTAAGGATGATAGTAACTCATATTTCTAGCACGTACCCGAACGCCAACATCCTGGTCGTACAATATTTGCATAGGTTGTCAACAGTTAAATCGAACTAATTCGAGACTGCAGTTGGTTTCATCTTATAGGTATTCTCTTGCGCATGGATTTTCGAGCCCCAATGGTCTTGTTCTTAAAAACTCTCATCCTACTCGATATGCTCCAAACTCCAATCCTAGCTTTTAAGATTTGTTAATAGTCTCTGATGACCCTAAAGTTCTCCTTTTTGGTCAACTTGCTCTTGAAGAAATATCTGACCATGATTTGTAGATTTGTTCTTATAACATTGATTTTTCACATGTTCTGATCCCGCATACATTCACCTACAGGGATTCTAAGTCTATTGATGTTCACTGACTACATAGGGAAGCACGTGCAATACCATGGGAACACTGTTTGTATCTTGCCAATACAAATAAAACGAGTGAGCTTAACTTTTTTCAGTCGAAAATTGAGGATATTTTTAATAAACATGTGTCCCTGCGGATATGACAAATAAGAAATTTGGAATGTCCGTGGTTCATTCATGAAGTACTGGAAGCATTAAATAACCACAGAAAAGAATATAGAAATTGGAGACGAAGCCTTAGAAACAGAGAAACTTACTGTCTATACCGTAATCAATGTACATTCGTCACTCGCTGTGTTAAGCGTAATTATTTTGCATCTACATTAAACGATTCGCTTCCTTCCAAACAGCTCTGGACAAATTTACGTAAAAGATGTGGTGGTAAAAAAGTTGTTTTGGATTGTCGATGAGATCCAAATATTCTTAACTGCTCATTCCTAACAAGAACAGATAACAATCCTCAGTTTTCCTTACAAGAAGAACTTCTGTGCAAGCTTAATTATGATTTTGAAGCAGTAAACAAGAATGATTTTGTCGAAAGTATGGTTGCCCTTAAATCGAATGCCGTGGGTGAAGATGGCATCCCCCTGCGCTTTATAAAAATGATTCTGCCTCGTACACTAAGGAATATAATTCATTATTGCTGAGCTTCTTCTAAATTCCCTGAAAATTGGAAGGCTGCTGGAATTATACCTGTGGCTTAGAAATCACGGCCCTCATTTCCTACTGATGTTTGACCTATAAGTGTCTTTCCTACGCTGTCAAAAATTTTTGAGAAGATACTGGTAAAACCAATAGTCTGTCATTTAAATATAAATTCCCTGTTTTGACTTTTTCAGTCAGGTTTTTTAGCTGTGCTACTGCCATCATTAAAATTCTTGATGATATATGGCAACAGTACCACCCTGATCAAAAATTTCCCGGAATTTATTCAGAAAATTAAAAATTCAAGTTTATTCATCTAAATCTGCATATACATATTGTCCCCTTTAAAGTAATACCCATCGACTGCAACACTCTTATGCCAGCGCTCGATCCAATCCTCGAAAGATTTTTTATATTCGGTTTTCGGTATGTCCATCAGTGCTTCCTGAGATTTTTCCATTACTTCCTCTCGGCTGCTGAAACGAGTCCCCGTAGTGGTTTTTTTAACTCGATTGAACAGAAAGAAGTCACATTGAGCCAAATCAGGTGAATTCGGTGGCTGTTGGATGGTATTTGTTTCATTTTTCGTCAAACAATTACGAATAATGATGGCACAGCACAACGGTGCGTTATCATGGTGCAAAATCCACGAGTTTTCTGCCTTTTGATGAATGTGGGATCGGATTTAGCCTCGCAAATCATCTCTTTTGCGACATCAACACGGTTTCTTTTTTGCATGAAATTGAGGTCTTTTGGTACCAGCTTTGCTGCTACACGCCGGAAACCCAAACCATTAACCAAAATGTCTTGGATGGATCCATAGGCAATGTTCAAGTCCTCCGCTATCTCTCAGATGGTTAATTTGTGGTTATTGACCAACATTTGTTTTACTTCATCAATGTTTTCGTCGGTCTTTGATGTCGATGGTCTGCCACTGCGTTCATCATCTTCGATTGACTCACGACCACTCTTTTGAACCGCTCGTGCCACTGGTAAACGACCGTTTTCTTTAGAGAATCGTTGCCGAAACACTTTTCCAACATTTCCAACGTTCGCGCACCATTAAATCAGTTTTTTACGCAAAATTTAATACAAGTTCGTTGTTGCAAATTTAAATCCATTTTTAAAATTGTAAAAAAATCGCCAACACACACAGAGTTAGATGTACTCTTGGCTACGTAACTTTTGCAAATGTCAAGCTATGACGCTAAGATTTAGAGGGAATGTCAACTACAGATCTACCAACTTAAAAAAAAAAAAAAACTCAAATCGGTACATCGGTGGTGTCCCCCGGGAACTTTTTGATCAAGGTGGTATGATCAAAGCAACCTGATGGTCTTATGCTTACAAGACTTCTTCAAAGCATTTGGAAGGTCTAACCACAGCAGCTCCGCCATTATTTTGGCTCTAGAGATAGGGCAGTCAAACTGATAGGTTGCTATATAAGCAATCGTTCCCGGACAATTAAGGTTGGTGAAGATTTTACAGATATCAGCGTGAAGGTGTACCACAAGGTTCTATCTTGGGTCCTCTTCTTTTTTGTATTTTTATAAATGATATAACCCATGTATGCAACAGTGTACGAGTATCTTTTCACCTTTATGCCGATGATATCCAAATTTATTTATCAAGACCTATTGGACTAATAGAAGATCTTTTCCATCGAATAAATGATGACCTCAAAGGTATATACAAATGGTCTATCCTAAATGGATTTACTTTAGATCCATCTAAGACCCAGGCAATTTTAATTTCAAAACAGTTTTATCAGCCAAAAATATTACTTCCCTTAATGTTGTCGAATATATAAATTACATTTGTTGATAAAGTCACCAGCTTAGGTTTTATAATAAACTGTAATCCTTCCTGTAATGACCATATAAATTGTATAATAGGCCGTTTTTATGGCTGCCTTCGCTAGTTATGGACATGTGCTTGCTTTATCCGTGTTACTAAGCTAAAATTAATGGAAATTTTGTTAGTTCTCATTATGCATAACTTACACTGAGGTAATCTACTGCACGCTGAATTCTGAGTCGATATGTATATGGTCTTAGAAAATATGATCATGTATGTGCTTACCAAAACAGTATATTAGGCTGTTCACTGACATAATATCTTGATGCCAGATACTGTATTTTCTTGCGTAAAATCATATATTCGAAATCACCAGGTTATCTTTATGAAAAACTACAATTTATTGTACACAGTCGGCTAGAATATTTAATTTAATATTGCAAACTTTCAACTACACTCATTCGTCACGTCTTGTTTTTACTTACGCCATTAGGCTATTTAATTCCTTGCCCGAACAGTAATAGTTTTCTTTTAGTTTTCTATTTTTTTTTTCTCACAGCTTTGTTCTTATTTTGCATTGAAAGTTACTTATATCGCCGCTGTAGATCGAATACCTCGTAACCCAGAAAAGTCAGTTTTTCAGGAGAAATAAAAAACTCGGTATAAGCGTAATGAAAGCCAATAAAATTTAACTAGTTTGATTTCAGAAACTTTAATTGATGCGGATTCATGTTTCGCCACAGCTTGTTATCAAAATTGTTATTTTATGTTAATATTTTTAATTACGAGGTATTACACTTATGTTTTTGCTTTGTTTCGGCTTACAAAGTATTGCAATTTTCTGGCTTATGTGGTATTTCCACTGTACTCGTATATTTACGATTGTAAATATCTACATATAGTGTATTGTAATTAACAAAAAAAGAATGCATTTTATTCAAAAGTAAAATTAAATTTATAAAACTTATGTTTTTATTGAATTCATTTTAAATTGATTTATAGATTTAATTTAATTTTAATTATTAATTTATTTAAATGAAATCTAACTAATATTTTAGATTGTCGTAAAAGGCATGATATTCCTGTGGGATCACTGATTTAAGTTCTTTCAAATTAAAATACTTTTCTTTTTTTATCTTTCTTTCTTCTTGGTAGATTCTTGGCCAGGTTCCTTTTTCTGTTACCGTCTTACTTCTTTGAGGTAGTAATGACCAATCATGATTGAAATCGAGCTTAAATTGTATTTCACTAGTCGGTAAATACCTTAAGGTAGTTACCATTTGATCACGGACAACCTGTAACAAAATAGATTAAACTAGTTTTATGTTGTTCATCAATATCGTAATAATCGTGAAGTCTTTAAAATCAGAGAAAACCATTTTTCTGATTTCATAATATGGAAATGGTGCTTTTCGAGAGTCCTTTGTAAACCTTACATAGTCATGAGGAATATAACTGTCACGTCCTTTTATTTCGTTTTCTATTCGTGAATATACACTATCACACTCCATTTGTGTGTATCCAACGACGAGAAATTTCTGAATAATTTCCTTATTGTTGTCAAACGCAAAAGATAAAAATGCTTTGGATAAGATCGCATTACGGTTTTGATAAGTGCACCCATCACTAAAGAATACAATAGGAACCGTAACGTATTTTAAAAATCGCTCAAGATATTCCAAAACACAACTTGTAAACGTGGATGCTGTCACATCAGCAGCGGTTTCATCGAACCAGTAACAACAAACCGCACGAGTAGATAGGTTATACACGGCAAAGTTGTGGCAATAAAGCTTCGTCTTATAAAAAATGGAACCCACTTGAACCCATGGAGTCACTTTCACTGCTTGCAAGTTCATTGTAAAGACTACGCGCTTTTCCTGCTGAGAAAGTTCTTTACATTGCGCTTTTTCTAGCCGTGCACGGTCTTTCTGGGCCCTATGTACATATGTAGTTGCCAATCTTCGTCGGAAAGTTGGCCTACCTCATGTTTTACACAATTGTCACACTTGTCTTTTTTTACCGGATGTATGGGCAAGTTCATTTCATGAAAAAGATTGGTAATATAACACATGGGCTGAAAAATACACGCCGTTTTATAGTAAAACACAAAATTTTTACAAAATTCAACTTTACTTATGAATATAGTTGCCTTCGAGGGCGATACACTGATTGAAACGATTTTTCAATCTTTCGATACCAGTTTTGTAATACGATTTCGGTTTAGCCTCAAAATATGCCTCTGTTTCGGCGAATCGGTCTTAAATCTCTTTCCGGCGAGCATTCTTTTGAATTCTTTCAATTTTGCCATCGTTTTCATCGACTTGTGATAGGGTGCATTGTCTTGATGAAACAGCACTTTCTTTTTCTTCAAATGCGGCAGTTTTTCTGCGATTTCGTCCTTCAAACGCTCCAACAACGCAATATAATAGTCGCTGTTGATAGTCTGCCCCTTTTGGAGATAGTCGATGAAAATTATTCCATGTGCATCCCAAAATACGGATGCCATAACCTTGCCAGCCGACTGTTGAGTTTTTGGTCGTTTTGGACGGGGTTCGTCGCCTGCTCGCCACTCAGCTGACTGCCTCTGGTGTGAAGTGATGGAGCCCTGTTTCATCCATTGTCACATAACGACGCAAAAATTCGAACAGCTTTAAGCACTCCTCTGAATCATCAACACGTTGTTGTTTTTGGTCGACCGTGAGCAAACGCGGCACCCACTTTGAACAGAGCTTTCGCATGTCCAAATATTCGTGTATGATATATCCAACACACTCTTTTCATATCTGCAGAGCCTCAGCTATCTCGACCAACTTCACTTTACGGTCATTCGTAATCATTTTGTGGACTTTTTTGATGTTTTCATCTGAAACACCCTCTTTTGGACGTCTACTGCGTGCATCATCTTCGGTGCTTGTATGACCACTTTTAAATTTTTCAATCCACTTGCGAATGGTTCGTTCGGCTGTTGCAGAGTCCGGGTAACACTTATTAAGCCATTTCTTTGCATCGGCTGCATTTTTTCGCATCAAAAAGCAATACTAAATCAACACACCAAATTGCTTTGAATCAAATTTATACACGTATCTTTTGAAGATTTAGTTCAAGTGGTGCCCTCTCTTAGAAATGGCACGGACTTTTCAGCCCATGTGTTACCATCTGGATAGCGGTTTTTGGCCATCTTCCCTACAGGCTTCTAAGTATAAAGTAAACAGTTGATTCATGCCTCGAATAAGGGGATATAGCTAAGAAGATGAAGCTCGCATTATGCGACGGGAGTTTTGGAAAACGATTAAAAAAAACCCGTGCAAAAGATAAGCTTGCATTACCATCAGGGCGTTCTGCTCTCATCTGTTTCGAATTTTTATATTCAGTACTGGTAGGAATACCGGAAACACTGGATTCGTCGGCTTTCACCGATGCGTATACAGCGCATTCGCCAAGACTGGTGGTACTTAAAAGCAATTTCTTGCATACCTCCAAATTTTGTCCAACCACAGTTAAGTTATAAACAAGGGTATTGTTTCGCATACCGACCTCTTTATGCATGTAGGTTTTTGCTTGCTGATTTTTTAATATGATTCATCACAAATGTTCTTCGCTGATCCCAGGAACCTTGGTCCCAGAATCTACCAAAGATTTGTTTTTGTTGAGTTTCCGTTATCTCCGAACACTTGCGGTATTTTCTCCTTTCATATTCCTTCTCGAGGTGTATTCTAATAGATTTGCCCAGCCTGTGTTCGTCTATAGCCCATGTATGCCTTTCCTTTAGACCGCAAACTTTTCTTTTCTTGGTGTTTCCACTTCTTCGGATCAGATTTGTTGGTCCCTGAGCTTATTATTTTGTAGACCTCTTTCTCTCGTAAAAGGAAGGCCATCGTCATCACTTTCATTGGTAGAAACCTCAAGCTCTGATAGATCATTATCATAATTGTCATCAGGATCCCGCGTTTACCTTCATCATTTGGCGAACAAATCGCTGTACTGCATGTAGGCCTATTTCCGTTATCAATGTACTCGATACGAATATTTGAGATCTGATCCCTCATACTCTCATCGTCAATCATAATGGGAACAGAATCTGCAAGAAGTTTTATTTTGACATCATCTACATAAATAATAACTGCGCATTTCCATATCAAGAGGAATAATTAAAGTCATCAATTTTATGTGTATGTACGAGTACTTACCAATATCCAGAATCGCGCCATAAATATTTTTTTGCAATACATCACGTTCTTTATTATTTTCGTCCACATTATTCACGGAAGCAGGTTCCATTTCTTCCCGGTTTACACCAATATGAATGGAATGCTTAGAGGTCGGCAATACCATTAACTTGCTTCTAGCCATCAAGCTTGACTAAATTTAATACTCTTATGAATGCTGATTAGAGATTATAGTCCTATCTTTCTTTTACTTTGCTCGATACCGTTATTTGCTTTTTTTTTCGCCTACTAGGTTTGGCTCTGGGATACGAGGTATTTCAGAAATGAAAACGCATGAGGGATACGATGTATTATAATACCTTTCAAGGTATTTTTCATTAGATCCGGAATGTTTTTTACAATATAAGTGCATCATTACCTAAAAAGTTAATTTTTATGGGTTACGAGGTATTCAATCTACAGCGATCATATCTTAAATAGAAATAATTCTTTCTTAGTTTCTTTTAACCTTCACATGGATAGAAATTTTAATTTACTTACGCGAACAGTATCTACCGGGGTAGATAAAAAATAATCTCATATATTTTGTATGAGTTGCATCTTAGGACACGGGTTGCTTTTTTCCTTTTCTTTTTAATATTCTTCGCTTCCATTTAAAGCTTGCAGATTTATTTATTTTGAGGTGTTGAGTGCATTAGAAAAAAAAATCACAAGAAAATTTGGAAGTAGAGCTGAATGATGACACGGGTTCTGAGGCGGATGAAGAACAGAGATTGGGAGGGAAAGTTGAAGGCGAGAACATCGAAGTACATGATCCTGAAGAAGAAGATGCTAGTGAAGTTTCAGGTATTTTTTGGGTTGGGAAGGATGGAACCAAGTAGTACACTACTCTACCAAACCTGCGTCGTGAAGCGACACATAACATTTTTCGAGACTGTTTATATGTGGGACCAAATTCAGCTACCACAAAACCTAACAGATGTAGATAGCTTTTCTGTATCATAAGTAATCCAATTCAAGACATCATTTGCAGGTACACGAACAGAAAAGCTGGAAGTGAATATAGAAAGTGGAATGCTCAAAATCTCGAAAAAACCCCACTGAAATGGAAACTACTAAATCAGGAAGAATTTATTTCGGTATTTTGCTAGTCGTAGGCTGTCATAGATCCAATTATGAAACAGTGATTGAACTGTGGAAAAAGAACGCTTTCCCGCTTTATAAAGCAACAATGTCGGTTAGGAGCTTCAAAGCCATTTCGTTTTTATTCGGATGTTACAAGGGCAGCTCGGATCGCCACTGACAAAGCGGCTCCTATTACAGATATCTTTGATTTCATCAATGCCAACCTAAAGCACAATTTCAGGCCATCACAGTCAATCACAGTAGACGAGCAATTATTCCGATATAGAGGACACACAAAGCTTACCCAATATATGCCGTCCAAGCCAGCCAAGTATGGGATCAAACTTTGGTGGGCTTGTGATTCCGCAACATTGTACCCCCTAAATGGGCAAATATACTCGTACACTGAGAAGGTGGGTGGTGTGAGAGATGTAAATCAAGGCGAGAGAATTGTAAAACATCTGGTTGCTCCTTACAGAAATACGGGTAGAAATGTGACCATGTACAATTTTTTTACAACCCTTTCATTGGCTAATGAACTAGTTGATTAGAAAATGTTAGTTGTTGGAACCCTAAAGAAGTATAAACGCTATTTGCCTGATAAATACAAGGCCTCGAAAAGCCAAAAGGTTTTGTCCTCCGAGTTGTGCTCTTACGTCCCAAAGGAAGACAAATCAGTAGTCTTACTCTCAGCATTTCATCGTGGTAAGCCCGTTTCCGGACCAAAACAGAAACCGGATATAATCCACTACGGCAATCGTACTAAAGGTGGATTAGACACCATGGACAAAATGTTGAGCCAGTACACAACGAAAAGGAAAACATAGATGGCCGTTGGCTATGTTTTATAATTTGTTGGACACAGCAGCGCTTGCGGGTTACATAATTTACTCTATAAATAATCCATAAGGCACAGCAGCTGTGAAACAAAATCGGAGACGTAAGTTCTTGGAGAGATTAGGGGAGAACTTGTGCATCCCTCTTCTCAAAAAGAGCGCAAAAAATCCTAGAGTATTTGCTATAAGAAGTGCGATGGAGTGTATTTTAGGTCATTCGATTGGTGCATTCAATTTTGCTGATGGGACGTTTATTCCAGACGACGCCGACGCCGACGTCCAGACGACGCCGATTCCAGTATTCGCTTAGGACAAAAGGGTGCATGCTATATGTGTTACCAACTTAATGAAAAAAAGCGATCTACATGTCACGTCTGCGCCAAATGCAGAAAACCGATAAGCGTACAACACAGTCTGAACCATCGAAAAATATCGATTTCTTTCTACAATAAAACAAAAAACAGATAAATTTATTTTTTTATTTCTCGTATGACTTCAGAAGTTATAAATATGTGTATATGAAGAAATATTTTCTTTATCTAATTCGCCGTTTCATGATATTTCAGTGCCAAACTACGAAAATTCCAATACAAAATACTTGAAAAATACTGTAGATACGAGTATATATAGGAACATTCCTTAAATAATTTTTTTAACATATTCTGAAAGCTACAAAAAAGTAAGTCACTGAGCCGGGACGGCATCAACATATAATCAAAAGTCGCGGAAATATTGGAAAAAGAAAATTCAAATATATACTGTTCATGTGAAGGTTAATATAAATATGTAACTATGTGAATTACTAATGTAAAATTATTGTTGTTAGTGCTCTAAAAAGACTAAGTCTTACTTGTACTTAATGATTACTTAAATAAATAAATAAATAAAATAAAAATAAAGATGCGCATGCTTTGTGGACCGAAACCACCGTTTACTACCGCGATGCGAGCTATTGTTCTCCCCAAAGGGTGTCTTGCTTTGTCGCCTAGTTGTCACCTTGCCATTGGAGTTTCCTCAAGGTGTTCAGCTGTGTACAAGATTCGGTAATAAGCCAATGGTTAACAAATTGTCTTGAAGATATCCGGAACCAGCGCGGCATGGATGTCAAAATGGAATCGGATCACTATTTTACGCCTTGGAGCGGATTCTCAGGTATGGTAGTTTTAGGCTTCACAATGCGACGACATTAGACCGCCGTAAAATCCCGAACGATCAGAGCCTTCATCTCCAGCGAATCTTGGAGAGCACTGACGAAATGTGAAATGTGGAAAACGTTTCTGTGACTCTTGCAGAAAGTTTTCTCAAGAAATCACAGTAGATGGGCACCATCGAAAGCTCCAATTAGGGCATCTTCAGCAATAAAATGCAATTGTAAGCCCAACATCAGAGGCGAAAAGAGCTGTAGGGTAGCGTGAGGTACGACAAATGTAGCTTCTTTCCGGGTAAACAAAGGAAGGAACTAGTAGATCCGATAGGTGGACTGTCCACAAAATCATCAAAGAGATGTGTGGCCAATAATCCACTCAGTATCCAGTGAAAAGTGTAGATGGAGCATTGTTAACTAAAGATCAACCCAGGAGCTGGATTACTAAATCGTTCATGCCATATTGTCCACCGAGTGAACCGGCGACTATCTTCATCCAGTTCTGATAAAAAATCTGGAACACAAATCCTTTCGAATGACTGGAAAATGGGACTGATGATTGAAATCCAAAGAAAGACAATGTTTTTGAAACAGAGACATATCCATGTCTTACCTACGGTTGCAAGAACAACGGCTGTAGTACTTTGCGTATCATCATAGAACAGTGGAAAAATGGATCTTCATTCATTTGACTTGGTGTAATCATTCGACATTCTCAACTTTCGGAGAGCAATAACTGAATTTAGTTAGCATTCAAAAATTTGAGATAACAGTGCTATAATAAAGTTGAGCTTATTCAGCGCTTGTGTTGCCTCGGTACTTCTTTATGGGCGCCGTATGTAAAAGGTTACTTACAGTGTTTTCTAAGCTGCAGAGATTCATTCTTTAATACGATTAGATGTATCTTAAAGAGATGACGGAATCATATTTCTAACGACCAGCTTTTAATAAAAACCTATCGACATCATATGGAGAAGAAGGAAAGGTTGGTCAGTCACGTTTCGAATAAAATATGCGACGCAAAAAAATCTTCTTCCCTTACAAAGAGGAATAATAGTTGGCTGTCCTAAGTTAGCTTAGCGTGGGACAGTGAAGAACGAGGCAAGGTCTCTGAGAATGAATTTGAGAGAGCTAAAAGATGTTGCAGCTACACATTCATGATGGTGAGCAAGTGTTGTTGAATCTCTATGCCCCATTATGGCTTACAGAAACCAAATACCACTGTCAGGTGATTGTGCTCCTTGTTTTGATTTAAGCGATTATGATTGCAAAGGTTTCTTTTCTCATTCCGGTGATATCCGTTCCACATCATTTGTCTATTCAAGCAACTGTGCACCTCACTGGCATCTAAGTTATGCATAAACGTTAAATGCCTCTAATTCATACTTTTTTTTATAAATATTTTCTGTTAACTGTTATCTTAAGAGTCCTGCATTTAAATGTCATCGCAAGCTTGCAGAAATACGAGATGCCATCTCATTATTTTCTTTTCAACCAACCCCAGTGCTATTTAAAAAGCCACATCAATCAGAGTATTTATGTTATGTGAAAGTATCTCAAGTGTCTTAATGACTTTATTTGCAAACAATCTATTTGCTTACCGTCGGCAAAATTCAATTATTCCTGTTAACGATCATGGTGTGATTATTAACTTAATTACCCCCTATCGAGCATCCTCCAGGGCAACTAAACTACCCGCCTGTCCAGTCTATGGAACTCTTCGCTTCCACCCAATTACCGATCACTGCTATACATTTGTTCCTGTTCATTCCTTTTTTCATCGGTTCCCATTTAAAAGTGGATCACTTGGAGAGGAGTTCACACTGGATCCGAACGAATGGAATGCTGTCAATTCAGTCGAATTTTATTACATAACTTATGACAATCGTCGACAATCGTCTTGCAGTATCTTTTACTGTATCTATGAAGTAGCCCTCTACTGTGGTGGTGAGATTTAATTATGGGTCATTTTCTCCCGGGCACAATGACAAATATTTGATTGATAGGAGCACGGTGTGAATATCAATCGATTGTGGCGCAACAATTTCTCAACACCATCAATCAGAGAAAACTGTAAAATTTTTGAAATCAACATCCACATTGCGTGTGATTGCATCGCTATTTGCCATTAAAGACGAGCTATTTCCCAGTATTTGTACCCCTTGATTCTCCTTTATCTACAAAATCATTCACACAGTACAGTATCTTTATATGAAGTATCTCGAGTGTATTTATCTAAATTTCATATCAAATGAGGGGAGAAGCATAAATTGAAAGCCTTCTAGCGCTTAAATGCTAACATGCGCGTTCCAGTAATTTTATGACACGTGTACGTAGTCGAAGTTGACTTGATAGAGTCCCGTCCTATTCCGAATTCTTGTCACATAAACACGCGCACAATAATGGCGAATTGAGGCGATCTTATAAGTGGAGAATGAGCAAAGAATCACCAGTTGTTGGCTAGATACGAGTAAAGTGTGTCCTACATGAAATAATTACGAAAAATTAAATATTAATGACCTGCCTCAGGATTGCTTACCTTGTCCGGGTTTCTTTATAACAATTTTTTTTTTGTTTTTTTTTTCTTCTTCTCTGTCGGCCGTTGTACAGAGAAAACAGGCTCAAGAAGGAAATTGCGGATTCGTTTTGTTTGGGTTTTTTTTTTTCTGAAGCAATAATAGGAACGTGAAAACGTTTTACTAATCATAAATTGTAAGGTGTGCGGGGTGGAAAGAAGTATTGCGCAACATTGTTGACCAGCGGATATTTCTTGCTAACGCATGCGGTTTTATTTAATGAAAGGTAACAGAGTATGGGTAATTATTATATCGTGACGAGATGGTGATAATTTTTTTTGTTTCAAGTCAATTGGGACTTGCATTTTATTGAACGAAGTCAAATGTGTTTTTATTGTAACTTGAAGTGATATCCAAAAAGATTATGAAAATACCTACTCAAACAGTGTAATTCAGGTAATGTGTTACCGACGGCAGTATGACAAGTAAATAATAAAGCACTTAGTCTAAGAAAGGAATAAAATTGGGTTCAGGCAACTTGAAGAGCATGTCCCAGTTTTGCCATCACCATAACTGTAACAGTAATTTTCTCTTTTCTTCGGTTTCTTGAAAATCCTTAATGTAAAGTTCTTGGTATATTGTCACACAATTGGCGTTTCAATACTTTTCGAGCAGAGATGTGTTACTCCAGTTTTAAGGGTCAAGATTTTTGGAATTATTTCACCTTCAAATGAAACATTTGATATTGGTTTTTGGTGCCCGATATCATTGACCATTTTAGTCACAGTCCATATTCCGGCAGGTCTGCCTGAAGAGTCTTGCTTACCATCACAATCCACGGGGTAATATGTAGTTACTGAGAATTCTCCAAAGAACTGTCGCACCATTGCATATGTTAAACCAATTGTCGACGAAAGGCAAGTCTCACCTATCCGATGCTTGAATAAAAAATCTTGCAGAACGGAATTCCAACATTGTTCAAGAAAACTGAAAGTTTAACTTGGAATCCTTCAGGATAAGTCAAAATGCTGAAACAGAAATGACGGCGATAGATTAGTATAAGCAGAGCAACTTAAATTTCCGTAAGTGGGTTATAGGCTCCGGAATACCCAAACTCGTTTGCCCAAAGATCTCAGAAAGAGTCTTGTTATTCAGTTTGAAAGTTTTGGTTACGATTTACTAAGCCAATGCTGTTGTGAAGCAATAAAGAGCCTCGCATAAGTCTGGATTGGCCATGAACGATCCCTTTTTAAACTCTTCAGGAAAACTCTCCGTTTCCCAAGTTCTCTCAATGAGTGGGTTCAGGATGTTGCTGGCACTACTCGTAAGAGATCTGCTTTGTTGTTCTTCCGTAATTTGCTTCCGGTAAAAATTTCTTCTCTACTGGGTAGGTCATTGGGTGTTGAGTTCACTTCACTGGCAGAAGGCGGTTTAAAAGAGCAGAAAAGTGCTCCTTCCACCTTTTGAGCTGGCCTCCGTCCAAAACTAGCAGAGATCGGTATGTGTCTTGTGCTAGGTGCTGTTTAGACCATTGAACACCTGTGAGCTCTTTGGTACACTGTAAAAACCTACCAGCGGTCTCTTCTGCTTCTGTAGCCAATGCGTTGATATAGTTACGCTGATCACGTCGCACGCTACGGTTAACTTCTCTCATCTTCATGCGATACGCAGACTCTAGCTCGTTTCTCCCTGCTACTGGATTAGCTGCGAGAAAACGAGCTTTGGGGTGTTTTCGTTCTTCGATCCTAGCCCAAGTTTCTTGGAAAAACCAAGCACTGTTTGTTCCTTGCGACCGACCGACTATACTTTCAGCACCGGATATGAAGTCATTTTTCACAGCACACCAATATTTTTCCATGGAGGTGGGTTGTCTCGTGCTACTAATTGATCTCAATCCTTGTGAAAGGTGGTCCCTTAGCTGTTGGCGATCTTCGGGATTCTTTAATCTATCGGTAATAAACTTAGGCATTCGGGAATTTTCTTGGGATCTCCGAACTTCAGCTGTAGTCTTACCGTAGCAACCATCAGATGGTGGTCCCGCGCCATTCCGATGTCAGCACCCCATCTGTTACGAACGTCCTGGAGACTACTTCTCAATCGCCGGGTAATCGCGAAGTGATCAATTTGGTTGGAAGTTGCTTGTCTGTCCGTCGACACTGACTTTGTGGCACGTCTAGTGCTCAAACATGGTCCCTCCTATTACAAGAAGGTTGGCATTGCAAAAATCGACAAGACGCTCTCCCCTAAAATGCCAGAGTAAATTATTGACATTGCCAACCTTGGCATTCAAGTCTCCCATTACCATTATTATGTCTCTCCGTGGTATACTATTGTATCATAGGTAGAACTCAGCCGGTTATAAAAGGGCTCCTTCTCCTCGACAGGAGAGAGCTCCGTTGGGGTGTAACACTGTGTGATGGTGACGAGACGTACTCTACTCCGGAACCTGGCTTTAAAACCTGTTTTGGAAAGCAGCAATCCAATGCCTGATTCCCGATTGCTTTCAAGTGTTTTTCCGGAGTAGAGTAGTATAGTGTTATGAGTTGGAGATTTAAATTTTTTCGAGCCCAACCATCTAACTTCACTTCTCTAATTGGAGGAATCTGGCATTATGAGGACCTTCACTTCCGTTGTCGAGAAGCCTTTTCACATTCCAGAAACCAATCTTTGTCCGGGTACAATAACCAAATGTCGTCAACGTGTTATCATTCCTTATCCGAGGCGTAGTGTCGGTTTCGGTTTCGGTTTCGGTAGCGGTTTTGATTTCAGTTACGAAGAATGCTAACCTGCGTAACCTATCCTAGAAAGCTAGGCCTTTTACACTTATAATTTTAGCCTATTTACGTATGTATGGTATATAGGGATACGCAAATAGTTGCCCGGGGACCACTACGAGGAGGTAAAATAAGTACTTCATCGTAACTAATTGTTGCGCTACTGGCCCAGACCAAGTTCTAAGCAATCAATAGTTCCCCGACCAGGCACGATGCAGGTCGCCCAATGTACTGAATGAGTTGTTATAAAAAAGAATCATATTGAAAAATTTTCTTTATCGTAATTAAGCTATTTCTAATCAAGTACAATTACTTCAAGCTGGTCATAATGAGATGATAAAATATTATTCTCATAAGAAGTAGAAAATTGTAATATTGTAAATTACGTATTGCCAATTGTTATCTGCTAGGTGTTGAAAAAGAGTGCCACCAAACCTACCCGTATCATAGAGCTGTCTTATGTTATGAGGCAGTGAATTCTAGAAACGAATAGTATAACCGAAAAATTTGCAACTGCGTAACTTGATATGCAGTACCCGGTACAATTAAACTACAATAAATGAATGATTTGATTGCGATCAACTTAGCTTATCGTATAACTACTCGTATTGCGGCTGTTTGCTGGTTATTATCTTTAATAAATATTTAATTGTGCAGTAGTCCAAATATCTATCAAGTGTACAAAAAAGGATATTTTTGGTGTAGGCTGGTTCCAGGCCATATACGTAGCGTACAATATTATTGAAAGCAACATGAAGCCTGCTTTAAATAAGAGCACCAGTACAACAACAAAAAATCTTATAGCCGTACGTTATCAGGAGAATTATTAAGGTCTTCACCAACAGTAGCTCCTTGTTAACTGGTGTGAGGCTTTGAGATTGAGACAAATTTCTAAGGCAGCATTGGCACATTTCCCAGCTGGATTAGACGGAGACTGGTTGGAATGATACCATTTCTGTTTATGAATAAACATTTCGTTTTTGTCGAATTGAGTTGCAAGTAGTTTTCCTCTGCTCAGCATTGAATTCGCTTGCGGTCATGATTCAATTGTAATGTGGCGTGAACAATAAGGTTATTTTCAAAGACTAAAGAAAGCTGACCATCGTCAGGAAAAATGTGAAAATTGCAGCTCCTAATATAGGGACATCGTTTATAAAAATTGGAAATAACAATGGTCGCGGTGTTGCTCCCTGTGGAAAACCTGCTGAAATTTTAACAAAATCTGACCTAAAATTGTTAGCGAAAACCGCTTGTTTTCTTCCAACTAAATACGAGCGCATGAGATGACTGGATAATAAGGAGAACTTATAAAAGCTTTTGTTTTTTTTTTTTAATGAAGTAGAGCGCGCTCAGGAAGGAAATTAGGGACGGAAGAAAGATAGTTACCGATGTACGTTAGTTTTAAATGTCTGAATAATACAATGACTAGGAAAAAGAGAGCTCGGCAGGGCATTCCACAAGCGAGTTATTCGGCTTAGGAACGAATAAGGATATTTCACACTATGTCCGAAAGTAGGCTTGAGGGTATACTGATGAGCATTCATAGCGAGACAGCTGTTATGGTTGAAGGTTTGAAGGGGCGGGATGCTACTGGCGGTTTCCATGCAGCACTGATTGTGGAAATAGCCATAAAACAAAGTGATATACGAGACATTTCGCCAATGTTCGAGGGTGTCCATTGACTGTGTGGTATTAGCATCACCTATGAGTTTTATCTCACGATTTCGAATCTTAAGTGCAGAGATATTTCAGGCCCACCTGACCAGATGTGTGCATTGCACTTCAATTTTGGACGGATGAATGCCTTATTATATTGAGGCCAGATTAAAAGGGGTAAAATATTTCTTACGTCGCTTGAGGAAATCTATACATTTCGCAGCATTTTTGACGACATCGAATATGTGGTCATTCAGACGTAAGTTGTCATTGATACATATACCGAGAATGGAAAGCTTATCGGTTTCGACGATGTAAGTGCCATCCATGGATAAGGGCTGAGTGTTTAAATTTCGCTTTAACGACAGCAGGCAGCATTGTGTTTTGGAAGCATTCTCCAATTGATTATGCTGATAATATCAGAATTTAATGAGCTTATCATATGCTGGCGTTCCCGTTCTGCAGACTAAAAGCAGAAAGCAGAGAATACTGTCGTCAGCACAGGAATATATTGGATTAAAAGTAACAGATAAAAGATCATTGATGAAAATAAAAAAGAGTGTCGGAGACAAAACGGAGCCCTGGGGCACACCAGCATCTTATGAATATCAGACTTGAAACCATCCAAGACAACCTGAATTGAACATACCGAAAGGTAATTTCTAATCCATTGAAAAATAGAGTCATCGATCCCAAATGCTTTAGAAATATCAAGTGTAACTATTTTGCTTTCACCAGATTGATGTACACTTTGGTTCCACTTTTCGGTGAGACATGCCATTAAATCACCAATGGACCTGTTGCTATGAAAACCATATTGCCGGTCATTCAGAAGTTTCCGTGTTTCGAGATATTTCATGAGCTGACGATTTATCAGGGTTTCCATGACGTTTGGTGGTAAGTGTAATGGGTCTGTTGGAGGAGAGTGAAAATAATACGCCTTTCTTAGGGACGAGCTGGACAAATGCTGTTTTCCATCTACTCGGAAAGAGTCCTAAAGAGTAGAAATGATGAAAAAGTTTACGCAATGATTTTGCCAGAGTGGAAGAACAACTAATTAGGAGACGGGTAGATGTACGATCTGGACCAGCGGATTTGTGTATATTAGGATCTTGCTATTAGACGAGTGCGGAAGTGAATTCGTCCCATTGAAGATTCGACGCACTCAAGTGTAGGTGGGGACGAAGCACAATCTGGAAGTATTGAACTGGCTGCACATTTTGCGGCAGATTGGCCTTGTTTAAAGAGCTGACAGCGGGGAAGTTACTGCGAATGAGCGTTTGGATGGAGCATGAGGCAGAATTTCTGAGATTTTTGACAAACGACCGAAAGCTTTTACTACCTTTGCGACATTGTAATATTTTTTGCCTCAACTTTTGGTCATATTGAAATCTCATACTTAAGAAGGACGTTGAAATTATTCCTGGCTTGAAGGACCGAAAAAACATTTCTCTAACCCTGACAGCCTCTTTCTTTTGGTTTAATACTCTTCATCCGATGAGGGATAAAGCATCTCATTCCAAAGAGAATAGTGTCTGGGATCATATGTGGGTGGCCGTGGCTCAAGTGGTAGTGGATTGGCTTTCCAATCGGACGGTTCAGGGTTCAATACCAGCCGTGACCGAAAGACTTTTTTTTAGGCAACTAAAATCTCGTAAGATGTAAAGGTTGCCTAAATACAAAATCAGGTTCAATTTGCACCAATAACTTAGTCTTCCCATTAAATGTTGTATGGCACCCACGGAGCGAAATAACCACTGAGCCCAAATGTCTTTCTCCCTCTCATAACCAATTTTCCGAAACACGTGCTCCGGCATTTTAAGGGCAGTTATACGAGGTCGGATCAATAAGTCCGTGACTTTTGGATTAAAACACAGATTTTTTGATAAAAAAATAATTTTATTTTTCAACGTAGTCTCCCTTGAGCTCTATACACTTTGTCCAACGCTTCTCCAATTTTTTTATCCCTTCCAAAAAAAATTATTTGTCGAGGTCCTCAAAATAGGCCTTTGTTTGCGAGATGACTTCATCATTGGAGTCAAATCTTTTTCCACCAAGCCATTTCTTCAGGTTTGGGAACAAGAAGTAGTCGCTCGGAGCCAAATCTGGAGAATAGGGTGGATGAGGGAGCAATTCATAGCCCAATTCATGGATTTTTGCCATGGCAACTGCACATGCGTGCACCCTTGCATTGTCTTGGTGGAAAAGAACTTTTTTCTTGGTCAAATGAGGTCGTTTTTTTTTTCAAATCGTCATTGAATCGGTCCAATAAGTTGGCATAATATTCCCCATTGATTGTTCTTCCCTTTTGAAGGTAGCCAATGTAGATTATCCCGCGTGCATCCCAAAAAACAGTCGCCATAACTTTATTGGCTGACAAATCAACCTTGGCCTTCTTTGGCGCCGATTCACCCTTAGAAACCCACTGTTTTGACTGTTGTTTGTTTTCTGGTGTGTTGTGATGGATCCATGTTTCGTCCACGGTTACAAAACGGCGCAAAAACTCCTCCATATTGCGATTAAACAACGCCAAACCTTCCTGTGAAGTTGTTACACGATTGCGTTTGTGGTCGAATGTGAGCAAACGCGGCATCCATCTTGCGGAAAGCTTTCTCATGCCCAAGTGATCATTCAAAATTGAAACCACTGAGTCATGCGAGATCCCTACGGCTTCCACAATCTCTCGCACTTTCAATCTTCGGTCGGCCAACACCATATCGTGAATTTTTTCGATTGTTTCGGGTGTAGAGACCTCAACTGGGCGTCCAGGACGTTCGGCATCTTCAGTGCTTGTACGGCCACAACGAAATTCAGTAAACCACTTTTTTACCATTGAAATCGATGGTGCAGAGTCCCCATAGTCTTTATCAAGCTTAGCCTTGGTCTCGGTAATGGTTTTTTTTCGCAAGAAATAATGCTTAATAAGCACACGAAATTCACTTTTTTCCATTTTCTCCTCAAATTAGTGAGTAGTCTGATAAAAATAGCTGTCAAACACAAACTAACTGACGCAGCAAGTTTAAATTTTGACAGGAGTCAACTGACAGATGCCTGTTGACAGGAGCAGTGTTGCTGTTTCAGTAAAGAGGTCAGGAATTCACGGACTTATTGACCCGCCCTCGTACCATCCGAACCAATGGATTCGTG
This sequence comes from Volucella zonaria, assembly GCA_963966105.1. Lineage (NCBI taxonomy): Eukaryota > Metazoa > Arthropoda > Insecta > Diptera > Syrphidae > Volucella > Volucella zonaria. The sequence continues at coordinate 30,776,956 of OZ014534.1, forward strand.
TATATTTAAATCTGTGTACTCTTGCCACCACATTAAGTCGAAAGTGGACTCGTCCTTTAGAATGTTCGACAGACCTTATTATAGGTGGATATACATATGATATATTCTGGAAGCGTTGTGTTGGCTACGTGCATATTAGCCTTGCCCAAAGATCAGACACCTGGAATTCTATTACACGTGAACCTTGGAATGGAAACTTCTCAGCACCTTTGGGATATTGAAATAGTTTCTTACCTCGGGTTTTAGAATTCCACGCGTTGCACGTTTTAAGTTTTTCCGGCCTTCTCTGTTTGATTGGTTTTGCAAGAAAAATCGCTTCAGTGAGCCTAAACGGGAGCTTAACGGGAGCTTAACGGGAGATCATATCAACTTATCAAGGGGTGAAGTTATAAGCAAGTCCAGGGCGGTGTGACTATCAACGACACGCATTCGCGTTGGCTGGATCAAGTTATTTTCCACAGCAAAAATCTCAGTACAGCGTCCTTCGGGTGTTTTCTGTCCATATAGAATTTTGGGGCTATACCAAGAAAATGAATGCCAATATTTTACAAAATTTTGAAAGTAAAGTGCTAAGAGAAATTATCCGTGCGCCGTGGTACATAAGAAATGACGACTTACACCGAGACCTTAGCATTTCTACTATCGAATGCGAAACAAAAAAATTTCGTTACGAAATTCGACTAAACGAACATACTAACAATACAGTCCTACCAATTGTGGACGAGAGAAACCTCGAAACCTCCATCTCCAAAGGACAAAATCTTTAGACCTAACGCGATAAAATGAGACCGCTGTAAAAAGCGGAATGTGCAGCAGCTTTCATTGGAAAGGCATCTGCAAAAGGAGTCTGTTTTGTGGTAAAAAAACTACTTGATAAGTTGAAATTTATATGGTGGACAGATTACTGGTATTGATACCGTGGTATAGCAATACTGTGTTCCATACCACATGTCTGTCACTACAATACCACGTTAACAGCTAGTATCTCTCTAAACATATCTTGTATTGAGATTGGCAATTTTTTTGTGGTATACCACCTTCTTACTGAATACAGCGCCACTTTCTCTCTATTAGCGATTCTTCGTAGATTCTTTGACGATTCACAGCAAGAAATCACTGTGAAAGAGTATAGCATTGTATTTATACTATTTTATTCAAATGCGAAACAACACAAATTTACTACTCAACGCGAAAATCAGCTTGTATTATGAAATGCTGTCGGTCAAGGATTGTGGTATTCACTATCACCTTCTTCTCTCGTTTTGCATAACTCTTCTGTCCAGTCAACTCCCCCACAACTCTCGCATCGTACAACTTTCATAAAGCAAACTTTCACAAAATCAGTGACTATCTCAGTAGATCCCCCTTTAGCTTTCACAACCTAAGTACAAATGATGCCTTATCCATTTTTACAGGGAAATATTTAATTAATTTTCACTTTACGTTCCATTTTCCTGCCTTAAGACATCACCTACAATACCAGTCCTCCCTAGTATAATCGCAATCTTCGTTCCTTACGAAATAAGAGAAACTAATTAAGGGCTATTTTCCTTTGTATCCGATCCTTTTAAGACTATTCCAACTATCTTGGTGCTTATCTTCATTTCACCGAACTTTACGATTCACTCTATCAGTGCTATCTTAACAATGCGTAAGCCAACCTTATAAACAACCCTAAGTCCTTTTTCTAATTTGTTAACTACACAAGAAACCCCGTTGTTACTCTCCTTCCCTCTCTTTCAACAACAAGTCTTCAACCGATCCACTCACCGTTGCCAACCTATTTACCACCTTTTTTAAACAATCCTTCACCAATGACTCCTTTGTGGCCTCCATATTTCTTAAAAAAATTATCTTCCTCTCCTTCCCTTGACGTTTCTAATCTCTTTCGTCTATCCTTTTCACAAGGAGAATTTCCTCAGGCTTGGAAAACCTCCCTCATTACCCCAATTCACAAAAAAGAATCAAAGAACGAATTAACAAATTATCGTCCAATCGCTAAGCTCTCCCATATACCCAAACTCTTCGAAAGTATTTTGTATGAAGCTCTAACCTTCCAGTGCAAATCACTTATTTCCCCTAGACATCGTGGCTTCCTGAAGGGTGGGTCAACACCACAAGTCTCGTTGAATTCGTATTCTTTGTCCTCTCTGCCCCAGAGAATGGCAACGAAGTCCATGTACAATTGTTGCAACCCATCTTAGCAAGACCTTCGATAAAATCTCACATCGATTCTAGCCCATACTGTTGAAATTGATATCCTTTTACCTCGAAACCGTTTTAACTGTGTTCGTTTGAAGTCAGACCACACGACTTCATTTTTGACCACCTCTGGAGTTCCAGAAGGCAGCCATCTCAGTCAATAAATTATCTCGATAAGATCATCAAGCACTTATCTGTCTCCGACGATACCAAATTTTCCAAAACCATTTACTCTCCCCACGAGTCCTTCCTCCGTTAACAAGACCTTGATAATTTTTCCAAAAATTGTTTGGATCTTAATATCCCTAAATGCCAATTCATCACGTTGTCACATAAGCAGCACCAATCTCCTCCCCGTCTCTACCTTCCCAACAACCAACCTATCTCCTCCGTTCAAACTCTTCGCGACATTGGCATTTTGTGTGATAGGGAGCTGAACTTCCGTTTACGTATGGATGGGATAATCCTTAAAACCAACTCTGTACTAGGTTTTGTTAAACGGTGGTCCAAACCCATTCGTGACCAGGTCCCTCTATATTACCTTTGTTCGCCACCTCCTAGAGTACGCCAGTCAAGTGTGGTCCCCATATCATCTTATTCATATCTCGAGAATCGAGATTTGCTCTTCGATGCTTGCTCTGAGACAATCCTTTTATTCTACCCCCATCAAAACCGTCACAACCTTATTTACTTAAACACGCTTGAGGAACGCAGAGATGCAGCCGACTTTCTCTTCATTCATCGACTTCTTTCAGGTCACGTTGAATGCGCGTCCCTTCACAACTCTATTTTCGTCAACACTAACCATCGTAATCTACGTACCCCTCGTCTCTTCTATCTACCAACCCACAATACCTCCTATGACGCGAACGAAGCAATCCCCTGTATGCTACGAAAAACCAATTCAAATCCTACCGTCTTTGACTTCCACCTATCTCCAATTCGGTCTGTTTCACCACTCCAATCAACCTTAGTTTTAAGTGTAAGTTTAATTTGAAGTTATGGCTTGTATTAAGCCGAATAAATGGGGCTTTCGCCCCCACCAAAATTAAATTAAATTAAATTGAAAACACCGTAGTTTGTCTGCCCCCACTTTAATTGCGGTTACAAAAACCGTAGGTAACAAAAATATCGTAGGGAAATGCTTTTAGAGTTTTTTATGTTACGGAATAAAGCAAATGCGACTAAAACTCTTTGGACAAACTTGCAAGAGTTGGGTGCCAGACGTAACCTAAATCCCGAGGTAGATCAGGTTGATCTCGACAAATTAAGTAAAGAATTCGCTAAGGCTCAAACGACTTTGGGCTTTCGTCCACAACACTTCCAAACTTCACTTGCTAGCTATTTTGAATCCTGCAGAGTGTAGTAAACGGATGTTGTTAAAGCTATATTGAAAATAAAATCTATTGCTGTTGATATCGACAACATCCTTTTTTTCTCTCTCCCAGTAATAACATACATCTTCAACTAAGTATATTGCAACAACATCTATTTTTCCGAGTGCTTATCAGTCGGGATTCCGAAACCACTTCAGCTGCATGTATTTGACGAGACATGTGAGTTACAATTGATAAGAAATTAGTTATACTCCTTGCACTATAAGATTTTTCTAATGTAGACAATGTAGACCCTGTTCCAATCCGGAATCCAGTTTCATATGGTTAAAATTCCTTTTCCACTACTGCTTTATTTACAGAAGCCACAAACTGGACAGCAATTCGACCTCTAACCAGTTTGATGCGTTGTCTGACTCCATACAAAGAATTGTATCCATGTATCCTCTTACTGAAATCGTCATTACGGGCTATTTCAATATACGCAATTCTGGGTGGCTTCGACATTCTACACCCGAAGGACGTTTTGCTGAGATCTTCGCTGCGGAAAATAACTTGATCCAACTTGTAACTGAGAATACCAGACATTTATAGTCATGCCGCCAACCCCCTGAACTTGTTTTTAACTTCTCACCCTCATCGGGCTTGTCGCCGGACCATTGTGTCATATCAGCTAATTTTTCGTACACCCACCAAAGCCCATTATTGGAGCGGACTTAAAGCTTTTTAGAACTTTTAACCGGCTGTAATTCTTGCTCGATAACGACGTGGATGCTGCTGGAGATGTCTTTTTTTTTATTCTATTTTAAAGAACTTAACACTCAATAGGGTACGATGGAAACAGCAACACTGCTCCTGTCAACAGGCATCTGTCAGTTGACTCCTGTCAAAATTTAAACTTGCTGCGTCAGTTAGTTTGTGTTTGACAGCTATTTTTATCAGACTACTCACTAATTTGAGGAGAAAATGGAAAAATGTGAATTTCGTGTGCTTATTAAGCATTATTTCTTGCGAAAAAAAAACATTACCGAGACCAAGGCTAAGCTTGATAAATACTATGGGGACTCTGCACCATCGATTTCAATGGTAAAAAAGTGGTTTACTGAATTTCGTTGTGGCCGTACAAGCACTGAAGATGCCGAACGTCCTGGACGCCCAGTTGAGGTCTCTACACCCGAAACAATCGAAAAAATTCACGATATGGTGTTGGCCAACCGAAGATTGAAAGTGCGAGAGATTGTGGAAGCCGTAGGGATCTCGCATGACTCAGTGGTTTCAATTTTGAATGATCACTTGGGCATGAGAAAGCTTTCCGCAAGATGGATGCCGCGTTTGCTCACAGTCGACCACAAACGCAATCGTGTAACAACTTCACAGGAAGGTTTGGCGTTGTTTAATCGCAATATGGAGGAGTTTTTGCGCCGTTTTGTAACCGTGGACGAAACATGGATCCATCACAACACACCAGAGAACAAACAACAGTCAAAACAGTGGGTTTCTAAGGGTGAATCGGCGCCAAAGAAGGCCAAGGTGGGTTTGTCAGCCAATAAAGTTATGGCGACTGTTTTTTGGGATGCACGCGGGATAATCCACATTGACTACCTTCAAAAGGGAAGAACAATCAATGGGGAATATTATGCCAACTTATTGGACCGATTCAATGACGATTTGAAAAAAAAACGACCTCATTTGGCCAAGAAAAAAGTTCTTTTCCACCAAGACAATGCAAGGGTGCACACATGTGCAGTTGCCATGGCAAAAATCCATGAATTGGGCTATGAATTGCTCCCTCATCCACCCTATTCTCCAGATTTGGCTCCGAGCGACTACTTCTTGTTCCCAAACCTGAAGAAATGGCTTGGTGGAAAAAGATTTGACTCCAATGATGAAGTCATCTCGCAAACAAAGGCCTATTTTGAGGACCTCGACAAATCATTTTTTTTTGGAAGGGATAAAAAAATTGGAGAAGCGTTGGACAAAGTGTATAGAGCTCAAGGGAGACTACGTTACAAAATAAAATTATTTTTTTATCAAAAAATCTATGTTTTAATCCAAAAGTCAAAGGACTTATTGACCCGCCCTCGTATATCTTCCCTTCTTTTAAGACAATGTTATTTCATGCTAGAAAAACCACCGTTTAAGCTTTTCCACCAACACTAGTCTTTCGGACTTTTTCCGAGTAGAATTTATCCAACGCGTTCTTAATAAAGGCGAATCTTCTTCTCCTTCCTCCTACAAATCCATTGTACCTACGTTCCTTCTCACCAAGGTCATGAAAAAGCTGATAAACCGTCACCTCCTGCAGTACGAGTATATTGAAATACGAAAACAATTTTCGTAGTATGCCTCATTTTATGGCATGCCTCAACGGAAAGTGAAACCAATATCTATACCGATCAGGCCAAAGCAAAATAATTGCACTGTATTGCACAGAGTTTGGCATCAGATTCTTTCATGGAAAATGCAGATCAAAAAAGAATATTAACTAACGTTTTCCCAAATTTTTTCTCTCTCGTTTTATGAATACACATGACTCTTGGTAACAACTAAAATCAAAAGTACTATAAATACCCTCGTTTGTACAGAAGCAGTTCTAGAAATTCACAAATAGGCCAATATTTGAATTTATCTCAACTCAATGTCACTTAGGTCTACCTGTATGCATACCTCGATATACTGTCCTTTGATTATGTAACGCAGAATAATGCAAAGCATTCTTTTTTTTTGGAATTGAGTACTTTTCCAAGTTCACGTATTCCTACCGCAGGACTTTCTACAGTCCCACGGCAAGGAGTCATTCCCTACCAAAGAGGGGTAAATGCAATCAGCAAACGCTTTCCATATAAAGGACTTCGACTAAAGTACTTATTTGGCGTTTCGCCAGAATCGTCACCTATCTTACGACAACGGAGTCTATCGAACCAAAGACTCGTACACCTGTACCACCAAGGAGACGGGCCAGAAGCACGACTAGTGCAAGAGAGTGCACATAGCATGCGGCCATGTGCCATGTGCCTAACATGCCATACGCAGTCATCGATGACTATAATAGTGGCAATCGATGACACCTTGCCGCCCTCTATTCCATTTGACAGGCTATTTGGCTGCGGCTAACTGGATACATTCTGCCTGGCTAAGGTAGGCAGAAGCTCGACTTCAGTAGAATATTGTGGGCATCTATTGTGCCGTCATCTTTCGCAAAAATAATACAAATTGCAGTTTTCTATATTTGTCGCGACGGCTTTTCAGTTGCTATAATCTCTGTGTCCAGTGAATTACAATATCCCAATTACCATGCGGAATTATTCAGACGGTTGAATCTTGAATCTGGCCGGGACTGTGATCTGGTGGAGGAGGGCATACATACACTGTGCATTGTGTATAAATTTAGTGCTGGACCTTCATGGAAATGAGCGTGCGTGCATGGTTTTGCTTGATTTTGTTTAAGGCGCTTCTTACGACCATTTTAGGGGGGGTGCGATGCGCAACGCATTTCTAGACGAATGTTCCAATCACTTTTATAATCAATTTCGTAATTTAAATAGTAAAAAGGAATTTTAACTGAATACATCACAGGTGGCATGGATAATATTTTAATCGTAAGCTTGAATACATAGTTCAGTGGAAGGACATGCAAATTTAATTCCTTTGCATTTGCAGGAATGCAAAGAGAACGGGTAATGAGCTGCTGAGCTAGGAAACGCTGTCGACTTCGAAAGCACCTTCTGACACTTTTGTGAAACGCAGAGAGAAGGGAAAAATGTCCATAAGACAATATCTAATGCTGATAAGCACTCTCTATTAACATTTGTGACTTCCGCTTCAAAAAAGGAATCAGACATTAGCATCGTCTAACAATTGTGAATGAGAAACCATGCGTTTATGGGACGAATTTATGATTTCAAATGCTATAAAATTCAGAATTCAATAGCATTAATATCCAGATACCAGTTTCCAGTTTTATACAGTTAGATAACTTAGGTTAGTCTTTTAATGTATGCATCACCTAGAATGAAGTGTTTATTTGGTTATATCTCCTTGTATCATCGCCTTCTGAGGTGCTGTGAACTTTTCAAATTTAGCAGTGCATTAAGTGCAATATAATGAATACAAGTTCTAGATGAGTACCTGTCAAGTTGTACCTGTACCTGAAAGTTGTTACCCACTTTTGACAAGGTCAATGATTCCAGAGTGAGAGAAGAAAAATTCCTGGGTTTTCCTGATTTCTTTAGAAATGCATTTGGTGCAGCTCGCACTTAGACTCTGATTTTACTGCCATGGATGACAATGACCACCAACTTTCCCAGTCCGCTTTCTGTGTGAATTTGTTTTCAACAGATCCAGACCCAGGAAAGATGTGTAGTCGAATCAAAAGTGGATTTAGCCACTCCTGGATCTTGGTATTTCTTCTTTAAAGACAAAACTCTATTGCACTTACACACCATTGAAATGGGATCCGAGAAGGTATACGAATAACACAGCAACTCCACCGACATTCCCGGAAAACACGGCACAATCAATTGTCAGGACACTTTTTCTGAGAAAAAATTGATTCACCTTAACATAAACAGTAGCTGAAGATAATACTCTTAGCCTCAAAAGATGACGTTCTAGAAGCCCTGACAATAATAAAAAGCAGCAAGGCGGACGGAATGGACACATTTAGGACCGAGATAAAGGGAGCTATCGAAGCCAGTCAGACTTCTTCACGCGCCTCCTGACGACATGCCTTAAGTAATGCTTCCTTTAATTGCAGTGGAATAGCAAAAACTTGTCATTATCCGAAAGGGTAAGAGCCGCTGTTTATACCGGACACATTAGGAAATTAATCCAAATATTTAGTACGCGCAAGATTAGAGCTAGACACAAAAAGGCATTCGGGCCTGTTAAACCGTTAGTTTGGCCATATATACTTCCAAATAGTTCCAGCATAAATTAACAACAGTTCCAAACTAAATTAACAACAATAGTAGTTAGCTAACATTAACTGGAAGAGAATAAATAGTGGTCACTCTATAACCAGTAGAACGTTATGTTCTGAGTTAGTGTTGAATGATAATTAAATTTTATTTAAATAATAAAATACGAATCTGATGTGGGGTGACTTAAAACGAATGTGTAAAATAAAACAATTCAAGTATGTTGGTACAATCCAGATTACAATAATAAAATTTATAAAAGGATGAATTCAAAAACAAAGAACAAATTTCCAAAAACCAAGGAAGAAAAACAGTACAAAAACGTTAACCTTAAGGTATTTATTTAATGTAAAAGATATTACTTGTGCTGAAAATCATTATTTGACTCGTAACAAGGCTTCTATGCTTGCAAGATCAATGGTAAATAACCAGTCTTTTACTTTTATAAGGAATAAGTGAAAGTTATAAGTAATTCAGTTTATTGAAATAAGTTGGAGCTGTAATGGTGTAAAAATGCCTAACATGAGTTCCATGTGCAATCGGTATGTTAACAAGAGCCAAATCATTTATGCTTAAGCTATAAATTTGTGAGTTTCTATTGGGAATGTTACCACTTCGCTTGAAAAACTCCCTGAGTACTTTAAAGGTATACAAATGTCTAAGCGGTAAAATTCGAAGTTTTTTTGAACAAGGGCCAGGTATGACTGAAACGATTACAATTAGAAACAATGCGAATTAAATGTTTTTGTGCCACCAATAAAGGTCCCAGCGTAGTAGAGTACGATCCTCCCCAGCAAGTGGCCGTAGTAGATTTGAGTTTTTTTTTTCTTTTATAATCAGGGCACACTCAAGTGGTTTTTGTACGCTTAAAATGTTCGTACACAGCGCGGGCGAAGTAAATTTAGGGAGGAAGGAAAGACAGGTACCGATGTACGTTGGTTTTAAATATATGAATGTTATAATGACTAGGAAACACAGAGATAGGCAGGGTGTTACATAAGCAATTTGTACCGGTTAGGAAAGAATCACGCTATTTTAGAGTACGTCCGAAAATTGGCTTGAGGGTATACTGATGAGCATGCATAGCGAGACGGGTGAAAGTTTGAATGGGTGGAATGCTACTAGCGATTTCAATGAAGCACTCCTGGTGGAAATAGCGATAAAACAAAGTGAGACAGGAGATATTAAGTCGGTGTTCGAGGGTGTCAATTGATTCACTGATATTAGTATCACCAATGAGTTTTATCGCACTGTTTTGAATCCTATCTAGCAGGTGCAGAGATGTTTTAGGAGCACCTCACCAGATGTGGGCATTGTACTCCAATTTTGGGGAGATGAATGCCTTATATCTTGCGCCCAGATCAGAGGACGTAAAATATTACATCGCTTGAGGAAATCTAGACATTTCGCAGCATTTTTGGCGACATTGAATATGTGGTCATTTCAACGTAAGTTGTCAATGACACTCATACCCAGAATGGAAAATTTATTGGTTTCGACGATGAGAGTGCCATTCATGGATAATGGCTCTGTATTTGAATTTCACTTTAATGACAGCAGACAGCATTGAGTTTAGGAAGCATTAAATTCCACTCGGTTGATAGTTCCCCAATTAGTTATGCTGTTAATATCGGAATTTAATGAGCTTAACATACGCTGCTGTTCTCGTTCTACAGCCGAAGAACAGGAGCGTGAGTCCGGGAACGAGTCCGGAAAGCAGAGAGTACTGTCATCAGCAAAGGAATATCTTGGATTAGAAGTAGCAGACAAGAGATCATTAATGACAATTAAAAAGAGTGTCGGGGACAAAACGGAGCCCTGGTGTACACCAGCATTTATTTTGTGAATATCAGACTTGAAGCCGTCCAAAACATCGAGGGTCATCGATTCCAAAAGCACGCATTTTCGACAAAAGACCCTGATGACAAACTCTGTCAAATGCCTTAGAAATATCAAGTGCAACTATCCTGCTTTCGCCAGATTGATGTACGCTTTGGTTCCACTTGCCATCAAATCACCAGTGGACCTGTTGCTACAAAAACCATATTGCCGGCCATTGAGAAGTTTTCGTGTTTCAAGATATTTCATGAGCTGACGGTTTATCAGCGTTTCCATGACCTTGGAGAGAAGGGACGTAAGTTCTGTGGGTCTGTAGGAGGAGAGAGGAGAAGATTCGCCTTTTTTACTGTTTTCCATCTGCTCGAAAAGAGTCCTAAAGAGTAGGATTAATGAAAAAGCTTTTGCAGTGGTTTTGCCAACGAGGAAGAACATGGGGGATATACCATCTGGACCAGCGGATTTGTGAATGTAAAGATCTTTAAGTACTCTTGCTACTACACGAGTACGAAAGTGGATTCGTCCTATTGTAGATTCGACGCACTCAAGTGTAGGCGGGAACAAAGCACAATCTGGGAGTGTTGAGCTAGCCGCAAAGTGTACAGCAAGCAGATTGGCCTTGTCCAAAGTGCTGACAGCTGAAATGTCATTGTAAATGAACGTTGGGATGGAGAATGAGGCAGAATTTCTAATGTTTTTGACGAATGACCAAACATTTTTACTGCCTTTGGGACGCTGCAGTATTTTTTGTTAGAACTGTCTCAGAATAATATGGTTTGATGAGGTATAGTTTAAGAATCACCAGCATCATATGGGATTTTACTATTCGGATGTGATCATTCCAGCTCAAGTTATGATCGATTATAACTCCAAGGTACTTAAAATTGTTAACTGTCTCGATGTAGAGCATTGAGTGAGATCGGAAAAATTGTTAATTCCACGTGTGTGTATAGGTAAGCTGAACCTTTCACAATCATATGCTTGAAAGCTTAGGTTGAAATCATTTAAAACATTTCTTAGTATATTTATAGAGATCAGCTTCGTTTTCTTACTGATAAGTAGCTTTTGAGCAGCAAGCCAAAGTCTCAGAATCTCTAAGTCTTCTCCAATCCTTGCTATGCATTCAACGAGGGTTTGATACTGATATGTAAAAGCTATATCGTCAGCAAATGCAGAAGCTATGCCATTAAATTCCTGAATGAATAGAGAATTTATGTAGATTAGAAATAGAATAGGCCCAAGTACATAACCCTGTGGGACACCATTACTTAAAACACGAGAGTTGCTGAAGGCTTCATTGATACTAACTATTTGTTTTCTGTCTTTTGAATACGTTTTGAACCATTCATATATTACTCCTCTAAAGCCAGCATTATATAACTTGTCTAATAACAGCTCATAGTCGACCATGTCGAAGGCTTCCGTCATGTCAATAAGCAGGGCCATACTTGAGTTTTTATTGTTTATACATCATACAACTGGCTAGACAACCTAAGGATAGCATCTTCTATTGACATACCACTCCTAAAACCAATTTGATTATCTGAGAAAAAGTGATTATGATCTAAAAACGACAGAATGCGGAATTTAATCAGTTTCATAATCAGTTTGGCAAAGGCTGGAAACAGAGATATAGGTATATGTTATTGGGTCTACAAGTAAGTTTCCAGCGTTTTTTTCCAAAATTTGAAGTTTTATTATGAAAACATAGTTACAATGCTTTATTCAAAGTATCGTCCATAGGAAGCTACAACTTTCCCCCATCTTTCTGGCAATTTATGAATTCCGGACCAAAAAAATTTCTCGTCTTTCGAGCCCAAGAACGTATCGAGCCAATTTTTGATTTCCTCTACTGAGCTGAAGCGTATTCCCGTAAGAGCGTTCTGCATCGAACGAAACAAGTCAGATGGTGCCAAGGCTGAACTGTAAGGCGGGTGAGGCAGAAATTCCCATCCACTATTTTCCAAATAGTTTTTCACCGAAACCGCAACATGTGGCCGAACGTTGTCGTGATGAAAAATGACGGACTCATGCCTGGTCTCATATTCTGGCCGTTTTTCTTTTAATGCCCGCTTCAAACGAATTAGTTGGGTTCGATATAATGGTCCTTTGATGGTTTCACCACTCGGAAGCAGTTCGTAGTATACGACACCCTTTTGATCCCACCATATGCAGAGCATGACCTTATTCACGTGAATATTTCGTTTCGGCGTCGATTGGGCGGGCTCGCCGGGCTTTGTATACGATTTTCTGCGTTAAGGATTATCATAATAAATCCATTTCTCATCACCAGTGACAATACGATGCAAAAATGATTTATTTTTATATCGCTGCAGTAACATTTCGGACATGCACAATCGCCGTTCGCCGTCTCTTGGCTTCAATTCGTACGGCACCCAGTTTCCAACCTTTTGAATGAATCCCAGTGCTTTTAGGCGCAGGGAAACGGCTTGTTGCGTGACGCCCAATGATGCAACAAGTTCTTCTTGAATCTGAGACGGATCCTCATCCAGCGCGCAATTCCTCGTCTTCAAAACTTTTCGACTTTCCGGGGCGATCTTTGTCTTCAACTCTAAAATCACCACTTTTGAACAGTTTGAACCACTCGCGGCATGTCGATTAATCAATACATTCCGCCCCATAAGTTTCCGAAAGCAAACGATAGGTCTCAGCCGCACTTTTCTTCATATTAAAGAATAAAATCAGCGCTTCCCGCAAATGACGTTTATTTGGTTGGAAACTTGCCATGATTTTGCTCGATAAAATGTACGACACCGATAGAACTGCTCAAATATAACGCTGCAAAGTTGTTGACAGATACAAAACCTACAAATAAAACACATGGGGTCTGACATTTCTGCCCGGGATCCACTGGTGGCGCCATCTCTGACAAACGCTGGAAACTTACTTGTAGACCCAATATAATTAGAAACATTTCTCCTATTGCCTTTTTTAAAAAGAGGAATTATTTCAGCATTTTAAAGGGATTGTGGAAAACAGCCATTATTCACACTTAGGTTAAACAAGTAATACAGGATGTTGACCACATACGAAGCAATTTTTTTTAGTCATAACATATACTTGTTACGCCGTCACTAGTGTGAAGAATTTTTGTTCTTCAAAGACATTATTATTTTGTAGAGTTTAACCGAAGAAATCGCATTAAACACAGGGCTGTTTGCTTGTATGTTATCAGGAATTAAATCTGAGGATAACGTACAGCTGCAAGAATTACAAGGTACAATTGACGGCTTTAAATTTTCGGTTATTTCAGTAATACGAGGGGCGTTCAAACTATTCTCGGTATCGGGGTGAAGCTGTGATTGTATATATAAATTGACTTATTTATCAAGTAATACTATTATTTTAGTGCATTCATGTACAATTTCATATAAATGTGATTATTAATTCGCGTTTTATCTCTAGTTAAACAGAATCATAATGGCAACTGAGACGATGATGGTGAAAATTGAGCATCGCGCTGTAATTAAATTTCTCACTAAGCAAGGAAAAAGTCAAACAACTATTCATGAAGAGATGGTGGCTGTTTACCAGGGTTCCGCACCTTCATTATCAACTGTGCAAAAGTGGTCAAGTGAGTTCAAGAGAGGCAGAGAGAGCATTGAAGACGACCCCCGCTCCGGCGCCCCGGCTACTGCTTGTACGGGAGAAAGCATCAAAGAAGTCGAAAAACTTGTTCTTGAGGATGCCCGAATAAAGGTGAAAATGATGGCAGAGATCACCAAGCTTTCAATTGGTACCATTCACACCATTCTTCATGACCATCTTAACCTTTCAAAGGTCAGTGTAAGGTGGGTGCCACGAATGCTCACAGCGCCTCAGAAAAAAGTGAGAATCGCATGCTGTAGAGAGCTTTTGGAGATGTGTAGTGAGAACGCGGACGGTGTTATGGATCGAATTGTTACTGGGGACGAAACATGGGTCCACCACTATGACCCTGAAAGCAAACAAGAGTCCATGCAGTGGCATAAAAAAGGAACAGACCCCCCGAAGAAGTTCAAAGTCACTCCGTCTGCCGGGAAGCTCATGGCCACAGTTTTTTGGGACTCAAAGGGAATCTTGCTCATTGAGTACAAAAAAAAAGGTGAAACCATCAACGCCACATCCTACGGTTCCACTTTGCATAATTTGCGGGAGGAAATTAAAAAGAAAAGACGGGGTAAACTCGCAGCGGGTGTGTTGCTTCTTCATGACAACGCTCCTGTTCACACGGCGCGAGTTTCTAAGGCTGCTGCGCGAGAGCGTGGTTTCGAAGAAATCCAACACCCACCCTATAGTCCAGACCTTGCCCCTAGTGATTATTTCCTGTTTCCGGATTTGAAAAAATGTCTTCGTGGAAAAAGATTTTCGGATGATGAAGAACTCAAGTCGGCAATAAATGGAGGAGGAGGAAATTTATTTTTTTGAGGGTTTAAGAAAGCTTATCTCAAGATGTAACAAATGCATTGATGTTAGGGGAGATTATATTGAAAAATAAAAACAATTTAAATTGAATTCGCATTTTCCTTCATATCGATACCGAGAATATATTGAACGCCCCTCGTAAATCATTAAATTTATTAGAGATGCTGGTAGCATCTTTCGGACATCTAAAATGCTTAAGTAGTGCTTTACGTCGATCGCAACATGATCAATCTGGTTGACAGTTTGCTGATCTGGTATCTACCATGTTGCCTTGTGAATATATAGGTGTATACGGTTTGTTTGATATAGTAACATTACGTCCCGCAGCGAAATCGATTAGCCTATGTCTGTTTCCAAACTTGGTGCAGTGTAGGCTATGTCTTCTGATTGTGCAACCAAATATGTCCTCCTTTCCAATTTTGGCATTAAAGTCACCTAGGACGATTTTAATGTCATACATCGGACATTGCTCGTAGGTTTTGTCGAGGAGCTTGTAAAAACGTTCTTTGGTACATCGTTCTTTTCCTCTGTTGGGTCGTGAGCACATATGAGGCTGATGTTAGCGAATATACCTATGATACGGATTGTTACAGGGAGTTCACTCACGTGTCGAAAGCTCAAGACTTCTTGCCTAAGTCTGCCGCTTACAATAAATCCGCATCCAAATAGACGCTGCTTAAGTTCCCTGTAGCAATCACCGTAGTAAAGATCATCTCTCTTCTGCCCGGCCCACCCTACTGCACTTCCTGAACGGGGGTGATATCTGCTTTATAGCAGTCTAGGGTCTCCGTTAATTGTTCGGCTGCACGCGGCCTGTTCAAGGTCAGAACATTCATATAACACAAAGGCGTTGAGGAGATTTCTATCTCTTTAGTTGGCGTAGTTTTACGATCTCCTTTTAGAAGATCAAGCAAACAATCCTTGAGATTCCCTTTTTGAGATATACTTTCAATCAACACGGGACTGTCTGGAGAATTTTTAAAAGTGATCAACAATGATTTTGGCACGGGTGCAATAATATTTAATGTGTTGGCACGTATGCAATTCTATCGCAGTGGATGAGTATCTGAAATATCTACATTTAGATGGAAAAATCTAGATTTCATTCTCACAGCTAAATTCTGAGTGCATAACTCTTAAACTTTACCTTGAGTTAACGATTCGAAATCCCAAGGACGTGAATGTTTACTCGATGACTACTTAGACAGATGTTCAGACACAGTACCGATCCTGTCGGTTGTTGTTCTACAAGCACAGCCAATAATAAAGTCTAAACTACTACATCCTCTTATCAAGCAAGGATGACTGAGTGGGAAAACTAGAGAGGAATTTGGTTCCTCCTTTGTAGCGTTCAACAAAAGCAATATACTACTTATGGTTCGAGCTAAGACCTTTTGACTTATATTAAGGACTTTTTGACTGAATTGGAACTTGTAGGCCTATAGGTGATACAATCCGACGGGAATATTGCTTATCCCAAACTTACATGACGTAAAGTAGAATAGAACAAAAGAAGAATCGACCACATTGGAAAAGAAGTAAGTTGAAACGCTTTATAAAGAGTTACACACAATAGGCCTTGATGATGCTGTAACCTCCATGTCAGGTCACACGACATACGAATTTATCCTGAATGGATGTTTATATATTGACCTGTAAGCATAAAATCAGAAAGCGGTAAAACCGATTAAATTACTCATTCAAATATCATCGAATTGTTTATGGTACTTCTACTGAACAATTAGAGTCTATGCAGGGATTATGCACTTATATAAGCCTAAGTCGGCTAAGGCTGCTGAGAATCCCTTACTCCACTAATCTGCTAGAAATGGACATTCTATAAGTCTGGGGCACGTAGTTATATTAATCCATATACTCATAAAGCTCTTCAAATCCAGTCTGTCCATGGTTTTCACCTAATCTATTATTTAAATCCCGTTCTTCCTCTTTAGATTTCAGTTATCCCATCGAAGAATTTATTCTAATAACTACTACGGATTGGCATGTTATCGGAAATGAACCTCATTTCCCTAAACGTTTGTTAAAAGCTTTATGGGAACACAAGCATAGTACGAGTATATGAGAAATCTTCAATGCTTCACATGAGCACCGAGAATGGAATTCACATCACCACATACTTCCTGTCATTAGCTACTTCATCGATGGGCACGTAAACATACGATGCGTCAAGAAATTGTTAAACTTATACAACTGTCTTGAGTTTAAACGTGCAGATGCTTTGACAGATTTATCTCGAAAGTAAAACCCCTTACCCAACACATCCCTAATTCAAGTATATCCAAGAAAATCCCTAAACCGACAGGAGGGACGAAACAAAAATCAGCATACCAAACAATTTAGGCACACTTTTCGGGTACGCCACCTATCAGGTCAGCCGCATCCACTCACGTTAGACCCTCCGCATTCTGCTGCAGCGTATAAATCCCATGAAAGCCGACAGTGTTGTTGCTGGAAGCGCTCTCAATTTCTTTTCCAAGGCATCACAATTATCATTATCATCATCACCATCAACAGCAGCAGCAACAGCAGGAGCAACATGGCGTGGCACATATGAACAACCTAACACCCGTCCATTGCAGCATTCGAAGCAACATGCAGAAGCAGCACCAGCAAAAGAGAGGAGACCATCCGGCATTATAACTTGGACATGGCGTGTAAATCACGCGATATTTTGTTTCTGAGGCGTTTCTCCGCACCACACTTTGTACACACGTAACAAGTAACAGGGCGCACACCATATGTGAAAATTAAGACTGCAGATTGCCGCAACATTGCACATACCATCCAACATTACCATCACCACCACCACCACCCCCTCATCATGACCGATGGCAACATCATGCAGTGAACAAAATAATTGCTGGCACTATACTGACCAGGACGCCCCTTCCAGAGCCTCGTTGGTACGTTCGTTTCGTTTGTTGGTTCGTTCGTAGTACGCAATGACACTCTTTGACCGGCACTGTGATGCAGTAATTAACACTGACGAGGTAATTGAGATTAATCGCGCCTGAAGTTAGACAATAAATTTGCCAACTCAGAAGCAGGACATGCCTTTCGGCCATCGGAGATGTGTAAGAATGTAATGGATGCATCGCACGGTGGTTGTCATGACTAAGCGCCAGCAAGATACCAACAATCAATATTCCAACAAGCCAGTTCCCACTCAATTAAGGTGGCCCGGCAAGCTTCAGAAATCCTCAATCCTAAATCATTGGTCCATTTGGGCTGCCTTAATCGTCAAAAATTTACTGCAACAGCATTTGACAGCAAATTAACCCCCCTAAGGCGTCGAAAGTAGATTTACTCGTAGATTGTTGCAAGGAGTCAAAGATACAAGTCACCAGCTCACACTTATTCACAAACACAATCGAACAAATATCTTAGAGGGCAATGTTGCCATGGTATGGCCTAATGGTTGTCGAAGCATGAATTTGACTGCCAATTAGCAACATCAATGGCAGTTCACCTTGGAGAGGTGGTGGTGCAATAATAGTCAGAGATAGTGTCAGGCGTCATCCATTTGGCCAATTGTCCCGTTGTTATCTTTGAATGCAAATGAGCACACGAGTCAATTGTTGTTGGGTAATTACCATCGAGATACGTACCTTCTATACACTGTTTGTGATGTATCTGGCTGCTGAGGGTACGAGTATGTGTTTGTGTGATTGTGTTTATTGCTGTCAACTTATTGATTTCAGTTATATTGTGGAACCCAGACGCACTGTGGGTAATTGTTGGCATTTAATTGTGCTAATTTGCCTCGTGACAAGGACATCCACTCGAATGGGGCTTGCATATAAGTAGAACGACAAGGTGATGAGGTTGATTTAAAGACTTGCATAAAGCCACCACTGGAAGTATGCTTATTTGAACGGCAAAGGACCAGCCATGGTCGAGTCAGTAGAAGTACAATGCATTTTGGGTAATGACATCTAATGGAGAGACCAATTTAGTTAAGCAACTTTTGATTTCCATCTTAATATGTTGGATGTATAAAAAGGTTTTATTCGGATACATAATTACGAACTTCTGCAGTAGTAGATACAGTCAGTGAAACAGAAACAAGTTGATTAAAATGTTAACCGAATACCTTTAATAAATTTTCTTAAGATCACTTTGATTGAAGGTGTGTGAACCATAGGACATCCGCCCCTCAGCGATGACAATGCAACTCGTTGCGGTGTTAGCCAGAAATAGAACCGATACTTACGGTATCTGGTAGCTAAAGGCTTTGTTATCTAAAAAAAGTAGATCTATTCACTCGATTGGGCTATGAGCTATGCAAGACTCATACTGCAACGGGCTCAAGGTGGTGTAGAGCGAAAAAAAGGAAAGTAAGGAATGTGGCCCCTACGGAGTGAGCATACAAGGAGTAGTGGGGTTAAACCCATTATTAGTAGGAGGGCAAGTGAGATACACAGTGAACACCAAGAGACCCCCTAAGAACCAAGAAAGGAATATAGCGGGCGGCCTACTAACCGAAGTATATTCCGCAAAATAAGTGGTCAGAATTCCTTCAAATATAGGCCCTGGCGAGAGCGCTCACTGGTCTTAGCAGGGAGAAATGCTGGCTCCATCACTCCCGTATTCGGAAAGGTCACTAATGACTTCAACATTAAACCCTGGGAGCTGCGCTATGAGCTCTACCACTCGGTACGTCAGCAGGCCCATGAAAGCCTAAAGGCTAAATAGCATATTCCAGATTTGGAGTTCCCAGTTCCCCTGATAGCGAATATCCTGGCAAAATAGAAAGTAAAATGGGCAGCTGGTTAGGACAGCTGGTTAGGACAGAAAGTTCTAGAAAAATAGTAGGGAGTGTAAATACCAGTATCCCACTAAGGTGAAGATAGTTCCAAAGTGGAATCTGAAAGACGAACTACGAGAGAAAAGCGATTGAAATGCAAATTGTATTGAATTTGGTAGGGGCTAACGCCCCCATTTATTTGGCTTTATTCAAGCTTAAAAAACTAGGACTTAAAAAACTAAAATACAAAATATTTAATTAGGGTTTATGGCTAGGGATGGTGAAGGAGATCGAATTTGATAGAAAGTGTGCTGCGAATAAAATCGAAAACGGAGAGGTTGGAGTTTACCTTACACAGCATACGAGATATTGGTTCGTTAGAGCCATTTGTGGTGCTGTGGGTTGGTAGATAAAAGAGGCGGGATCAACGTAGATTTCGAGGAGAAAAAATGGAGTTGTAAAGGGACATGCAGTCGACGGAACCTGAGAGGAGTCGGTGAATGAAAAGAGTGTCTGCTGCGACCTTCGTTCCTCAAGGGTATTTAGGTTAATGAGTTTGAGACGGTCTCGATAGGGAGGTAAGATTGGAGGATCGTTCCAAGATAGACCTCGAAGAGCAAATCGAAGAAAACCACCCTGGATCCTCTCAATTCGGGTTACATGAATTCGTTGAAAGGGACACCACGCTTGGCTAACGTACTCGAGAAGCGGGCGAACGTAAGTGATGTATAGTCATCCGGCCACGTACGGGTTGCCGAATTCTTTGGACCATCTTTTAACGAAGCCAAATGATGAGTTTGCTTTAGTAATTAACTCATCGATATGCGAACGGAAATTTAGCACCCTGTCGCATAATATGCCAAGGTCGCGGATAGTCTGAACAAGGGATATAGGTTGGCCATGGATAACATAAGTTCGGGGAGTAGACCTGTTGCACTTACGTGAAAAGGTAATCGACTGACATTTGGTGGCATTGAGTTCTAGGCAGTTCTTGGTGCACCAGGTGGAAAAACTATTTAGATCTAGTCGTGTTGTGAGGAGATGGGTTTAAAAAATTTGGTATCGTCAGCATAGACAGAAAGTGCTGAGTGGTGAATGACCCTTTTAAGATCGTTAATGGTTAGCATGAAGAGAAGTGGACCTAGGTGACTACCTTGATGAACACCTAAAGTGGCCAAGAAAGGGGCCGATAGGTCAGACCTGAAACGAACACTATAAAAATGGTTATCCAGGTAAGTAGCTATCCATGTAAGCAAAATGGGTTCAAAGCCCAGGACGGACAATTTGAACAGGATTGGCTTATGAGATATCTTGTCAAAAGCCTTACTGAAATCAGTTGTTATTACGTCTACTTCTTTACCACTTTCTAAGGTTGACAGAACAGAGGACACAAAACCGACAAAGTTAGTGGTAGTTGATTAGGGGAAATAAGAGATTTGCACTGGAAGCTTAAGGCTTCGTACAAAATGCTTTCGAGGAGTTTGGGTATATGTGAGAGTTTAGCCATGGGACGGTAATTAGTGACTTCGCTCTTTAATCCCTTTTTGTGTATCGGTGTTATGAAAGAAGACTTCCATATCTGGGGAAATTCACCTTGAGAGAGCGATAATCGGAAGGGATTTGCAAGGGGGCGGGAAAGTATGGAGGAACACTTTTTAAGAAATATGGACGGAAGTATTCATCATTAAGTTGTTGTAACTTATTTTCTATTACTGTATGATCAAAACTTTGTGAAATAGAGGGACCAATGGGGAAATTAAGTAGGTATCTGAAATAAGAGGAGTCCGGGTTCCGGTACGAAGGAATTATCGGCAAAAGATTGCTTAAAAAATGTGGCAAAAAAGTCGGCTATAATATGCGGATCAGTTGATGACATGTTTTCGTATGAGAGGGATGGAGGAAAACCGTCTGATTTTTTTTATAGTTAACGAATTGGTAGAAAGACTTAGGATCGTTTATAAGCCTTGATTGCGCACTATCAAGGTATCGCTGGTAGAGAACCTTATAAAGCTGGGCGAATTGAAGGTATGACCTGAAATAGTTTGAATAGTCAGCAAAAGAGTTGGATAGAAGGAAAACTGCCATAATTTGTTTCTCTTGCTGCGTAAAGAGCGAAGTTTACGATTGTACCACGGGGGGCTCGTAGAAAGGGTTTTATTGCGCGGAAAGGGAACATAGAGAGAAATAGATTTGAATAACTCTTTATAGAAAATGGAGAGAGCACTTTTAAGGGGCATATTGGTGAAATCAAAGGAACACTTACTAAGATAAGCGTTAATTTTGCGGAAATTTGCAAATTTGCTGGGGACAGAGTGAGACAGAGGAGCTAATGGGGTCAGTGTTGAAAATGAGGTCTATTGCCTACCCATATAGTTGGAGACCCCACTAACTTGGCATAAGCTGGACTCTGTGAGCTCTTCCAAGAAGAGACACTCTTTATTGGCAGGAAAAAAAGATTCATCATCTCATTGAGTCCAGTGCAGTTGAGGTAGATCGAAATCGTCGAATACGATGATACCATCGAGAGGATCAGATAAGTTAATTATTTGATCAATTGCATCGATAGTGAGTTGGTATCATTCGATTGGTTGTGCCGGTAAGATGTAAAAACACAACGTACAGGAACCTGCTGGAGAGTGTTATCTTTATTGAAACATAGTCAAGCTTAGAAGAAGTAGAAACAGCGATTGGAGAAGAGTTTAGGTCATTGTGGACGGCCAATAGGACAGCCCGACAAGGAGAATCATTATTTGGACAGGTAAGATCGTCGTCTCGAAAAACATTGAAACTAGGCGGGAATAATTCCTGATTCTTTATATCGGGAATTAAATTAGTTTCGGTCAGGGCGTAGATCTCAAATGGGAGAGCGTGAGATTGGCGCAAGACGGCCCTTGTCTTAGATCGCAGTCCTCTTACGTTTTGATAGTAGAAGGTTAGACGAATGTTATGTTGAGAGGGTGTAGGAGTGGATGGTTGAAACACTGGCAATGGTAGCACGTTAGAGACGAAAAAATTTGTCGTTGTCAGCTCTGCTCCGTCGAAGGTGTGAGATCCTTTTTGAGTGCACATAGTTACCGAAAGCAGCAAGTTCGTCTGAGACTTTTTGGGGAGACATATTGCAAATCTCGTGAAACTTAATGTATAAGTTCCTCAGACTTGTAAGGTCAGTAGGGAGACTTTCCTGCTGTATTGAGACTATGATGCTTGTTTTAGTTTTTCCCTCGCAATAAACTGAGTCTGATTTATCATGCAAATACGCTAGAAGGAGACGTATATTCTCGTACGTCTTTTTTTCTCTAAGCCTAGAAAGTGCATAACGACATTCTGTTGTGTCAAAAGTTTGTTGGGTTATTTTAACTATGGGAGGCGGAAGGGGATCAAAAATGGGGCTGTGGCTAATGGAAGGGGCATTAGACACTTTTTCAGATGAGGGATTTATAATATGGGACCTAATGAAATTAGAATATGTAGCTCCGGTTTTAAGATCGAAATTTGGGAAAGAAGTTCTAGTGGGGGCATGTGCAGAGGGGTTAGGTATTTCAGAGGAGTTAGTGTGAGCGGGTGGGGTTAATTTGAAACAGACACGTTGACGCGGGGGCTTGGCTGGAACGGAGGCAGCTGGTGCAATATAATTGGAGGACAGGTGAAGTTGGTTCCGGATGTGAGTGGGAGGGGCGAAATTGGGAAATATATAAGTTTTAAGTCTCCAATTAGAGTCAGATTTGGAACTAGATTTGGAAACGAGTTTCAGTATAGAGTAAAGTTTGGGGCGGTTTGAGACGGTTTGTGACTGGTTTCGGTATTTTATTAGAGTCCGGTTTCGGACTGGAGTTGGAAATGGGATTAGGTAACTTAGAATTAAGCTTCGTTTTATCCTGTTTCTTGGTAGGTGTGTCGATCCATTTACAGATGCGCATCTTTCCAATATTGAAATTAGAACCAGCAGGATTTGTAAATAACCACTCGTATCTAGCAGGGAGATCGAATTTAAAGTTTCGATTACTTTTGTGGTGAGATGGCAGGAACATTTTGCATTTACTGATTGTGATGCCGTATTTGTTTGCGAAGAATTTCGTGATCCATGAAATATCAGCATTTTCGGGGGAGCCTTTCATTAAAAATGTGCTCATATCGGTTTCAATTTTTTCCAGTCTACGCCTCCATTCGGAAGGTGTCCATGTTGTACCATAATGTTTGTGTGGGGCGGCGACGGGAGGAGTTGATAGTGAAACAGTTTCGGTCTCTTGGATTGAAGGGGCAGCAGAAGAATTTGTAGGTTTACTTAACAGTGGTGGGTGAGGAGGTGGTGATGAAAGTGGTTCGACTTCGGTTTCCAGTAATTCAGCCAAAATTGATGTATTGTGGTGGATATTCAGGTGGAGTTGCGTATGGGTTGGTAAATTGCCAATTTTGCTGCTTACTGTTTCGATATGATTCTCGATATCGAAAATGGTTAATTGTGCGGCAGCTAGATCGTCACCAATACCGTTGATTCTATCAAAATTTACTTCGAGCATACGATCAGGCTGCATTTCTTTGAGGTGGATTGAAAATGGGTCTCAAGGTCTTCACGAAGGTTGTTTATCGATTCGCTAAATTTAAGGTTAGAGACGTTTTGGGCGGAACAAACTGCTTTGAGATCATTGATCGCAGTATTCATCTCGACGAATATATGCGGAACCGATACCAGAACTGGCACAGCGACAGTTATTGAGCGTGAAAGATTGAGGTTAGCCAAAAAACAAAAAAAAGCCAAAGTGACAGTCAGCACTTAAGGTAATGCAATAATGTCCCGGAACTGATATCAGAGGTAGATATATGGAAGGGGAAGAAATAAATTTTATTTAAAGGTTTGAAAGTTTAATGCGGAGCAAAACGAAAATACTTCCGAACACGACGAACAGTAGAATTGTAACGTGAATTGTAATTGTAATGAATAAAGCGATTGTACTGAAAGAAATTAAGTTCTATAACTGAACCCACACAAACATTTCACATTTTTAATGAACCATCGAAGGCATTGTTGAAGGATAAGCAAGTCAAGTTATTTTTCAAATTCGGAGAAGCCAATCTACATAGACTCTTAAACCTAAAATTCATTAAACTTTCCATAACTTATGGCAAGATGAACGTGGTTGTGGTGGAGGTAGTCTAAATAACCCTAAGCTACAGCTTATTCGTTTCTAAGAACCTGCAGTAGCTTCTTAGAGAAGAGCATCAAGCTATGGATCAGAAATCGTGGATTCAGATTAACCATGTGACTGGACTGGAATAAGAAAAAATACGAATACAAAAGCAACGCAAGTGAGATAAGTACTTAGCTTCAGGGCTTTGATGATGGAGGATTTGACTGGTACGATCGATAGGTTTATCATGCATCAGGGCACTTTCCCTACAACAATAGCATCAATTGTCCCTTCATTGTGAGCGCTCATATCAGCGTGTTTTCAAGGTAAGAGATATGTTTTCTTAGAATGGGAGACTTTGTGGGCAGTGGGAACTGTATTCCAACTTTTGTACAGCCAACAGAAGAAAGGATGTAGACATTACTTGAATTTCTGACTGTAATCCCACTAAGGTAATTGACTGGAGAGTGTCTGACAAGCCAACTCTATGGAGCCATTACTAAATTCAAATATTAAATTTAAAAAGTGTCAAACATCTGAAAAAGGAGATCAGATTGGCAATGAAAATATCGTGTGGGGATTTCTATTAAACGAGTGAACCACGGCACGTCTTAAGAAAAGGGTTAACCCAAGCGCGGATGCCAATTTATTCTATTAAGAGACCGAATGGCAGCGTGACGGAATCCTATAAATAGAGGCTGGATATTCAAATAAAACCCTCTATCTCCTGGTAGTACCAATTTTCCAGATGCCAATCCGAACTCCAAAAGGTACCTGATGAAAATCGGTTAGATAGTTGACGTAAGCATGAAAGTTTGGATCATAAAGTCTTACTCACACTACAAGACAATAGGAATGGATACTGTTCGGCAGTAGCGCTTAAAAGCTTGACGGAAACTATTATTACGGTCAGTGTAATTTTCATCCTCAAAGCTGGGAACTTTGAGGGGACTTAAGATCCACCTTTTCTGTTCTATTCCAAAAGGCTTATGTTGGAGGAAGAATATTGCTGATCCCATGAAAAGGTCTGTGGCTTTCAACACATATGGAAAAGCCTTCGATAGCCTGTGAGTATCAGTATTGGTAAACTGGCTGCGGATGGTTGTAATGAAACCCGTTTTAATATATCCCTTGATAGGGCTAAGCATATGATAAGAAATGCTAACCCTGCAACCTTATCAAAATGCAGGCAACAGTCTGTATCGGCATATAAGGGTCGCTACGGACAAAAACCTACAGCGCGGTAGATGTACTATTTACATACTGCCAGATGTACTACTTACATACTTCCTTAGGTGGGGTTATAAGGGTAAACCTGAGCCTCAACTAACAAGCCTTTCCAGTTAGTCCAGTCTTTAGCTAACTACCTCCAGTTGCGCATTCCAAGTCGGTTGAGGATCTCTTCTACTTCTGCGCGCCACCTAAATTGGAGTCTTTCTCTACTGCGTTCTCCTTCCGGGTTTGATTCGAAGCCTCCGTGTGCCAGAGCATTGGTGTCCAGTCGCTCTATATGTCCTAGCCATCTCAAGCGACTAATGCACAGATTTCTAACTAGATCGATGTCTCTGTACAGCTCGTGTAGTTCGTCGTTGAATCTTCTTCTCCAAAGTCTGTCAAGGCAAACGGGACTGCAATTGAGGATATCTTCATAAAGTAGGACTGGGATAATCAAAGTCTTATTGTATATAGGGTCTCCTAAGAAACACCGATTGACATGAGCCATACATCGTTTTATTTCTCCTGAGGTATTGTTGGTAGAATTTATAGCACAGCCAAGGTAGACAAAGTCCCTTAGTACCCCGAAATTAAAGCTAAGTTCCGCACAAATCAAAATCAATGATGATGTCGAAGAAGGCACAGAACAGGGAGTCACCTTGTCCGAAACCTTTTTTGAGATCAAACGTCTCGGTTAAGTCGTTACAGATCTTAACGGAGCAGAGAGCGTTCTCAATCGTCATTGTACACAGACGGACGAGCTTGGTAGTGATGCTAAAACTAGATACGGCTCTATATATGTATATATACCATATACATAGATATAATTGTTGTCATATGCGGCCTTAGAATAGAAGGAAAGACTATTTGGACTTGAGTTTTTTATTATATCTGCCAGAGTGTGAAGATTTGGACGAGTGTGGACTTTCCTGAAACCGTACTAATTGGGGTGAATCAGGTTATTTACGAAGGGTTTCAGACGTTCACACAATATGGCAGATAAGACCCTATCCGCTGATGAGGAGACTTATACTTCCATAGTTTGTGCTGTTAAGGGGATCTCTGGTCTTTATGAATCAGGCAAACGATGTTGAGATTCCGTTCATCAGGTATACACTCTTTTTTTTTTAAACTTAACGCTCAAGAGGGTATGATTAAACTTAAGGTGTTGTGTTAAGTTTTTGGAATATGGGCCAGAGAGAAAGAAAGATTTTTGGGATAAATGGTTACTTTGCTCCAGACTAAATTATTAGTGTAATTTGGCTTGTTGTATTCTAGGCAACCACTCGTCTTACTTGATTTTAGTTGCCTGAAAAAAGAATGTCTTTCGAGCGCGGTTGGTATTGAAACCCGAACCGTCCGATTTGGAAGCTAATACACTACCACTTGAGCTACGGTCACCCACCCAGATCTGAGAAATCAGTTGGTTTACATATGCTCTCCACAAATTCACTTCCAGGAACTTTGAACACCTCACCGGTTCAGCTAAGATAGTGAAATCGTTACGTCATTTGGATCTGGTGGACGGAAGTTTGGTCTGTTCTGCTGTCAACGGATTGTTGGGCTTCTTTGCCGTTACTGAGTATACACAAAAAGTTTTTCCATATTCTCAAAACCGACTGTCACTTTACTACAAGGTTTCCTTCTTTACCTCTACACGTTATTTTTACCTGTTGGTTAAGCTCCCGTATGTTATTCCTGGAGTACAACCTCTCAAGATCTTCGATCGCGTTTCTCGTGTTCTTTTCTCTTCTCCTGCAGAAGCCAGTATACTTCACGTCTCTTCTGCTCATAGAGCTCACGAGCGGCTCTCATCCTTCGTTGCAGCGCAACTTTGTATGCTTCTTGTTTAGCCGCATGTGCTTGACGACATTCTTTATTAACTTAGGAATACTTTGGTGGTGGCCTAGTAAAGCTCAGCATATCAGTTACAGCCGTTCTGATAACTGCTGCTAAGTGTTGCCACTGGTGTTCGATACTTGCAGCTGGCAGCATAGGAGTTGTTAAGAGATGAAGGGATACGCGTAGTTTCTGGCAACCTCTTACGACTGCAACTTTTCTAAGTTATATCTTCTCATAGTGGTCCTTCTTTATTTTAGTGATTGAGAAATCGACATTCGTACCTTGGCTGCAACAAGATAGTGATCTGAGTCAATGCTGGCTGCTCGAAGTGTTCGGACATCGAGAATACTGGAAGCATGCCTTACTCCGACTCAAAAATGATCAATTGGAATTAGCGTTTCATGATCCGGAAACCACCATGTCTACTTGTGTAGACTGAGATGAGGAAACCGTGTACTTGCTATAGTGATATTTCGTCCCGCCGGTCCTCAAGGTCAATAAGCCTAACTAAGTTTCCAGACGTGGTGTCGTGCAGGCCATGCTTATTAACTGTTCTACCAAACACGTCCCCCTTTCCTTTCCTGATGGACATTGCTCATATATTCTGTCGAGGAGCTCGTAGAAGCGTTCTTTGGTGGCGTCGTTCTTGTCCTCCATAGGGGAATACAGGAATACAGATACCACGGAATGCCGTTATGCGCTCTCTAGGTTAAGGTTAAGGGATAAAAAGATGTACGAAAATATACGTCTCTCTCTCGCATATCTTTACGATAAATACGACTCTGTTTGCTTTGAGGAAAAACCAAAACAAATGTCAAAGGTCTCCATCCAACAGGAAGGCCTTCCTACTGATATAAATATTCTCAGGAAATTTTCGATTGATATCCAACCTTCATATACGCAGTAAGTTCATTAATAAGGTAACCCAATTTCCGAGCTACTGCATTTCGTAATTTTTACTCTGTATCATCGTGTCGACTTTTCAATAAGCTTATACAGCCAATAAATGCAACAACAGTTCAGTTTCAGTTTATATGCATTTTTTATTTATATCACTTATTTTACTCTTAAATGCTATACAAAAAAACGCTTAAAAATTAGCTTAATTAACTTAAAATAATCTTATTCTAATTTACTGGCCCCATGCGGGCACTCTAAGTTAAACCTAATACTTAAATTATGTCTTTCGACGTATCTTACATTACATGTTTATACTATGTCTATTTATTATAATTAAAACTAAGAAAACATTTTTTAAGAAAAACTTAGTATCATGACTTATATTTTTTTTAACTTATTATAAAACTTAAAACTAAAACTTACAAACTACCTAAGAATAAATCTTAATTTACTTAACCTACTTACATCTAATACATAATATATACATATATAATATATATACATTATATATATACGTAATACCGGCAGTGTTTACTAAGCAAATAAAATTATGGTTGCTCAATATCAGTTATTCCAGCCTTGAATCAATTCTTTTTCATATTTTAGTCTAGTCTTACCTCTGTTTCTTACTGTATCTTATTTTATTCATGACTATAAATTATCAAAACAAAATAGGGCCCACTAAGTGTTAGGCTCCCATTTGAAAAAATGAGGCCCGCAAGACGGTCAGTTCCGTGAATGCACGGGTCTGTAAAGCATTCATCTCGTCTTCTCCACATGCATACTCGTTTATTATCACTAAAATACTTGACCTTACATTCGTCTGTAAAGAGTACAGGCCTCCAGTTGTTCATAGTCTAATCCGACTGCTCACGGGCGTAACTTAAACGCGTTGCCCGATGTGCCCTTGTCAGTTTCGGTCGAATGGAGCCCGCTCTGGACCGTTGACCATCTTCGTGGAGTCGATTATTATTTGATCATTTACTTGAGTGCCAGTAGATTGCCGCAGTTGATTTTGGTGTCCTATTTTTTTTTGAGTAGTTTATTATTGTACTCTAAAATTTGTTCAATGAATTGTTAACCTAAAGAAATATTACGAGGGTAGTCTGAAAAGTTTCCGACCGAACAATGATACAAGACATTATTTCTCAAAATTTTTTTTATTTTTTTTACATAGTCTCCTTGTAACTTCATACACCTCTCCCAGCGATGCTCCCATCTCTCTAACCCGTCCAAATAGTATTTGGCGTTTTTCTCTGCAAAATAATTGTACACGAAGGTGATTGCCTCCTCATTTGACGAAAATCTCTGTCCTCCGAGAGCAATTTTTGATGAGGGAACAAAAAGAAGTCGCTTGGGGCCAGATCTGGCGAATAAGGCGGATGGTCAAGCAGTTCAAACCGTAATTCATGGATTTTCGCCATGGCAACCGCTAAGGTGTGAGATGGCGCGTTGTCTTGTTGAAACAGGATTTTCTTTTTCTGCAAATGGCCGTTTTCCCGCAATTTCTGCCTTCAGCTTGGCAAGTAATGATGCGTAGTATGCTCCTGTAATGGTTTTTCCTTTTTTAAGATAACTCCTTTACTATCCCAAAAAACAACAGTCGCCATCACTTTCCCAGCCGAAAAAACAGTTTTTGCTTCTTTTGGGGCCGGCTCGCTCTTTGCAGTTCACTGTTTTGACTGAATTTTTGTTTCGGGCGTATAATGGTGTATCCAAGTTTCATCTACAGTAATTAATCGGCGCCAAAATCGGATTTATTGCGCCTAAACTGCGCCAACAGAGCGTTGGAAATGTTCATTCGAACACGTTTTTGACCTAACGTAAGCAAACGCGGCACCCAACGCGCGGACAGATTTCGCCTGCCTAAATCTTGATTTAATATGTAACAAACACGTTCTTTGGACATTTTCATAACCTCTACTATCTCTCTCACTTTAATTCGGCGGTCGTCTAACACCATTTGGTGAACTTTAGCAATGTTATCGTCAGTGGTTGCATTTTTGGACGTCCCGAACGTTCATCATCTCCCAAGCTCTTACGGCCACGTTTAAATTCAGCTGCCCAAAATTTCACTGTGGTGAATGATGGTGCAGAGTCCCCATACACAGAGTCCAAATCATTTTTGATTTGCGCTGGCGTATTGCCTTTCAAAAACAAGAATTTAATAACATCTCGATACTCAACTTTTTCCATTTTCACAAAAAACACTCAAACGACTGTCAAGTAAAAACTGCACGTCCAAATTGACTAAAACTTCGGTAACTAACTGTCAAAAGATGCACTAGCATTTATTGATGAGTGCCGCTATCTTTACGTTGCGGTCGGAAACTTTTCAGACAACCCTCGTATTAGGTGCGCAACACCTCAATAGATGGCTCCATCAGTAAGTGCTGGTCGATTTTGACATATCCAAAACGCCATGAACCAAGTTTAGTCATATGGTAAACAAGCCGTTTTGACAGATCAGTGATTTTGTTTTGTCGTTACATACTTTTGGTTGTGTGAGAATGTCTGATTTTGTGCCAAATAATCGTCATTTGCGGGAAGTCTTGATTTTCTTCTTTCATTCGAAGAAAACGCCGGCTGAAGTGCATCGAGAGCTCCAAGAAGTTTACAGGGATGCAGCTCGAAACAACGTGCCGTGATTGGTTCCGTCGCTTCAAAGACGGTGATTTCGATGTTGACGACAGTCCGCGTGAATGAAGGCCAAAATCCTTCAAAGACGCTGAATTGGAGGCATTGCTTGATGAGGATCCTTTGCAAACGGAAGAAGAGCTTGCTTCAGCATTAGAAGTTACCCGGCAAGCGATTTGCAAGCGATTGTATGCGTTGGGAATGATTCGAAAACAAGGAACTTGGGTTCCTTATGAATTGAAACCAAGGGACGTTGTGCGTTGTTTTTTCGCTTTTGAACAACGGCAAAAAAGGAAGAGTTTTCTTCATCGCATCCTGACGGATGGTAAAAAATGGATTCATTACAGCAACTCAAAGGGAAAAAAATTCATGGGGACTGCCCGGTCATGCTTGTACGTCGTCGGTTCGGCCAAATATTCGCGCTGTGAAGGTTATGCTGTATATTAGATGTGACCAGATCGGTATTATTTATTATAAACTGTTGAAACCCAACGAAACCATCACTGGGGGACGGTATCGAATGGCCACAATAAAAAGACCTTGACGCAAGCCGTGTACGCAAGTAGACTCGACGAGTGTAATTGCTAGCATCTATCTCACGATCAAACTGAATGGAGACGCTTGTTGGTTAAGGTCCAGGTCCACACTGAACTCTAGGGCCATCTCAGAAAAACAAAGTAAATTGGTTTATTTCAATTCATAAACTTAAGTGTTAATTCGGCTTACAACCACTCAAATTTAACAATTCTTTGACATATAACAAATACTCGTACTCTGCCTTTAAAAAAGACACTCACTCTCATTGTGGTGGAATTTAATTCACACTACGCGATGTATTTTTTCTTTTAGTTCAGTGGTTCCAATAGCTCTATCCACAAAATCCCATTTTCCTGCTCAGCAGACGTAGATTACCTGTTTAGACATTTTCTTTAGACTTTGCTCTTTATATCTTCGCACCACCTCCTGCCGAAGAAAACTCGAAGAATTTCTTAGGATACCTTAGAATTTCACACACGCATTCGCCTCGCGGAGCCAAACATACGTAAACCATGACCGACTTCATGTTGACTCGTCAACCACTCAAACGTGCTAAAATTCCAAAACGTTGATCCGCAAAAATATGCGCAAAAAACCATCACTTATCCACCACCATGAGACCACTGTCTCCTGTCCACATGAAATAGGAAAACCACCGAGCTCACATCAATTTGTCGTCGCCCTCTAGATGAGGTTGGTGGCGCAGGAGGAACACCTGCTAACGCGACACATCTCAACGAGACAAAATACGAAGAAGACGCACCTAACGGGCAGGTGCTCCTGCCTATCATCACCATACCTACGGTGTACGATATCACCTTGAAGACGACTTTCATACCGATGCTCCATCCACAATTCCTGGTGGCGATCTTATCGGAGGTGAAAATTTATTCATTGTTTGCGAATGGTCACCATTAGTCTGTATGCAGAGGCACATGAGTGCGCCCCTTGGAGGCTTGTGGCTAATTAGGATCTAGAGTAGAAGCTCGTAAATCGTATTGCCTTAAGGGGTGAAAGGTTACCTCTCTCGGTTATCTAACTGGAAATCTTAACACATCTGAGTTTTTTACAGTCTCAATCGTTCATCTACGAAAATAAGGGCAACTGCATGGATACCTCATAAGCGCAGCGTTGTTGTTGCAAAATGTACGAGTAATACACATCTTTTCTGCATAAAATTGTCATTTGGTTTGGGTCGTTATGGTTTTAGATTCTGAGAGTTTTCTTACACCGTTGATCAAGTGTACTCATACATTCATTAGTAATTTGACACCTATTTACGCAATGACCACAATACTAGACAGTCGATAGCTCAGTGTCATTAATCCAATTCATGACTTGCAATAATGCTTTCAGGGTGGCTTGAACAACCAACGAGAAGAGGAGGACTGATGCAAATAAATTCGCATCACTTTTATCGGCTTAGAGCAAATTAACGAAAGAATTCCGAGAGCTTTTATATTAACTGAGATCTGGGAAAGTACACATAAAATAAATGTGGAATGTATATTCCACATTATATATTGTAGGATGGCATTGTTGCGAAAGTAAAATACATACCGGGAGAAGCTGGACAATTTGGAATTAAAAAATTAAAACCAGCGTAGCTTTATAATGTCAACATCGGGGCAACGATCATACGAAATCAGGGTTCTTGTCAACACAGAGTCCTTGGGGGCAGCGAGAGTGAAAACAAAAAAGAAGACAGCCTGGAACTACATATTTTGAATCCTCGTAAGGACCCTCCCTACTAGCTTATTTCATCCTTATGACCTCCAAGCACAGGCAACTCTAGTGGCCAGCCGGGCAAAGTGTAGTAGGGAATACGACCTGTTACCAGCTGCAGGCATGCTTATGTGAGCACCTTCCTATGCCTGTCGGAATTGGGGGGGGATCTTACTGCCAGACCAAGGACGACCTAAGCTACTTTTAATCATGCCTTGCTCTAGGTGGTAGCTGACAAGTAAATAATAGAATAGTGTAGAACCCGAATTCGCCCTTACATGGTGAATAACCACGATGTTGAGGTGGTGACGTTATTTTATAAACTTTCACCCTGAAAGATTTCTCTCCCCTCAGACTTATCGCATCCCAAACCCAAAATAAAGAGAAGAAAACCAGATGAAATGCTGTGCTGTGGAGTCAACCGTCGCCTGAGCTGGTATCTCAAGTAGCTGTTCAATTATTGTTGGGCTACCATAAGAAAAAAAACAAATGAAGTTAAATGTAATGTCAATTTAATAAAGAGAAAGAATATAGGGGTTCTGTTATTCAAAGTGGGGTTCAAAATTTCATTTGATAAACTGACTTTTCCAACAATTATATCAACTAAACTGGAGCGTTACCAACACTTACCATTCCTTCGCCCCATGAATATCCTTCACGTATGTGTAATACAGGGTCTTCCAATAGAGACTTCCAAACTTCGACAATTGATAGTGCCCATATTGTTGAAGCTGCTTTCATTTATTCAGTCTGTTTTGCCAAATCACCATAGACGGAAATAGCGTTCAAAAACACGTGCAAATGATAAAATTACTTTATCAATTGGGTGTTCTGTTCGGGCAACGCTCCGCGCGCTTCGCCCCTTTTACGGTCGCCATAATAGTCCTACCGAGAGGACTATTCGCAGTGTGGTGGATAAATTTGAGTCCACTGGTTCAGGAAACGATAAACCAACAACCGTACGTCGACGAAACGCAAGGTCGAAAACATCGCCGCTGTCCGTGAGAGTGTGCAGGAGAATCCGAGGCAGTCGATTTCGCGTCGCTCACAAGAACTCGGCCTTTCGCAGACCACAACTTGGCGCATTTTGCTTCGTGACTTGGGCTTGCACCCGTATAAAATTCAACTGACTCAGGAGCTGAAGGTAAACGACAATAGACTACGACGTGTGTTCGCTGAATGGGCTCTGGAGCAGTTGAAAACTGACCCTAATTTTCATCGAAAATTGAAGCCCATTTCGGGTTGAATGGACACGTCAACAATCAAAATTATGGAATTTGGGACGATACCAATCCACATGAGATCCAAGAGCGTCCAATGCATCCCGAAAAAGTCATTGTCTGGTGTGGATTTTAGCCTGGCGGCGTCATCGGTCCATATTTCTTTGAGAACGACGTGGGCCAGACCATCACCGTCAACGGCAAGCTGTATTAGTCGATGATTACCAATTTATTTTGGCCTGAATTGGATGGTATGGACACCAACAGGACGGCGCTACGCGCCACACAGCTCACGCTACATGTGATTCGAGGGCATGGTCATCTCGCGTGGAGGTGATGTAAACTTGCCACCGAGATCGTGCGATTTGACCTCGTTAGACTTTTTCTTTTTTGGTTTTCTGAAGTCGCAGGTCTGTGCAAATAAGCCACAAACCACAGTGCTCCTCAAAGCCAACATAACCCATGCCATCGGTCAATTTCAGCCTGATTTATTCGCCAGAGTCATGGAAAATTGGACATTTCGGATGCGCGGCACCCAGAGAAGCCGCGGCGGACATTTGAACGATGTTATATTCCATGCATAATGGCATTGATAGGCCCTTGAAATGAATAAAAAATTTCGATGATATCTCACACACACTTTTTTTTTTATTTAAATTTAAAGATAGGAAGCGCTTAATGAAAGACCCTTTATATCCCATTTACAATAGTTACTTATACACATACAGCTCATTAATGGTTTTGGTTTTTTGTTTTTTAACACTTCATGATTAGGTATATGTTGCTCTAGCCTATCGCTATATAGAGGAAGATGATTCGAAAATAAAAGAACTACCGAGGTTACCCCGTGAGGATGCGCATATCTCCCGAAAGTGGATATGATCTGGTGAGTGGCTTATAGTTATTGTATGGTTCATAAGAACCTTAAACTTCGGTTTTAATTAAAGATAAATAAATTCAAATAAAAAAATATATATGTAGGTGTACGTGTGAATACATAAGTATAGGTACTACCGAAACAGCATTGTACAAGCAGAAGCCTTAGGAATGGGACGGGGATTTAAGGATATATCTGGTAGCCGTTGGTGGCCCGTGCTGCGACGACGCCGCATAACCTGTTGTCGGCGTGTGGTAGGGATTTCAGCTATATTTGGTATTTCAATGTCTGCTGTTGTTGTTGCGGCTGAATAAAGGCTCCGTCAAAAAGAGCGCGTTTCACAGTCGCGTTAAATCTTATAAACAGTCGCACAGAACGTGTTGTTCAATAAGTTATGCGGTTTTTTTCTTGGAAGTAGTGTTTATCGTTTCAGAAAATCTCTGAGTATACCATTTTGAATTTTTTGTTGTTTTCCAACACAGAGGTTATCCTTTACATTGCTGTTACGAGAATTTGTTTTGATCGGACGTGTTTTAAGTGCCCAATATTTTTTTGAAAATGGAGGATAGAAAGTGCATTTTCGGCATATTTTGTTTCTTTTTCTTTAAAAAAGGTGACAAAGCGATAGAGGCGCAACGGGAGATTGGCAGCGTGTATGGAGATTCGACTATAAGCCACAGACGACGATGAAATCTTGGCTGCAGTTAGCCTTGACAGGCATATGAAGACACAGAAGATCGCTCAGCGGTTTAATATGTCCATAGAACCGTTTCGCAGAGACTTAAAAGGCTTGGATTGTCGATTAAGGTGGATGTTTCGGTTCTATACAAATTGAGTGAAAGAAACGTTATGGATCGCATTAGTCTTTGTTGAGATAGAAGTCTCTTCAGGCTTTCCTGAAAACAGTGGTTACCGGAGACGAAAAATGGATGGTTTACAATAACATTGGTGTGCTCATGGTAGGCACCTGGTGAAACACCGCAATCGGTCGGTAAACAAGATTTCCATCCCAAAAAGGTCATGTTGAGAATTTGGTGGGACTGGCAAGGTGTCCTTTACTTCAAGTTGCTCTCACGCAGTGGAAGAAAAATGGCCAGAGTTGGTGAGCAGGAAGTGAATTGTATTCCAACGCCAGACCAAACACAGCTTTAGTGACGAAACAAAAGCTAAATTCATTTAACAGGTAAGTTGTGCAACACCCACCGTACTCTCCAGACCGTGCGCCTTCTTATTACTATTGGACGGAAAACAGTTCAATTCCGATCAAACGTACTTGGAAAACTATTTTACCCATAAGTCTGCTGACTTTTACAAAAGTGGTATTATGTCTCTTCCAGAACGTTGGAAGAAAGTAATAGACCATCAAGGGCAATATCTGATGGATTAAATATAAGTTTTTATACCAAAAAAATGTGTTTAACCTCAACCCTAAAAAACCCGTAGAACTTATTGAATAACTCAATATTTTGTATAATTATGAAAAGCACATGCTGCTTCTGTTACGTGGACTGCTGTTTCTACATCCCATTCAATTTATCTCAAAAAGATTGGCCACTTTTGAGCTAGTATACCAAACGTATTTTCGGCCCTTCAACGTGCCTAGACCATCATTATTTTCGGTTGATATTGTTGTAGGTGATCCGTTCTTCATCATCTGTGCTGATTCGTTTCAAAAAGGTATCAATTCCATTGCATTTGAGGTGCTACGAATCCAAGATGTTTTACGTGATTTTTAATTGCAATCTCTGCAACGTTTCTCACAGTCATATGACGACCTGATTCATTTATGACTTTGATTCGGTCAAAATTAACTTTAGTTGGTCACATTCGAGTGAAAATTCTCAAGAACTGAATTTCTTAAACCAATTCTGATTCGCTTTGGGACACTGACGAGCTTTATTGCCTTTGCGGAAATAAAAAGCAAAACTATGTCGAAAATGTTCACTTCTGTACTCCATGTTGAAATTGACCCTCTAATAACAGATGCGAAAAAAATTAACAGCGATATGTTTTTAAAGTAAGCTAAAAGTGACAGCTATGGAATGTCAAAAGAACAGAAAAAAAACATTCACAAAAGCGAGAATCAACAAACACGAGTATAACGCAATCAATATACCCTCATCATATACCCTAAAGCCCAGTTTCGGACGTACTCTGAAATATCGTGATCCGTTCCTAAACCGAATAACTCGCTTGTGGAATGCCGTGCCGGGATCTCTATTTCCTAGTCATTGTAACATTCAGACATTTAAAACCAACGTACATCGGTACCTATCTTTCTTTTCACTCTAATTTTCCTTCACCCGCGCTGTGTGCAAACATTTTAAGGGTACCATAACCCCGCGAGCTCAGGGGTTAAAAAACTTAAAAAAAAAACAAAAATATACTTGGAAAACCTGAAACTACAATACTTTCTTGTCAACCTAAAAGTTAATTTCCCTGTAAGGCTTTAAAACATAAATTGAATAGGAACCCTTCCTAAATGGATTGAACGCTTCTCTAATGCAGTGTTTTACAGAAGCCGATGCTCTCGTCGTCTATTTCGATCTCATAATTCATGAACAGCTCCTGTTGAGCATACAGCTCCTGTTTCATGAAATCTTAATCTTAGACAAATCAGGGCTACATGTAAGACCCAACACAATCAATGTTACCTCTCTCTGGAACTTACAGCCAATTTTGAACCATTTTATCGTCTGATATGCTTTAGAATTTGGAGCCATCAGAAATTCGAAACTACCGCAATGTCCAATGCTGCACAAAGCTGACCAAGCCGATGACAGCTACAACGATTATACATATGCCTGCATTTTATTTATATATAATTAGGGTTATAGGCACCCTGAAGAAAAGAGAGGTACCGATGTACGTTGGTCTTAAATGTTTGTAAGTTACAATGACTAGGAAACTGGGCATTCTATAAGCGAGTTGCGTGGCTTAGGAAAGAATCACTATATTTTAGAGTACGTCCGCAAGTAGATTTGAGAGTATTCTAATGGGCATTGATGGCGAGATAGGTCCTACAGTTGAAGGTTTGAACGAGCGAAATGTTATTGGCAATTTCGCTGAAAGTAATAGCGATATAAAAGGTGAAGCAATAGACGTCACGTCGGTGATCTAGCGTTCCAAATGGCTGTGCAATATTGGCGTCACGTATGAGTTTTATCGCACCGTTTTGAATCTCATATAGCAAGCGCAAAAGGTCTTAGGTGCACCAGACCAGATGTGGGCATTGCACACCAATTTTGGGCAGAT
This sequence comes from Volucella zonaria, assembly GCA_963966105.1. NCBI lineage: Eukaryota > Metazoa > Arthropoda > Insecta > Diptera > Syrphidae > Volucella > Volucella zonaria. The sequence continues at coordinate 30,815,774 of OZ014534.1, forward strand.
GAATGCCTTATAAATTGAGACCAGATCTGAGGGGTGAAAGTAGATATTTCGCAGTATTTTTGGTGACACCAAATCGGGAAGTTATTCTAACATTGGTTGTCAATGACACACACGAGTGTTTAGGATGTTTAGATTTTGATTTAACGACAGCAGACAGCATGATGCTGTAGAAACATCAAATTCCACTCTATTGATGGTCCTCCAATTATGTAGTTCTGCTGCAAATATTAGAAGTTAATGAGTTGAACTTATGCTGCCGATCCCGTTTTACAAGCGAAGAATAGGGACGTGAGTACGGGAACGAATATGAAAAGCAGAGAGTGCTGTTGTCCGCAAAGGAATATATTGGATTGGAGGTATTGTAGTAGACAAGATATTATTGGTGAAAACTAAAGGAAGTGTCTGTGACAGAACGGAGCCCTGGGGCACACTAGAATTTATTTTGTGAATATCAGACTCCAAACCATCCAAGACAATTTGAATTAAACATTCCGAAAGGAAATTTCTAATTCAATGAAGAAGAGTGTCATCGATCCCAAAAGTACGTATTTTTGACAAAAGAGCCTGACGACAAACTCTGTCAAATGCCTTAGAAATATCTAGTGCGACTATCTTGTTTTCACCAGACATGCCATCAAATGACCAGTGAACCTGTTGCTACGAAAACCATATTGCCCGTCATTGCGAAGTTTATGTGTTTCGAGATATTTCATGGGCAGACGGTTTATCTCCGTTTCCATGACCTCGGAAAGGAGGGACATAAGTGCAGTGGGTCCCTAGCTGGAGAAAGAAGAAGATTCTTTTTTTTAGGGACGGGCTGAGCAAATGCTGTTTTCCGTCTTCTCGGAAAGAGTAATAAGTAATACCTCATACGCTGTTATACTAGGACCGCTCTTGATTATTGATGATTTTTTTAATTTTTAAGAAAAGTAAAACAAATATCTGTCATCTCAAAATACTCTCCATGAAGACCAATATCTTTTCTATGAGTTTAAACTCATGTTTCCACTCCGAATGAAGTAACTACAAATGCATCAAACGCTTCTTTAAATGTCGAAAAACGTTAATCTCGCAATTTGTTTTCGATGTGCGGTATTAAAAGTAAGTCATTCGGTGCCAAGTCAGAGTTGCGTGGCAGATGAACCATCAATCTGATATTTTGAGAACTCGAAACTTCACTTGTTTGAGCTGACTTGTGAGAGCTCGAATTCACCACCATGAATTATCCGTGTTCGGCGGTTGGTTTTCTTTATTTCTCCAAAGACTTCTGGCAAACAAATGATGGTATTCTACTACGAATTAACCGGAATGGCACGGTGGCGACATGTCTGGTCTTTCCGAAGAAACAAACGTCCATCTAGTCCGCAGTGCTTCGGGCACGAACATATTTTGTTAGATTAGGCTAGTCTTGAAAGACTCATACAGTCGACAGCGGTCTAATTTCTAGCTCATATGCATAGATCTATGTTTCATGGACTATCACGATCTCATAGACCTCTTTTAAAGCACAACGATTGAATATTTCAACATTTTTTTGGACCAATCAACAAGAGTATCCCTGGCGAAGAAATCTTTTCGATGGCTAAATTGTATGCAAATGTAACTTATGCCTAAGCATCCCTCAATTTCACGATAAGTCGCATAACGATATTGCAGTATCAGTTTCCGCATAGCTTCGATGTTTTTTGGCACAACAATCGATTTTTGACGGCTTTTTACAGCGTTTGTATCCCGAGCTCTTTGGAATTTCTTCCTTAGTTTTCGGACTTCCCGTCGTATAATACTCGTAGTCAAGTATCCACCATATCACTCTTTTAAGATTAACCCTACGATTCCACTTAAAGAGATAATCATTAACACTTCACACACATTCATTAATACACTCGTTCTACTGATCGATGCTAAGGTTACCACATACCTGGAGGAGTACCGAGGTTACCTCTGCATGCACATAGGTACCATACTCATTTCGAGTGCCCCATCTCCTTTCACTAATATGCGATCTAACAACCTCCCCATGAGTGACCTAAACTTGGATCCAGTAGTAGTCATTCATGCTTTCGGAGATTTTCTAATTAAAAGAAAACGCCCTAAATGCGAATTCGTTAGCAAATTCGTGTTGTCTATGATGTTTCTACCAGCAACTTGGCCTGTTGCGAGTGTATACGTCATACATCACAGCACATTCACTAAGCAACACGCCCCGTGGCCAACTTGGATATGCAAACGAGTGTCTGGACATCTTGCTGTGCCACAAAGGGGAAGTCGAATTAGCGTCAACGCCGAGAATCAGGGTGTTGATTCCAACAAATAAACACACTTCCTCGAAGCCTAAAATAGTAAAATAGTAAAAACAAGTCTGATTCTCTGAAACATGGAGTATCATCAGCACTCAAACGTCCCTCGAGGTTGTTTGAACTCTGTCCCAATAAGGCCAAGTACAGCTAATGCTAAGTTCCTCCACATAAGAATACTGAGTTTTTGACAATAACCAACAAATTTGTAGGTCCTTCTTTAGGACTACGATATTGCCAGTCGCCTTGCATTTTCAAAAAGTACAAATTTCAGTCAATCTTCGAAAAGTTGGTAGGTTTTCCGTTTGGGAAAAACTGTTTAGACGCAGTAGCAACGCCACAGAACTTGTTGCCCACTCTGCAGGTGACGTGCGATGATACAAATTTCTGTCATTCCACAGACATCTGACGCGAAAACTAGTTGCTTGCGCGTAAAAGGACATTGACAAGTGACGCTTTTTTTTTCTTATAGTAACATGCATCCGTCAGATACGCACAGCAACAACCAGATCGGACGAAAAAAAAAAAACTTTAATTAGTTACGCGAGTTACATGCGAAAATATTCTGGACATCTGCGGCTTAGTTTCTACTGTTCCTGTTTTTTTTTTTTTTTGATTCAATATTGGCGAACAGAACCAGAAGCAGCGCTAGTAATAGTACAGGGCCAAATGGAGACAAATTCTTCACTGCCGTAAGCAAAATACGGCTGTCGGTCTAGCCACGCAATGCAAAATTAATGAGAGTAACCGCGACGATGATGGCACAGAGAGCACCGAAGATGGATGGAGAATTCTTGAAGGAGAAAAAGTCACATGGCCACATGTGCATATGCATTCCAAAGTTGGAAGGATTCCCTCGGGATTTGCACGCTCTGTTCGCCTAATCGTGTCTGGACAGCGTGTTGTAATTTTTTTTCTGACATTTTTAGAGCCAACAAGAGTATGTCGGTGTTGTATAATGGTGCGGGAGCCAGTTGTGGTCGCCAAAGGAAATAAATGTCCATCTTAAACCGGACTGGAACATAAGTTGGTTTTTGTCCATATAAGGTAAGCGGTACTTCTGATGGGATTGAGTATAAACAGTCTGGCATGACGTTAAGGTGGTACAGAACATGCTCGTATGTAGGCGGAGGTTATGGAACAGTTTTTGTACATGAGATTAAAGGTGAATCACTGAACTAGATTCAGTCACTAAGAAATTCACACCGGTGATGATGTGTCACTAGTATGTTAAAGGTAAAAAAGATACAACCTTGCAGCTTTCTTGACTATATAAAAGTATTTAGCGGGTTCATGAAAGTTTTTGGGGCGAGAAAGTTCGTACGACTATCATCATCACCTTTCGCCCCTTCCTATTCCTTCCTATCTTAAACCTGACACAAACGTCACAATTGATAAACTGGATACTACTTGCAAGTGAATTACTACAATGTAGCCTTTTGCATTCTGCTGCCATGGTGCATAATCCACTCCAGCATTTAGAAATATTTCTTCTTGTCGCAGTCTTGCCGCTGGAAGGTTTCTTATCCTTTGTTGCGTTGACTCGGCGCTGAATTGTTGGCATAACCCAAAAGCCCTTCCTTAGCAGTGTGAACATAAGTTTAGTTTCCGCGTGCAAAAACTTATGACGCGTGTGGTATATCACCAATCCAAAAGTAAAATGGTTAAAAGGTTAAAAGGTTTCTTGAAATGCTCAGTCATAAGCATTCGCATTTTCCACTTGGCCTTGACTGTCCGTCACTTGTAGGTAAGGCGCAAAAATAAATTAGCATTTTTCCAAAAATATGGTATCCTCCGACATAAAACTTCTTTTGGCGCAGCATAAAATCCTTATTAAAATAACCTTGAAGCTAAGATAATCATTTACAAAATACCATCATATACTTGCGCAAGTTAATTTTCCAGTGAGATTTCTTCCAAAAGATCCTTTGAGTTTGAGAGCTATTAGTGTATATGGAGCTCCGTATGTAGAGGAAGAATTAGCAGACTTTACACTAGTGAAGCTTGAAATAACGGGTGACCAGATAAGACCGATACAAAAAAAAATGTGAATAAAACAACAGTGGTGTGAGATTGTGTGTTTAATATTACATCATTCAAATGGCAGGCTCGCCTTCGCTGGCAGTGCTTAAGGCAATCGGTCCAATTTTTGATGGCTCGCTCCTATATATGCGGCATTATTCCGGCAATAGCGTTTCAAATGCTGACCTCGAGATTGTCCAAAATGGTTGGCTTCTTAGCGTAGACTAAGGACTTGACGTAGTCCCAGAGAAGGTAATCGAGGGGTATCAAATCGCATGTTCGCGGCTGCCTATTGATGAACGCTCGTGAGAAGACCTAATCGATAAATTTCTCCTTCACAACTTCGAGCGTTGTGCCGCTTGTCTGGCATCTAGCGCCGTCTAGTTGGGACCACAGCTCAGATATATCGATGTTGTCAAGTTGTAATTACAGAAAGTCGGTTAAAATCGCTCTATACCTAAGACAATTGACGGTAACGGTGTCTCCTTTCTCATTTCGGAAGATATAAGGTCCGATGATGCCGCAATGCTATAAACCGCAGCAAACGGTCAATCTTTGTGGATTAATTGATGCTTGTACAAACACTTTTAGATTGTTTTTGCTCCAATAACGGCAATTTTGCTTGTTAATGTCGCCGCTGAGCGTCCGAAAAGATGATTTTTTTGGCCAAAATCCAGATCTCCGGCCAACATTTCCAGCGCCTAGCTAAATCACGGCATTGTCTATGGTCGGCTGACTTCAATTCCTTCGTCATAGCAATCTTATGCGGACATAGGACCAAATCCAACCGCAAAATAACCCAGCGATGCCAAATTCAGCTGATCGGCGCCGAATCGAAATTTCGGTGTCTTTTTAGATACTGGACGCTACGGCGGCTATGTTATCTTCATTTCGCACCAATCTCTATCTGGTTAGTGGCTTAAGATCCAAAAGCGTGTACTCATGCTCAAACTTTCCCACCGTGCTACGAATTGCCTGCCCACTGAAGCCATAACCGCCACCGACCTCACGACGAAATTCACGTTGCGTATTTATAACTGTCCCGGAGTTTCGATAATATTTTTTAATAATTTTCGCACTTTCGGCAAGCGTAAAACAATGCAGTATGATAAAATGGCAAGCATTTCTGAATATTTTGGCAGCTCGATATAATTGGTAACTTTGGCAGCTGCTGACACATAATAATTGGAAAAACTAACATTGCTGTCTTGTCACCCTTTAATCAGCCATATAGAGAAAAATAAATTAAGCTGCCTCAGTTCCATCTTCAGCCAGCTGGGTAACATATGTTTAATCTATAAAATACCTGGGGTATGCTACTACAATTGACCGCTGTCAACTCGTATGTTCTCACCTCTAAGTGTTCCTCTTAGGAGGGTACTCTAATACTTTCTATAGCTCAGATCGACTGAAATTTGCCTATAATTTCGGACTGATCATAAGATCGTTTTGAAGCACTACACTGGCCCCATAATCAGCTGGAACCTTCAATGACTTTGTTGGTGTTGTTTTGTAGCACCAAAAACAATACCTATCTTTTTTATTATTGAATGGTGTGGTAAATATGTATTGGCCGTTTTCTTGCACATGGTCCACATATTTGTTATACAATCTAAATCTTGATATTCCCTCGTAAACGCTATATATACTCGTATACTACAGTCGAAGATCCTTATCCCTTCCAAATCGCGTAGTCTGGTTCGGAAGGCCTCAAACACGACACCTTGCTCGTATCGGCCAATATGTCCCCTTGATAAGTTAGGAAGGGGACGAATAAATATTGTGCAGTAGTATCGCTTGGCATTAAAAATGACTTTAACGTGGTGAGTTCGTCGTAGATTGGGATATCCGTATAAAGTATCGTACTGACAATGGCGAAAAATACCAGAGCATTTCCGCGGAAATCCCGCAAGAGTACTCGTATTCTATGACAAGGATCTGCTATTGGGCAATGTTTGCCGGTCTGGAACTAGCCGACCACAAAACTGAGGCTAACCTAATTATCAGCTGTAAGAATGTGGAGTATTCAAACTTCGAATGCTTCTAAATGATATTGGCATTTTGCTGTACAGAGTGCTCAGCTAGGTCATTTTATATGCTACTGCAAAGATGGGTCTACCAGTGGTGATAGTATTTAAAAGAAAACTTTCGTCAGCGTACGAGTACAAGCTTCGCACAATCAGGAATATCAGCGACTTTCGAACAATCTCGGACGAAGCAGCCCTTGTGTTATTCGGAATAATCTCTGCCGACATCCTCTCGAATCAGATGTAGAGGGTTTAGCGTAGGTGACCCTCGAACGGACGAAAGACCAAGAAAATGGTGAAAGAAGAAGAAAAGGCAGCTTCGTTATTGATATAGCAAGCCAGATGGGACAGCTTGACAAAAGTCAAATGGACCCACAAGCAACGTCCCTTCATTGAATAGTGGACAACGAAAGCAAAAAGAGTCCATAACCACCATAGATTTGGGCACGATAAATCGTCCATACATCCAGAATGTCCAAACTAGGAGAAGGATACAATGTGTACGGTATTTTATTGATGAAAGCATACAAATTAATAAACATAGCAATGCCGCGAGAGCCCGTATTGAGCTCTGACCTTGCTAAAATTAACTTAACAGACTTCACTATTTATTCTAGCTTAGCTCCATGCGGACGCTAGAAGATAAACCGAGCACTTAGGCTCCGGCTGAAGCGTGCAATATGCACTCCAGTAAAAACCTCGTCCATTTTACTCTTTGTAAATTGCTTTTAATGAAATCTTTCAGTCTTACGAAGATGAGCAAGCGCTTCAGTGATAAGGTACCCACAGTAACACTGAAGCTTGGCTGTCGTTACAGATGCAAATGCTTCGCCTCATCCACCGGTTCTCCGCAGGATTGCGTAAATATCCGCTTGGAAGACAGATCCAAGCTTTCCTAACGTGAAGTGAAATCTAACATCGTCGTCCTCCAGAAAGACACCACCGCCACATCGTATCCACATTGGAGCCTTTCGTGAAGAACCGACTGCCTGCCTTTCCTGGATCAGATTCTGGGCGAAATCAGTCCTGGGCAGAGAGAAAGTCGTTTTCATATTTTTTCCGCAACAAAAGTTCCGGTGTCATTGCATCGGACGGAATGTCCATAAGACCAGAGTCGTAAGGCAGCCGGCGGGCAAGGTCATCAAAGCTCCAGTGCGTGTTGTACCAAAGACCATTTCCTTTTAAACGGAAGATGGCCTTGAGAGTGCAGTACATTAAATGAATATCAAGGGGAGGGAGATTCATCAATGCGTCTAGAGCGGGGACAGGCGTGTTAGGGGATGCCCCCATGCAGCCGAGACAGACTGTCTTTAGAGCCTGGTAAAAGCAACAATCACGTATTTTCGCTAGAGCTGATTCCACTAGACAGCCGACGCTTAGGTTCGTCATGTTGTAGTCGTGGGAAGTAAGTGGCATCGCTAGCTTGTTCTGCGTTTTTGTTATTTTTTTTTTAAAGAACTTAATACTCAAGTGGGTATGACTACACTTATGATGCCAATGCATATGTTAAGTTTTTCGGAAAATGGGACAGAAAGAAAAAGAAAGATGTTTGGGCTCAGTGGTTATTTCGCTCCATGGGTGGCATCCATGGTTAGCATTTCCTTTGCATCGGGAGTAACTGGATGTCTCTTAGTAACCAAACGCACCTTGTTCCATACATTAAAAAGGTTGGCAAACATTGTGCACGGAGCGCCTGCAACACAAGTAAGCGTTGAGCGATCATTTTCTACATTAAAAATTATTTTAAGTGGCAACAGATTGCAGTTATGTGTGATCAGGAAACATAAAAAATATTTTGTTTGTAAAGCTAAATTTAAATATAATATGTTGATCCACGTATTTCAAAATGTTTGTCGATAAAAACAAAAAAAAAAATCAAGAAAATTCAATAGAAAAACGTGTTTTTCCCTTTATAGTTACTTTTGACATATCTTTTTATATCTTTAACGAAGCTTAGTATTTGGGTATCATCCTACAATCGATAACAGAGTTTGTTTGGGATAAACATGTTTGGGATAAATATGTCGAGTCCTCTAAGCTCCGTCGGCCTTCTGGCAGTGCGAAGCAGCTGCCGGCAAGACATGGGCCTTGTCACCGATAAGGTTCCGTTGGACCTACACGGCTATGATCCGGTCAATTATATCCTATGCGTCGGCTGTCTAGGCCTTCACAGACGCCTCCAAAACTGATATTCAATGCGGCGCTGCTGTCTTTCTAGAGAACGACAACATTAGATATCATTCCTCATTAGAAAACACTTGCATTTATACCCATAGCCAAGCTACGTTTAAAGGTTTGCTGAATCCTCTAAGGACTTCCCAACTAGTTCGATTATGCAAGACTTCACTGAACGCAGCCGGAATTCTAAATTCACTGAGTCTTGTCTGCTTACTTGCATCGTTATGGCACACAGGACTTCTGCTAAACGCTTAAATGCTCAGCAAGTTACACAACATCCTACAACGCTTGCTATGAAAAAAACGGCGACACGTCTGTGAATGTCCGGCTGCAGATACTTGGAATTGAGGTGGTGGGTGCTGATACTGTAGGCATTTTATCACTGAAGTGTTTACTCGTCTCTCTTCGAGAGGCTGAGAAGAAACTTACAAGGAGGATAAAGGACTAGTTCTTTGGCTCAGTGCTCAATTCCGAAAGAAAAAAATAAAACAACAGTGTTCAGTCCAACATGCAGTGTATATGAATTAAGGAAAAAATTGATGAATCCTATGACTATACTAAAATGTGAATGACGTCTAAAAAACAAAACAAACACAACGATCGGTTATATAAAGCCAAAATAAATACATGCCACATCGACCAGAGCTACCTACAATATATTTTGTGATATCTGCAATCTTAATGAGAGGGAGGACATCTGTTTTTTTGTTTTTTGTTTTTTTTTATGGTTTGCGCCAATGGATGTGGAATCTTCTTCCAGATACTGCTAACCCTTGTTATCAGCATGAACGATTCACGAGATATTATTCTCCTTTTTCCTCGCGCCTACGTTCTAAACCACACCTTGGACACTTCTACCACTCTCCCCGCGGAACTGCCGCTAGGTATTATTTCGCGGGGCTGCCAAGCAATTCATGTTGCTCCGGTGTTTCTATTTGTTCGGCTGGTTCTGCCGCTCTTCTTTCGGCTTCTATTCTCCGTAGCTCGGTCTGCACAGTTTTTACAAATCCGCAGATATTTAGACAGTATTCTTCCGACTCCATTCCATTCAATTCTCTTTATTACCTCTGGGGGATCTGGTAGATTTTCTCCCCATTCCGCGAAGAGTCCGCAAAGGAAAATTGCGTGCTTCACGTCTTCCTTCTGATTTGGACACTCAGGATAAAAGGGGGTGTTGTCATGCTCAAATCTGTATAGATACTTTCGGTATCCGCCATGACCAGAGATGAACTGCGTAAGGTGATAGTTGCATTTTCCTTGGACTCTGTTCATCCATACGTCGATTTTTGGAATCAAGGTATGAGTCCATCTTCCCTTTGTGGCATTATCACATCGAGATTGCCATAGGGCTATAGAATGTAGCCTTTCTTCCTCTTTCATTCTCCTTATTGCCTTGGAATCAGTTGGCATTGAGGTTTTCCTGCGGTAAATTCTCCTCATCTCGTCCGCGAGGAAGTCGATGGGAATCATTCCAGCGATGACAAATACGGCTTCGTCCGTGATCGTCCTGTAGCCGCTTATTGCCTTAGTACAACGAGTCGGTATGCCGCTGACAATTTCCGGCTTATTTCTTTCCTTCTCCAATGTATCTGCCCAGACTGGTGCCGAGCTGACCACTTTAGCTAGGAGGATCCTTTTTGCGTATCCAGGTCCGCCAACATTCGATAGCATTCTGGAGAGTGCCACTTGTAGCGCTGACGCTTTTTTCCTCACGTAGTCCACATGTCGTTTGAACCGTAGCCGGTTGTCTAATATTACTCCTTGGTACTTTGCCGCTTCCTTCGATCGGATGTTATGGTTAGCGACTTAAATATTGATATATTCCACTGTTTTATTGCTCGTTATAAGAACGGCTTCTGTTTTTGTTCCTCCAGTTCGAGACCCGCAGATTCGAGCCACTGCTTTATTTGAACAATAGCTGCGTTTGTGGTTGACCCGACTTCATGGGTGTGTTTTGTGACGACCACGATAGTTTTATCGTCTGCGAATCCGGTGGTACTGACTCCTACGTTCAGCTTTAGTCGCAACATTCCGTATTACATTAGGTTCCACAGGAGTGGACCTAACACTGATGCGATTATTATTAGCAGGTAGTAGGGTGTTTCCATCCTTTCAAGTGATCGCCTTATTTGGGACCAGTCGGCAGTGTTGAATGCGATTTTGACGTCTAGTGTCACCACCGCACAGTACTTTTTTGAGCCCCACTTCCATGGCTGCAGACGCAAGTCACGTGGAGCGTGACTTTCGAAATCCAAGCTGGTGGTTTGAGAGTGCTCCCTTTCCCTCTGCTACAGTCAGCAGTCTGTCGTATATTGTACGGTCAAGGCTCTTCCCATTGTGTCTACAAGACATATTGGTCGATATGACGGTGGTTCCCCTGGTGGTTTATTTCCTTTGTGTAGTAGCACTAAGTGTTGCAACTTCCACGGTTCTGTTAACACTCCCTCCTCGAGACACTTTTGCAATATTGCGATGAAAATATTTGATCACAGCCTTTAATGCTGTATTCGGAATACCAGTGTAACGGCTGGGATATGTCCTACTTCTGTTTCCCGGACGATTGTGACCATGTTGTGTAACCTTTTGGGGAATAAGTGCTCCACTATGGTTATAAGCATTTTTGGACACGTTATTTGTGGAGACCTGCAGGATTCCAGTTTGGTCATAACCAGTCTGTAGGCCGTGCCCCATGGGTTTATATCCGCTTAGTCGCATATACGTTTGAAGCATCCTAATTTGATCTCTTTAATCGCCCTTGTAAACTCCCGTCTTGCCTGTTTAAAGCTTTCTAGGTGTTATTGGAAGTCATCTCTCCCTCTAGGCCTTTGGACTTTACGTCAAGATTTTAAACACTTTCCCTTCAGTGTGTTTATTTCATCGTTCCACCAGTAGCATGGGGCGCCTCTTCGTTTTCCTGTTTTTCTGTTTTCCTGGGCATTGTCACATCACAAGCCGCTACGATACTTTCTGTAAGTTGATGCGACAAGCTTTCGGCTGATCCACTTGTATCTGTGGTAGAGCTATTCAGTATCTTCTCGAATGTATCCTTGTCGAAAAGGCTGTCCTTCCATTGTGGGCCAATAATTTTTTGTCGCTGCGGGGCTCTTTTGGTTTTTCCGATCTTGAATATAATCACCTGGTTGTCGCTATGGCTGTACTCCTCGCTGACGCGCCAGCTCATGTTGCGTAAGATAGAGTTACTCGCAAAGATTAGGTCGATGATTGATCCCGTTCCTGCTTTGCGAAATGTGTTGCTTCTTCCTCTATTTGCTAAGCCTATGTTTAGAGATGCAAATGCTTCAAGGAGCGTAAGCACCCTTTCGTCGTTGAGCCTACTGCCCCATACCGTAGCCCAAGTATTGAAGTCTCCTCCAATGATCACATCAGTTTTGTGATGTGCTTTGTTCATCAACCTGTCCAGCATTGCTTGGTATTGGTTGAGTGTCCAACTAGGTCGCGCGTAGCAACTTTAGAAGTTGATGCCATTTACTTTTGCGGGTACAAATCCTTCCGCATCACCATCGATGTCTTGAAAGGCGTGGTTCCCGCATATCCATATTGTGGCATGCTTTGTCTTGTCGCATACCCAGAGGGAGGACATCTATCATTATATTTCTGTGTGCCCCTTACTAAACGAAATTCGAAGAATGTCAATCTGGTAGACGGTTTATTTACTTAAGTGGCGCTATAGTCCGGGGTGGACCTCGATCTCAACCAATAAGCCTCTACAATTAGCGTGGTCTGTGGCTAACTGCTTCCACTTGCGCGCGCCACCTAAAGCGTGGACTTCCTCTACTGTGTTGTCCCTCAGGTAAACGACTTATAGCCAAACCTAAAGACTTCGTGCTTAAAAAAAACTGTAAAATATTGTATATCTTTGTTTTTTATTAAAAAGTCATTAAAACTAAAAACTAAACTGTCCTTTGCAGTTTTTCTGTAACTTCCTGCACAGTTTTTCCAACAAGAAGTACAGCAGTATCGTCTGCAAATGTGGCAACAGAAATTTCGTCATTTTGTAGTAGGTCGTGAGTGTATAGGAAGAAAAGCTGAGGTCCTAACAAACTACCTTTCGGTACTCCAGCTTTTATTTATTCCAATGCAGAGTACTCACCTTCTTGCTTAATTCGAAATAATCGCTGGATTATATAATATATGACTCTAGCATTTCTGAGTATTGTTTCGGAAGTTATTTTTGTAGCTTATGGACTAATCCTTTGTGCAAGACTTTATCAAAAGCCTGTGTTATATCAAGGAAGATCGTAGATCATACTTTTGTTCTTCTAAGACTTTTTCTATTTTAGAGTTGAGTACCTACTCCTATATCTAAATCCAAATTGATGGTTTGGTATCAGAGCCTTTTTGTTCTAAAATCGGATGATGTCGTTTCAGAAGAATTTTTTCAAAGAGCTGTGGCAGGATTGACATCAATGAGATCGGGCGATATGAGGTAGCAGTAACTTCACTATGAAATTTTCCCGGCTTTAGTACCAAATAACTTCCGCGACCTTCCACATGCGTGGAGCATACCTTAGCCTAAATGCTGCATTTATTATCTGTGCTATTTTTCTCATACCATTTTAAGTCAATTTTTTTTAGAATTTCTTGATCTTTTCTTTTATTTCTGTGACTATTTCCTTAAAAGTTACTGCTGGAATTAATCTCTAGTCTTCGAACATTTCTTCCGTTTGTTGTAAATAATCGTTATCTTCGTATGGCTTCTTAAGATATTCCGCAAATAGATCCGCCTTTGTTTGTTTGTTTTTATCCAGTTTCCACTGCTGTTTTTAACCCATTTTAGGCCATTGTTCGAGATTTCGAACAGTAAATTTTGCCTGATTTCTAAAAGGAACTTTATTAGGCTGAATCACAGTTATGATAAAATTTAAGATGCAATATTATAGTTCGTTTTGTTGGCATTCAGGAGAAAATAATTGCGATTGGCACGCTTCCTTAATTTGAACTCATGGTGGTACTTAAAAAATACCTTATATTTATACCTTTTTTCTAATTAGAAATTTAGTAAGATCTAGGAGTAGAGTAAATCTAAATATCGATAGAAACTATTCACGATGTTCAAAAATAGTTAATTATACAATAAACTAAAATCTTGAATTAAGATTCGTTAGGATGTTTGAAAGGATAAGCGAAGTTGACTGTTCGAAATGTCGACTGTTTTCCAAAGCCGTAATTTTTTGTGTGTTGGTGATATACCATATTAGAAGAATTATTGAACAGCGATGATGAAGTTGAAACTGTTGCTGCTATTCCACCAGAGGCGTTCGATGGATTTACCGGAAAATATTGACGATGAAATTTTAAATAACGAGGAATCTTTGGAAGAAGATATGGCCGGCGCATTCGAAGTAGAAATGCGTAAAGATCGCAAAAAATCGTCTAACCTCATTCATGATACTTGATAACTCAGCGATCTGCCCGAAATACTGATCGTGTTGACATTGAACCATCCGCCAATGTGGTTTTATCTAACTTCAAATTACCTACAGCCTTCCCAGCTCCGCAATGAAAAAAAGTAACTGAGACAAGATTACTAGATTTTGGAATTCCTAATAATCCGGAGCCGCTAGAGTTTCTGAAACTTTCCATTCAGCATAAGTTGCAGAACAAATTATCAAACTACCGTCCGATATATTCTTCTGTTTCTTTGATAATGAGATGTTCGAACTGATTGTCATGGAAACAAAGCGATACGCTATGCAACACAATGATGCGCAATTCGCCCAATCATTCAACACTGCTCTTTTAAAAAGATTTATTGGCATATAAATTTTGTCAGGCTATAATAAGTTTCCACAAATAAACAACTAATCTAACACTTGGACCGGTATTCGTGAAACAGACCGAAAAATAGAACAATATTTCCATTTCGCCGATAATAATAATCTGAACAAAAACAATAAGTACACGAAAGTTCGTATTCTTTTTGATTTGATGAACAAAAATTGTTTGCAATTTGGCGTTTTTGAAGAGCAAATGCTTTCCTGTTTTGGACGTCATAGCTGCAAAATGTATTTAAAAAATAAACCTATAAAATTTGGATACAAGATACAAGGATGGCTCCTTCGACCGGTTATGTTTTTCAATTGATGCCATATGGTGGAGCTTCCGATCAATATGACAAGAATCTTGGACTAGGGTTCTCTATTGTGGTGCACATGGTCTTTTGGAGTTTCCTCAACGACATCAGTTATATTTTGATAACTTTTCACATCGCACTACCTGATGTGTCTATTGAGGGATCAACTGAATTCTGCCCCCGGAACTGTAAGCAGTAATCGCTTAGGAAAGCCAGCTCCAGACCTGAAAACAGGCAAAGCATTGCCGAAAGGTCATTTAAACTTCCATGACCCTACAATTAATATTACATAATCTTGTCTTAATTGTATTTCCAGGTGAAATTGATGCTGGATTCGATAAAGCAAATAAGATTGCCTGTTGTCGTTGGCGAGACAAACGTGAGGTGACATTGCTATCAAATTTTACTGGTGTTTACCCGTTAACTCCTACAACGCAAAGGGGAACGACAACGTGATACAGCCAGGCCAAATTATTGTGCAGCAACCGTTTATAATAAAAAGCTACAATTCCTATATGGGTAGAGTAGATCTGCACGACAACGCAGTTTCCACTTATCGCATTTCGATTAGATCAAAAAAATGGTAGTGGCCACTTTGGTTGGCTATTCTTGAGTCTGCCGTTGTCAATGCCTGGAACCTAAATTGTTTAATTAACAAGATGCTCGTGCGGCCAAAGATTTCGCAGCTAGATTTGACCTCGTGACAAATTTATTGCGAACAACGAATGAGGTGGAAACGGAGAATATTCCAATTGCACCTTATTCCGACGATGTAGACACCTACACTGACAAACTAGCCTCATATTCTCGTATTCCTCGTGTCTCTGGCCAGCGTCATCTTATAGCAGAGGCCAACAAAAAGGCTCCTTACTGCAAGGTTTGCCACAAACCCAAGTGGGGAAAAAAATGGCTGTTAAATAAAAATTACATGTTGTATTACTTAACTGACTTATTAAAACATTTTTTTAACTTTTTTTTTAAAGCTTTTATGTGTAGTACGTACTCATAGCGAACGTCCATTGTTCGACTTTTTGAACAGTCTCACCTGGCGAAACTATCCCAGGTAGAATTTTTTCGACAACGGATTCGGATTCCTTGGGTGCCAATTACTCTAGAAAAGTAATTTGGCGCGGACTAAAACGGGTTAACTGGCGGAATGTACATATGTATGCCGTTGGTTTTTTCATTTGTTTTATAGTGAGTCTTCTGTACTAGCATCGTTCGTCAGATTTGTAGGGTATCTTTACACGGACGAATTTTCCAATTCTATGATCTTTTCTGTGAGCTGATTGTTTAAACTATTAAGTCTTGTTTTATGACTTGACCCTTTGGACAATTGCCAGCGTTTACGAACACTTCCCTTTCCAGGTATAAAGTAGCATATTTCTTTGGATTATATGTTTCGTTTTACTATACTACGAATATTTGATTCAGGAGTTGTAGCCTGAGCAGCCTTTTGTATATCTAGAGTGAAAGTCTGTACTTAATTTTCTAATTGTTATATTGTATCGACTGTTGAGGATAGATCGATGCATTCCTCTAGCAAATATCTGAAATATATTCAATCAGTTTGCTTGCGATAAGTGATCTGAGTCAAGACCAGGCCCTTCCTGCAATTGGGCAGTGTTTGAGGAGATATTCTTAGTTATAAACGTTCGGGATTTTGTTCCTATCCGTAGGCCAGTAAGTAGGATTTCCCGTTCAATAGTAACCAGCATTGAATTTTTTTATACATAGATTCACGGAGTTATCTTCCTCTTGTAGTTGTTAATCTCGATCCCCAAAGTTTGTTTTTTGCGCTGAAATCTCCGCCTATTCTGAATTTATTTCCAAATTTAAGGAAGAGGTTTTTAAAATTGAACAATATACCGCAGCCATCGTTTCCTGGCCGCTGCTTGTTTTTATGTTTTCAGATTTGGCTTGTATTCTTCACGAATTGTATTTTTCATCTTCATCGTGGCTAACACCTTCCTCAATTATAACTGCTGTCCCCCTCTTGCTGTATTGTGAAGATGTGGGATATACATATGTAGTATGTCTGTTACAATTTTGAAATATGTCTCAGCGACTAGACATAATACATATGTCAATTTTGTTTATATCGAGAGTCGCTTGCAATTCGTCCTTACGATTCTCCAGACCATTGGCATTCCATAACAAAGGCTATATGTTTTTAGCCATTAGGATCTTTTGGGAGCAGTTTTTTTATTGCTGTTTTGTTTTTCAAGGAAAGATGTTCTTTCAAGAAATGTCTTATTATTCTTTTTCATGTTCTGTTAAAAATCATTTGTATAATATCCTCCATGGCATTGTTCTAAGGCTTGGGATGTCCGAATCATCCTGTGCATATAATTTCTTCTCACTTTTTCTTGAGGATACATTTTCCTTAGCTTTATCCATTTTTTTTTAATTCTTTTGGGGCTTTGATGCCGGTTCTAAGACTCTTTTGTTTCGATACCCTCTGACTTTAGGTGCGCCTTTTTGGGCAGGCTTTGCATTTTCTTTTGGTTTTCATCTTTTACCTGTTGCAGCTCATTTGCTACTATCCTGCAGCCTCTGTAGTTGGCTGGGTGTCTTTCGTTACAGTTGGCGCATTTTGGGGTTGTCTGGTCTCCTTCATATCTAACGCATTTTGGGTTAAAGTTGCAGTGTTTGTGAGTGTGAACATACTTTCGACAATTCTTACATTGAGGAACTAGCTCTGTTTTACGCAAAGGATGAATTTACGCTTTCATTCTTTGTATGTATATTTTGAATTTCATAAATTTTCTTGATGTCTTCATCTTGCTCAAAAGTAAGCACGATCATCAGTAGCGGTTCTTTTCTTTTATACTTAAGCATGTTGACAACTTCAAGTATTTTGAAGTTTATCTTCTTTAAATCATACGCAATGCGTTGAGGTGTGCATGAGAAGTGTAGTTTCTTTGCAACAACCTTTATCGGTTTTGTTTGTTTATTTTTGTTTTTGTAGGATTTTGTAGGATTTTTCGTCTTCCACATTAATTTTGACATCATAACTATTTAGGAGAGCTTTATTATCTTTTATTTTGTTTTCCACTAATATATGTATATAACAAGCCTTCGTACTTCGTGATACAAAGCACTGTATTTGGGGGAGGCTTTATTTTCCTGGGCCTTTCTGGTTTCTTTTTGGTGCTGAAAGCTCCGGAGACATGCTCAGTTTTCTTTTTTTTTTCCTTTTTGTCCTACTAAATGAAGGTTCTGTCTCTCTATGTAGTTCTTCTTCATCCGTAGAATACACGAACATTTTTGTTATTTGCTCATTTTTGTTGTTATTATTGACCTGTTCCTTAAGTAGCTTTTCACTGAGTTGCTTAAAATTGTCTCTTCCTCCACAGGCCCTTTTGTAACATGCTTCTAACATTGATACTTCTTTTGTTCTCTTTATGAAAGGGTAATCTTTTAGCAATAAATTCTTCCCCCAGAATCCATCCTCCGAAGAGGGAGAATTTATCAGTTAACCAGGAGTACCACCTCGGGTAGTTATATTGTTCATTGCATATTTCTATTTTTTTCAAAAGGTTTAACAATTTTTACTTTAGTCACCTTTTACGACAGCCATGCCTACCTCTGGTAAAGTCTACCCCCTAACCCGAAGAGGTTTCAAACTAATGAAAATATAAAATCTCAAAAAACATGGAATCACAACCAAATTGACTGATTTCCTCATCTTAATCGCCAATTCCACCGCATTTCTGACATAAACTTCACGGTTTTTTCAACCAACTTATCACCAACTTCTAGACATTACCAACGACACATGTCTCAGGAAAGAGTAAATTTACATTAGCTAGCAATTAACTGTTGTGTGATTAAGACTTAAGGCTAAACCGAAGATTAAAAGTAACTTTTCCACTCCGTCCGATTAACACAAGAAGCAGTCACCCATATCTGCTCAGTAGTTTACACCCATCATCCATTGGATTACCACCTGCATCGATCGACCTACAAAAGAAACCTCATCCCTTTGATCTGAGCCGCTGTAACGATAGCCGATGACTAGCATCAAAGACCACTCCCGACATATGTGCGTGCACTCCTACACCACACCACACCGCACCGATTAAGCGATTTAAATCGTCTCTGACAAAATATTTCGATTTTCATTTATTTCTTCAATCTACGAGTATCTATGCGAGTCCGTCTGAGGACTGGCTGGAGTGTGCTCTCCAATACGTGTACTTAAATGTGGACAACTCAATTCCACAGGTGGGCTATTCCTTCATTCGTCTCGTTTACCTCATTCATCGCCGCACTCGCTCACTTAACATAATTAGGCCAAACGAGTGAGAAGTCATCTTCCGCAGGTTTCCTGTCCATCGTCGTGTCATGCGTTCCCACGTTCGATATACGATATACGAACGAATCCATAGATACACCCCGCATCCGAATCCAATCGATGTCACAATGCCTGCCTAATAGTTATCAATTTTTTCCGGCCATACCCACACTCTGACAGTGACATTATGCTGGCTCCTCCGGTGGCATTAATCGATAAAAAAAAAAACAACACACAAAAAAAAAGAACAAAATTTCGAGAAGAACATTTATGCCCCCGAAGGCCCTAGTTGTGGTTGTGAAGTAGGAGAGATGCAGACATGGTGAGAGTTGTATTATCCATGGAAACGATGTTATCGAATGGATGTGATTAAAACATTAAAAATCGATTTGCATAATACCAGCGATTCGGTGTTCCTACAACGATGAGTGTCATGGGAGAAAACAATTAAATCCCGAAATTGGTCACTGCCACATGGGGATCATTGTCGGCTGAGATTTTATTGGATGTTATCGATTGTAGTCTGATCGTCGTCATCGTCGTCATCTTCGTCATAGTTGTCGTGGGCTTATATGGAGTACATCGAATGTTGGACAACTTGAAATTTTATAGTCAACCAATCCAAATGATGCATATTAGTGTCTGCATTTATGAAACCTAATACTCCGATTCCTTTACTTGGGAAGATGATATGATAGATAAGTGATTTGGTATGTATAACTACCGGGAGCCAATTTGAGTGGGCCTCTGCCTACAGGCTCATTTACCGTCATCGACCTTAATTTGAGCCTTTCATAAATTTCTTAAAAGATTGACGAAATTTAATATCTAATTATTAAAATAGAGAACGAGATCGAATCAAACCGTTTGGTTGGGGATTTAGATAAACAGTGGGCTGCATGAAAATCAACGCACTAAGCACTGGCCTACCATCCTTCTTATTCTAACATACGAGTATAGGTAGGTAGAGCTCAAAAACTATAAAAACTTTTGACAGTCCATTAAGTAATGCAACTGAGGAGCCTATCGAAATGTATGTCCATATCCTCACCCACTGGCGGTGCCTATGAGGAACTATCTACAAAAGCTTGTAAGACAAATTTACATAGATGGAATCAAAAGCGTAGACCAAGATGTTGAAACTGAGATAGTGTTGCAGGACTTTTCAATAAATAAATCGCATCAATTATAGCTGAGAAGAAGACGACAGCTAGAATCGTTGAGTTATTGCTTCTGTGACAGGATTGTTACAGTATCGGCAGCTGTCTCATTGGCGTCTAGTATTTGGAAAGGATCTGTTTAGTCTACCTGCCACCACAAGAACTACAACAAACGGCCTAAGTGAAGTCACAGGCAGTCAAGTTTAGGTCCTCTGACCATTGTCTGCCAAGTTCATTCGCAATTCCGTTTCCCGTGATACCACTGCGACCTGGGACCCAAACAAGATTCAGTGAATTCAACCTTCCAAATGTGTTCAGAAAAGTCTAGTTGTCTTCTTAGCCCAAAGAAACAGCAATTGGCAAAAGTTATTCTTCGTTCTATGTCTACGGAGAGGTTGTTGGCTGCATTGAGAGCAGGGCCACGGTAGACAAGGTCATTTACTACCACGAAACTATAGGTGTCGATTGTGACGTTCTGTCCAATTCGTCGATACCCTCACTTATCCGCTGAGCCCATTTTGGCTGCTTCCATTTCAATACTAATATTTCAATACTCCGGCTACCGCCCGGTGAGTTTTGCCAATTATGTCATTATTGTCAGCGTACGCTACAGACTCTTGAGAGACTCTGCCTCCGGTGTTCACTTGTGAGTTCCGCACAATTCTTTGAAGTATGATGTTGAAGAAATCACATGACAACGCGTCATCTTGTCTAAAACCTTTTTCGATATCAAAGGTCTCGTTTAAGTCGTCCTGCACAGACGAACGAGTATTGCACGGATGCCAAAACTAGACGTGGCTGTTATTGCTTGTCTCTATAAAGGCTGTTATATTCGGCTTTAAAATCAATGACAAGCCGCTAGGTAGGATTTAAACTTCTTGAGTTTTTCCCTGGATCTGCCGGAATGTGAAGACGTGATCGATTGTGGACGTTCTTGGTCTGAAACCCTGTTTATTGGAGCTGAACAGGTTGTTGACGAAGGGTTTCAGACGTTCAAACAATATGGCGAATAAGATCGTGTATGCGAAGTTGAGGAGGATTATACCTCTTTAGTTGGCGTAGTTGAGGGGTCTCCTTTTTTTTTTGGTGATCAGGCAAACCATATTGAGGTTCCATTCATCAGGCATTCACTCTTCTGACCAGATCTAAGAATCGAGTCACAAAGTTACTTCCAGCAGTCATTTTCTCGGCCGTTAAGCCGTCAGATTTAGCTGATTTGTTGGATTTTAGCTTAGTTATTGCTATTCCTAGTTCGTTCTGGTCAAATGGACGGACATTTTTGTCATCATCGTCTAAGTTGAATGGTCTGTTCAGCCTAACGGCGTAGTGCTGGGTTTCTTCGTGCTTATACACTCTGCAGAAAAAGTTTTTCCATATTCTCAGCGCCGACTATGACTGTGGTTTTCTTCTTCATCTTTGCAGGCTTCTGCATGGGTCTTCTTGATGTGAGATGTTTTTTCTATATGTTGGTAAAACTTCCGGAGATTATTCTCGGAGTACAACCTCTCAATTTCTTCGCTCGTGCGCTCCTCGTGCACTTCTTTTTCTCTATGTTCTTCTCGTCCTCCATTGCAACGCCGCATGTTTAGTTGCATGTATTCGCCGGCATTCTTCATTAAACCAGGGATTTCTTGGTAATGGTGGAGTGAAACCCAGCACATCAACTGCGTCGTCACTGACCGTACGTTGGTAGCGCTGCCACTGGTCTTCCATACTTGATGCTGACGGTATAGGAATTGTCAAGAGGTTTCGGGATACTGATTCAGCTAAGATTCTGCCGATCTCTTGCGATTGCAATTTTTCTACGTAATATCTTCTCACAGTAATTCTTCTTTGTAGTGGCGGTGAAAAGTAACCTTCTTGGGAATGAAAAAAAAATTTTTAAATGTTTTTTTATTTTATTCAATATAGTCCCATTTAGTTTGATACACTTATTCCAGCGATTTTCCAACTTCTTGATCTCGTCCGAAAAGTAATTTTCCGGAAGGTATGCAAAATACTCCTCCGTGACGAGGATGATTTCCTCGCGTGAGCTGAATTTTTTATTGATGAGCCATCTTTTGAGGTTTGGGAAGGGATAATAGTCCGAGGGAGCCAAATCGGGCGAATACGGGGAATGCAACAGCAATTGAAGCCGTAAGTCATTGATTTTAGTCGAGGTTGCGATGCTCTTGTGCGCCGGTGCATTGTCTTGCAAAAACAATTTTTTTCGCTGCATGTGAGGCCGTTTTGCAGCGATTTCGGCCTTTAATCGCTCCAATAATGCACAGTAATACGCGCTGTTGATGGTTTTCCCTTTTTCGAGGTAGTCCACGAAGAGTATGCCATGACAATCCCAGAAAACCGACGCCATAACCTTTCCGACCCATCGAGCCTCCCTCGGCCGCTTCGGAGCACTCGTGCCGGCTTCAGTCCATTGCCGAGCACTCATTCTGTTCTCTGGTGTGTAATAGTGGATCCAAGTTTCATCAACAGTTACCAATTGACCCCGAAAGTCCGCCCGATTCCGCATCAGCAAGTCCAAACACTCTTTCGAAGTGCTCTCGCATTCGGGTTTTTTGGCAGGAGTGAGCATGTGTGGCACCCAGCGGCAGGATAACTTTTTCATATGCAGAATATTGCAGAAAATATGGCGTGTGCGCTCAGTACTAATCTTTGTGGTATCTGCTAGCTCGCGCACCTTCACTTTCCGGTCAGCCAACACCATTTCATGTATTTTTTTGACATTGTCCTTTGTAACCGCATCGGAGGGCCTGCCGCTGCGGACTTGATCAGTAGTGGAGTTGCCTCCACCACGAAACTCTCGAAACCAATATTTGACGGTGTAATCTGACGGAGCATTAGCCCCATAATATTTATCCAACTTTTCTTTTATTTCCTTCGCCGTTTGGCCTCTTAAAAAATAATGTTTTATGAGAGAACGAAAATCGTTTTTGTACATACTGACAACAATCAGCTTTCAAAACAAAACTAAAGACAGTATCGCACTAAAATTTGGCATGTCTGCCTAAATATGAACGGACTTTAAGGCACCATAACCCTTTTAGCAGTAGCAGCGCATTCTGGCGGTCAAGAAGGTTACTTTTCACTCCACCTAGTAAATTCACATTCATACCTTGGCTATGACAAGATAATGATACGACTCCAGAATACTGGAGGCATGTTTTACGTCGATCGCAATGTGATTTAGCGTTTTATGATTCGCCGCAGAGTCAATAAGTCTAAGTCCGTTGTCAGACGTGATGTCGTGTAGGCGGTGCTAATAAACGGTCCTACCAGAGATGTCCTCCTTTCCTAATCGCCTAGTATGACGATTTTAACGTATATACGCATCATTCCGTCCTACCAATTCTTGAAGACAATCAACACTGAAAGCGAACGACAGGGTTTTTTATGCGGCCTGAACGTGTAAGCGAAACTAGGCTACCAACAATTGACTGCGGATGCTCTGCAGATACTTTGTTCCGTATTTCAGCTTGAAAATCTCTGGAAAATATAAGGTTTTTATTTAGCATATTCGCCCTTCGGGTTAGGGGTTAGAATATACCCGAGGTAAGGCATGCCTGTCGTAAGAGGCGACTAAAATCCACTGGGCCGGATTAAGGTGTTAAGCGACCCGTGCCAGAATCGACCAGGTTGGGGCCCAGTATAAAATTAGCTCAATCTCTAACGGAGCATCCGGATACTTGGCGACCTCCGGATCAGCCAGTCTAATGCGGATCTCTGGACAGACGGACTACCCTTTCTCCGCTACTCGTGGGAACTAAAATGAGTTCAAATAATATTCAAAACAATACAAATATAAACCAGGACCCCTTTAAAAAATGCTCAAGGGTCACGAGATCTCCAGCACGCGGATCGCTAGGAAAATCATGCGAAAGCAAAGACCAAGCACAGTCGGTAGCTAAGGGCAATAGCATTACACCGAATAAGCTACAAAATCTCGAGCGCGAAAATTCTGATCTCCGCACCAGACTGTAAAA
The DNA here is from genome assembly GCA_963966105.1 of Volucella zonaria. Lineage (NCBI taxonomy): Eukaryota > Metazoa > Arthropoda > Insecta > Diptera > Syrphidae > Volucella > Volucella zonaria. The sequence continues at coordinate 30,839,832 of OZ014534.1, forward strand.
TATGGAACTGCTCTGTGCCGAACTAAAAAGCAACTAGATGCCATTAAGCCGCAATCTAAATCTGAGTCTGAGTCTGTTTCGCTACTTGACCGCCCCGAAAACTCGAGTTTTAACACGGACGAAGAAGAGCTAGTCCGCGAAACGGACTGGATACTTAAAAAAAAGCCAGGTAAGAAGCGCAAAGCTACTTCCCCGCCTGATATCGAACAAACAAAGAAGCAAGCCAGCTTTAACACTGCTGAGGTCGATAAGGCAACAAAGCAACGCAAACAAAGACCGCCGCCGCCAATAAACGTTTTTGGAATCTCGGACTACAGCAAGTTGCACATAATCCTGAAATCACTGTGCTCAACCGATTATAAAGTAACATCTCGTAATAATGATACATGTTCTTAATCCAGACAACTACCGTTCGCTTTCGCAAAAATTAATTGCCGAGAAGATTCAATGGCATACGTACGAAAATAAAATGGAAAGACCCATACGCGTCGTAGCTAGAGGATTGCATCCCTCTTGCCTTAAAGAAAACATCGTAAATGACCTTAAAAATAAAGACTTTAACATAATCGACGCAGTTAATATACTTGCGCAAAAACAGCGCAATGTTGAAAGCGAGAGGACGACCCCAAGATGCGGTGTTCCCTTTCGACAAAACCGAAAGCCTAGAAAGAATTTGTGCCATAAATTCAATTTTGGGACTTGTTGTCAAAATTGAACCACCGCGGAAAAACTCCAGGCTGATTCCCCAATGTACACGTTGCCAGGGATTCAGCCATACTCAGGCCTACTGCCAGAAGGAACGTCGCTGTGTAAAATGCGCTGGCAAACATCTGACTCGAGAGTGCAATGCCGCGAAAGAGTTCTCAGCGGTATGCATCAACTGCAAGGGAAAACATCCAGCTAATTATCGAGGGTGCGAAGTCGCGAAGGAGTTGCAAAAACTACGAGATCAATCAAAAACGAAGTCTTTGAAAAACGCAGGGACAGCTAGAATAACAAATAACAACAGCGTCCTACTCCAAAGCCTTTAAAGAAGGTAATGGCGACAAACGCTAAAATCACCAATAACAACAACGTCAAAAATAACAATGCGCAAGTGGAAAGTGGAAAAACTTACGCACAAATAGCGGCGCGAGTTGATATGACTAACTGTACATCACCGTATCCTGCCTCAAATGTGTTCTCAGTAATTCTCGAGAAGAACAAACTAAAAGAAATAAGATAATAGTCGAACGGCTTCTTAAGTTCGAAGCCAATTTCTGCAACTAATTATGGCAAAGAAGCTCAATATACTAGCGTGGAATGCCAACGGGCTACAGAAAAGGCTTGATGAACTAAATATTTTCATGCAGGAAAAAGTAATTGACATATGTTTAACTTCTGAAACTCACCTGGTGACAGAATCGCGCGTGGAATTAAAAGGTTACCGCGACTACCACGCTCATCATCCATCGGGAAACGCAAGAATCGGGTCATCCCTATTCATAAAAGACTGCATTGAACATACTCTGGAAGCAATAATTGAACTTGACAAATTTCAAATGACCGTGGTGCGCGTTAAAAATAAAAATTACTCTTTTAATATATCCCCAATCTACTGCCAATCGCGCAGCAAAATAGGAAAATACGAATTTAGTGACCTATTCAACTCTCTTGGACCAATCTTCATTATTGGTGGCGACTTTAACGCAAAGCACACCTTTTGGGGCTCAAAATGTATCTCTCAAAAAGGCAAAACTCTTTACAGGGCTGGTATGGAATGTGGTTGCTATTTTTACTCAACAGGCAAGCCGACATACTGGCCCTCGGATGTCGCCAAAACACCCGATCTAATAGACTTCTTTATCGGAAAAGGAGTAAATGCTAGTTACGTCAAAGTTGAAGAAGGCTTCGATCTTTCCTCCGATCATTCTCCAGTTATCCTCTCATTGTGCGAATCCTTGGTTGAGAAACAAAGACCACCCAGATTAACTAACAGCAAAACTCACTGGGAAGATTTCCGAATAGACGTTATAGACAATACTGAGTTGAAAGTAGCACTTAGAACGCCGTATCAACTTGAAAAAGAAGTTGAACGTTTTGTTGAAGTCATACAGCAAGCGGCCTGGAAGAACACTCCCCGCGAGTCGAACAAAGTTCCCAAAGTCGGCATAAGATACCCACCGGAAATCAGAGAAATGATAAGGAAGAAACGAAGAGCGCGGAAAAAGTGGCAGGAAACCCGGGCACCACAAGATAAAACGTTCTTCAATACGCTCTGCAACTTGTTGAAAAAATCGATCAAGGACTTCAATAATCAAGGTATTAATAACTATCTTGAAAGACTCACAGCGACAAAGGATACCAACTACTCCATATGTAGAGCCGTTAAAAGTGTTCAAAAGCCCCAAATACACGTGGCGCCAATAAGAAGAAACCAGGATGGCTGGGCGAAAGAAGATAAAGAAAAAGCTAATGTTTTCGCCGAACATCTTGCAGAAACGTTTAAACCATTCGACGGGGAAGTGCTTCCAGAGAATGTCAATACGCTAGACGTGACGACAAACTTTCCAGTAGAAAAGGCTACACTTAGGGAACTTAGACAAGTTATAGTCACGCTTAAGCCCAATAAAGCCCCGGAATATAACTTAATAGCAGGAGAAATACTCAAAGCGTTGCCGAAAAAGGTTTGCTAAAACTCCTCTATCTTATAAATGCCAGCATTAGATTAGAGCATGTACCGCACCAGTGGAAAGTAGCCGAAGTTATTATGGTTCCGAAACCCGGTAAACCGCTGACTGAAGTCAAGTCATATAGACCAATATCGCTTCTCCCGATTACATCGAAGGTCTTCGAGCGAATCCTTCTTAATCGCCTAAAAGCAATTACCGACACAAATTCCCTCTTACCTGATCATTAACTTGGCTTTAGAAGTCAACATCCTACAGTTGACCAAGTACATCGAATAACCGATGTAATTGAACGAGCAATCGAGTGTAAGTTAGTCTATTCAAGCGCATTCCTTGACGTTTCGCAAGCCTTTGATATGGCACGAAGGCCTAAAATATAAACTTTGACAAGCCCTACCCCAGCAATTGTCTTGTATTTTAGGTTCATACCTGGAAGACCGACTCTTCCGCGTCAGACACGGCAACGAATATTCCACTTTTAAGACAATAAAGGCGGGGGTGCCGCAAGGAAGTGTACTTGGCCCTCTGCTATATTTACTTTTTACCCGCGATATACCGCAAACGGACGACACTGTCCTAGCCACATTTGCTGATGACACTGCCATTTTGGCAACGGCTAAAACAGTCGAAGAAGCAACTGCCAAGCTGCAACGCGCCCTTACACTGATTAACAATTGGACAAAGACTTGGCGAATCGCGCTTAATGAAAACAAGTCTGTCCACGTGAACTTCACTCTCAAGAAAATTGAGAATCCACCGGTGTTTATCAACGCAGTACGAATTCCTTACGCGAACGAGGCCAAATATCTCGGTATGGCACTCGACGCTAAACTAAAATGGAGAGCACACGTCAAGAAAAAACGTGAAGAGCTTGAAATCAAATATAGAGATATTTACTGGCTTATTGGAAAGTATTCCAAGCTTAGCTTAGAGAACAACCTGCTGTTATACAAGCAAGTACTAAAACCGATCTGGACATATGGTGTACAACTTTGGGGTTGTACTAAAAATAGTAACATTAATGTAATACAGACATTCCAAAACAAAGTTCTTCGAGGTATTGTTAATGCGCCGTGGTACATTAGAAACGATGATATCCACAGAGACTTAGGAGTCGAAAATGTTCAGAACGAAATTAAAATGTTTGCGCGAAAACACAAAAATTGACAACAAGGACATGCAAATATTTCTGTTCAACAGATCCTCGACGAGACAAATTTACTGCGCCGTCTGAAAAGAACTAAGCCTCTCGATCTAGCGCGGTGATTAGCAGCACGTAATTTTTCTAAAATACGCAGGAATTTTCAATGGAAAATCGCCTGCAGGATATCTTATAAAAACAAAATAAAATGCGATAGAAGAACTGCTTGTTGAGTGTGAACTCAGTCGTGGTTTGCAGAAGAGAGGTGTTTTTTAGTGAGTAAGAATCTCACACTACTATAGGCTCCGGGCCTATAGTGTCTATGAAGATTTCTCACCTTCCCACGAAAAAAAAAAAAACAAACTTAGCATATTCGAGTTAACTGATTATTTTGCGTTTGAATAGTAGATGGAATGGAATTCGATAGTATTCTTGCAGTGGTAAAACTATAGTCCTTGGTTTCAACTCTCACACGTAACTGATTTTGATGTCGTTTCCAACTGCCCTTGGAGATGCTAACCATGAAAGTAATTGCACCGAGCCGAGAGATTACAACACCTTGATCCATTTGGGGCCTTTGGCATAATTGCGAGCAAAAACATTCTGATTTATAGCGAAGGTAGGCTGAGGTAGACTGCTGGCAACTGGTTTTGTGCTTGGAATGGTTCGTGATAGAACAGTCCGGTGCTCTCAACCATGAAGAATCTCCGCAGGTGACTTGCCGGTAATTGTATTTGGCGTTGTTCGATTCGTCATCAGGTATTTCTAAATAGCTTTCTCGATGCACTTTTCCTCCTCATATATTTTTCGCATGTTTGTCTTAAAGGTGCGAACAAACCGCTCGGCTTCCTAATTTGCCGTTGCCAGTTACGGTGACTTCCGCTAACCCCTCAAGTGCAAACAATTTTGAAAGTGCTCTTACAGTTGATGATGAAGGTGCTTTCTTCATTGGAACTACGAATGGAAATCTTGAGAGGGCGTCCACACAAATCAACCACATTTGGTTTGAAAACGGTCCGGCAAAATCCAAATGAATACGCTCCCAAGGTTTTTCAGGTTGTGGGCAGGGAATGAATTTTTTGGGAGGATTGGCAGCCGATGATTAGCACATGGAACATTTTTTTACATTAGCCTCGATGCTATCAACAATGTGGGGCCACCCATTCAAGATTTCCATTCGTAGTTCCAATGAAGAGCATTTTCAAAATTGTTTGCACTTGAGGGGTTAGCGAAAGTCATCGTAACTGACAATGGCAGTCAGTTTTCATTAATAGCGTCGAGCGACTTGTTTAGTTCGGACTATACCCCAATGACAGTCATGGAACATTTTAAGAATTCGAACTTGGAGCTTGGTAGGAACTATTACTAGAATGTAATCGGTTTTCAACAATATAACACTCTTGGGCATGGCAAGTGAATTGCTTTGATTGAAAAACGGCAGCAGATGACGTTCTGCAGGTAGCAATTTCTCTGGCCAACCGTTTTAAATGTAAAATTTTACTTTGCAAAGCATGACATCTTTCTGGGTCTCTTGAGCAATATCGCGGGCATTTACAGAAAAATTTTCTACTTGGTCCTCGATTTCGCTTGTGAGTTCTTGACAAGATTCCTCCATGGCATTAAACTCCAGATCTGGACCCCTTGGTAGTCGCGATAAATCATTGGCATTGGCATTTTGGTTTTAAGTTTTGTACCGAATTTCATAGTTAAAGCTTAACAATATAAGAGCCCAACGTGTCAAATGCCCTGTTGTCATCATGGGTAACTTTTTACTGGGGTGAAATAATGTTAGCAAAGGCTTATGATCTGTGTACAAAATGAATTTTCGACCACACAAATATTAACGAAATTTTGTGACTCCAAAAATGATTGAAAAGGCCTGCTGATCTATCTCCAGCTGCGGATTGATAGTGATCTTGAAGTTTCCACATATTCGTATCTGACCATTGGCTTTTGGCACGAGCACAATAGGAGCAGCCCATTCACTAAATCGAATTTTCTGCCAAATACCCTCATCTTCGAGTCGTTTTGTTTCCATTTTGAATGCGTCAGTTTGAGCAAATGGATTTGGCCTAGTCTTTAAAAATTTCGGCTTTGCATTACTCTTCAGGTACAATTTTTAACTGATTTACAGTGACCCAAAGTTGGAGCAAATAGATCTTCAAATCAAGCACACAAAGCTTTGACATCACCTTTAGCTATGCTTATATGCTCTATAGATTGAACATTTTCTAAAACTTCAAAGTCCCGAGCACCATCAAAATCTACACGCATACCAAAAGCTTCTGCCGAGTTCCAACCGAATATGTTGTCACCATGAACCGTGTTAGTAATAAGCAAAGTAATCGCTTGGTCTGTTTATTCAATTTCACATCCACCTTCACTTCTCCAAGCAAAGGAACCCCTGTCCCACCATACGACTTCATCCGACGATTTGTTTCCATATATTCTGGACAATCAATTTGGTTAAATCCAGACAAACCCACAGTTGATTTACTGGCATCAGTATCGAGTAAAAATTTAACATTTCTTCCATTCACTTGCAAGTTCATAAATTATTTGTTGCCTCGCGTTTCAACTAAATCACCTAGAGAAAAAATACTTTCTTCTATTCGTATAACGCTATTTACATGATCATTGTTAGCAAAACTATAGTTATGAGTTGATGATACACTCCGATTGCTATTACTGTAATAAAGAGAACACACTAGGGCAATATGCCCTTTTTTGTTACATTTTCTGCAAACGGCATTCAAAAATTTGCAGTTAGCTTTACTGTGGCGATAAAAACACCCTGACCATGACTTTAAAGAGCTTAAACTGTGATTCTGATGCTGTTTATTTTTGCTGAAGCTGCGGGTCTTACTGCGACCTCTTACTTTTGTGAATTGACGGGTTGACGATTTTGATATCTGGTTCACCTCAACTGTCTGATCACTGTCACTTTTAAGTACCAGCATGGGTTTTTGTGTGGCTTCGAATGCCTCGGCAATTGCCCTCACTTCATCAAGAGTTCACTTGTTTTCTGGAGCGCTGCCGTACTCACTGGGTCGTGCGGCGTGTGCAAAATGATTGAGTCCCTAATCATCTCATCAATGTACTCTGTAGTACAGTCATTTTCACAGTTCTTTGCTAAACCTCGTAACTCTGCAATCCTTTCCGCATAGGATTGGCCCTTCTGCATTCAGCTTTAAAAAAAAATGATAGCGAGATGTACACACATGAATCTTAGATTTGAAATAACTGGTGAGCTCGTCAATTAATTCACTAAATGGCTGCTGTGTTATGTTGGTTGAACAGTATAATTTACCTAGAAGCTCGTACATTTCAGCTCCGAGCCAAGATAAAAAGTATGCTCTTTTTTATTTTCGCATGACGCATCATACGCTGTAAAGTGCTGATGGAGCTGCTGCTGATAAATTTCCCACGAGTTTTTTTACTTATAAAAAGCATAAAACGGAGGCACATTTTTTTATTTTTTTCTGTAACTAAACCCTCTGATTTAACACCTAATCGCTGTATTAAGCTTTCGAAGAATTTGTTTTGGTTAGATATAATGTCTTTTAATGTTTTTTTGTAATTCGTCAGCCATGGTAAGAAATCTGATTATTTAATGAAACTTACATAGAGAAAATTTACCACGTGACTTTTTTTTTCTTTTCTTTGCGTGGGCACTTGAATAAATTACTCTTATTTATGACGAAAATTAAATTATGTGCTTTTATTTGAAATAAGTTATAATTATGAATTACTTATATTTATATTTCAAAATGTACTAATTATTTTGGTATTTTATGAATATTAAAATAAAAAATACTTGAATAAACCTTTATATGAAATATAAATTATTATTATTACATATGTAGTTTATTCATCAATTTTAGTAAATCACTGTCCTTTCAAAACATCATTTTAGTAAAATACAACGGACAAAATGTCGGTAATTTTTCTAAACTATTTATTTTGAAAGTGGCATACCATAAATCATTTTTCATTGACTCTACAAAATTATTTATACTGAGAAAAATATAAATATCCTGAGATAACAAATACAACGCAAACGCAAGAAAAAAGTGACTTATGTCACTTTCAAAATAAACGGCTCAAATTTGAATCTTAAATGCATTTCTCAAAAAAAAAAACAGTTACATTTTCATATTGTACCTGGGTTGAGATATCTCGTTTTCTCAAATAAAATTAAATTAAGCTAAATATATTAAGATATTATAATGGTTCGGCAATGGGCGGCTACTTTGCAGAATTTGATGAGAGGTTTCCATCCTAAGCTTCCGTTCAGTATATTTGTTAAACTGAACAGTCAAAAAGACCTGAGGATAGGGCCACAAATTGAAAAACATCTTCCCAAGCTCCAAGGTTACACACTATTGTGCGTCCAGAAGGAAGGCCTCCTTGCCGACCCTATCAGTCGCAGGAACCTTTATGTCAGGTATCACGAGATTTTTAGCATGTCCCCTCAGAAAGTAGCAGACAAGTTTTTTGCATTCGGCCGGTACGGCCACTCTAAACGAGACTCACATCTACAGCAAAGCCGAGCTGATCACGATAAATTTTTTCGTCCATAACGTGCCTCCCTTGTCACCCCGCCTTACATCACCACCCCACAACACCCGTCTTACATTTTAAGAGGTCTTTGCTCTAAAACCAATGATGTCCTACGTCAATCGCATTCTCTTCCCTTTGATATTTACGCCTTGACTGAATCCAATTTGATTCCCAACATAAAGAACCAGGAATTGTTCCCCCCTACTTTTAATGTTTTTCGCGAGGACGATCCTACCCGCCCACATGATGATTGCCCCTCTCAAGGCGTCCTACTGGCGATCCACAACAGCCTTAACTCTTCTCCCATTACCATCTCTTCATCCTCTAAAGTCGACTTTGTCGCTATTAAAATATCACTCCCCTTCAAGTCCCTTTACGTTTTATGATACTACATCCTGCCAGCCCAACCTATCGAATCTTACCAACTTTTTGTCGATGCAATACCATTTAATTGACCTGTCTGACTCTATTGACGATATCTTTATTTTCGGCGACTTTAATCTTCCTCAGCTACAGTGGACTCCATCAGACGATCAGTCGTTCTTCATCGCTTCAAATGCCAACTCAGCTAAGGAATGTCTCTTCTTAGATCGCTTCACAGACTCAAGTCTATGCCAAGTCAGTGGTGTATCCAACCATATGGGCAGGCAATTGGACCTTATTTTCACAACAGATTCAATTAACTCCTCAGTCTCTCTCTCTCAACAATCGACTCCCCCCTTCTACTTTCATTTTTTCATAACTCTTCTTTCCAGTCCACTCCTCCCACAACTGTCTCATCCTACGACTTTCATAAAGCAAACTTTCACAAAATCAGTGACTATCTTAGCAGATCCCTCTTTAACTTTAACAACCTAAGTGTAAATGATGCCTTATCCATTTTTTATAAAGAAATATTTAATTCTTTTTGCCCTTACGTTCCGTTTTCTCACCTTAAAACATCATCTGCTAGTCCTCCCTGGTATAATCGCAAGCTTCGTTTCTTACGAAATAAGAGAAACAAGTTATGGGTTGTTTTCCTGCATACCAGATCCTTTTACGACTATTCCAACTATCTTGGTGCTTACGATTCCCTTTACCAGCGTTACCTTAATAATGCGCAAGTCAATCTTATAAATGACCCTAAGTCCTTTTTCCAATTTGTTAACTACAAAAGAAAGTCCGATGGTTACCCTCCTTCCCTCTCTTTCAGCAACAAGTCATCAACCGATCCACTCACCATTGCCAACCTGTTTGCCACCTTTTTTTAAACAATTCTTCACCAATGACTCCTTTGTGCCAGATCCATCCTATTTTAGTTACCTACTGAACTTTTCCAATGGCACACTTCTCTCTCACATCTTGGACCCCTCTTATATCGAATATAAATTACACCAACTCAATGACGAATTTACACCCGGTCCAGATGGCCTCCCTTCCATATTTCTTAAAAAATGTTCTTCGTCTGTTTCCCCTGCCTTTTCAGATCTCTTTCGTCTATCCCTTTCACAATGAGAATTTCCTCAGGTTTGGAAAACCTCCTTCATAACCTCGATTCACACAAAAGGATCAAAGAACGAAATAACAAACTACGAGTATCGTAAAATCGCCAAACTCCTCGAACGTATTTTGTATGAAGCTCTAACCTTCCAATGCAAATCACTTATTTCCCCTAGACAACATGGCTTCCCAAAGGGTAGGTCAACCACCACAAATTTCGTTGAATTCGTATCCTTTGCCATCTCTGCCCTAGAGAACGGCAACAAAGTCGATGTAGTTGCAACCGATTTTAGCAAAGCCTTCGATAAAATCTCTCATCGATTAATACGCTTCAAATTGTCTGCCCTCGGCTTTGAGCCCATACTGTTAAAATGGATATCCTCTTACCTCGAAAACCGTTTTTACATTGTTCGCTTTAGGTCAGCCCACTCAGCTCCATTTTTGGCCACCTCTGGAGTTCCTCAAGGCAGCTATCTCGGTCCCCTTTTTTTGTATTAACCATAAATGATCTCGATAGGATCATCAAACACTCGTCCGTCTCCCTTTACGTCGACGATACCAAATTTTTCAAAACCATTCCTTTCCCCATGACTCCTTCTTCATTCAACAAAACCTTGATAGTTTTTCGATCTATTGCCTTAAAAATTGTTTGGAACTTAATATCGCCAAATGCCAATCCGTCACCTTTTCACATAAGCGGCACCAATCTCCTCCCCGACTCTATCTTCTCCACAACCAACCTATCTCCTCCGTTGAATCTCTTCGCGACCTCGGCATTTTATATGATAGGGAGTTTACATATGGATGGGATAATCCTTAAAGCCAACTCTGCACTGGGTTTTGTAAAACGATGGTCCAAAGAATTCACCAACCCATACGCGACCAGGTCCCTCTATGTTAAGTTGTGTTCGCCCCTTCCTAGAGTGCGCCAGTCAAGTATGATCCCCATATCATCGCGTTCATATCTCGAGAATCGAAAGCATCCAGCGCAGTTTTCTTTGATTTGCTCTTCGAGATTTGCTCTAAGACGATCCTTTTACTCTGCCCCCCTATCAAAACAGTCTCAACCTTATTAACCTAAACACCCTTGAGGAACGCAGAGATGCAGCCGACTTTCTCTTCATTCATCGACTTCTTTCAGGTCACGTTGAGTGCGCGTCCCTTCACAACTCTATTTTCATCAACACTAACCATCGTAATCTACGTACCCCTCGTCTCTTCTATCACCCAACCCACCACACCTCCTATGGCGCGAACGAACCAATCTTCCGTATGCTACGAAAAATTAATTCAAACCTAGCGTCTTTGATTCCACCGCACCACTTCCTACCACAAATCCGTTCTCCTTCACTCTAACCAACCTTAGTTTTAAGTTTTAGTTTAGGTTTAATTTTAAGTTATAGATTGTATTAAGCATTCGCCCCCACCACAATTAAATTAAAATTATGTAAATATAAGGGGACATCATCTCTATGAGGCTTAAAGTTCATATCCAGCATCTCCACCCTGGCCTAAAAAATCGTTGATATTTCGGAAGTACTAGACTCGTCGCAGAAAGAATTGAATTATGTCAAATTGAAGTTAAGAGCGCAATACCATAATACCGTCTATAAAGATATGATTGAGATTATTCCTTAAACTCTTCTTTCTTTTTTTCATCCAGTGTCAATCATTCAAATTATCAAGCGAAATATCAAGCTGCAGGATGCACTGGTATCTCCTTGCTAAAAGCTGTCAGTTTTTGTAAATCAAATATTTGGAAGAGATAGCATGCGTTACGATAAGCTTTGGCAAACGAATCGCTTGGTAATACATTGACATGTACACAAAGTGAGGTTTTAAGTTGCAATGTGTAACTAAGTGCGAGTTTTGTTGATTGGAGTTTGATGGTAAAATGACTTTTCGTACTCAAGTTTAAGCAAATTTTCCTTTACAACTTCAATATCTTCTCCAGCAAATTTCCATCTTTCGTTGTTTCTAAATTCATTATACAATATTTTGTTTATTTTTTGTATATTCTGACTTGTTTTTGTATACTAGATGGAGTGAAAAGTGACCTCCTTGGGAATTAAAAAATTTTGTTTTATATTATTCAAAATAGTCCTCTTTTAGTTTGATACACTTATTCCAGCGATTCTCCAACTTCTTGATCCCGTCCGAAAAGTAATTTTCCGGAAGGTCTGCAAAATACTCCTCCGTGGCGTCGATGATTTCCTCGCGTGAGCTGAATTCTTTATTGATGAGCCATCTTTTGAGGTTTGGGAAGAGATAATAGTCCGAGGGATCCAAATCCAGTTACCAATCGACGCCAAAAGTCTGCCCGCTTCCGCATCAGCAAGTCCAAACACTGTTTCGAAGTGCTGTCGCGTTCGTGTTTTTGGTCAGGAGTGAGCATGCGCGACACCCAACGGCAGGATAACTTTTTCATATGCAAAATATTGCCCAAAATATGGCGTGTGCGGTCAGTACTAATCTTTCTGGTATCTGCTTGCTCGCGCACCTTCACTTTCCGGCCAGCCAACACCATTTCATGTATTATTTTGACATTGTCCTCTGTAACCGCATCGGAGGGCCTGCCGCTGCGGACTTGATCGGTAGTGGAGTTGCGGCCACCACGAAACTCTTGAAATCATGTTGCGTGCAAATCACGCCCCAAAAGTCCTCCATTCCCTTTTCCATCTGTTGTCTGTTGACCTTTTCTTTTCTCCTCCCCCTTCTTGTGTTGTTACTTCTTTTCTTTCTTCACGTCATGCTCTGGATGCCCCGGTACAGATGCCTGATAGAGCCAGGCAGACGGCCTGGAAATTCTAGCAGACGGACGGTCCGCCCCTTGATGCCCCGAGAGGTCAACACCATTGAATAAGAACACGAACGAGAATAAGAACGAGAACAAGAACACGAACGAGAACAAGAACGAGAACAAGAACAACAAAATAAAACAAATCGAGGACGAGAGACACCTAACGGATACGACCGGACGAAAGTCGGTGATTGCGGCGGAGAAGGCTCACCTCCTCCACCAGCAGAATACCCAGCTAGAGAGCGACCCCGCATTGGCAGGAAAAACCAGATAAGTACCCCTCTTTTGGAATAAATAAAATAGACCATCTTTGCGATAAACCCGCGTCCGAAAGCCTTCTCCCCATTATTGTTAAACCGTTCGTAAGACGGTTAGATTACTTAATTGCGCGACCCGCTAGCCGTACCGGTGCGACAACGCGGAACTGTGGGCCTTCCGTTAGCCGACCCGAAAATTAAAATTAACTTAAAATTTTTAAGCAACCTTTTTTTCTGATAAAACTTTCGGCATACCCTGTGATCCCCCAAAGAGAAAGGGAAAGAAAAATAAAAGTTACAACCATAAATCATCAGGGAAAAGATAATTTGTGCGTTTTTTTTGCATTAAAAATTGGGTGGCGCCTACTTGTTTTGTTTGTCAGCAGTTTTGTGTTGAGCGATCTTCCCGAACCCCCCCTTGTTGAGCAGCCGGTGTGTGTTTGTAACCAACAGCTGCTTATTGCAACTCCGGTTTTTTGTGATTCCTTCTTGGACTCATTTCGCTTTTGTGCAGTCCACTTCATTCGCTCATTAACCACCACCTGTGTGGTTGCGGTTCGTCGTCACCCCTTTTTTTCGTTTGTTGTTTTGCCGGCAGTCCGTCATTCCCTTCAAATAATAAATAATTTAATTTTTCCTCCACCGGGATTTGCAACAACCAATATTTGACGGTGTAATCTGACGGAGCATTAGCCCCATAACATTTATTCAACTTTTCTTTTGTTTCCTTCGCCGTTTTGCTTCTCAAAAAATAATGTTTTATGAGAGAACGAAAATTGTTTTTGTGCATACTCAACATGACGCCAAACACATCAACAACAATCAGCTGTCAAAACAAAACTAAAGACAGTATCGCACTGAAATTTGGCATGTCTGCCTAAATATGAACGGACTTCAAGGCACCATAACCTTTTTTGCAGTAGCAGCGCACTCTGGAGGTCAAGGATGTCACTCTTCACTCCATATAGTATGCTTGAATTAAAAATAGCATCTTCAAATATAAAATTAAATGTTTATAATTCATTTCCTAACAGTTATATGGATAAAAGTAATTGTTGCCAAGAAAAAAACTGGCATTAGACTCCTGTGTGCGGCGTGTTCATAAGTCCATTGTCGAAAGACAGTCGCTGCACAAGTTCACCAAAACTCCAGTGCGTGCTGCACCAAAGACCATTTCCCTTTAAATGGAAGATGGCTTTGGGAGTGGAGGCCATGATAAGAATATCAAGGGATGGAAGATTTATCAGTGCACCTAGATCTGAGCCAGGCATGCCAATGAAGGCCTCCTTTACATTGCCAGAAAGCCAGAGATGTTGAGGGAAACTGTTAAGAATTAAATACAACAAAATAAATTGTTATCAAAGCCTTTTATGAATTAATTTAGTACTTTATTATAACCCTATTACAAGGATCCCCCTTGCTTCTAGTGTAAGTTCTGAAAGACGAGCGTAAATCGAACTGTAGTAGAGGAAATTCAAGAAACAATTTTGCGGCTGCATTCTCTTCTGAAGTGATATTAGATGAGCGCTGGTATATTAACTCCGTATCTTCGATGACAAGACGTATCTGGGCAGGCTTTTGACATCAAAAGTCCGCCAGCCTCCACGGTCAAAGTTGCAGGCATTCCAAGTGTAGGAATGTGTTAACATTACGGTTAGTGCTCTGGTCTGAACTAAAAGACGTTTTGTATGTAGAAGTAATTAGCTAAGATCTTGACGAATTATCAATAAGCCAGATGACAACGAACGAGGTAGACAAATTATGGGAGCTCTTCGTCTCAACAATATGTGACATATGGTATACGGTAAATCCACAGGCAAATGTGCTTGCGGATTTAAGTATCTTATGGCATCAAAGAATGGGACACACAAATTTCTCTAATTTGCTCGAACTAAACGAAAACACAAAAGGAGCTGAGCTGCATATGAAACCAAAAAATAGGGTTGTTTGCATCATTTGCTTATAAGGCAAGCAATCTAAACTTGGATTTAAGAATACTGGTCGAAGGTAGTCGAACCTGCTGCAGTTGATTCATTCTGATGATTGTGGACACTTGGAACATAAATTGCATGGTGGGGCCAAATATTTCTTAACATTTTTTGATGACAAATCCCGCAAAATAAGTATTTATTTTAGTTACACTAAAACTGAGGCTTTTTTACGATTTAAAGAATATAATTTTCTGAATTTTCACTCTACAGCATCGTTTAGCACCGTCGATGTCTGTGTTTTTTGTATTTGTTTTTTTTTTTTTTTTTTGTAATGGCTAGCGAATTTAAAATAGGCGTAGCAAATATACACAGACTAAAAAGTAATCACTTTTCTGCGTACGTCCACATCTGTAAATATAGACCAGCTGTTTTGGAATAAAGTGAAACACAGTTAGACCCACGTTCACACCTCTCAGATCACTCTGTTCCGAAGCTGCCTGGCTACGAATTAGCGCAATTATAATTTTCTCACTGCGGTCTCGCTATTTGCGTGCGTAGTGATGTAGCTTACCAAAATCCAACACAATGTAGTTCCTGTACCAATACGGAATTCAATTTCCTGCGGTTTAAATTCCATCTCCGTAAGCAAATTATCCATTACTGCTTTATTTACAGAAGCCCCAAACTGGACAGCAACTCGACTTTTAATGAGTTTGATGCGCTGTCAGACTCCATACAAAGAATTGTATCCTTAATTTCTCGTATGCTGACCACACAGTTAGAGAAAAAATTCCTAACAGAAACATATGGCAATACGAGAAAGGCAATTGAAGCGGACTTAACACCTTATTTAGAAATTTTAAATGATCGTTTTGTTTCCTCGACAACGACGTGGATGCCGCTGCTGATATGATCACAGACACTATTCTAATTGGAATGAGATCCTTTATCCCTCATAGGATGAAAAGTGTCAAACCAAAAGAAAAGGCGTGGTACAACTCGATCTGCAAAGAGGCTGTCAGGGATTGAGAAATGTTTTTTCGATAATACAAGACCAACTGACAGAAGGCAACCGAAAAAAACTGAAACGAGCCAGGAATAACTGCAAAGTCTTTCTTAAGCATGTGAAATTCCCATATGGCCAAAAACTGAGGCAAAAAATAGTACAATGTACTCGCTCGTGTAGTACCCAGAGTTCTTAAAAATCGTAACGTTCACAAATCCGCTGGTCTAGATGGTATAACCCCCGTTTCCTCGCTGGCAAACCATTGCGTAAGCTTTTTCATCAATCCTACTCTTTAGGACCCTTTCTGAGCAGACGGAAAACAGCACTTGTTCAGCCCGTCCCTAAAATAGGCGAATCTTCCTCTCTCTCCTCCTAGAGACCAATTGCACTTACGTCCCTTCTCACCAAGATCATGGAAACGCTGATTTTTTTTTTTTTTTTTTTTTTAAAGAACTTAACACTCAAGAGGGTATTACTACTCTTAAAATTAAAATGCCGGAGCACGTGCTAAGTTTTTCGGAAAATTGGATAGAGAGAGAGAGAAAGATGTTTGGGCTCAGTGGTTATTTCGCTCCATGGGTTGCATCCAACATTTAATGGGGAGACTAAATTACTAGTGTAAATTGGACTTGATGTTGTATTTAGGCAACCATTCATCTCACAAGATTTTAGTTGCCTGAAAAAAGTCTTTCGGTCACGGCTGATATTGAACCCCGAACCGTCCGATTGAGAAGAGAGTTTTTTTTTTCAGTTTATATGCATTTTTATTGCATCACTTAAAGTACTCTTACTTGCTAGACAAAAAATGCTTAAAAATTAGCTTAGTTAACTTAGCGGTCACGCTAAGTTAAACCTAAATTGAGAAGCCAATACACTACCACTTGAGCCACGGCCACCCACTGATAAACCGTCAGCTCATGAAATATCTCGAAACACGAAAACTTCTTACTGACCGGCAGTACGGCTTTCGTAGCAATAGGTTCACTGGTGATCTGATGGCATGTCTCACCGAAAAGTGGAACCAAAGCGTATATCAATCTGGCGAAGGCAAGATAGTTGCACTTGACATTTCTAAGGCATTTGACAGAGTTTGGCATCAGGCTCTTTTGTCCAAAATGCGTGCTTTTGGGATCGACCACTCTCTTCTTCAATGGATTAGAAACTACCTTTCGGAACGTTAAAATCAAGTTGTCTTGGATGGTTTCAAGTCTGATATCCACTTTTTCTTAATTTTCACCAACGATCTCTTATCTACTATTTCTAATCCAATATATTCCTTTGCTGACGACAGTACTCCCTGCTTTTCATATTCGTTCCAGGACTCACGACCCTGCTATTCGGCTGTAGAACGGGAACGGCAGCATATGTTAAGCTCATTAAATGCCGATATTAGCAACATAACTAATTAGGGAACTATCAACAGAGTGGAATTTAATTTTTCCAAAACTCAATGCTGTCTGCTGTCATTAAAGCGAAATTCAAATACCCAGCCATTATCCATGAATGGCACATGCATCGTTGAAACCGAAAAATTTTCCGCTCTCGGTATGTGTGTCAACTTCAACTTACATTTAAATTACCACATATTCGGTGTCGCCAAAAATGCTGCGAAATGTCTAGATTTCCTTAAGCGATGTAAGAAATATTTCACTCCCTCTGACCTGGCTTCAATATATAAGGGGTTTATCCGCCCAAAACTGAAGTACAATGTCCACATCTGGTCAGGTTCTCCTAAGACCGCTTTGCATTTGCTAGATAGGATCCAAAATCATGCGATAAAACTCATAGGTTATGCAAATATTACAAAGTCTTTCGACACCCTCGAATACCGGCATGATGTCCCCTGTCTCACATTGTTGTATCGCTATTTTCACCATAAATGCTCCACTGAAATTGCCAGTAGCATTCCGCCCCTTCAAATTTTTAACCGTAGCACCCGGTTCCCTATTAATGTTCGTCAGTACACCTTTAAACCCACCTTCGGACGTACTCGTGATTCTTTCCAAGGCCGTACAACTCGCTTATGGAATACCCTGCCGAGGTTTTTTTTTTCTTATAACTTGCAAGCACTTAAAACCAACGCACATCGGTATCTGTCTTTTTTCCCTCCCTAACTTCCTTTCGTCTGCGCTATGTGCAAACATCTTAAGAGTACATAAAATCCCTTCTGCGCGCTGAGAAGATATTCTAAGAGCCTGCAGTATAGATTTGACAGTGAAGGATAACCAAAAAATATGTACGTTCATGGGTAGTATTTATTAGTGTGATATCAAATAAGGCAGTCTAGCAGACCTCACTGGCGGACTAGGAAAATAACAGTACTTTTAAAATGCGAAAATATGCCCAAAAGGAATAGAGGAGATAACCATTTAAATTTTATTGAAAACGATAGAGCAGAATTTGCTTGCTTTAGATTCATTAATGCCAGGCGCTTAGGATGCGGCTAAGGCCACGCCAGATGCCATCATAGTCCAATTTTGCACAATTAAGGTAACCATGTCAATTTTACATAAAACATAGAACAGCGTTATATTATTATGAATATACAGTTCCAAGTGTTGAAGTGCCAGACTCGGTTAAAATAAGCAAATATTCCATTTTTGCATAACTAACATAACCAATTTTTTTTTCTCTCAAAAGATAGTTCAACTCTTCCAGATTACAAAAATATGAACGCCAGACATTTTGCGCGCGGCCAAGTTCTAGCCAGACGGGTCCAAAGTAACTAAGGTAACAAAAGGCGTGAAATGTACCCTATCAAAAATAACTCATAAAATTACAATTTTTGTGCGTAAACACTAGAAATTGACCAATAACATAATAGAACACCCGTTCTTCATAAATATACCAACCCCAGATATTTTACCTATCGCCAAGTCCTTGCAATTGGGATAGCAATTTTGGGCAGAGGCAATCTCTACAGCATAATACATTCTCAATCGCTCTTGAATACAAAACAACAACAGAAATGTGGAGTGGGCTCAACATGAGGGTGTTTGGTTGTGAAGATATTGTATGGATCGCCACGAAAAAAATTAATCTTCGTCAGATGCTGTTATGAGGCAAGAGTTGTTGATGAAAGTAAGAAGAAAGTAAGAATCAAAAGCAGATATGCTGTATTTTTAGACTATGTAACGAAGCCGATGACCGATCTGCCAGCCAAACAAAAGAATGGGCCAACTGCTGGTTACAAGGACGATGAATGTGATTTGAGTGTAATCATGTCACTACGAACACATCAACAATTATCACTAGCCCGGACGATAACAATGAGGAATGCAGACCACAGACTAAGATCAAAGACATTCAACCACCGAGCTTCAAATTAAGATCACGAAAGCTTAAGACTTCAAATTATGTATGCCAAAACACATCTGATGCCGGTAATTTCGAGAGGGCCCCTGGGACAATCGACGAGGCTTTAGCTAGCAGAAGCAGCAAGCAAGCGAAACAGGCCATGGATAGCGAATTTGATTCGCTCATTGAGAACGAGACCTGGATACCCTATGAAGTTCCAGATAAAAATGTCTAGTCTTACAAATAAGTTTTTAAAACCCAGCTAGATACAGATGGGAACGTAATTGCTCACAGTGCGCGATTAGTGGTTAAAGGATACGAACAACAACACGGGTTAGACTAAGACGACGTGTATGCTCCTGGCGTCCGTCAAACATCTATCACATGTCCATTTGCTCTGGTTGCTGAACATAATTTGCAAACTGATTCACGCAGTGACAGCCTGTTTAAAAGGATATATCGACGATGCTACCCATGGAGCGCAATAACCGCTGAGCCCAAACATCTTTCTTTCTTATGCTGAGGCATTATAAGAGCATTCACTTGAATGTTAAGTTCTTTAAGAAAAAAAAAATAAACTGTATCCCAGCTACCGTATTACGAAAATGGTAACCAGGTATGTAACATACATTTAAAAAATCTGTTTATGGCCTGAAGCAGGCATCGAGGCATCGAGGCATCTGGAATCTCAAATCTAAAAATTTAAAATAGACGCTTACACTTCATGTGGACGACATTCTCCTATTTTTAAATTCTGAGATAACGGTATTTTTAGTCAAGGCAGGATTGAATCAAAATGTTAAAACTAAAGATCATGGTGAAGCCAAATTTTGCTTGAAATTACAAAAAAGCCGATGAGAAACCTTTTGTACTCCAAAGATTCAAGTGTCAAACTTCTTAGCTCAAAAGAAAAAGTTTTTAGGAACATTCCTTACAAGAGGCCTTCTCTACATATCTCAACGTACACGCCCGGATATATACTATACGGTTAATTATCTTAGTCGTTTCAATAAAAATCCTAATTCGCTACACTGGATGTCAGTGAAAAGACTGATGAGGTACTTGCAGTACACCAAGCATATGAAGTTGCGGTATAAGTCATCAGGCGAAGTAATCAATTGGCTCAAAGGATATTGCCTACAGACCGATCACGTCGCTGGGAATAGGACCAAATTGTCGCTCGAATAGTTTACACTGAACCTGATTTTTGGAAGCAAATTTTGATGATCGAAGAGGTCCATTTCACACTCTCTGGGTCCGTTAACAAGCAACATTGCCGCATTTGGGGAACGGAGAATTCACACGAGATCCATAAAATACCATTGAATGACCAAAAAGTGATTGTTTCTTCAGAGACGGTGAAAAAGTCGATGGACATCGATGGGCTCATTATGTCTGCCCACAAATGTGTGAAAAAGGTCTGGACGGTTACTGGTTTCAACAAGACAGTGCGCCATGCCACACTGCAAATCAAACAATGCAGTTTCTGTAACGAAAATTGCCTGAACTTATGCTGTCAGAAAATGGTAACATTGACTGGCCACCCAGATCTCCAGATTTGACCCCTCCGCACTTCTTTTTGTGGGGTTTTTTGAAAAACAAAGTGTACTCCATCAAGCCTCAGACCATTGACGGGCTCAAGGCAAACATTCGTGTGCTTGTTTTGGTGAATAAAGGCGACCATTTGATTTATATTGTATTCAAAAACTAGTCCAAATAAATTGCAAAGACCCAAATTAAATGCAAATACCTCATATATGGAAATCGGTTGTTCCTTTTTTTTTAATTTATTCAATATTCACATACGGACAGAAAATATGGCACGGACAATCAAGCAGCCATTAAAGCATTAGGCTCCAATCTTATTAACTCCAAATCAGTCTTGCACTGCTTCGATACACAACAAGATATCTCCCATAAGTATAAAGTAAAACATTGGTGGGTGCCCGGTTATAAAAGCATTGTCGAAAATGAAATATCTGACAAACTATGTAAAAAAGGTTCGGCTGATTCTTTCATTGGCTCTGAGCCGTCCTGTAATATCCCGAATTCAGCAATTAACTCTGCGATAAAGAGCCATCAATTCCCTTCACCAGAAATCGAAACCATCCCTACAACTCAGAAAGGATGACAGCAGAAAACTTCGATATTAGCTACGTAAGACGAAGAAACTGCTAAATACGAGGGTTGTCTGAAATGTTTCCGACGGCAACGTAAATAAGTATATCGGCACTCGTCAATAAAAGCTAGTAATGCGAGTTGTGCATCTTTTGATAGTTACTTACCGAAGTTTCAGTCATTTTGGACGCGCAGTTTTTACTTGACAGTTGTTTGAGTGTTTTTTGTGAAAATGGAAAAAGTTGAGTAATGAGATGTTATTAAATTCTTGTTCTTGAAAGGCAATACGCCTACCCAAATCAAATATGAGTTGGACTCTGTGTATGGGGACTCTGCACCATTATTTACCACAGTGAAATTTTGGACAGTTGAATTTAAACGTACGGCCACACTTGGGAGATGATGAACGTTCGGGACGTCCAAAAACTGCAACCACTGACGATAACATTGCTAAAGTTCACCAAATGGTGTTAGACGACCGCCGAATTAAAGTGAGAGACATAGTAGAGGTTATGAAAATATCCAAAGAACGTGTTTGTTACACATGAAATAAGATTTTGGCACGAGAAAGCTGTCCGCGCGTTGGGTGCCGCTTTGCTTACGTTAGACCAAAAACGTGTTCGAATGAACATTTCCAACGCTCTGTTGGCGCAGTTTAGGCGCAATAAATTCGAGTTTTGGCGCAGATTAATTACTGCAGATAAAACTTGGATACACCATTATACGACCGAAACAAAAATTCAGTCAAAACAGTGGACTGCAAAGGGCGAGCCGGCTCCAAAAAAAACAAAATCTGTTTTTTTCGGCTGGGAAAGTGATAGCGACTGTTTTTTGGGATAGTAAAGGAGTTATCTTAATCGATTACCTTCAAAAAGGAAAAACCATT
Source organism: Volucella zonaria (assembly GCA_963966105.1). NCBI lineage: Eukaryota > Metazoa > Arthropoda > Insecta > Diptera > Syrphidae > Volucella > Volucella zonaria. The sequence continues at coordinate 30,861,979 of OZ014534.1, forward strand.
ACAGGAGCATACTACGCATCATTACTTGCCAAGCTGAAGGCAGAAATTGCGGAAAAACGGCCACATTTGCAGCAAAAGAAAATCCTGTTTCAGCAAGACAACGCGCCATCTCACACCTCAGCGGTTGCCATGGCGAAAATCCATGAATTACGGTTTGAGCTGCTTGACTATCTGCCTTATTCACCACATCTAGCCCCAAGCGACTTCTTTTTGTTCCCTCATCTAAAAACTACGCTCGGAGGACAGAGATTTTCGTCAAATGAGGAGGCAATTACCTTCGTGTACAATTATTTTGCAGAGAAAAACGCCAAGCACTATTTGGACGGGTTAGAGAGATGGGAACATCTCTGGGAGAAGTGTGTAGATTTATGTAGAAAAATAAAAAAAAAATTTGAGAAAAAATGTCTTGTAACATTGCTCGGTCGAAAACTTTTCAGCCAACCGTCGTATACTCGTATCTTATGTAAATTAATGGCTCTAAGTGCCTTCAGGAGACAACACTTCCTGAGAGAAATTTTATTCCCTTGGGAAATTTCCACCGGAGAGATTCTAAATTTCTTACTAATTTTGTGTTACATAAAAATCTTTTATCTCGCAGTACCCAGGCAAGTGGCGGATCAAATCTCTTTAAAAAAAGAACTACTTGGAGCGTAATGCGGGCGGAAATCTGAGCATGAGAAACGCTTATTCCTATAATTGATAGGTAAAAGTTTGGTAAAAGCGCTAGTGAACAATTTGTTTATTTTCCTAGCTCATTTTTTTTTTATAGTTATCGCGCGGTTAAGGGGTTTTTAATAAAAATGTTTGCGCACAGCGCGAGCTGGGAAACTTTAAGAATGCTGGTGGCTTTTAAAAAGACCTGGAAGAAATGACATGTTTTGGCTGCTAAAGCGACTACTACGAAAACGCTAACTATCAGTACTGCCTTCTTTGAAGGTTGAATATAGAAACAGAATAAGTACAGCTGCTAGGAAGTTCTATCTGACTACTAAGCGATCTAATCTCCCGCGATCCCATCGCGACCAGACATCAAGGAAAGACAGTAAATAAGGTCTTGCATTCTCGATCTAGTATTTAATAATTTAAGTAACGACCTAAAATATAGCTATGCTGCTATAATAGTCTCAAGTACGTCGTCCTTTCCACCTGTTATACTCAATACATATGAGTATATGGTATACCCCACCTATATTAAGGGTTTTTAACCCATAATCTGTTGATTCATTGATTTTTTTCGAATTCCTGCACTTCAGCGATTCCATGCCAAGCCACTTGATTCGGAGTTTGATATTATAGTCTGCTGTGAGCACTTTCCATAGAGGTTAGCATCTATGTAATTATTGGATACGTTTAGATGGACTATTTGGTGTATTCCACTCGTAACAAAACCTATACCGTAGATAATTTTTTTCGAAAACGATAGAATCATGCCCAAAACATGGTTACATCTCACACTGCACTTGCTACTGCAGCAGAAAGAAAACGTTTAGAGCATTATCAGCGCAAAAAAATGATTAGCCCCATTTTTTTCAATCACAGATTGGACAATCTTAGCAGAGCTACGTTCGTAGATCGGCAAGAATAGAACTTTTCAGGTAATAACCTGCAGAGAAAAATGGGCCGGAAAAATGATATTGATATTAGCCAAGAGCACAAATACCGAACAAAAACCATGCTGAAATAGGGATGAGCTGACAATTTGGAAGGATTCCTTCTTCAGACCTTCCTTCCTTCTTCTTACCGTTAAAGATAACATTGGTTCCTCTATTAGGAAGATTGAACCATACAATGTGAACAATATTCGGCAACAACTTCATCCATCAAGCCTTGCCAGAAGGGCTATAGTCCTTCGGCGCTGCTCCGGCTCGGAGTATTTTTGAATCCATTCCAGAGGTACAACGCGGTATATCATATATAGACTTTGCAATAGGTGGCGCTGCGGAATACCGTTCCAATTATTGAGATCTGCTATTGAGACTCAGGTGAACTCTTACAGAACGTCTTTAGCTCTTAAATTCATTCTAATTTCAAGAAATTTATTCGGAAATTTTAACTGCGATTCAAATGCGCCTTAATTTTCGTTCATATAAAAAAGTCACTTCTATAAAACAATTCATATGCGGCCTTAAAATCCAGGAACACCTAATGATTATCGATTTTGTGTTTCTGGGCTTTCTGCTAGATCTAGTGGAAATGAAATACCTAGTGGACTTACCAGGCCTAGAACTTCACAAGGTTGGTTTTCGGCAGACAGTAACTTATTTGCGTAGTTAGCGAGACTGATCCAACCGCATTTGGTGAAGCTTAGAAGGTTTCCCTACCATTACGACTAACAAAATCCGTTCATCTGGCATAATTCCATTAGACAATACTAACGGAATGAGTCCCAGTACTCATCTACTTTCAACACTCCAAGTCTGCTACTGCATTACCATCTACGAGTAGGAGACTTTCCATGTTAAAAACAAAACCTCACCTAGTATCCATACAGGAACCATGGGTGTGGAATAAACGCATTTGTGATTTCGGATGTTTAAAGTGTTTCACACCACTATGTGATGAGGCATAGGCAAGACCTAGAACTGGTCTTTATGTGCCGAACTCACTCGTCTGACTGGTTGTTAACAATATTGGCTTTCAGCCAACTTTTGTTACGAGAGTAAGACAGCAAGTAATCGACTGGCTGGAAAGTATTACCGGAGATCTCCACTTCAGACCATAGGTACATCGAATTCAGAATCGAATGTGAGGTCTCGGCCTTGTTAAAGAAGAAGTATCAGCAGAAAAGAAACTGAACACGATTTGTGAAGGAGCTTGGCAAGTTCGACAATGCTCTCTCTAAGCTCAGGATAAAACAAAAGCTAGAGGAAGTTATTCAGAACCTGAACGGTACCAAGTGTTTTGAAATGGCTGTCCACTTAGAAAGCAATCCTGCAGATTGCCCGTTCATTGGCGGAACTCACATCTGCAGCGTTTTCGTAAAGAAACCAAAAAACTTCTAAGCATGTCACTTAAGACTAATTTGGAGGATGACTGGAATCTTTACAGATCGAAGCAAAAGCTAAGTCGGATTTCGAATAGTGCCTCCTATAAATACTTTTCCGAAAAGATCGAAAAGGTACTCGGTGAAACCAGCAGGCTGGTCAAAATCGCCTATTCTGAGATGATGAAAGCTTATTCGACGACTGGAATATCGACTAATCGTATATCTTGAGGGAAATACAGAAGCTTACACTTGCTGAACAAAATACTATCGAGCGTATTCTATGAATGTCTTAAGCTCTTACACAACACATACTATCTAAAATTTGTGGATCGTTCGCCCCGGAGAATCGACAATAGATTTAACCTTCTACTGTGCCATGTAACCGTTTGCGTTGAACAACGCTTGAGAATACGTGATTTACAGTGTAATTTAGAAGCAAAACTTCTAAAATTGCACATTGCACAGTTAAAAGAATCACACTTTGATCCTGCATTGCAAAACTTCCCAGTGATCGCGGCTTTTACGGGGTCTTGACATTTATATGATTGCCATGATAGGGCAAATATTCACAACAATGTAATGTCCTCGCATCCATGTAACAGTGCAACAGAGAGCAAACCCCATCATACTCTCAAGTCTGCAGATGGAAAATTATTCATCCGGGAAAAATTTCAAAGATTTTGCACAGAGAAGATTGCTGCACACTCTCAAGCACATCTGCGAATTGATCTCCCACAGATCGAAAATTGCTCTCATCAAAGCTGAAATCAATTTAACGATCATTTACGATCGCTGATCTATCTGTAGCAATGCAAGCGTGATTTTAATTGCCACCTATTAAGAGTAATTACTGCATCATCGTGATCTGTCTACCACACAGAGATTCCTTACGTAGTTGCCAGTGATATGTTTGAAGTATTCTCTTCTTCATTTCTAACTGTCACCATCGTGACTTAGCGCAGGACTAGAAGCCATTTCCCAAATTAATGTCAGCTTCAAGTGACATTCCTCGATCATCACAGTCAACACCATTGTCAACACAATTGGCCAAGTCAAGTTAAGAAATCCTTTGCTCTCGCCCCGAACGTGGAGGAGCGAACTATTTTTGCAATTGGCGCGCATCTTTGATGTATCCGTATACTGCCGCATTCCGAAATACCCGTGTGGATCGAGTATGAATTCGCTGCTCCGAGTTCTAAGCGCTAAGCGATATTTTAGCGATTAGGGGAGTGCCGTGAATCACCTCTGGGTCAGTCGATAAAGCCACCCGATTGCATTCTGATAAGAAGACTTTCAAGACTCCTCAACACGTACTCGTATGAGTACTCGTATACCCATATTGACAATTTGTGGTCGTCCTGGTAAGAAATCCAATCATCCGAGTGCACCCCGCTGAGTGCCATTGTTAACACTGCGAAGCGCGCACGCGCACACTCCACAATCGCTGGATCCCATCTCACCTGGCATATGGCATATGGAGTTGGCGCGACAGGTATCCAATTCCGCAAGATCGATTAGGGTTGCGCGACTTGGTCGTATGCATATTTATGGCCAAACATCGCACTGAGTTCGGCTAATAACGAGTCAGAACTTGGATGAACGCATGGTCTCTGTCTATAGACACCACCACCCGATCGGTTGGTTGGTTGGTCGATCGGTCGGTCGGTCGGTCGGTCGGTAGGTGGTGGTGGAGTTATAATCATCGTCATCGTTATCATCGTAGTCACTGTGATCGTCATAGTCATCGTTATGGTGCGTCGTGCTGGTCATAAACATTACAAAGCACAATGATCATTGAGAAGTCATTACAAAGACCATTCTGGTTGGGCCAGGTAACCTCTGCTCGCTACGTTACCAGTTTCTTGAGTCATTTCTTGCGTCCGATTCGGAAAATTTCATGGAAGACGGAACGACAATGACGCTATGGGTGATGCGGCCAAACGACAACGTGTGAGTGTCGGTGGATAGTGTTCCCACATGTTGTGAGTTGCGTAGTGTAGATACCGTTGGGTTGGTGGTTCTGGTCACGGTGATTCTTGGGACCACATTGGCTTTGACGAGTAAGTGTTTTTTTTTTTAAAGTTTTTTTTATTTATTTTTTTTTCTCGTGCGTGTTCCATGAAACGGGTGTGCAATTTGGGAACCTGTGACTTTTCTCATCGTAAATTTCGCTTCTTTATGGAGTTGTCTATCGCGTCGGAGGTCCGTTGCAGTACGAAGGCTACAGAGCTCTTAAATTCGATTCGCTTTGCGGCAAAAGTGTAAAGTACACCTTAAACTAAGCAACGAGTTATGAATGAGTTTGAAGATGAGAAGTTTATAAATTCGACGACCGGAGGGCAGCCTACAGTGAATAATAAAAAATTGTTGCGAAATTTATCCTCGGCAATTTGTCAACTCGGTTTGGCTGTGAATTACCGGAGAAAATGTGAGGGTAATGAACTCGCTACTGGAATATGAAGAGGAAAACGAAATTATTCAAAGAATTCCCTAGCCTTTCAAAAAAGCACGATGAGTCCTTAGGAGAGTATATCTGTGAAGATTTAGCCAGTTAAATTCAGTTCCGAAGATGAGACCAGTGAATGACATTCGAATAGTGTCGAAAACTACAGTAGCTTTGACATGGTGAAGCTGAAGTAAACACAGATAAAAGCAATGGTAATACCAGAAACCGGAAGTATTCCCTCGGAATTCATTAACTAATGTATGATGGTTATTTTAAACAGAAGCTCCCAATTAAGAGGGAGGGGTGCAATAAACCAACTTATTACAACAGAAGAGGTCGAACAAAGGAACCATGCGATCTTTTCAACTATTGGCTTTAGTTTGTTATGTGAAGAGGTGATGTCAATCGATAGAAATAAGATAAATTTACATGATTAAGGCACATGCACATTATGGCCTGCGTAAGAAAAGACATACAAATAATTTACCTCAATCAGAAAAACGCAGCTTTATCTCCGTTCTCACGCCGCATTTAATATTTAGCTTTAATTTCAAGTGTTAGAGCAAACACAGATAGACTGAAAGGTAATACTCGTGAATGATAAAAAGGCCATGATTGGTTTATCCTCTCCTTGGATATAATACCCTTCAATTGCTCTATACTCTTTGGATTTAATTTGAAACACTTAATGCAACTACCGATCAACTGTCGAGCCACTCTACTACTTACTACTTAGGCCCTCGTCTGTGAAGTTCCCCTTGCAGGGTATACTCCTACGCCGGATCGTGTAAGGTTTCTGGATATGTATCTCAGCTCTCTCCAATTCTTCTCCAGTTCTGCTGATTCCTCTTACTGTTCTTCGCCAAGTACTTCTAGGTCGGCCCACTCGTCTGATACGTATGATAGAGTCAATGCGTTCCTGACCTGTTCTCGCATGAAGTTCATCATTAGAGATACGGTTGATCCAGAAAATCCTCAAGATGTTTCGCAAACATTTATTCACGAACGTTTGCAGCTTCTTGTGACGGCGGGTGTGACTTTCCACCCATAAAGAAGCACGGTTTCAATATTGGAGCGGAATAGTTATAGCTTGGTCTTTATGCTGATACTCCCAAGATATTGAAAATTCTCTACCATCTCTACTGGTTGTTCAGCAATTTCTACTTGGTTAGATGAGGGAGTTCCAAGGCTGATCCTTTTTGTTTCTGTCATATGGATCTTTAGCGCAACGATTTCAGTTTCTCTGTCCACACTTGTTATTATTTGATGGAGATCCACTATCATAAAAGAGTAAGCATACGTCGTTCGCGTAGAACAGATGCAGAGCCCACCGATTTCCTCCATTTCCAGCATGCACTACATCACTTATCACCAACAGAAAGAGCATTGGTGATAGTACGCAGCCCTACCTAACCCCACAAGCTCCTCTGGCAACCTTCCTTTATGCAGAACGTGACATTTTGATCCATCATATGGAGCCTTGATAATAGCAATCAATTTATCTGGGATGCCGTTCCTGTGCAAAGCAAGCCAGATATATTCTCTAAAGACACTGTCGACCGCCTTTTCGAAGTCGATGAACAAAAGGTGAAGTGGTGATCTCTATTCAACGCACTGTCCGAAGATGATCCGCAAGGTGTTGATGTGGTCCACATAGGAAGATCCAGTGCGGAATCCTGCTTGCTCGGCATCGAGTGTGCCTTCTAGGTGGTCTTTTATTCGCTCCATGACGATTTTTACTATTACCTTGGCTACTGCGCGCAAATTCCTCTCCAGTTTTCGTACTACGTAAAGTCTCCTTTCTTTGGGAGCTTGACAATCATTCATTTTTTCCACTCTTCAGGAAAACTCTCTGTTTCACAAGCTCTCTCAATGAGAGGGTGCAGGAGCTCTTTCGATATTGTTGGCGCTACTCGTAAGAGCTCTGTTATTCTTCAGTGCTTTGATGGCGGTAAAGATTTCTTCTCTACTGGGGGATACAGTGCGGATTCGGAAATTTGTTACTACGGGTAGATCATTGCGGCTTAAAATCGCAGAAAAGTACTCCTTTCACCTTTTGAGCTCGTTCTTAACCGAAACTAGCAGAGATCCGTATGTGTCTTTTACCAGGTGTTGTTAGAGCTTTGGACACCTGTGACCTCTTTGGTAATTCTGTAGACGGTACAACTGTCACACTCACAAGCGGCTTCTTCTGCTTCTGTAGCCAATGCGTTGATATAGTTACGGTTATCACGTCGCACATTATGGTGAACCTCTCTCATCTTCATGCAATATGCAGACAATACCTCGTTTCTCCCTGCTACTGGAGTAGCTGCGATTCGAGCTTAGAGTTGTTTTTTTTATTCGATCCTATCCGAAGTCTCTTCGGAAAGCCAAGCACTGTTTCTTCCTTGCGACCGACCGACTATATTTTCGGCACCAGATATGAAGACATTTTTCAAAGCACACCAATGGTTTTCGATGGAGGAGGGTTCCGTGCTACTAATTGCTCTCAATCCTTGTAAAAAGTGGCGACTGTGGGATCCTATAGTCTATCGGTATTAAACTTAGGCATTCGAGTGTTTTCTTGTGATATCCGAACTGCAGCTGTACGTAATCTTACGGTAGCAACCACCAGATGGTGGCCCCGGGCCATACCCATGTGTGTATATCTTCTGTTAAGGATGTCCTGGAGACTGCTTCTAAATCGCCTATAGATCGCGTAGTGATCAATTTGGTTGGAAGTTACTTGTCTGTCCGTTGACACTGACTTTGTGGCACATCTTGTGCTCACACATGGTCCCTCCTATTACAAGGCGGTTGGCGTTGGAAAAATCGACAACACGGTTTCCATTGTCGTTGCGGTCGCCAACACCATGCTCTCCCATAACATGCTTGAATATATCATTGACTTTGCTAACCTTGGCATTCAAGTCTCCCATTATGATGTCTCCGCGTGGTATGCTATCATAAGCAGCACTCATCCGGTTATAAAAGGCCTCCTTCTCCTCGACAAAAGACAGCTCCGTTGGGGGGTAACTCTGTATGATGGTGACGCGACGTACTCTAGTCCGGAACCTGGCTTTCGAGATCCTGTTGTCTAAAGGCCCGCAGGAAATTAACGCAATTTGTCATCAAAGTATGGATCTAATCATGATTTAGCAGCTCGTTTATTTACCACTCCATATCTCATCAATATGACATGCACCGTGCTGATCGACTTAGTGGCCATATAGGAGTGTTGCAATTTATATAAAACATGCTCTTGAGCCTAGACGATACTGAATTTATGTTTTTTTAGAAATTGTTGCAGAAAATATAAAAGTGCTAATAGGAACTTTGCAAATGATACCTAATGTTTCGCACTATCCGAAATTTAGGAATCATCTTGAAGAGTTGCGGTCTTTTTATCCGAAAGTTGTGTTATATGGGGACTTTAATCTAGACATTCTAAGGGGGAAAAATAAGCAATTTGTTGACACAGTAAACTCTCTGGGCTGGCAATTTTTTAATGACGTCAACCCCACTCATTTTCAATCTGAGAAAATGCCCTCTCTGATCGATGTTTTTCTTGTTTCTCAAGTTGACTTAATAGAGCATCATGTCCAAATTGCCTCCCCAGGATTCTCTTAACATGGTACGATTATTTTGGTTTTAATTATTATATCTTCTTGTTTAGATGAAACATCCGTCCAGTTCCGTAAATTTTATTCTATTGATGTCGCTACTTTGTTTAATGATTGTTTTTTAATACATACACTCCTCCCAAAACTCGAAAAATAGGAAATATTGTAGAAATATCCCTTTATTCACCCAAAAAAGTCAAGAATTGATAAATAAACGCAACTTATTATACTTTAGGTGGCGTAGATATAAATGTTCATTTATGTACGGCCAATTCCGACAAATCGTAACGCTGTAACCTTTTTGATTCATAAAAACAAAACTAAGTATTACCAAGCCAAGTTTAATTCCAATAAATCAAGCTCAGCGTTTTGGAAATCTATTTGTCAAATCAGCATCTCCAAAAGTGACTCTGGCAACAGTAATATTGATCTTAATGAGCTTAATCGAAAATTTTAAAACGGTACCCCAGCCAGTAGCAATCAAATTGACTTCTCCTTTTTTAACGCCTGTAGATTTGGATAAAATCCACCCAAATAATAGCGAAGCACCAACCTGGTTTTAGATCTAAGCACAGCTGCACCACGGCCTTGTAGAAAACTACTGATGATATACGCTCTACCATTGATGAAGATATGATGTCACTTCTGGTCTTTCTACACTTCTCAAAAGCAGTTGATTCATTGAACTATGACATTCTCCTGTATAAATTAAGAAATCACTTTGCTTTTGATGGTCATGCGTGTCAACTTGTGGCATCACATTTTAACAATTGGCGCCAAGCTGTTTATCACGGCGACAAAAAGTCGCTGAGTCTGTCCTAAGACCTCTTTTGTTTAAGTTGGTTATAAATGATATTTATAAAAGAATAACGTACTGCGATTATCATATTTATGCGGATGATATTGTATATAAAAAAGTATCTAAATCTTTCGTGTCCTCCAGTGTAACCGAATTTAACACAGACCTTCACTCCATATTTGTTTGGTCACAAAAAAAATTGCCAAAACCAAGGCGCTGGCTGTCGTTATAGAATAACAATTTGGAAATTATAAATTTGCCGGTTTAGGTTAATTATGATTTTGTTGAACTTGCAACTATAGCTAAAAATCTTGGAATCCATTTTAACCAACATCTAAGCTGGATCAATCACATAAACTACATTGCATCTAAGATATATGGCATTCTTATGGGGCTAAGCCCAACAAAACAGTACTAGCCCGGCAAAGTAAAGACGAAACTAATTAAAGCCTTCATTCTGCCCATCATACTGTACATGTGGGTGGCCGTGGCTCAAGTGGTAGTGTGTTGGCTTCCCAATCGGACGGTTCGGGGTTCAATACCAGCCGTGACCGAAAGCCTTTTTTTCAGGCAACTAAAATTTTTTTTTTAAATGCATTTTATTATCTTAATCATTAACCCTTACATACTAACAAAAAATGCTTAAATGCTAGCTTAAAATTACTTAACAATCTTATACTAACTTACTGGCCCCACACAGGCACTCTAAGCTACTCTAAATTCTTGTATTTATGTCTTTCGACTTTATTTACATTTATTTTTTTACATATATATCTTGTATACTTAAGGCTAAGAAAAAAATTGTCAACAAAAACTTAGCATATGGACTTAATTTTCTATAAAACTTAATATCTAACTTAAAATACCTAACCTAACCTAACCTACATACACAATATACACACATATATATAATACACAATTATATACATATATTAGTATATACCTTTGTATATACTAATATATGTATATATTTCTTAAATGCTAACCTAAACCTATGTAAGCTGGCCATCGCTATTCGCAGAGCAAATAGATCTGTCAGCTCTGCCCCATTAGTGAGGCTGGTCAGTAATTGACGGAAACGACGACGACGAAACATCTTCTCCATCATTCAACCACCAGAAATGCTGGTGCTGCCGAACGACATCCCTCTTATCGCGATTCCCCACCGCCCTACTGAACCTGAGACGATCCACACTGCCGTGTGCGACGTCTCTGTTGTAGTTGAGTCGCCTGTCCCCAGCTGTCCGAGCGACATGGAAGATTAACGGGACCGCTGATCTATCCTGGATCAACCCTATCTGATCTAGGTAGAGGAATGCTTCCGGTGGAACGAAGCCGTCAGAGCGCACCCTCTCGTGGTAAAGGTAGTTGGGGTAGTAAGCCCCAGATATCAGGTTATTCGTCGAGGTCATTGCTCTTGCAATGTGCCTTCGAGTCAGCTTAATTACGAAGTTGTCCACTCGTATTAGATTCGCCCTGTTGTAAAGGACCTCATTACGATAGAATTTTTTGTACTCCGACTCTGGTGTTCTGTACAAGCGAAGGCAAGCCCTCTCAAAAACCCAAATCTTTTCCATTAAGCTTGCTCGTACATTGAACCACACGGGGCACCCGAATACCAGCATGGGCCTGATAAGGGCCATGTAGCAGATTACCTTTACCCTCGCATTGAGTTGGCTGCTATAAAACAGTCTCTTTGTAAGAGCAAAAGCGCCTTTAGCTCTGGCCAGAGCAGCATCTACATTTTTGTCAAAATACAGAAACTGATCTAGCCATATCCCAAGGTATCTGACTACATTTCGACAGGCAAGAGGCTGTCCGTGTTGTCCAATGATCGAGAACTTTCGCCAATTTTTTCTGGTATCCCTAGAGGCTCCAGACAACGGCGTCCTAAAGAGAATGGTTTCCGACTTCTGAAAGTTGATTTTCAACTTCCAGTCATCGCAAAATCGTCTTATCTTATCGAAGTCACGCTGTAAGAGAGTATTAATGACCTCGATTTTTGGACCTGTTCTGTACGCTATCAAATCGTCTGCGTACGCAATAGTATGGGGAAGTGAACCTATCAAGTCGCTTGTATAAATGTTGAATAGGATCGGCGAATTGACCGCGCCTTGCTGAAGACCATTTTTAATTTGAAATATCCCAACAGAAGTCACATCACCATTTTTCACGATGAACTGTCTGTTCGTTAGCATATTATAAAGAATGTACAAGAGTGGTTTACTGATCCCCAGCCTAGTCAGCTTATAGAAAAGACCTTCTAACCATACGGTGTCGAAGGCCTTCTCCAAGTCAACAAGGCAGGCACCAGTGAATTGGTTTTTGCCTTTATTCCATTGGATATCGGACATCAGTTTAGACGCGGCATGTGAGATATCATGTCCCGCCTTAAAACCGAATTGATTATCCGGAACTATATGTTTGTCCTCAACCCACCTAGACAGAGCTCTATTGATTACTTTTTCAAACACCTTACTGATATTCGGAAGGAGACTTATCGAACGGAGATTCGCCGGATTGGATATATCCTTTCCCTTTTTGGGGATAGGTTGAACCACCGCCGTTTTCCAATGCGCTGGATAATGTGCATTATTCATTGCATTATTAAACAGGGCTGTGTAAATGTCCACCGCTTCTAGAGGAAGATGTCGAAGCACGATGTTTGGAATACCATCGGTCCCCACTGATTTCTTAGCCCTGATTGTGTCGAAGATCTCATGGAGCTCTTCCTTCGAAATGAACGGGGGTAGGTCACCCTCTCTGGTGATGACATTATTTGCCATATTTTCTTCGCTGAACCGGGTGAAACCAGAGCCCTCGGATCGCCAGTTCTCTACTTCATTTCGAATGAAGAAGTCGTGCACCAAGACGCGATTGTCCAGGTCATAATTAGGTCCAATGGTATCAGTGGCCTTGTATATTTCCTGGAAAGTCGCCCCTATGGCTTCAACCTTCTCCTGTGGATCCTCGATCACAAAGAAGTCGTCGTCATCAGCGGCCTCATTTGGATCAATACCTGCTATTGTCAGTAACCGTTCGTTGTCTGTTGTCCGGGCTATTTTAAGACACTGAAGGTTGTTTTGATTTTTTCTCCGAAATAGTTTATTTATTTGCGGGAACATATTCGGGTTGCTGGTGTTTACAGCCCGAACCCTGTTGCTCCAATACGAACTTACAGAAATTCTGTAATTCTCTTTTATTAACATTTGAAGGTTTTTAATCGACGACTTCAGTGTCCTAATCTCCGGGTCTTGTCTGTCAGTTAACTGTCTGTACAAGTTTTTGAGTCTTGTTAGAAGTCTACTTTTCTGTCGGTGCAGAGCGTCAATAGTAGGATTGCGGAACAGGTCTTCGTTAGTCGTATGTCGATACCGTGGTATTGTAGCGTCCATAGTTTGTTTAATTGTCTCGTCCATTTGTTTTAGGTAATTGTCGATCTCCTCGTTTGACAAATTCCTATTGGACGGTGGGTGGAGCGTGTTCGAGGAGAGTGCTCTTGTCAAGGTTGCGGAGAAGCGTGTCCATCGAGTCTTACTGTAGTTGTAAGAATATCTTTGGACAAACTCCTCCAATTCCGCAATTTCGTTAGGAACTGTAATTTTGGTGCTAAAACCGCAATGGTCACTGTCATACACGAATGTGTGCAGACAGTTTAGCGTTTGTAAATTCGTACCTGTCAGTCGTATACGTTCGTCGTACAGCATTAGATCCAAATAAGATCCGCCTCTGGGAAACGACGGGTTATCCGTCGCTTTAAGACCGAGTCTGTACATGACATCGTGCTGACCCCACCAATCGAGTAGTAGGTTCCCTCTAGTATTTGGCACATTATTTCCCCAATCCCTGTGTTTAGCGTTGAAGTCCCCACCGATTATAAAATAATTCTCCCCCGATTCCAGCCTCAGTAGTCGAAAAAGCGTGTCGAGCTCTGTAATAAATAAAGTGGATTGTGAAGTCTCAGGTGCATAAACAGAAGCCAAGTATAGCCGCTTTCCACTGCGGAGCGGGATGTAAATGACGACTGCCTCCAACACCCGGAACCTACGCAACACTCCCTTGTACACTCTGTGAAATTTTATACCTTGTTTAATGAAGATCGCGACACCGCCTCCACGTTCGGATCCGGGCCGGTTTCTCCTTCTAACAGTATAATTATTGTACTCCAGTTTGTGCTTATCGGTTAGCTTGGTTTCGCTAGCGAAAAGCACATCAGGAGTTTGGTCTTGTAGCAATTTAAACATCGCGGCTCTTCGCTCGATCCTAATCAGTGAATTAACATTTACCGCAAGGACCTTCAAAGATTGTTCCACCATGTGCGTACCCATTACGACATGTGTTGCGTTAGGCCCGGCAGCAGCGCGTAGATCTGGTCCACCCGCTTGGCCTGTTCTTGCACCTGTTTTTGCAGCTGAGCCATCTGCCCTTGGATTGCGAGCAAGATGGCCAGCATGTTGGGTGCAGCTTCCGTTGTTCTCGGCATTGGCGCTGGAGAAGCAACAGTCGCTTGCTGTACCGTAGCCCCCCTACCTGCCGCCATTTGGGCGTAGGAAATTTGGGACGTACGGCTGGTGTTTGAAACCTAGCAGGTGAACGTTTGACCTCCACCTTCTGCTGCAGAGCCAGTTTTGCTTTCTTAATATCAACGAACTTAGGACAACCCCGATAGTTTGCGGTGTGTCCCACGTTCCCACATAATACGCACGAGAGCTGCGTCCTATCGGATGCTCCGTCCCTACCCAGAGCACACTCCTCGGAACTGTGGTTCTTTGCGCACTTCACGCATCGAGGCTGCATTTGGCAGTTCGACGCGGCGTGTCCGAACCTCTGGCAGCGAACGCATTGTATAACGCCTTCGCTCCTTTTTAATTTTTCCCAGTGAACCACCTGGTAGTCTAGGACATTGATACTCCTTAGACTATCCAGACGGCTTTCGGGACTGAGCTGCACCAGGAAGAACGGCAGACTCCGTTTCTCCCTCTTGGCTCTAGCTGTGGTAAATGGCTTTACCCCCACGAACTTGAGTCCTTCGCACTCCTTCTCTTTGAGCAGTGCCAGGATCTCCTCAGGATCAGAAGACGGTTCCAACCCCTTCAGCAACATCGATTGCCGCTTTTCACACTTCGGTGTGAATGAGTAGTGCTCCGTCGTCGTTTCCTTTAGGAGCTCTTTCACTTTCGCGTAGCCCTCCACTGTATTACAGTGGATGGCATGGCGATCATTCCCCAACCTCTTAATATTAAAATTATTACCAATGACCAGCTTACACAGGTCTTTGGTAGCATTTACCTCCAATTTATAGGTGTTGATAGGAGGCACCTTCTCCTTCTTCTTCTGCTGCTGTTGCTGCTGTTGCTGCTGTTGTTGTTGTTGTTGTTGTTGTTGTTGCTGCTGCTGCTGTTGTTGTTGCTGCTGCTGCTGCTGCTTATGCTGTTGCCGTTGTTGTTGCTGCTGCTGCTGCTGTTTATGCTGTTGCCGTTTTTGTGGCTGCACTTGTTGTTGCTGGTGTTTCTTAACATTTTGTTGCTGTAACACTTGTGCTACTTTATTTACTTGGTGTTGTTGTTGTTTCTGCTTTTGAGCAAGCTGCTGTTGTTGGGATTGCTCTTGCTCTTCCCTCTTCCTTCTTGCCATCTGCTTTTCTTTTATGGCCAGCACTCTTTGTTGTAGCATTTTGATGCTACTACTAATGGCCTCCATCTCTTCCTCTTCATCATCCGATTCGCTTGCGGCCAATGAAGCGAAGTTGTTTCCTTCCCTCACTCCGCCGCCAAGCAGCTTTACAGTTGCCGTTGGTAGTTTCCTCCTTCTCTTTGGCTTTGGAGTTTGGTTCGAACCACTCGAAGCCTCACCCGACATTTCAGCAGATCCCGCTATAGGCATAGCGGACCGCTCACCACATTCCATCACGTGATGTTAATCAAATACCGCACTTTAAGTTTATATTTATTTTTATATAAAAAAATAAAAAATAAAAAAAATTGTCTGCCGACTATTTGGAGTCTAACCCACGACCTTTGCAATCTCAAGCGAACACACTCACTCTGCGCTAATTGGAGCCTAAATCCAAGTTGAACAATGTCTTACTTAAGCGACTCACTTTCACACTTACAAGTCGAAACACGTTTGCACTCCGAGGAGGTCTATGAACGACTGTGAGGCAACTAAAATCTTGTGAGATGAATGGTTGCCTAATATAACATCAAGTCCAATTTACACTAGTAATTTAGTCTCCCCATTAAATGTTGGATGCTACCCATGGAGCGAAATAACCAATGAGCCCAAAAATCTTTCTCTCTCTCTCTATCTAATTTTCCGAAAAACCTAACATGTGCTCCGGCATTTTAAGAGTAGTAACACCCTCTTGAGTGTTAAGTTCTTTAAAAAAAAAAAAATGTGAAGTCTTTGCAAGTTTGGATTTTTCATCCACAAGAAAATTAAATGCTGCATTAAACTACGGCGCCAGATACATGTTTGATCTAAGACGGCATGAGCACATATCAGTTTTCACCAACCAAATTCCTTGATGTTCTTCGGTTGGACACTTGAAGTATAGATGTGTTCTCTTATTACACAAGATTATTTACTCTAAAACGCCGAAATACTTGTTCGTCAAGGAACCTTAAAGCACTAATTCCTGATAAGCAGTCGTCAATTTTTCGTACGTGCACTTCGCCTCTGGAACAATCTTCCCACTAATATCAAAAGCATGAGGTTGGGAAACCACTTTAAGAAGAACTTTTCAAATAACACATGGGCTGGAAAGTCTGTGCCGTTTTATAGTAAAACACAAAATTTTTGCAAAATTCAACTTTATTTATCAATATAGTTGCCTTCGAGGGTGATACACTGAATGAAACGATTTTTCAATCTTTCGATACCAGTTTTGTAGAACGATTTCGGTTTAGCCTCGAAATAGGCCTCTGTTTTGGCTTCTCGGTCTTAAATCTCTTTCCGGCGAGCATTCTTTTGAGGTCTGCGAACAGGAAATAGTCGCTGGGGGCCAAATCTGGAGAATACGGTGGGTGGGGAAGCAATTCGTAGCCGAATTCATTCAATTTTGCTATCATTTTCATCGACTTGTGACACGGTGCATAGTCTTGATGAAACAGCACTTTCTTTTTCTTCAAATGCGGCCGTTTTTCTGCGATTTCGTCCTTCAAACGCTCCAACAATGCAATATAATAGTCGCTGTTGATAGTCTGCCCCTTTTGGAGATAGTCGATGAAAATTATTCCATGTGCATCCCAAAATACGGATGCCATAACCTTGCCAGCCGACTGTTGAGTTTTTGGTCGTTTTGGACAAGGTTCGTCGCCTCCTCGCCACTCAGCTGACTGCCGACTTGACTCTGGTGTGAAGTGATGGAGCCAAGTTTCATCCATTGTTACATACCGACGCAAAAATTCGGTTTTATTGCGGTTGAAAAGCTTTAAACACTACTCTGAATCATCAACACGTTATTGTTTTTGGTCGACTGTGAGCAAACGCGGCACCCACTTTGAAACCAGCATTCGCATGTCCAAATATTCGTGTATGATATATCCAACACGCTCTTTTGATATCTTCAGAGCCTCAGCTATCTCGATCAACTTCACTTTTCGGTCATTCGTAATCATTTTGTGGACTTTTTTGATGTTTTCATCTGAAACAGCCTCTTTTGGACGTCCACTGCGTACATCATCTTCGGTGCTTGTATGACCACTTATAAATTTTTCAATCTACTTGCGAATGGTTCGTTCGGCTGGTGCAGAGTCCGGGTAACACTTATCAAGCCATTTCTTTGCAACCAACACACGAAATTGCTTTGAATCCATTTTTTTTCACAATAACAAAAGTTGCTTCACTCACAACGCTATATCTCGAGAACTAATCGTCCGACAGCTGTCAAATTTGTGCACGTATCTTTTGAAGGTTGGTACTAACTGAAAATGGTATGGATTTAATTCAAGTGGTGCACGGATGCAAAATGCAATTATTGATGTGATGACCAATTTAAGTAATTTTTTTTTTTTATAATCAATACTACTATTCTACTTCTAACATATTGTATTGTATTTGCCTATCTTATTGTACCTTTCTCTAACCTGCTCTTTTTTTGACTAAGCCTATCGAGTTAGACAACATTACGCATTAGAACTTGTATATTAGTGGAACTCAGCCTTAATGCTTTTTTACCTAACTGGCCCCGTCATCGGGTGCGAGGCTAACGCTCAATCCACGATATGGGGCAGTACCGACATCAACGATAGAGCTTAGTCAGTTTTTGATTAAATCACAAGCACTAACCTCATTGTGTGCAACATTGGCAATGAGCCCACTTTTATAACACGAAACCCACAGGAAATGCTAGATATTACTCTTGTCTACGACAACATCACTCAAATGCTAACGAATTATATGGTATAGTCTGAACACTCATTTTCACACCACAGATACATCCAATCCAGCCAACCAGCGTTCCGCAATTATCGGAAAAATGACTGACCAAAATACGGAGGATTAATATCAGAAACACTATCTTCTGAACTCTCAAGTCCCCCGAGTAAAACCAACGAGCTTGACATGAAAGTCAAGGATTTCACCGTGGTTCTCAAGCAGGCTATGGCTGCTTCCTACCATCTTATTCAACGTAGAGGAAAGAAAATGCCGCTCTGGTGGATATCAGCACTGGGACCGCTTAGAAAGTTTTGATTAATATTCTTTGCAAGCAAAAAAAGGGTCTTAACATATGTATGTTGCTTAAATGCGCAAAGTTTCAAAAACAAAATAGATGAGTTCCGTTATTTGGTCAGTGATAATATGGTTGATGTTGTTTGTGTTACTGAAACTTGGTTTGATACCGAGATGAAGTCTTACCTAGAAAAAGTCGGTAATATGAATCTTATTCGAGGTAACAGGTATCGTAAAGTTGGAGGGGGTGTTGGAATTTATATAAAAAAGTGGCATAAGTTCCACGTTGTTAAAAAATCATCAGCATCCGAGTTTATAGAGTACGTTTTCATTGAAATTAGAAGTGTTAATGAAACGTTTTTACTTGGGTGTGTATACATGAGACCTGATATTGCTAACTATGTACTGATAACAGATGCGCTCGAAGAACTTTCCCCTCTATGTATATTCAAAAATTGTAGTGTGCGGTGAAATGATTCAATCCCTCGATTTACACTTTCGCAATTGCACCCAACCTACACATTT
The DNA here is from genome assembly GCA_963966105.1 of Volucella zonaria. Classification (NCBI taxonomy): domain Eukaryota; kingdom Metazoa; phylum Arthropoda; class Insecta; order Diptera; family Syrphidae; genus Volucella; species Volucella zonaria. Next base: position 30,881,013 of record OZ014534.1, read on the forward strand.
TGCACCCAAAAACAACACCGTCATTAATCGACATTGCGTTAGTGTCTTAACCAAGTTTTTTATTACATTACGATCAGCTTCTTGCCCCAGCTTTCACGATATGCTTTTCCTTACTATAAACGTACATCCAACATCTAAGAACGACGAGTTTTCAGAATTATATGAATATTCTAAATTCAATTTGGAAGCGTTTTTTAATGATTGCCCAAATATATGTAAATTGGCTGACAATATACTCGTATACAACAAATGAGACTAGCCTTCAAATTGAGTTTTTCAATAAAAGCATTTCGTCTCTTTTCAAAAAACGTGTGCCAGTGATTTAAAAAAGAATTAAGAGTTGTGGTTGACCTTGGTTGACGCATGAGGTTTTTCATGTAATGAAAGTCCGGAATGTCTTATATCCCAGATGGAGACGTTACAAAGGTCTCCCAATTCACAATGAGTTTAAAGTTGGTCGCAATGCAGTAACTTCTCTAATTATTGTAGAAGAAACAAGAAGGAATTCTACTTCAAAAAGTTTAGCTCAACTAGTTCAAGTTCCGATTTCTGGAAAAAAGTTCGCTCACTCTGCTTGTCTGCAGCAAAGCCGGCACTTCCAAACAACATTGAACTGAATGAACTTAATGCTAAATTTGTATCTGCCTGCGACTCACAAAACACAGCCCGTAATTGGTTGCCTACAATTCGATCCAGGAACGAGGGTGTTCATATTTTCAATATCCTGCGTCGATGAAGTTGATGTTGGTAGAACAAGCATAAAAGCATAAAATCAAATACAGTAGGCTCAGACAACATTGAGCCAAAGATCGTAAAAATGATGCTACCTGTTATCCTTTTCCAAACAACCTATATTTTTAATACAATTTTAACTACTTCCACCTTCCCCGACTATTCGAAAACTGCTAAGGTGTTGCCGATGCTAAAGCCTTCGTCGTCTCAAGATAAAACTGGATACCGCCCCATTGCCATACTCCCGTTTCTGAGTAAAGCCTTCGAGACAATTGCAAGCAATCTAATAAAAAAATTTAAGCGATACAAACCTTGACGTGGGGGCTTGGATCTTAAATGCTGGCTCTTATAGTTTTTTTTTTTTGATTTTTCATAGATCATCAAATATTAGTTGAATAACTAAGAACGCAGTTTCTGTTTGATAGCTCTTTGTGTAACTTAGTAACGTCATATTTATGTCATCGTTCACAGTGCATGTCTCATAAAGATAAACGTTCATCTTGTTTTCTTGTTCCATCTGGTGTGCCCCAAGGATCCGTCCTAGGATCTCTTCTTTTTACTTTCTATATAAATGACTTAGCTTGCAATCCCATCTTGTACCCAAAGTAGCCTGTATATTCTCTAGTTTCAGTTTGTTATTGATTTTAGTTCGGTGCGGTTTACAATATTTATAAAATATGATTTAAGAGGAACGCCGTAAAAAGATCATCGGCAAATGGCTCGAAAATACTTCGCGTCTAAACCATTTCATCGGGAAAAATTTAAACATGGCACACAGTACAGTGGATTCTATTATTAAACGATATTTGGAGACGTTGACAGTTAAGCGAAAAAAGAAAAGTGGAGCTAAAAGTGGAGCACATGATACAAATTTGGACAGGAAAATAGTGGGTACCATCGTAAAAACCCAGACTATGTCATCCAGAGATGTTGCTCGGAAATGCAATACCAACCAAACAATGGTACAAAGATCTAAAAAAAAGTAACGGCCTAAAAACACAAAAACAAAAAATACCAAAAGTTACTGAAAAGCAAAAAAAAATGTCATAAAAACACGAGCCCGAAAGCTATACGAGTTGATCGGCAACAAGAAAGCGTGCTTGGTTTTGGATGACGAAACTTATGTCGAAGCCGACTTTACTACTCTTCCAGGTGCGCAGTTTTACAACTCGTTTGAAGCTGAGATTCTTCCGCAATCAACAACATCGATTGGGATGGATGTCAAAATATCTCGTTTGGCAGGCCATTTGCCAATGTGGACACAGAAGCTAATCGTTTATTACAACGGCAACAATTAACGGAGAAGTGTACATTAACGAGTGCCTAAAAAACGGTTGATTCCTTTCTTAAACAAATACGAGGTTTCAACATTATTTTGGCCAGATTTAGCTTCAGCTCACTATGCTCATGCGACGTGCTTTCTTGTTGCTAAAAATGTCGACGTCGACTTTGTCCCAAAAGACATGAATCCACCAAATGTTCCACAGTACCGTCCCATAAAAAGGTATTGAGCTTTGGTCAAAGCTAAATTGAGGAAAAGTGAGAAGTGTGCAAATGACGTAAAAGATTTTAGTGCTAAATGGAAAAGAGCGTCCAAAAAGACCACGGATGTAATTGACACCAACCTTATGACGGACATTCGAAAAAGTCGAGGAAAGAATGGGAACCCAAATAATTTTTTTTATTTTTTGTAATTGTAAATGAATTTAATAAAAACAGAGTTTTAAATCAAATAAAAAAAATTTACATGAATTACGAAAATATTTTTTTTTTACTTTGAAGTTTCCAAATTTTATTCGTTTCAGTCCTTATGTAGATAACTTTAAAAACCTAGGGGTTCATCTGAGCCACAACTTAAGCTGGAATACTCACATAAATAGAGTGGCATCAAAAATGTACGGAGCTCTGAGAGGGCTTAGCCCAACTTCCAACCAACGTAAAGCTAAAGCTTGTTAAGTCCTATATACTACCCATTTTGTTGTATGGCTCCGAAATTTTCTCCGATATGGACTATGAGACAAAACGAAAGCTGAATGTTGCTTTTAATAGCTGTACGAGGTACTGATATATTTAGCGTTGGGCGATATGACCACATCTCCTCCTAAACAATCCAGCGCACGACCAACAGAACCACCTTCAGTAAAAAATTGTTTTAATATTATGGAAATAATTCCTAATAGATTTGTATTGTACACTAATCTACATGAAAAATGAATTCAAATAAAGGAGATTACAAATTACAGAAGCGTTTGCAGAAAACTTTTCAACCTTGTGCAAAAAACACAAGAAAAGTGACCGATTGGGAGTCATACAAAGAATCTCTCATAATACATATATAAAAAAAAACTGAGGAGGGCACAGAGACAATCATGGAGATCATCCTGTGACAAAGTAACAGAAACCTCTGAGGCATCGCTGCTAAGAAAAATCCTCTCTACAGATCCTATGATGCCTAGTTGTTTGAAAAAAACCGATGGCTCTTGGACAACCTGAAGTAATGAATCACTCAACCTGCTACTGACCACTCCCTTTCCAGTAAGCTCCCTATTCGTGGCCAGTAGCAACCCAAGCAGGACTACTGCAACCGGGACCAAAATTCATGGTCTGATTACAAGAGATAAACTGCTTTCCGCGCTGCATAGTTTCAAACCATACAAGTTTGCTGTTCCGGAGGGGATAATACCTGCCGAGTTACACCCTGAATGACTCGAACTGCAACCAACTTCAGACTGCTATAATTTCCAAACCGTTCATGACAGTGAGCTCAAATTTTGACACATGACAGATAATTTTATTATTTACAAGACTTTTAAACGATTTGCGTCTCAGTTGTGTTGAAAAATTTTTATCCGCAATGGAATTCTAACGTGATAGTGCGATTGTTTTATATTTGGCTGGAAAACCACAAGTAGCTATTGTTAGAGCCCTCCAGCACCTCAACGTGAATAAATCATTTGTGTCTCGAACCGTAGCTCGTTACCGTGATACTGGCAGCGTTGCAAAACACCATTGAGGTGGTCATAAAAAAACAGCAACATCGGCAGAAATGGTTCGGAAAGTGAAGGCTCGAATTGAGCGAAATCCGCGTCGAAGTGGAAGAAAAATGGCTCGTGAGCTCAACATATCGTTGGAACAGATGCAACACATACTGAAAAATGAGCTTGGTCTCAAGCCATTAAAGTTCCAGAAAGCAAACGCTGTTACACCGCAACAGAAAAAAGTTAGAGTCGAAAAAGCGAAGGAGTTGCACGAAAGTGGTGAGTTGCCAAATTTGATTTTTTGCGATGAGTCGCCATTTGTTATCGAGCAATATGTCAACAAACAAAATGACCGAGTTTACTATACTTACCAGAGAGTTCCTTCGAAAATTTACACCTTCGGACGGCCACCAGAAAGTAGGCACCACCGATGGTGATGGCTTGGGCCGCCATAACCGCCGATAGTCGCTCTCCGCTCGTATTTTTGGACCGTGGCGTCAAAATTAATGCGATCGTATACCGTGAAACTGTCTTAGAGGCAGTATTGAAGCCTTAGGCAAACAATTATTTTGGTCGGAGACCGTGGACATTTTAACAAGACTCGGCACCGTCTCACAAAGCGCGCGTCAACCAAGATTGGTTAAAAAACAATGTTCCACACTTAATTTTTTCGACACAATGGATGGAAAATTCTCCGGATGCAAATCCGTTGGATTTCTCTGTCTGAGGTATTTTGAAGGCGAAGGTTGGCACTAAAAAATACCAAAGTTTGGACCACCTCAAACAAGCACTTCGCCGGGAATGGGCAAAAATACCGCAGAGGAACTTGCGTGCAGCGTATGATGCTTTCTTCGGCCGTCTCAAGACAGTTATTCGCGCCAAAGGTGGACATATTGAAAACTACTGATACAATTTGAAAATTGATGTATTTTGCAACATATTTTGCTTTGGCACAATAAAATTTATCAAAAAATAAAAAAAATTATAGCATTTTAAAAAGTTGGAGTTCGAGTCATTCACCTTGTATAAAAGTCCTATAATATCAGCTTACGCTAGAGAATATTATGAGGAGCTGTGTCGAACTGATCCACATTCCGTTGTCATGGAGAGAAGTCAATGTAGTTTTCATTCCCAAAGCCGAAAAATGCTCTCGTGTTGTCCCAAAAGACCTCAGAACTACAATCTATAATCTTTCCTCCTAAAAAACTCTAGAACGACTGATTGGTATCCATATACGAGCTAAAACTGATCCAAAACTTTTGTCAACGACTCTGCATTCACTGACTGCCCACATTGAATAATCCATACAATATAGAGAGTACACAATGATCGCTTTTTTGGAGATTGAAAGTACCTTTAACAACATCGGCACATCCGAAATCACGACTGCGCTGTCAACCCCGCAAGTTTGAAAATTAAGGAGTTGATCAGTCTTATGCTAAATAACAGGATAATCAACTCCAAACTGGATTACGGTTCTGCTAAAAGATTCGTCAGTGAAGATACATTTCACACCTTCTCTGGAACTTAGTGGTTATTGAGCTGCTGACATACCTGGAAGCGGGTGGTAGCATGGTGATTGCCTATGCGGATGAAGTTACTGTCGCCGTCTCAGGTAAGCATCTTAATACCATCAAATAAGTCCTTCAGCTAAATCTTAACTGAATAACCCGTTGAACAAATGGATAGGTAGTAAGCCCCCATAAAACTGACAAGTTCAGTTGCCTAGGAAATATAAAATTCTAATAATAGACCCTCCTTCAACAAATGGTAATAGTTTAGTATTTTCCGATACAGCTAAATATCTGGGACTCATTTTTGACCTTAGGTGGGTTGTTCGACCATATATAGTAGATCTGGCCAAATGTAGATCTGAATCGCTCTAAGCGTTTGATCCTTCTACATAAATAGGAAACATCTCAGCGCCATCATAGGAGTCATCTTTGAACTCTGCCTTATAGGTAAGCATGCAAGAAGGCTTGGCGTTCTAACAATCGATTTCTGTAGAAGCTGCATGAAAGAGGAGAAAAAGGAGACGATCCTCCACCTACTCTGTACATGTGAAGCTCTCTCTCAAAGAAGAAAACTTCACTTAGGAGCTTTCTTCTACAATGACTTAAGCGATCTAAAGAATATAGACGTTAACAGTCTGCTACGGTTTATCACACCTACACAATACAAAAAGTTGTTATAACTTAAGTATGCACAGAGATGCTGTAAATTAAATAAATAAGTAAATGATATTCATCGGAAAAGGCCGTTCTCTGTACTTGAAACAATAGCAGAAGATTTTTTTGATATAATTCTTCAACTGTTAATTGACCAATATTCCTCAGTTCCTTAGGTTTCCTGGTATTATTGTAAAAATGTTAACAGAACGACAATATTTGTGATTCAGGAATTCTACTAAATCTGAAAGTAATTAAGTTGTCAGAACCGATTTTATTTTATGACATCGGGAAGAGATTCCCGTTCCATGATCGTATATTCAGCCCCCGCCCATAATGTTTCGTAATTTTCTTTCGAAACGTTTGTCCCTTAAACCAAAATGTCGAATTAATAAGTTCCGAAAGAGTGGATCCTCTTGATATCAGATCAGCTGGATCGTGATCACTGCAATTCCATTGCAGAACGTCTGAATATGCTTGTATTTTAACAACCACGTTAGCAACATAAGTCTCCCAGCTACATGATGGTAATCCACATCGAAGTCAACGCAACTCTTGAATATTTGTAGTAACATACTTTTTTTCATTTGACGAGCGAAGATTTGACATAATCTCTCTACCAAGTGCATCATTAGGACAGCGCCTTGTAGTTCTAGCCGTGCAATGATTACTGTCTTCAGAGGACTCACTCTAGATTTCGAACACAGTAATTGGGTGCAAACGTGTTAATCTTCGTGAATAGATCTTATATACACACATCGGCCTTATGCGCTGAAACTGCTATCGGAAAATGTGTATAGCTTAATTACCTTTGGGGAGGGGGTAAGCACATAGCGTAGAATGTTGAGCTGTTTCAATGCTGAAAACTGCTGGAAATCTGTGGCTCTTCCAATTATGAGCTTGCTCAGGTAAGAGCTTGTCACCATAGGTTAATATCGTTTTACACAATTCTTGCAAAAATAGCCATCCAAGGAGTATTACGGGCCTAATTAATCCCAAAGGATCAAATTACCTTGCGAGGTCAGCGAGAACTGTTTTTTTTACAAAATTGTTCATGATGGATCGACCATCAATATGTTATTGGAAGTCCTACGCCTGACGGTCTTAGCTTATGCATCTAGAACAACTCGAAGCTTTAGCGATGAACTTTCAAATTCCAAAACACAAAGACCTTTTGGACTCTAAGATGTCATGCCCACATTACCTAATGATTCATACACCTTCATGAATTTAACATAGGGATCCTTCAGTTCTGCATTTTTTTCCAATTTTTTTTCTAATGATAAGAATCTCCTTCTTGCCATATCAAGCGATTCTCATAAAAGAGTTCTTCGGTCACCTTGGGTCACGAAACTAGCGATTTGTCTACAAGATGTTGTCTGGTCGAGTTACAAACTCTGTCGATGATGCTTATCAATATAACTTTCAATATCAATGGAAATGTCCAATGTGTACTCCTTTTGGTCGAGTGGGTCTTCAAATATGCTCACCAGGTTTTTAAGAGCACTCTCGTAGGATTATCCACGTTGGTAGGCATACTGCATCTAAGATAAGAGATACGTACGCAAAACTATTTTATGTATTGTACATGTAGCTCAATTACTATTCCCTCCATGCTCTGCAATATCAATGTAATCAGACCGATAGGTCTGAAACTCTTGGCGAGCGTGTAGTTATCTTCTTCAATTTTCCGTAGAAAAGCTCTTACTGTTCACCATCGATTCTCATCGGAGTTGATAGCAGCTGGTCTATGCCTTTTGGAGAGATGATTTCAAATCCGTCAAAGAGTGCAACAATGCATTTAGTGGCCCCACCTGTGAGACAGAACGTCTTTGCTTTCGACTCAGTATAAGTACCATCGGATTTTCTGAGCGCTCCCAAGCTGACTGATTTGGTCCTTTCAAGCATTTTGACCAATTGCCTGGTTCTACCGAGTGTTAATTTTCTCGCAAACGTCTTTTTTAAGGTGCATTCTTCAAAATCCTAATAAACTTCTTTTCCTTCTTGCTTCCAACTGCTTTTTTTCGTTTTATAAAATAGCGCGCGCTAAAGGCTCAAAATGTTTGAACACAGCGTTGGCGAAGAAATTTTTGACGCGCATTCGTCTACATTCCACCATGAAACATATAATTTGCAAGAGTTTTTCTTTGCATGACATGCCAGTCCAAAACCATTGGTGAAATGACCGTTATGAAAGGGTCCTTAGCCCCTATCTTCGGCGGAGCACTAACGTTCGTTTTTAAAGCGTGAACAGTTGGTCTTCAGCAAGGTTGTCCCCACGCATTCAATTCTGATTTCGATGTACCTTTGGTCTAACATGGAAATATTCGACAGAACTTTCCAGCCAGTAATCTTTTTAGAGGACCTTCTGGATAGCGTTGCATTGATTATTTGCTGTCTAGCTTTCATAAAATTATTGGCATATATCCAGTTAGAAATGTAGTGTGTTTTCGCAGGAATGAGGTTCTCAATTTCTACAAAATGGTAAGATGATTTAAAAATTGGGAAGAAAAACATCTGTGTGGATTAATTACATTCCCTAGGACACGATCAATGGCTTTCTACTAACTTGCTCTCCAGCGGCCTGCAATACAGTAGTATTCAGAAATGCTCTTGCTTCTTTAAACAAAGCCGACTAGCTGTATCTAGATAGTTCAAATGTTCAACGGCCATTGAAATTAACCACATGGAAGTTGGCGCAAGGCAATATAATGCTTCCAGACCTTCAACACTGATTTCAATTCTTACGTTCCGATCCATATCACTTCAGATTTTTTCTCAGGCTCCGTGCCTTTGTCATGCTTTCTCTTCTAGTTAACCGTCTACATATTAGCACCTTAACATGGCTTCGATCGGTTACATTTCAAAAGAGGCCAATAAGCCGGCAGAAACACTAGCTTCTTTGACTAAAAACAAGAAAAAGTTCTTTCGGAGGAGCTAGCGTTCTTGCAGACATATCTCCCTGGAAACTGGTAGCCAGGAGCTAGATATAATCGCGATGGCCCTCTTTCGGTTAGATCCGAATTAAATAGAAATGAATAGGTTAACTTAACTTGGCCTGAAATGAGACATAAAAGGCTGTTCGAGATTCTTGTTGTTTTTCATTTATGTAAGTCCCATAACAGTCCACACATATTAGTCTTCCAACTAGTCAGATAAATCTCAAAACGAAAATTCGTCATCTTTACTGTTCGAGATACATTTCAGGCATCGGCAACGAAATAACACTCAGACGAAAATTGTATCTCCAAATGCATTCGTACCGCAAAGAGACATTTCACTTCGATAATCGGCTAATTGCGTACACACTTACACAGCTATGCCAATTATTTTCCAGAGTATGTGCGTGTGCGAGTCATATAAGAGTCGACGACAACAGCGACAGCAACGACGAGTCTCCGACACCAGTAATCCAACCAGCGCCAGCTTACCGGATCAATCAGATCCGATTTCATCCGAATACACTTGCGTCGATATCTTTTCTCTTTCTCCTGGATAATCGCTGTCGTCAAAGTCCGAACGGTCCAACTTCAGCCCCAGCTCCAGGTACAAGTACAGGTCCGGTGGTGAATAGCGCAAATTACTCCCTAAGTGTATCGAATGCGTTTAAGTCGCAATTTATCGATTTACGCCGATATTGATTGATTTAATGACCCCTATGCCCGTTGAACAGGAAGGAGCTCTGTCGGAGCAATCCCAGCTTCATTTCACAGCACTGGACAAACCGAACCAAAGTAATTGGTGCACGCATTCGATGCCTGCTGACACTAGTTCGATGGATGTTCATCGATGTCTGGAGATTAATAGATTTATTATGTGATATCTGTTGACGTTTAAATGGTTCCCTCTCGTTGACTCGTCATCGTCGTCATACATATGTACACAACGTGCGAATAGTAATCCTGAATGGTGTCTGAATTCCGACAAATCTTTCGTTTCCTTGTTTGTTTGCTTCCTTGTCCGAATTTTTTTGCATTCTAATGTTCCGCTTAGCACACTTATTCTGTCATATTGGGTCAACTTCTATTATCCTCGTGGTGTAGGTCATCCCTAAAACTGGTTTCGATGGGCTATGACAGAAGCTCTAATGAGCATTTGGGATCGGTAACTGACTGAAGTCGGTACTCCTTTGTGTGTTCTGCTTCCAATCACCACACAGTTGTCAGGTGATGTGACACAATTTTGTCCTCCACTTTGGAGCTTCCATGCCCTGCATCACAATTGTATTCTGTATTCGTATTGGGCCAAAGGAAGGGCGAAAGAAGTTTCGCCAGTACCAACCACCAACATCAGCGGCAAACATCAAAAGCTATTGAGATTCCATTACCTCTGGCGGCTGTGTCACGCGGAACCGAAGATTTCGACCGATAACCTTCAAACAATGAAAAACCGGTAGCAGCAAAAGGAATCATCGTATGATGTTCACTACCTCCCTCAAATCGAAGAAGCCAACCAAGGAGCATAGCTGCAATCTTCAGCCTTTCAGTGGATAGACGAACGTGGTATTTTATTATCGTCTGCCTAACGCGAATAGTTCAAGTAGACAATTGTCAAGTGCAGATGACAAAACTGTTGACAGTTTGCGTCTCTTGAATGCTGCCGACCGACGCCGCTGTTGTAATTGTCTTTTGGGGCGCAGTTGGAGGAGGATGATGACGTGATGGTCGGAATATCCAATCGCAATGCCAATGCCAAGTGCTGCCAATGCTACTGTCAAGTGGTGCATTGCAACCATTCGGTAAATGTTAGTGGAATTCGATTCTATATAAGGGGTGGCCTAGGTATGTACTAGGTTCGTCTAGCTGCTCGTATGTGGGTTGCCTGCCATAGATGGTCCTTGCGATTATGGCTTTGGAATTTAACCAGACGCACATTGTCGGCTTTTGATTGAGAGTTTCGGCCGGGCTGATATTTTTATTTACTTTGACATATTACTTGTAGAATATTTGAGGTACGACTGCGTAAATTGCTTGAGGTTAAGCCCCCAAATTGGACTGCCAGAAGAGGTGTGGTAGGAGTTGTGTGACATTAGGAGATCGGTTTGGTTTATTTTGGAAACTTGTTATTTCTGGTGAATGAATGAATCAAGGTTGTAGAAACTAACGTGCGAATAGGCGCAGCAGATTAAACTAGAGGATAATTTTGGACATATTTTCAGATGCCTCTTTAATTGTTACAGCGAAATCTACTGACGATTTCAGATAACTAGGGTAATTCATTCATCCACTTTTGGGGTGTTTTTCGTATATTTTTGAAATAGTTTGGTAATCTTCAAAACTGACGGGAGCTGATTATAAGCGACATTGGAAAAATTGAGCAGAGCCGAGAGAACCCTAGCCTAAGCAATTGGGCGACTTCAGTTAAAGGAAGCTTATTAGAGCTTTCAGAGATGTTTTACAAGTGTGGTAGCTTCAGTGATAAAAGGTCTGCGATTAAAATAATTTTATACTAACTGAGAACGCAGGCATTTTTAACGCACGTTCGGTTCTGAGAAGTCCTCTTCTGAAACTTGTCTGCGAGTTCATCGTTACTCTCATTTCCTGCTACCGCATTGTTATAAAGGAGGGAGGCAAGATTCAGTCTTTGAACTATCATATATCCGAGAAGTCATGCAGGTGAAACGATAATAGTTTGAAATTCATTTAATGATTTACGAGTAGTAATTCATTAAGTGGGGCTTTGATTTTCAATTGCTTTTCAAGGTAATTACAATTTGCAATATTTTCATTTGCAAGCTAGATATTATCTTCCGGAGCACTACGCTGATATAAAGAGTTCGTGTAATGTAGACACCTAACTTCTGGGCATTTACTCAGTTTCTACGAGAAATTCTAGTAAAAGGATCATATAAGGAGTACAATGAAATAGTCTCTTATGTGACAAGAACGGAAGCTTATATGAGGTATCTACTACGCTGTCTACTGCCGCCACTTTTATTCGCCTGAAATAAAAGCCATACCTCCTTCGGGTTAGAAGCACTACTGCTGCCTCGACTAAAATTCTCGGTCTGATTAAAAGAGACAAGCTGCGCTGGGCGCAATATAAAGAGTACACAACGGTCGCGTTCCCATACATAGAAGATGCCTTTAATAAAGTCAACACTGAAGCTAGATTGGATTTTGTTGCAACAGGTCCTTGATGGATGGTGATTTGATGGCATGTCTCACCAAAAAGTGGAACCAAAGTCTACACCAATCTGGCGAAAGTAAGATAGTTGCACTTGATATTTCTAAGGCATTTGACAGAGTTTTGCATCAGGCTCTTTTGTCGAAAATGCGTGCTTTTGGTATCGATGACTCTCTTCTTCAATGGATTTGAAACTAACTTTCAGAACGTTCAATCCAAGTTGTTTTGGATGGTTTCAAGTCTGATGTTCACAAAATAAATGTTGGTGTGTCCTAGAGCTCCGATCTGCCTCCGACACTCTTTTTAATTTTCATCAATGATCTCTTGTCTGCTACTTCTAATCCAATATATTCCTTTGCTGACGACAGTGCTCTCTGATTTTCATATTCGTTTCCGAACTCAAGTCCCGGCTCTTCGGCTGTAGAACGGGAACGGCAGCGTATGTTAAGCTCATTAAATTCCGGTATTAGCACCATAAACAATTGGTGAACTATCAACATTGCCGTATGTGTGGCAATGACAAATTACGTTGGAATGACCACATATTCGATGCCGAAAAAAATGCTGCGCAATGTCTAAGTTTCCTGAAGCGATGTAAGATATATTTCACACCTTATGATCTGGCCTCAATATATAAGGCTTTCATCCGTCCAAAATTAGAGTACAATGCCCATATCTGGTCAGGTGCTCCTAAAACATCTCTGCACGTGCTAGATTGGATTCAAAACCGTGCGATAAAACTCATTGGTGATACTAATATCAGTCAATCAATTGACTCCCTCGAACACCGACGTAATGTCTCCTGTCTAATCTTGTTTTATAGCTATTTCCACCACCAGTGCTCCATTGAAATCGCCAGCAGCATTCCAACCCTTCTAACTTTTAACCGCAACACCCGCCTCGCTATGAATGCTCATCAGTATACCCTCAAGCCCACCTTCGGTCGTACTCTGAAATATCGTGATTTGTTCCTCAGCCGTACAACTCGCTTATGGAATGCCCTGCCGAGCTCTTTATTCCCTAGTCACTATAATTTGCAAACATTTAAGACCAACGCACATCGGTATCTCTCTCTTTTATCCTCCTTAACTTCCACTAGCCCATGCTGTGTGCAAACATTGTAAGGCTAGTTTAGTCCTTACTGCGCCCGCCAATTATAAAAAAAAAAAGATGATTCACTTGGGGAGTTGATCAGTTTTATGCTAAATAGCAGGATAATCAACACCTAACTAAGGTTTCTGCTAAAAGTTGTGTCGGCAGAGGTACGCCGCAAGGCGGTGTCCTTTCACCCCTTCTCTGGAACTGAGTGGCCAAAGAGCTGCTGATGTATCTGGAAGCGACTGGTAGTAACGTGGTTGCCTACGCAAATCTCAATACCGATAAAGAACCCTTAAAGCAAAATCATAACAGATTAATTCGTTTAGCGGATCGCAGTGGTTTGGGAGTAAATTCGCACAAAACTTATTTTGTCCTCTTGTCCAGGAAATACAAAATTCCAATCATAGATCCTCCATCAATCAGCTGTATCAGTTAAGTATTTTCTGAAATATCTGGGTCTTATTTTTGACAGGCAACTAAAATGGAAACCTATGGTATATAATAACTAATTCGTGCGGTTTTTTTTTCAAAATTTGAACGTTTATTTAAGAAAAACATGTACGAGTACAATAGTATTATTCAAAGTATTGCCCATCTGAAGCTATGACTTTTTCCCATCTTTCTGGCAAATTGTGGATCCTATCCCAAAAGAACTGCGCCGGCTTGGCAGCCAAGAATGAATCAAGCCAATTTTTGATATTCTGCTCTGATGTGATCCGTATTTCAGTGAGGGCGTTCTGCATCGACCGGAACAAATGGTTGTCAGAAGGGGCAAGGTCTGGGCTATATGGCGGGTGGAGTAAAACTTCCCATCCACTGTTTTCCAAATAGTTCTTAACCGGAATAGCAACGTGGGGCCGAACGTTGTCATGATGGAAAATTATTACCTCGTGTCTGGTCGCATATTCCGGGCGTTTTTCGGCCACTGCTCTCCTCAAACGGATTAATTGTGTTCGGTAGCGTTGTCCATTGATGGTTTCACCCGGTTTTAGCAGCTCATAATACAGCACACCCATCTGATCCCACCAAATACAGAGCATTACCTTCGCGCCATGGATATTCGGCCTTGCTGTTGATTTGGCTGGTTGGCCGGGTTTCAAATATGATTTTTTGCGCTTGGGGTTGTCGTAATGGATCCATTTTTCATCACTACTAACAATCCGATATCAAAATGATTTCCTTTTGTGGCGTTCCAGCAGCATTTCGAACATGCAAAACCGCCAGCTGCTTTTAAACATTTTGAAATGGCTGCTTGAGTGACACCCAAAGATTCTGCGAACTCTTCTTGTGTTTGGCAACAATCGTCATAGAGTAATGCTTCCAGTTCTTCATCTTCAAACTTTTTTGGCTGCCCAGGACGTTAATCGTCTTCCAAGACAAACTTCCACCAAAATACGATGACTTTCGGCAACAGTTTTCTTCATATTAAAGTAATGAAGAAGAACTCCCCGCAAAAACACTTTTTCAGGCACAGAGTTCGACATATTTGAGTAAAAAAAAAATATTGTTGTTTACGCTTCAAATGAATGACATATACTGAAATGACGTACAATGACAGTAGCTTTCCAACGCATGTTCCAATGGAATAACGCACGAATTAAGTTATATTCAAGAAAGAGCTAGGAATGCTATAGCAGCTTTATTATGTTGCAAAAAAGCAATTGGGAACAAATGCCCACTGGCTGTACGTCTCGGTTATAAGACCGATATCTACCTACGGACTGTGAGACTGTCTGGTTGCCGGCCTTAGGCAATGCAGTCAATTGCAGCAAAGTCCAACAGCATATCTGCTCCCTCCGTGGCACTGGATATTCTGTTTCATTACACACCCCTAGATATTTTCAGCAGGTAAGTGGCTGCTAATACAGCTATTCGCCTTAAAGCTACTACACAGTAGACAATTAAACTATTTGGTCAGGCTAATATTCTTAAAACATTAGGAATACTTCCAGGCAACATCGACTATATGTATTATCTGCCAACATTGGTTTGACAAAGACTTTCATGTAAACATCAGCTCTAGATCTTTCTGGGAGGAAGATGGTTTGGTGGATTAGTGGCGGGGTTTTCTAATATGAACTTAATCTAAGCCTCTCCTTCCGCCTTCGAAATTATTTTGGTGTGTTCCGGGTGGAAATTTTGGCGATTAATGAAGTCCTGTCCTGGCTGAAGAAAAACATGGTATCTGCAAATGATATCCGTATCTTTTTGGATAGTAAGGCAGCTTTCAAGTCCCTGGAGTTAACTTTAACCTTCACCTATATTTGGTGCTATTGCGGGGAATTTTTGAACGAACTCGGCAAAATTTAAATCACTTTACCTGTCCTATCTGAAAAAAGTATAATCGGTATACCAAACTAAAACTAAAGCTGGATGCTATTATAGAAGAGCAAACCTTAGGTCAACTGTTGAGTCAACATGTGTAACAACTAACAAATCTGCCTAAAACTAAATCTGAATCGATCTAATAGTTTGATGTTTTCTAAATAGGAAGCTTCTCATCACTTTCATAGGTGTCATCACAGGGCTCTGCCTTATAGGCAAGGATCCAAAAACTTTTGGCGTTTGTACAAAGGACTTCGGCAGAAACTGTACAGACGAGGCAAAAGAGCAGACAATTCTTCAACTACTCTGTACATACCCAGCTCTTTCCCAAATGACTTTAGCGGTCTAACCACTGTAGCTGTTAACAGTCTCCTACGCTTCGTCAGAAGTTGAAACTGGTTCCAAGAGTAGGAGGATCACAGATGCACGTGTCATCACAATAGACCAATAGGCCTAACTGGGTTTGTTTTTTTTCCGAAAGCCACTATAACCTAACCTACCCTCCTGCTATAACTTATTAATTCCCGACATGGTATTATGTATATGACATTTCTTCCTTACTCAACATTCGCGCTTATAAGCGAGGCAAGTTAATTCCGTGAAGTCCTAAATTGCAAACGTGATCAGAACGGTTACTGCGTTTTCAGTTTAGCTGCTGGTTCGGCCAAGTTAAATGCGTTGCTATAACCGCAGAGGAGAGGGAGGGCCAGAAACCTTGTTGCCATGCATCCATCAACCGCCAGGGGCAAGGACTCCTCAAAACTAGGGTCAGTTGCTGGTAGCTCAAAAAGAGGACGATGGTTAAACGACAAAACCTCCCCCATGACAGACGGGGATGCCAAAGGCAGAAAAGAAACTCATCAAGCTTAACGACCAATGGCGGCTGATAGAACTAAGGATTCTAGATGATGTTAATGACACTAGTATGAAAGGAGCACTGAATATCCCGCTCTTCAGAACATAATCACACTGAAATGGCTTAGAGAGTACATCGGTAGCATGGGCTCCATGTCCAGCTACCGTACTTCGCATTGTCAAAAAGAAAGAAATCATGGATCTCACCAGATCCAATGGACGGTTGAACATTCCTGGACGCTATATACGGAAAGACAGAATTGAACGCAACCTCCGACAATTCAATCCAGAGCTTAGCAGCAAGGAATGGGGGTAAACGAAATGAGAAACCACACCAAAGATGCCATGGAAGTTATGGTTAAGCTAAGCCACAAATCTATGCCACTACTATGCAAAGTCAACTCCAAGGTCAGAGTTGGGATACCCGATGCAAGTTCAGACGTTTCCCGATCGCCTTGCGTATGAAACCGAAGAGAAACACGAGCCGCCAAGCTGAAGATAGTATGTAAAAATAAGTCTTCGCCATAGTAAGGCGGCCAGCGGAAAACTTGTCTACCTTATGACTAAGAAAGACATCGGCGTCGCCCTCATCTAGGAACCTTGGATAACCCGAGGCAAAATTAACGGGCTGAATTCATCCGACTTGGTGACAAGGCCGAATCAGGTAATGAAAATAGAATTAAGGCATGTATAGTTGCAAAGTCTAATATTAAATTATCTATCTACATGCTCCTAAGCAATTACGGCCAGGTGGTAGTCAGCTATGAGCGACCGAATAAACCGCTGCTCAAGCTTGCCTCGACATATATGCCGTATGGATCGACTTAATGACCCCCTCCAACAGTATTTACCTCACTTATCAACAAAGTAGAGCAAGAAAGGTCCGATGTGATTATTACACAGACGATAGCTCCCATATACATATACAACGAGGTGCATGTACACAAACTCTCGAGGTGAATTCCTATTCCAATACATAATTCACCATAATCTTTTAATCGCCAACCGCGGTAATAATTCAACGTTTGTTGTGAAAAATAGACGGCAGCGGTTAGATGTCACCCTACTGAGTAACTCTGACACCCTTGTCGTAAGCAACTGAAAGGTATCTTCGGACATATCGGTCCCTATTCATAGAATGTCCAGTTCAATGTAAAAGTCAACCCATCAACTACACAAAATTCCCAAAAATATCAATTGAGTCCTCAACGGATTCAAAATGGAACCCCCCGCCAGAATAGACTATGCAGCGGAAAAACTGAGGATAATCTTTATTCAGGCTTTTAACCAAGCATACCCTACGAAGATCAAGAAATCCAGAAGCTCCCCACATTGAAGGACCAGAGAACTACAAGCATTAGGAAAGAGGCAAAAAAATTTTTCAATGCAACCAGAAGTACAAACTAGTACTCCGACTCGAACAAATATAAGGCCAGTCTGGGGAAATACAATTTGCAGCGCTAAAAGAAAGTCATGGAGAAAGTTTTACTCTGTTGGAAAGGAAAGTCATATCTAAGGAACCTAAGTGCAAAGTGGCGCCAAAGTTATCGCCCGATGTTCCTTGGCTGTAATTCTTTTTATGAATGAAAAACTTTGGTGCTGCTTATGAATTATGTTTATACGATGTCGATTCGGGCCCGATTTGTTGAATTTTCAACCGCCCGTTCCAGAACTTCCGGCGGTAAGTCTTCACATCCTTGACGGCTAGTGCAAATCGGCTAGCAAGAATGGCTATGTTGTTGGTGGTCTACGACTGCCAGATGGAAGCCACAGGAAATCCAATAGTGAAGCCTTGGGACTCCTGTTAGAAAGCCACTCCTACTCCTACACCAGTAGCAAATGCAGACACATTTTTCCCCGTCAAGATAAAGCTAAGTTATAGACTAATTCTCCGCTGACAAATCTCTTGGACCGATTGGAATGACACCAATCATGTGGCAACAAAAAAACAGGCTGTAATACCGTTCCTAAAAAGACTATTCAACAATATCATCAAGTATGAATATGTGCCAAAATGCTGGTGGAAAGTAATGGTAGTTTCTATTCCAAGCCCTCCCATAACAACCCAAAAGACGTTAGGCCCATAACCCTAACATCATACATTTTCAAAACTTTAGAAGAACTGTTTCACACTCATATTCGAAGTAGGAGTAATCTTTGCCTTACTCTAAGACTTAGCCTTAACTCAGCATGCTTATACAAAAGGCAAGGGCACGAAAACGGCTCTACATGAAGTTGCCAGCACGATTGAAAAAAGTCTTCACGACAAAGAGCACATATTAGTGATCTTCCTTGATATCGAAGGAGCCTTCAACAATATTAACATTCCCGCTATAAATAGAATCTTAGGAAATGCTGGAGTTCATCCTGCACTAACGGAACTGAAAGCTTGTATGTGCCGCAACAGGAACATCAATGCAACATTAGGTAACACGGTATTGAGGGTCACCACCTCTTCTTCTGTGGACCCCAGTGGTTAATGAAGTACGGAACAAAAGCCGCACATGCGGATGATGTGGTTCTTATGACCCCCAGCAAGTTTCTCTCTACGATCAGTGAAATTCTAAATTATGCCCTTAGAATCCTTGGAGACTGGGTCAAGCTCTGTAGGCTGAGAATCAACCCGCAAAAAACAGAGTTTGCTCTATTCAGACATAAATAGAACGGTTTGACATTCCTTCCATGGGACAACCCTCCGACTATTGAACAGTGCTAAATGACTAGGTACTACCGTAGATAGTCAGCTAGGTTGGAAACTCAATAATGAAAGAAAGAAAGAACGTAGGGAAAAAATGGGGACCTAACCCCAAGACTATCCTATGGATCTAAACGACTATCATCAGGCCTATCTTATGCAGTTTAGTATGGTTGGAAACCAAAAATGAAATTAGCAACATTAGGTTAATGACAAAAGTACAGAGGATCGAGTATGTATCGTCACGACTCATGTCATGAGAATGAAGCCAACGGGGGGACTGGAATATATAATTAGCTTCCTGCCCCTAGATCTACATGCAAGAATGTGCAGCGATAATCGCTTTAAGATTGAGTCAGCTTATTGGGTGGAAACCAAACCCGAAAGACCACTCTTCGATCCTTACAAATGAACTGGGCTTATGCTCCAATACGGACTACATAATGCTTCATCACCACTTCGAAACACCATTCGCCTGCATATTTCCAAGCAGAGAGGAGTGGGATAGGAACCAAATGGTTCAGACTCGATATCTATTTTTACGGTTGGATCAAAGATGGAGACTGGAACCGGCGCCGGGATCTTCTCCGATCAATTGAACGTATTATGCTCACTACGCCTACCGAACTACAGCAATGCCTTCCAGGCTGAGATATTGGATGTAGCGAAAGCAGCTAAACTTGCGGCAATAAAGACAATATCCCACGTGGATATTACTGTATATATTGTCAGCCAAGTTGCCATCAATGCCATCGTGACATTCGAAATCAAATCGAGGCTTGTGAAGCGCTGTCGCGAAGAACTTAGGGTTACGCTATGCTAGGTCACTGGCCACAAAGGAATGGCAGGCAATGATCATGCAGACGAGCTAGCTTAAAAAGGATCGTCCCTAGAAAGGGAATTGGCAAAATTCATCAAAAGTCCTATACAATAAAGATGGAAAAACCTTCCAACCTTCGAGACCTCAAGACAACTACGACCGGAACTCAGCAAATCCAGAACAAGCATGATTCTCTTGAAAAGCAAAGCTGAACTACCTACACTTGTTGGATTGCTCACAGGACATAATCTGCTCGGGGTGCACGCAATGTTGGGAGATAGGTTCACGGGAAAATACCCTACATTTCCTCTGCCACTGTCCCACCCTCAACAATTTTAGGCAAAGAACTTTAGGAAGTTATTACTTACAAGACCTCTCAGAACAATCTGCTGCTTCACCTACATCTGTTTTCAGATTCGCGGGTGCAACAATATAGCTTAGCCCACTCAGGATCAAAACGACAACCAACCCGACAGCAAACTTTCCAATTCTCCAACCCAGATATACAATGGGTCTACATAGACCCGCCAACCTAACCTAAACTAATTTAATCAGTTAAAAACCCTTGACTCAAGTAATAGTGTCCAGCATTTGTGATGTTGTTGTTCATACCTAGTGCTGTACAGATAGAAAACTTTGTGGGTAGCTTTCTTTATAATACTGATCTTCTACAGAATGTCTTTTTTGCGCAGAGTTGCCCACAAACTCTGGGTGGCCGTGGCTCAAGTGGTAGTGTGTTGGCTTCCCAATTGGAGGGTTTGGGGTTCAATACCAGCCGTGGCCGAAAGACTTTTTTTCAGGCAACTGAAATCTCGTGAGATGAATGGTTGCCTAAATACAACATCAAGTCAATTTACACTAATAATTTAGACTCCCCATTAAATGTTGGATGCCATCCATGGAGCGAAATAACCAATGAGCCCAAACATCTTTCTTTCACTCTCTATCCCATTTTCCAAAAAACTTAACACATGCTGAGGCATTATAAGTATATTCAAATCCACTTGAGTGTTAAGTTCTTTTTTTAAAAAAAAAAAAAATATCTCAGTTCAAAGTCTTGAAAACCTTTGAGTTGTGAATTAGTGCTCCTATTTTCCTCTGGCAATAGACTTTTAATTAGAAGTTCAGAACGCCGAGTGTGGGTGGCCACATATTTGATGTGCGGTTCAATATTACTTATCATCAGATTGCTACTGCCAATTCCTTACCATTTTCCAGAGGGCATAAACAATTGATGCACGATCAAACCACTTAAATTAGGACGCCTTATAGCGTAAGTTTCTTTTTTTTCAAAAAACCTACTGCGTTGGTTATAAAGGTTGCAACAATCATGCACGTGAGAGTGCACTTTTCAGATTTGGTATTCTTTCTTGATAAGGATACAATATTCGATGCCAGTAATTGTAGGCCAAAAACTGTCTCAGGCTGACCTATGGATTGAATTAACACAAGACCTATTCTGTAGTAAGCAAATGACCATGTAGTCATTCAAGAAATTTGGAAAGTTTCTCAAACGATAGACAAAGATATCTACATCTGAATCCCAATAGATGATTCTGCTATCCATTGAAATACAAATACATAACTGCCTGCCATCCTATGACTGTTTCGTATCAAATGATTAAATTCCCACATACGCCTCCATTAACCTCAACCTGTTTGTCAAATACATCATCTCGGTACGCGGTCCGATCGGTCCGAATATCATTACATGACGGCAGCAACAGCAGTACGAGTAGATTACATTTTATTTTTTACCTTTCATTCAGTAAGGAATTAATTAAATTGCATAAAACGAGTATCCCAACAGGACTTGTGGGCAGATCACACTACTATGACGACGACGACGACGATGTTGCAGACGACCAAGCGAGAGTAGGAGAATGTTCCAACCTACCGCTTTGGAATGCGGTATGAATAATGTGTCTTTGGCTGCCATTCTGTCTGTCAATGTGACTGCTGCTGTTGCTTTGGCCGCCTCTTACTCTGTTAACCGGACCGGATTTAGTTGATCTCTTTGAATTAATTGCAAAACTTATGAATTCACCATGGGTAGAGTATTAGCATGTATCTGAACAGGGTGGTCAGATAAAATTCAAGTTATGAAATCTTTATGTATAGGCTTTAGTAAACTCGGTGGGACTATGTTAAATCTCGATAAAAACTAACAGCTCTTACAATTGTAATAAGTTCATTTATGAGATACCTTTTCATTCGAGAAGGTAGAAGTTTCGAGAGTTCGGAGAGTTTCATGCATCTCCTAGTCATTTGAGCTGATCAATTCGGGCATTTCGTTCGGTGCACCTTCTCTCATAACATATGATGCTCCTGAAAATAACAAGAGCTCAACCCTCCGCAATAAAAGACTTCAGGTCTTTTAGAAAAAATGTTTATCTGAAATCTACGGTCAGCTACAGAAATAACACGGTCCCACTCTTTTGACTGCTGTTTGGTTTCCGGCATGTGGTGGCGGTTGAACAACGCCAAGCTTCTGCTATTGATCCATTGCTATTATGTCTTTATTATAGATATGAGACCTTAAAACCTCTGTCAAATTTTGATAGAACTTGAAAATTTCATCGAGATATGCCGAGAGACTGAAAACCACTCTAGTAAAGCCCGAGCTACACAGAGAGTGATCAGACGAAAAATTAGTTTTGCTGCATACTGCAGAGGCAAAATATACTAATATGTCTCAACAGAGATTGCTTCCTGAGTGTCTCAATTTACATATAATGCTAATTAAGTCCCGGCTGAAGTTCTCTAGTTTGCCCATACCAAATTAGTTATAATGGCATTCCACTTATGTGCGCTACGTAAGCCTTTTAGCCTGCTGTCTTTCCCGGTCAGATTTAAGGACTCTCCCAGTCGGAACACTGGCTTTCATTCCCTCAAAATCTACGACAATTAATGCCTGCGAACTTCGACATACCTGTCTTCACTGCTAGGGAGGCTGAAAAGCAAATCTTCTGAAGTACCTTTCTTTCAGAATAACCATCCTCATCCTCATCATTATTAAATTCCAGGTCTCAATGCCACACAATGCCGAGTAGGTTTATTATGTTGGTTTTTCATCAAAGCGTTTTTCAACTAAAAGATGCATTGCTGGCAAGATTATTGTATTGTATGGCGCTGGTAACATAAATGAGACAACCTGTCTAAAATGTTGATGTTGGCCGATGTCCTGAAGGCGCTCATATTTTAATACCACGGTTAACGTCGAATTCCATTAACTATATATAACTAAAATCAAAATTAATTTACAGAGGCTTACTTAAAACACTTTATCAGCGACATCCATTCATTCTACAATCCAGTGTTGTTGTGAAAGAAATAGTTAATTTAGAGTTCAGTTACCTACTTACTTACTTAGTTAGGTGGCACTATATTCCGGAGTGAACCTGGACCTCAACTAACAAGCTTCTTCAGTTAGAGCGGTCTTTAGCTAACTGATCAGGTCGATATCTTCATTTGACTTCAGAAGAATTCATGCTTCAGCGCCATAAAGCAGGACTGGGATGATCAAGGCATTATATACATAGAGTTTTTTTAGTTGTTCTAGTTGTTCGAATTAGGGCCTTACTACTCAACTGCCTTCTTAGACCAAAGAACCAGCGATTGGCAATAGTAATTTTTCGCTTTATTTCTACTGAGGTGGTTGTTGGCAGAATTGATTGCAGAACCGAGGTAGACAGAGTTCCTTACTAACTCCAAATTAAAGCTGTCCACTGTGACGTTCTGTAAAATTCGTCGATATTGTGTGTCTATTCCTGTTGACAGCATATACTTGGTCTTGCCCGCACTTACCGCTAATCCAATTTTGTCAGACTTTTGAAAGATAGTGCCTCCGACGTTCGCTTGTGAGTTTCGCACGATACTTTCAAGTATGATGTAAAATAAGTAACAGAATAGCGAGTCACCTTTCCCAAAAGTTTTCTCGAAATCATAGGTCCCGGTTAAGTCGTTACCGACCTTGAGGGAGCAGCGAGCGTTCTCAATAGCATAAGTTTGGCTTTGATGTCAAAACTAGAGATGACTCCATATAGCCCATTTAAATAAATACTATCATACGCGGCCTTAAAATCGATAAAAAGATGATGATTTGGAGGTCTTGAGTATTTCCCAGGATCTACCGGAGTGCGAAGATTTGTGGGATGTTGTGCCTGATCGTTGATAAACAGTCTGCAGAAGAAGTTTTTCCATATTTTTAGCACCGAACTTGACTTTAATAAAACGTTTCCTTCTTCATCTCTACAGGTTTCTATACAGGTCTTCTTGCCTGGACATGTTCTTATTTCCTGTTGGTAAGACTTCCGTTCCAGAAGCATAACCACTCAATATCTTCGATCGCACGCTTCTCGTGGTCTTTTTTCTTCTTCTGGACAAGCCAATGTTCTTCCCGTCTCTTGTCGTCCTTCTTTGCAATGATGCTATTAGCGCTTTTTCTTTAGCTGCGTGCGCTTGTTGTCATCTTTCATCAAAGCACAGATTTCTTGTCATCATTTCGGCGACTTTGATGGCACTGGTCTTCGGTACTTGATTCTGGCGGCATAAGAATTATTAACATATTTCGGGACACGCGTTCGGCGAACATTCAGTGGTCTCTTGCGATTGCATCTTTTGTACGTTATATCTTCTCAGAGAAGGTATTCTCTATTGTAGCGTTTGGGAAACCTGCATTCGCACCTTTGCTGCAACAAGGTGGTGATCCGAATCAATATTGGTCTCCCGGAATGTCCGAACTTCCAGAATACTGGAGGCATGCCTTACGTCTATCGCAACGTGATCAAATTGATTGACATGAGGAAACCGTCATGTTAGCTTATGTTAGCGAATTTAACCTTGTTGCGGATTGTCATTAGACGCTTGCTCACGTATATGAAGCTCAAAACTTCTTGCCTAAGTCTGCCGCATATGTCAAATCCGCATCCGAATCAGCACTTGATTTTTGCCCTATAGCAATCGCCACAGTATCACATATATCACAGTTTTTCATCCTCCTTTTTTCCAATCCATCACATCGCACTTCCTGGATTCGACTGAATGTGCCATGTTAAGGGTCCCAATGTTCAAAAACAGTTCCGAAGGTCGTTGTCCTTTAAAAGTTTGTAAAGGTTGTCAATAGTGAATCCGTTTCTATCCGAGGCCATTATTTGGTTCGTGACATCTTTTTAATCTCTTCCCCATAGGGTTGCGAGCCCTATGAGGACGTAAGCCAGGACTATTCTACTGGCCGAGCATGTCCTTGCTATTTTAGACTGCATGCAGTTACCGGGAACCACCACTGGGAAGTAAGGCGCTTGGTTGCGCTGTTGCGCTGCTAGCCGATTCCAAGTCATAAAACTGTCAGCAGGTGCCCCGCTTCTCTTCCGGTCTTTTTCCAAACTAACGTTTAGCTAATATAAAAAAAGATCAATTTGAACCCCGTTGGCTGACTATTTAAAAAAAAATTCGAAAAGACAGAAATACGAAGCAACCGAATTGGTTTCCATTGAGCATTCATCTCTCATCTTTTCTTGGATTCGACCTGGAATGCCTTGTAAGAGTGATGCATAGTGTTTTGGCCAGCCGAACTATTTTATGTAAATTTGCGATTGACTTTAGAAACTCATATAATCTAATACTGGACTGGCCTTTTTCAGTATATTCACCATTTATGACATATGCATTGATGTTCTTGCGGGAAAATGGTCTACTGGCTCGGTTTTTCCGTGCTGTTTTCCAGGACTGGTTTCACCGGCCCCAGAGTCGGAATCATTTGTTTATGTTTTGTCACCGGGACAATTGAGGAATTCATAATTTGAATTTTCAGCAATATCTAGTCGAGGGTTAAAGAAACGCGAAATATCTTTTCCTAGCCAACCACACTAATCTGCTTCAAGGCGGTTTTATATCCAAGATACAGCCATAAGCAAGTTTATAGAATTATGCAAGGATCTATCTGTACAATTTTCCAAATCCTTCTCGAACAAGTCAAGTCCTCCCATACATGGACTATATAATATGCTCTGATTGCATTTGAACGACTTCTTTGTATGTGAGCTACTACATTAGACTGGCGATGGTAACTGTCAAAAGACTCAACATGCAAACATTTTCATCATTCCCAACAATTAAGTCATATGAGCCCCATAGTTTTTACATTTGGCTGGGCACCCTACTTGCAAAGACGTATCTGCAGAAACGAAAAGGTCAGTGAATAAAAAGAGTGTATATTAGATTTATGGAGGAAAAATGTCAATTCATAAAAAAAAACTGGATTCTCTGTCAGAAAATCAACATCAAGTGTCTCAGAAGCTTCTACGAGAACTTTTTTCTTCTCTTTCCATTGTAGAGCATGAAATCCAAGGTCAAACCAGATGTCGTCGTCATAACCAAATTTTTTAAACTTACTGGGTGCGTCTTATCTCTTATCAACTGCCTTACGAGAGCGCGGTTTTCAAAAGGAACATCTGATCATCTATGCCGGTTTCTGATAGTCACTGATGACTGAAACACTGGGTTCGGATTGCTTTGTAAATTTTCCAAAATCTATTACTTGCTTTGCATTCCGAAGTACCTGAGGCAATACAACCAACGAGTATCTCTCTTTAAACTCCCAGAAATGAAAGGGTATCTTGGTCCCGCTTCCCATGCCGTTCTTTTGCCTCAAGAATCCCAAATACGCTGGAAAGATTTGGAAATTGTATTCAAAATGATCACAAAGATCATTTATAGTGACGATCCAGCAGCCAACTCTTAGAATAATGCCAATCTACTTGCTGCATCTTCCAGATTGTGACATGTCTCCTTCAAAAATAGTACGCTTCCAATATTCTATGGGCCAAATACTCAAATCCATTAGTGCAGATAATGTTACGAGTATATCTCCTTTTCGTCTTAAGTACAAAACCACTTCAAAAGCTTGTTCATCAATTCACTTCTTTCGGATTCAAAACAGCATTTGTATTGAAGAATTTCTTTTCCTATATACATATTATAAAATAGCTTTCGGAGCGTTCAATTCGAGTTGTCCTGGGCAGTTTCAAGTCTGATATCCGCAAAATAAATGCTGGTATGCCCCAGGTTTCCGGTTTGTCCTCTTTCTGATGACAGTACTCCCTCCATATTCATTTTTCACAACCATCAACAGAGTCAAATTTAATGCTTTTCAAACACAATGTTTTCTCCTGCCGTTAAAGCAAAATCTAAACACCCAGCTATTATGCATGAATGGTACTTTTATCAACGACGCCGAAGAACTTTTCTTCCTTGGTACCACAAATTTGAAGTCGTCAACAATGCTGCGAAATATCAAAGTTTTCTTAAGTGATGTAAGAAATACTTCGCCCCTCTGATCGCTCGCAATATGTAAGACATTCATCCGCTCAAAATTGAAGAACAATGCTTACATCTGGTCAGATGCTTGTAAGAGGTCTCTGAACTTTCTAGATAAGATTCACAACCATACAGTAAAACTTCAAGGTGACGACAATATTTTCCAGTCTAAAATATCGTGATTCTTTTCTATGGCATCAAAATCTCTTAGGGTAGAACAAAACTTTACGTTTAAGCGACACCTTTATGTCACAAAATATTGTGAAGTATCCACGCAATTTAGACTACACTACGCTAGTTCTATGTGTGCCATCGTCATCGTATTTAAATTTTCCTCGATTCAGCACGATGATTTCTTCGATAGAGATGTCGAAAATTGGGAAAGCGAGTCCGAATCAAACCAGTTATCATCTACCACTTTAATCAAGTTATTTTAATTTGTTTGAAGGACTGTATGATAGCGCTATAATTGCCGAATGGAAGTAAAGTCGATCCAGGCTCGTGAACGTGCTGCTTCAAAAAAAAGTCTTGTCTGACATTAAGGAGCGATGAGCTTTGAAAACTGCCTTTAACTTAAAATCCTCCGGTTACTCATATCGCATATGACTCTTATATATGTAGGTCTCATATACATTCTAAACCTTTATGCCGTCCATCGATTTTTTCCAGATTATTGGCGGAGACATGCAAATCTTTTGAGGCATCACGATGTTTTTTTCATAATTTTCGCAAGATTTGAATCGAATAATATTTCAACTACAAATCCGCATTGACTGACGTGATATTTAATAATATTGCGAAGTCGACTGTCTACAACTATCTCCTTTATGTTCATCGTATGCAACATTAATTTCATCGATCGGTAGTTGTTGCACTTTCTCGTGTCGCCTATGGATTTATACAGAGTGACCTGAAAGCTCTCCCCCTCTTTGATTGGCATGTAATCGATCTGATCAGTTCATTGAATAAAACTGCGAGCCACACTTCGGAGTGTATGTGATCCGGTCTGCAAGCACTCATTTCACTAACTTTGGCTTGCGTGCAATCTAAATCGGTGAATGTCAAATGACTTGTGGACATTTGGAAACACGGTTGAAACCACCAATTTACAAAAGAGGTATTACAAATAAACTTAGCAATTACAGACCAATATCAATATTGTCGGTAATTGCGAAGCCTTTGGAAGGAATCATAGAGTTTTATTGAAAAACATTCCCTCATCCGTAACCGTGGTTTCCAGATAAGAAAAAATACGGACAAATTACTAAGAGAATCCGCAAAATATGTCCAAGTAATGTTAAACAAAAGCCATCCCATATTAGTTTTTTCATGTAAAAATTTTTATACGCCCAACTATGTATAGACATACGAGGATTTATGACGGACTGACTATGAAATACCTGGACAACAGGAATTTTTTGTGTCAAAATCAAGGATGTGTACAGTCAAAAACAAATTCAACATGGAGCGCCTCAAGGATCTAAACCGGCTCCAGTTCTTTTTGTATTGTAACATATGCTAATGAGCTATTTTGTGCTTTGAAGTGGAGAATTACTTTTTGGTTATGGTGACGATACACCGAAAGTAGTGCATCACAGGTTCTTAAATAGAGCAACAATAATATAGGAGCAGTTCAATGCTGTAGTGAAATTGTGTCATGAAAACGGTTTAAGGCTGCACATCAGAAGTAGGATAACTTAGGATGGACATTATCTGAGCCAGCTGAATTTAGTTTTACACTTTATATTGCGTTACCAAGAAGATTGTAAATTGAATCAAAAGGGTGTGGTGGAAGAGATGCCTGCCAAGCTGAAAAAAAATTCGCATTGAGTTCTGAAAGGACCACGTCGTTTGAAGGCGATGCTTTTTTGGATTTGAGCCCCACTTGACGAATGTTTCGTCAGAAATCGGAATTCGAATTGCAAGATTCAAATTTGCTTTGCAATTTTATTAGTTCGTATAAGAAGAGTTGCAGCATTTCGATCAGTTTTGAACTCTCTGTGAATTTTGAGAATATAGAATAATGTAAGTTCCTAGCCTTAATTAGATCACATACTTCTTGGGTATTTCTCCTGTAAGAATTCAGCATAAAAACTAGTATCATTTATGCTCTAAATCTTCTACTAATTCAAGCACCGGCACTCATTTAAAAGATTTAAAACCCACATCGAACACAATCGAAGGAAATATATCTATTGCCAGGAAGATCTTATAGTCGTAAAAAAGACTGGGTGCGAATAGCTGGTCATAGTATAATATGACCGCCTTAAAACATCATCTACTAGTCCTCCCTGGTATAATCATAAGCTTCATTCCTTACGAAATAAGAGAAACTAGTTATGGGCTGTTTCTTCTTCATTTCATCGAACTATACGATTCCCTTTACCATGTCAACGTAATAAACAACCCTAAGTCCTTTTTCCTATTTGTTACCAATAAAAGAAACTCCGATGGTTGCTCTCCTTCCCTCTCTTTTAACAACAAGTTATCAACTGATCCACTCACCATTGCCAACCTATTTGACATATTTTTTAAGCAATCCTTCACTAAAGACTCCTTTGTACCAGATCAATCCTATTTTAATTACGTTCTGAACTTCTCCAATGGCCAACTTCTCTCTTTCACCTCGGACCCGTCTTTTATCGCATATAAGTTACACCAACTTAATGACGAATTCACACCCGGCCCAGATAATCTTCCTGCCATATTTCTAAAAAAATGTTCCTCCTCTCTATCCATTGCCCGTTCAAATTTTTTTCGTCTATCCCTTTCACGGGGAGGATTTTCTCAGGCTTGGAAATAACCCCGATCAGCAAAAAAGGATCAAAGAATGAAATAATTAACTATCATCCTATCGCTAAACTCTCCCATATAACCAAACTCTTCGAAAGTATTTTGTATAAAGCTCTAAGTTATGTACCAATGCAAATCGCTTATTTCCCCTAGACAACATGGCTTCTTGAAGGGTAGGTCAACCACCACAAATCCAGTTGTTTTCGTATACTTTGCCCTCTTAGCCGTAGAGAATGGTAACGAAGTCGATGTAGTTGCAGCCGAAATAGGCTAGGCCTTCGATAAAATCTCTCATCGATTTTAACACATTCTGTTAAAAGTGTTCCTTTGAGGTCAGCCCACTAGACTCCTTTTTTGGCTACCTCTGGAGGTCCACAAGCCAGTCATCTAGGTCCTCTTCTTTTTATAT
Source organism: Volucella zonaria (assembly GCA_963966105.1). Taxonomy (NCBI): domain Eukaryota; kingdom Metazoa; phylum Arthropoda; class Insecta; order Diptera; family Syrphidae; genus Volucella; species Volucella zonaria. The sequence goes on from OZ014534.1 coordinate 30,911,329, forward strand.
TAATCATAAATGATCTTGATAGGATCATCAGACACTCGTCTGCCCCCTTTCTCGGTGACGATACCAAATTTTTCAAACCCCATGACTCCTTCCCCCTTCGACAAGACCTTAATAGTTTTTCGATTTGGTGCCTCAAAAATTATTTGGAACTTAGTATCTGCAAATGACAATCCATCACCTTTTCACATAAGCGGCACCAATTTCCTCTCTTACACTACCTTCTCCACAACCAATCCATCTCCCTTTATGTGCCTTACTCCCGCCATAAAACTTCTTCTACATCCCCTCCTTGGTATAATCGTAGACTTCGCTCTCTACAAAACAAAAGAAACAAGTTATGGGCGGTATTCCTTCGCACCCACTCTTCTTCCGACTATTCAAATTATCTAGGTACATATCTTCATTTCATTGAACTCTATAATTCTCTCTATCAGCGCTACCTGAATAGTGCGCAAACCAATCTCATAAATGACCCCAAGTCCTTTTTTCAATTTGTCAATTGCAAAAGTAAGACTGATGGTTATCCTTCCTCCCTCGCTTTCGAAACCAAAACTTCATGTGATCCTCCTACCATCGCAAACTTTTTTGCTACATTTTTCAAGCAATCATTTGCCAACAACTCCTTCGTACCAGATCCCTCTTACTTCAATCATCTACCAAATTTCTCTATTGGTCCCTTTCTCACTCAAAATTTCAATCCTGCAGTTATTGAAGAAAAGTTACAAAATCGTAAGGATGAATTTGTACCTGGCCCAGACGGACTCCCTGCCATGTTTCTTAAGAAATGCTCTTCCAACCTGTCTCTACCCCTTTCCTACCTTTTTCGTCTATCCCTTACACATGGTTGAATTTCCCCAGATTTGGAAGACCTCTTTTATAATCCCAATACACAAAAAGGGATCTAAGCATGAAGTTACCAATTATCGTCCCATTGCTAAACTCTCTCATATACCCAAACTCTTTGAAAGCATTTTATACGAAGCGTTAAGCTTCAAATGCAAGCCTTTTATTTCACCCCGACAACATGGTTTTCTAAAAGGTAGATCAACTACCACAAATCTAGTTGAATTTGTGTCTTTTGTTCTCTCAGCCTTAGAAAATTGCAAAGAAATCGATGTTATCGCAACTAATTTCACTAAAGCATTTGATAAGATATCTCATAAAGTGATCCTTTTCAAATTGTCTGCTCTCGGCCTTGAGCCTCTCTTTTTAAAATGGATTTCTTCTTACCTGGTAAACCGATATTATAGTGTTCGGTTTAGATCCGCCCTTTACGTTCCATTCCTGGCCTCAACTGGAGTTCATCTTGGCCCTCTTCTCTTCATTCTTACTATCCACGATGTTGAGAGTGTCATTAAGCACTCCTCCCTCTCCCTTTACGCTGACGACACAAAATTTTTTAAAACTATTTCCTCTCCCCATGACTCTGCCCTTCTTCAAGAAGATCTTGATCGGTTTTCAATCTGGTGCCTCAAAAACTGCCTAGATTGACTAGCCAAATGTCAATCTATAACCTTCTCACGTAAATGCAACCCGTCTCCTCCCCGACTTTATTTTCTCCATGGTCAACCAATTCCCCTGGTTCAGTCTTTCCAAGACCTTGGCATATTATTCGACAGTGAGCTTAATTTCCGTTCGCATATCGATAAGATGATCCTCAAAGCCAACTCATCACTTGGCTTTATTAAACGGTGGTCCAAGGAATTTTCCAACCCGTATGTAACCAGATCTCTCTATATTACCTTTGTTCGCCCCCTGCTTGAGTATGCCAGTCAAGCTTGGTCCCCCTTTCACCGGGTTCATGTTTCCCGAATCGAGGGTATTCAACGTCGATTCCTCCGATTTGCCCTCCGTGGCCTGCCATGGAACGACCCTTTAATCTTACCTTCCTATCAAGACCGCCTCAAACTTCTAAATATGCATTCGTTAGAAGAACGTAGGAATATTGCTGACGTTCTTTTCATTCATCGTCTTCTCTCAGGTTCCATCGACTGTGCATCCATTTTGAACCGCATTTCCTTCAATACCAACCCCCGCAATCTACGTTGTCCTCGTCTCTTCTATCTACCGGTCCACCGCACCTCTTATGGCTCCAACGAACCTATCTCCCGAATGCTCCGAAAGGTCAACTCAAACCTCTCCCTTTTTCATTTCCACCTGAGCACGCCTCGTCTTAAACAAGATCTCCTCCATCACTTCCTTGGTCACTAGCTCTTAAGTCTTTCTGTTAGTTTTTAAGTTAGATTAAGCTTGTATTAAGCCAATAAATGGGGGCCTCAGCCCCCACCAAAAATTAAAATTAAATTAAAATCAATCTTTCAACCTCTTCGCGAACTCGGGATTTCGTGTGATAGGAGCTCAACTTCCATTTACATACGAGTATGGGTGAGAGAATCCTTAAAGCCAACTCTGTACTGGGTTTTGTAAAACGATGGTCCAAAGAATTCAGCAACCTATACGTGACCAGGTCCCTCTATATTACCTTTATTCGCCCCCTCCTAGAATACGCAGCCATGTCAAGTGTGGTCACGATATCATCGGGCTCATATCTCGAGAACCGAAAGCAGTTTTCTTCGATTTGCTCTTCAGCCCCTCTATCACAAGCATCTCAAACTTATTAACTTAAACACCTCTGAGGAACGCAGAGATGCAGCCGACTTTTTCTAGGTACCGCTCGTTTCTTCTTCCTACCAAAACTTAATATGGCGCGAACCTTAGTTTTAAGTCTAAGTCTGTGTTTAAGTTTAAGTTTAATTTAAGTTTAATTAAGATTACCACAAATCATGATTTTGGAAAATTGCGAGGAGAAGGCCTTAAGAAAATCTTTTAAAAGTCTATAATTAGCTATATCAGGCGCAATGTATACGAAATCAACATACGCCTCCATAGAAATATATTCTATAAAATCAGTTGACGCTGATTTTTGTTAAAATTCGGAAATGATCAAACTTTTTAATGTATAGTAGATCGCTAAACTTCCTGCCTCTTTTCATTGTCTGTCACTCTGAAAAAGTCTCATGTTTGTTAAGCTAAACGAATTGTCACACAATCCCAGTTCAAATCAGGTTTCGGAGACACATATAGCTCAACCATGCCATGCTTAAACACATATCTACTCGTATTGTACGATCACCAATTTTATTTCTCAAGCTTTGAACATTTAAATATGTAGTAAAAGTTTAAGCCTATTTTTTGTTTGGAAATAATGTTTATTAAATTATTTACTTACGATCTTAAAATGCGAAGATGATGGCAGCTATGTTCTTATTTTAAGCCGGTCTATAGGTACATATAATAACACATTTTACATCCCTCTGTTTGTAGATTCAAGCACTGAACCCTGTTTTCTACACTTCACGACTGGGTTCCAGGAACGCATAGTAAATCTATTTTACGTTGCATAAAAGCGTTTTGTTGTTTGCAACATTTAAAAGTCATTTGCCTGACTCGAATATTTCTACTGGCCCTTCACTCACTCTTTCACTCCTTCGCTATGTAGAAGAAAATCCCGTTGGTGTGCCGTATTCATACATTTGTATGTTCACTTCTACGATATGATGCCATTCTTTCGTACTAATCTCCCTTAATTTGTGTGGCGCTAGTAAATATGAATATATTGTATAAGAATATATCCAAATTTTCAATTGGGACGCTTGTAGACTACAGACACGTATGGTCGATCACACCCTCTAGCTCATCTTAGGTGCAGAGGATGACATCTAGACATAGTTTCTCCTCTATTCCACCAATATGCCTTATTTTCTCGTCCTTTGGCTCTTGAATTATTGCTGGCTTATTAGCATAGACCTGACTTTTGAGAAAAACCCCAAAGAAAGAAGTCCACGGGTTTCAAAAGCCCGACCTCGATGGTCATTTAAAATTGCTGTTTCGCGAGATAATGCGTCGTGGGAATTTCTCGTGCAATAAAGTTATTGCTGCATTGGTTGGAACCACAAATCGCCACATCCACAGCATCCAATGTAAGGTACAAAAAGTTTGTTATTATGGCACGATACCATTCATCATTCACAATAAAAGCATTACCGACACCATTTTCAAAAAAACATAATAAAATAACGGTACAATAATGCCTGCAGTTCAAAAACCACACTAAAATGTGATTTTTCGACAACCTCTCATGGGTTTTCATCAGCCCAAAGGCGAAGATTTTATGAAAATGGGCCTCTGCACTCAAGATGTACGCTCAGTGGTTCGACTACTAATAGCAAAAAAATCACGTAATGCACCAATATACACTTTTTTAACGGCCATTTTCATAATAGGTTCAGATAATTTTAACACGCTATACACTGAGCCATGACCAAAATTTGTTAATAAATGCAGATGACAGTACCGACATCAACGATAAAGGTGAATAACCTTTTTTTATCTGCTAAGTGCTAACCTCATTGTTTGCAACATTGACGATGAGCCTACTTTTATAACAAGAAACCAAAAGGCAGTGCTAGATAACACTCTTGTCTCCGACAACACCACTCAAATGCTAACGAACTGGTTGGTATAGTCTGAACACTCGTTTCCGGATCACAGATAAATCCAATTCAGCCTGAGTGATGTTCCTTCCAGCCAACCAGCATTCCGAAATTGTCGGAAACTGATTGACCAAACTACAGAGAAATACTGTCAGAAATACTATGCTCTGAACTCTCAAGTCCCCCGCGTAGCACCAACGAGCTTGACATGAAAATTAAGAAATTCACACTGGCTCTCAATCAGGCTATGGCTGCTTCCTGTCCTCTTATTCAACCTAGAGGTAAAAAAAAGCCACATTGGTGGACATCAGCACTAGGGCCGCTTAGAAACGTTTGCAGAGAACTTTTCAACATAGTGCAAAAAGCACAAGTAAAGTGACCAAGAGTGCCTCAAAATATATAAAAAAGAACTAAGAAAGGCAAAGCGACAATCCTGGGGGTCATTCTGTGACAAAATTACAGAAACCTCTGAATCATCGGAGTTAAAAAAAATCCTCTCTACAAACCCTGTGATGCCTAAGTGTTTGAAAAAACCCGATGGCTCTTGGACAACCTCAAGTGATGAGGTCAACCTGCTACTGGCCACTCTCTTTCCACGAATAGGGAGCTTACTGGAAAGGGAGTGGCCAGTAGCAATCGAAACAGGACTGCTGCAACCGTGACTAAAATTCATGGTCTGATTACAAGAAACAAACTGCTTTCGGCGCTGCATAGCTTCAAATCATACAAGTTTGCTGTTCCGGAGGGGATAATACCTGCCGAGCTACAAAGGCCCTCAGATATTATCCTGACTACACTAGAAAATATTATGAGGAACTGTGTAGAACTGATCCACATTACACTGTCATGGAGAGAAGTTAATGTAGCGTTCATTCCCAAAGCCGGAAAATACTCTAATGTTGTCCCAAAGCACCTCAGGCCTATAAGCCTAACATTTTTCCTTCTGAAAACTCTAGAATGACTGATTAAGATCCATATACGAGCTAAAATTAATCCAAGACTTTTGTCTGCGGCTCAACATGCCTACTGTAAAGGTAAGTCGTTGGAAATGGTCCTGCATTCACTGTCTAGCCACAATAATGAGGGTACACAACGGTCGCTTTCCTGGACATGGAGGGTGCCTCTAACATCGTCAACACATCCGCAATCACGACCACGCTGTCAAGACTGCAGGTGGACGACTCATATGGAGAGTTGATAAGTCTTAAGTTAAATAGCAGAATAATCAACTCAAAACTGGGAGGGGCTTCTGCTAAAAGATGTGTCAGCAGAGGTACGCAACAAAGCGGTGTCCTTTCTCCCCTTCTCAGGAACTTAGTGGCTAATGAACTGCTGATATACCTGTATGCGGGTGGTAGCAGGGTGATTGCCAATGCGGATGATGTTGCTATAGTCGTATTAGGTAAGCATCATCCAAGAACTCCTTCAGTTAAATATTAACAGATTAAGCCATTGGGCAGATCGCTGTGGATTGGGAGTAAGACCCCATAAAACTGATATTGTCCTCTTTTCCAGGAAACATAAAATTCCAATCATAAACCCTCCCTACGTGCAAATTAATATTAAATCTGGATGCTAATAAAATAACAGATCTTAGGTGGACTGTTGGATCAACATGTCTAGCGACCAAACAGATATGGCCAAAACTGGATCCGAATCGCTCTAAGAGTTTGATCATTCTAAGTAGGAAAGATCTCATACCTTTCGAAACGTTTTCTGTAAGAGAAGAAGAATCCTCCATCTACTCTGTACATGTCCAGCTCTCTCCCAAAGAAGAAAACTTCATTTAGGAGCTCTCTTCTACTCGTACAATCACAAATGATCTAAAAAATATAGACGTTAACACCCTCCAACACTTCATCATAAGCTCAAATTGGCTGCATTTGTAAGAGGATCACAGATCCATGTAACATCTCAATGCGGCAATTGGCCTAAATGGGTTGGTCTTTCCAACCGCCACCCTTACCTATCTACCTAGATGGTAAATAAAATAAAATACCCATTGACATACCTTTAACAATGTGACCATGTATATGATCCTCATGGTTCCAGCCCTACGCAGTGACGCTGAAATGTAGACTTTGTCAAGTATAAGTGAAATGCCCCTAGTTTTTTTGAGAGAAGAATTATTAATAATTGAAGGATGGGTAAACTCCAATGCCGCAGGTTGATATTATTTCAATCTACGCCGAAGGAATGGCATGTTGTATGTAGTATGGAGTTGAGACCATAACATAACTTTAACAAGTGTAAAAGGACCTCAACCGACTTAGCAAGTGTAACTGCAAGCAGATGGCTTTCGATGGATCTGGATAAATATGGATCTGATGAAAGACTCAGCTTCACCATGGACTGTGAGGGTACAGTCAGTTCTAAGGAATATTTTGTAGGTACGAGTAAGTAAGACCGGACAAAGCCTCCTGCAATCCTCTTTTATTTATTAGGTGAGTATAAATACTGTTAGGCTTTCTATGTCAATTGAATTCTTCTTTTGCGGGTCTTTCAGAAAAGCCATTTTGACAGATTTCAAAACGCAAACTTTTCTTTTAATAAATCACAATCAACAGCAATTTGACTTTATTTTTATTTTATTTTAATTTCAAACGATACAATACAAATAAATTTGTAAGGTCCGGGATTTTACGCGGGGTTACTGTGCCGATGTGGCGCTGTCAACAGCACGCGGTATTTGTACCGAATTCCCAAGCGGTCCTTCATCTATGTACGAGTGCTTATCGCTCCCAACAATGCTTGATTTGACTTTGTTTACACGAAGATGGTAGGTTAATTTAAGGTTATCCCCCGTTTATATTGGCCCATTTTTTGTTAGTCAAAATTGGCTTTTCGTTTACTTCTTTTCCATACAAGTATTCTTCTCTTTTTATTGTAGTTGATAAAAATTCGTGTCGAAAATCATATTCGTACTCGTCATATTCTGCTTTAGCACTACGAGAAAGGATGGAAGGCAGCACAGTCATTTCCGGATCTCAACGAACTTTTTAGCGAAGGAAAAGACAATGTCGGTAGCAGTTTGGCCGCTTCAAATTAGGTGGTATCAACTTGGAGGACAATCCAGGAAGAGGTCAGTCATTGGATTCCGACGATCAGGCACTTTTGGCAGCTGTGGAAGGGAACAAAAGCATAAAAACTCGAATGCTGGCCGAAGACTTCAATGTCGGCGAATCAACGACCCCCGTCGTCTGACTTGCTAAGGCATGGAAATTGAATCGATGAATCCTCCACCAAGTCTCTGACAACAACAAAGCCGAACATGTCTGGATTTTCACCGATTTGCCATAGCGAAACAACCAAACTCCGTTCGTAAAGAATCTCGTCACTCGGGAAGAATTATGGCTTTTTTTCAAAAATGTCAAATTGAAGAAGGTTTGCGTTTCACCGGGTGAAACACTGAAGGGAATGGCGAAAGATATCCACTGTAAGAAGGTATTCCATTGAGAAATCATTTCAAAAGGCATCTGTTAATGGTCGAAAGAAGACGTTGAACATCAACAGTTCGTCAATGGATTCCGTACAAAAACGACAAACGGCAATTCAACATCAATAGTGACGTTTAGCTGGCTTAACTTGATTTCCTCCATGCTGCCATCCAGACGAAAAGACCGCGAGAAAAGAACAAAATTGTCTTCTACAATGATAATGCACGTACGCATCTTGAGGTTCGTGCTGCCGAATCCATCGTTAATGAATGCTGCTTCATCGGACTATCGCTCATTGAAAAATTTGGAGGATTTTGATGACTTGGTGGCCAATGTCAAAGCGTGGATTGCCCCTAAGAACCGTGGCTTCGTTGCTCGTTGAATCATATCAACTCAATAGATGTGTGCAAGTTGAAAAGAACCTCAACCAACTAGTCATGCGCACAGCCTCAGGCCCATTCAGACCCGTCTGAAGAATGTAAGCAATTTCCGTGATCGTAATGTTAATCCGATAAAGCCTCCAGCAATCCACTTTCACTCACTAACTTAACTCGAAGTAAACAGGCACTCGAAGCTAAAATTTTGGATTGCATTTTTCGGAGGTCTTTCGAAACAAAGTCACTTTGACAGATTTCGAAATGTCTAATATACCCCAGGTCGGCTTTCTCATCATTATGAGAAGTAAGTATCACAAAACCTAAATCTTGAATGAATTTGACGAGGTGTCTTAAGTTTGTTTTGGAAATATTGAAAGACTTTTCCTCAGTATCAACACAATAGTTAAGTTAAATTAACTACGGTTAGGAAAACGTATGGAAGTCATAAAAATTTAAATGCTTTGAAAATAATTGGCCGCCTTAGAGAAGTACGAGAAAATCCGGCTCACATTTAACTGATTAGACTTCTTGTCTTTTGTTGACCCCTGTGCCGTGAATTTGATCCTACTGAAGAAGAATGTAAATTAACATCATTTCCCGAATACAGAATTGTTCAACCCAAGCTGTAGCAACAATCTAGAGCAGCATGTCTGCTTAAAACCATCTCAGACCAATCTCATTCGTTCTTGAGGTACTTTCTCGTGTGTTACACCCTGTAGTCAAGCAAATATCCCAGCGTGGGTACACTCATGGAGCTTTTGCTTATTATTTTAATTTTTCCCTTTATCTTCTTGATTTGCAAAATAAAACATTCACTCGCATCAAATCAAATTTTCCCTCCTGTCTAATGGCTGACATAAATCTTAGCTCATTCTGGACCATGGGAAAGTCAGGACTGATTCCTACGGTGGATGATTAATTGTGAGAGGTTTTTTCGTTTTATTTTGTTTTTGTGTTGTGTTGCTTTGTTGGGTATTCCTCCCATTGCGTGTTGCTTTGTTTGTTTGGTTAGAATTATGAGGTTTCAATTACAATGACCAATGGTCAATCAATTAAGCGTAATCCTATCCGGCACTCAATTAAAACTGAACACAGTCGGTTTCACATTAAATTCTGACGATATGAACGCCTTACTTGTTCACTGCTGTAATGTGAGTGAGAATTGCCTTGATATTGAGATGGTATCCACGGTGTCAATGATCATAAATCACAGACATAATCGAACAGATACATGATGGGGCGCTACCATTACGGAAATTGTAGCGAAACATCTTGTTTCCATTTTTGGCATGTTCGCGGAAATTCGATTGAAAATGGATCTCACACTCTGGTTGTGAAAGGTGGAGTTCTATGGAATAAGAATGATGAAGGAGCCTGAACGTGTTAATTGAGCGTGAGATATGTGGCAGTCTGGTTGGCCGGTGGTGACGCAAATACAAGTGGAATATGTAACAAGTTTTTCTGTCAAAGAGTAACAATGATTGATTAGCCATTTGAAATGCAATTTTAAACACCGTGAAGGTAGAAAGATATTATCAATGGATTTTTGACGGAAAAGCAAGGCAAACAGGTATTGTATCTCAATCAATTAAATAACAGTCACTTTCTTACTACGCCATTAAAGACACCCTGCCACCTTGAAAATTGACCGATAATATTGCTTCACGACGGGAAGGCTCATATGCTAGGATAATTTACCGGAAAAATATCCACACGCTACTTACGTTGCCAGTGTAATTCAAAATCTAAGAGACATGATGCATTGGAACAGATATGATATAATACGACAAAACTTCCCCAGTGCTCCTCTAGTTATCTTTAGCCATTTAGTACCACCGACCTTTAAAAGGACCAACAAAATGTGATGAGTAAATGCCAAACTGCAATCATTTTTCTAAGCACAAACATTGATTGCTTGTAAACTAGTATTACAGTTGCTTACTTTACTTTTAAAGTCATTTTTATTGCTTCTTTCATTATTTCGTTACGTCCTAGACGAAAACGATTAAATGTAATTTGACTACAACAGTTACTTATTCTAGCTTACTGGCCCTTACCGAAAGCTCTAAACTTAACAATTTCATTCAACTTTTACCTTTCGGCCTTAAAAACTATCTTACGATTAATCTGATCTATCATTTATAATCCTCCCTCTTCTTGAAGCCACCAGAATTCGGTGTACTGTTTCTCGGCATCGATTGAATCTCTGTCCGCAATCGCGGGACTAAAACCGAGCATTAGCAATATAATCGTCGTAGACGAGCCGCTTGTCCCTCTCACCGCAGTGGCGGTAGTATATTATCGGGATACCATCCCTATTTTGTACTAACCCTCTAGCATCAATAGCCCGATAGAAGTGAGCTCTGGTGTAAAAGGTGTTCTTTTTTAGAAATATACAAATTCAATATGATATAAAACACTTGAACTCAATGTTAATGACCATTATATTAGCTTTGTTTAATAGATAATATGCCATTAGTGTTTAAATTATAATATCGAGGCTAAGCGTACCACGGCTAGCTCGAATGAAGCGCAATTGTGAAGTCTAATTTTCGGTAACTAATAACACGTAATAACACGGCAAATGTTGACTTTCAAATCGTCCAACGTCTCTGGTTTATCGGCGTAGAGTAGTGACTTCACATACCCCCAAAGCAAGTAATCAAAAGGTGTGAGGTCACGGGATCGTGGAAGCCAGTTCACAGGTCCATTACGCGAAATTATGCGCTTAGCAAATTTTTCCCGCAATAAATTGATGGTGTCGCGCGCCGTGTGGCATGTTGCGCCATCCAGCTCTGTCACGTCAATGCCATTCAACTGAGGAACGAAAAAGTCAGAAATTATGTTTCCACAGCGCCCTCCATTGACGCTAGCATTCTGGCCGGCGCCGTCCTGAAAGAAATATGGGCCGTGATTCCACCAGCCCATAAAGCAAACCAAACAATGAGTTTTAATGGTTTTAATGACGTCTCGACAAAGGTTTCTGGGGTTTCTCCACTCCAAATTCGACAATTTTGCTTGTTTACATATCCACTTAACCAAAAATGGGTCTCATCGGAGAACAAAATTTTGCGTTGAGAATGAAGCTGAATCATGTTTTCGGCCCATTCACCAAACCTACGATCCGTATAATGATCACGCAGTTTCAACTCTTGCAAAAGCTGGATCTTATAAGCTTTTAAGCCAAGACCTTTCCGTAAAATCTTCCACAAAATGGATGGGAATAGCTCCAATTGCTGTGCCCGATGGCGAATCGACTCATTCGGTTTCTCCTCAACACTGTGCTCCACAACGGCAATAACTTCATCTGTTCGCACTGTTTTTCGTCTTTGGTGCGAAAACGATTCATCGTGTTTCGAATAACTTGCTCCGATGGACGATTATGTCGACCGTAAAATGGACGTACCGCACGATAAGTTTGGCGAACCGAACCATGGTTTTCAAAATAAGTTTGCAATGTTTGCACGCTTTCTTCTATTCATTGTTAAATGGCAAAAAGTACTAACCACAAATTAGCTTTCAACTGTTAAACTGACAATCTGTAGAAACAGTATTGAAAGTTTAAGAAGCAAACCTCTAAAACAAAACACCCTTTATATTTCATTGCGGTAATAAACCCAAAGATCAGGCTATTATCGCTGGTCATTGTCTTTGCAATGTGTCTTTGAATCACCTTAATCAGAAAATTTTCAATCGTAGCCCCATCGTAAAGGACTAAGGATAATATTTTTTGTACTCTGATTGTGCTGTTTTGTACAAGCCGAGAGAGGTCCTAAGACACTGGCTTTCCAACACCCGAATCCCCTTTCCATCTGATACGGGGCTACATTGAACCGCACGGGCCAAATATAAGCGATTACTGGTCTGATAAGGACGACATAGCATATGACCGTCACCCTGGAGACAAGTTGACTGCTGCGAAACTGCCTTCTTGTCAGGGCTAAAGCCTTCTTGGCCCCAGTAAGACAAGCATCTATATGTATGTCAAAATACAAATATTTATCGAGCCAGATACCAAGGTATCTCACTACTCTTCTCACCGCTAATGGCAGTCCGTGCTGTCCAATGAAGGCCAAATTTGGCCAGTTATATCTGCTATACCCAGAAGCCCATATCAATGGAGTTCTGAACAAGATTGTTTCCGAGTTTTAAAAATTCATTTTCAATTTCCAATCCTCGCAATACGCCTTAATATGATCGAAATGACGCAGCAGAAGAATATTGATGACTTCGATTTTTGGACCTGATCTGTACGCCATTAAATCGTCTGCGTACGTTATGACAAGGGCATTTCAAGTAAGATCTTTGACATTAAAAACGGCTTACTACAGGGGGCTGCGATTTCTTCGGTACTGTTCAACATTTATACAAGTGATTTAGGAGGTTCCGTCAGTCATGCCATAAGCATGTCGTAAATCATATATAGCCGAGGTTTCGGCATGCTCATCCTGGTCAACTTATAGAACAACCCCTCTAACGATATGGTGTCGAAACTATTCTTAAAGTCAAAGAGGCAGGCACTTGTTCACTGCTTCTTGTATTTACGCCAGTAAGCAGCTTTGACGCAGCATGAATAGTGTCATGCCTCGCCCTAAGTCCAAACTGATTTTCCGGAATTATAATATTTTCCTCAACTGTTTCCAAGGGCGGGTGTCTTAATACGATGTTTGGAATACCGTCTACTCCCGACGACTTTTTGTTTTTCAGAGAATCAAAGATGCGAAGAAGCTCGTTCATCGGCGATGATGACTTTTGACGCGTTTACTTCACTGAACGCGGTGAAACCGTGATTCTCGGATCGCCAATTTTGAAGTTCGTTACGCAAATAATAATGATTTACGTAGGCCCTGTTGTCAATGTCATGATTACGGTGAACCGGATTGTTCACCGTATACACGGTCTCGAAAAAAGCTCCCAGCAAATCCACTTTCTCCTGTGGGTTTTCGACTACGAAAAGACCGTCGTCTGAGTCGGGACTCTCTGGACTTATGCCAACGGTCAGTAGGGCCTATCGTTTGTGGAATTCGGACACACTGAATGTCATGGTTATCTTTCCGCCTGAATAATTTATTTTTTTGAGGGAACTTATTCGGATATTACAGCCCGAATCTTATTGCACCAGTACAGACTTTCTTTAATTTCTTTAATTAATTGTTTTAGGTTTTAGATCTGTGACTTTAGTGTTCTTACTTCAGAGCCGTTTCTGTCAGTAAAATGTCTGTACAGCTGTCTATGCATCAAGAGCAGTCTACTTTTGTGTGCGTACAATGCGCTGATTGTTGGAGTTCTGTGCTTTTCGATCTGGCTTTCGTCGAAGTATTCTACGCATCGTCAGTAAGCTACGGTCGGTTTCTTCGTTTTTCTAGTTTCTATTAGTGGGGGGATCAATTCCACTCAAACATAAATTACGCTTTAAGATTCTGGAGAAGCACGACCATCGTACTCTACGGTAGTCGTAAGAGTACACTTGGTCATACTGCTCCAGCTACGTTTGCTCTTTTGGGATCCGTATTGCGGCGGCACGTCCGTAGTGATCACTATCGTACTCGAACACTCGCAAACAGTTCCTTGTTTTTCAATCGTTGTTAGTTAGTTCTAGTCTACTGTCTGTTAATGCCAATTCCAGGAAAGAACCGGCAGATGGGAAGGATGGGATATTCGTCGCGTACAGTTCAAGTCTGTACTCAATCATATGTTGACCCTACCAGTAGTATAAGTCGTTGCCCCTTGTGTTTGGAGGATTATTTTTAAGGTTAAGATCTCACGCCAAAAAATAAAAATGACCGACCGAAGCTGAAGTCAACGAAAAAGTATTTATAGCTCAGTTATAAATTGAATGGGATTAGGTGCTTCAGATGTATAAAGCGACACCACATACACTCGCCTTCGTCTGTGAAAAGGAATGTATATGTACGATGCAGGCTTTCAACACCCGGAATCTCATTAAATCCCCGCTATATATGACCCTATGGTGCATGCGTTTGCGTAATAAGATACCAACGATACCCCTTCGTGAGGATTGTGGAAGGTCCCTTCTATATATACATATTGTAGCCACTGTAGCCAATTTTAGGATTCTGGTTACCAAAAGTACATCTTGTCATTCACTTCACAACAGTCAATAAAAAGAGAGTTCAATTGACCGCCCACATCTCCAGGACGTGCGATGCATCAATCGTAAAACGGACGACTATTTTACATTATCAACAAGTTTATTGGTGGAATGAAAAAATCGCAAGCTGAATGCCACCGCGCAAGAAGACTGCATCAACGCAACCGTCAAATGAGCAGTTTCACTGAACTCTAAATTAGCAGAAAGCGAACTTAAAGTGGCAATAAACACCAGCAAATGCTGCAGTTTCAACGAACTGTGCAATGAAGAAGATGAAACCCCTTGAGAAAGGACGTACCAGGTGATAATGAAGAAATTATAAATCTTCCGAGCTTCACCTCCCACCTGCGCATATATACTGCGGAAAATATCGACAGCAGTACAAAAAAATTTCTAGAGTCACAGACGAAGAGATACTTGACACTTGCAACAGATTTGAGAACAAGAAATCCCCTGGGCCAGATGGCATATCAAATATAGCCTCCAAGGCTGAGGTTTATTTTTTTTTTTTTTTTTATAATTTACGCGCGCCTAAGGGGTTATGAATACCCTTATACTGTTGCCTTGGCGCGGGCGGAAAGATAGAAGGAAAGCATTGTTTGCGATGTAGTGGTTTGAAACTCAGGTGTGTTTGGTTTCGATATTGACTCCAAGGGTGGGAGTCCGAATAGGACGGAGAGATTTTCTTCACTCGGGTTTGGTACTTGAAAACCCTACAACAGCCAAATCTACATGTCAGTGCCTTCACACGCAGATTTTTCTGACTGAGTTCCAATTACACAAATGAAAGCTTGTCGTGGCTAGGATTCGAACCTTGACCCTCCGAGTGAGAAGCGATTGCTAGTGCCACTACACCACGGCCACCCCCAATGGACATATTTCTGGACATTTAAAACGCCTGCTTGAACGAAGGAGTTTTTTCCAACCAATGGAAGAAACAAAAGCTCATTTTACTACCAAAAGGAGGCCAACCTACATGCTACCCATCAGCTATGTATGCTGTATACCGAGGGAAAAGTTTCGGAGCGTATCATGTCTAATAGATTAGAAGCAGCCATTGAAAAAGCAGGAGGACTATCAGAACATCAGTACGCTTTTCGAAAAGCACACTCAACAATTGATGCCATTAAAGCGTTTGTTGATACAGGAAAAATGGCCATAGAAGGACGACGATGCAGAAGAGGCAACAAACAGTACTGCAATGTCATAACGCTGGCATATTTTCTGGAAGCGCTATGAAATATGAGAGTATTTCTATCTATTTCAATCCTAAATATTGTGGAAAACTACTTCCGACAAAGAGTGTACTACACCATACAGACGGTGGTTTGATGGAGTACAGGGTCATAGGAGGACTAGTCCAAATGATCGGTCATGGGACCGGTATTGTGGAATGTAATGTACGGTGCCATTCTTTTTCTTGATCTACCAGGCGAGGCTATTATCGCGGAGTTTGGGGACGATATCTCTCTCGTCTTAATAGCAAAACATTTAGAAGAAGTTGCCTAAAAAAGCAACGAAAAAATTTCAATTGTACGACGGTGGGGGCCCCCGCCCAATTATCAAGGCTTCGCCCATCAATGACGTTGTCTAATAAAGAGCGGGGGTAGATTATTCTATAACTGGTCTTATCGAAAACATCTAGATTTTTTGCATGAATGGATGTTACGATTTGACCAGTTACAAGTTGCCGGTCATAGGTCTTGTTGGCGGCTTGACCACCGGTAGTCCATACCAGGACTTAAATCACGGTACCATGGGAGTCAGAAGCCCCCCGGATTTCGGTCCGGGCCTGACTTGTTAGAGGTAGGCCCCCTTGTGGGAGCGTCATGGTGGCTGTGGTTTAAACCCAAATCGCGGGTACGGGTTTCCTTTTTGGTTTAGCCCATTGTAGAGTTGCAAATGAAGTACTGGGTGCTGCGACCCTAAGAGCAGCAAGAGGTTTTAGGTCGGCCTCGACTCATACCAAGGGTGGAATTTTTGCCTCCAACACAGTTCCGAATTGGTATCAAAAATTTTGTGGCGAGCGATGGCAAGGCGTATCCTTGCTCCCTATGGGTGTATGGGCACCTCGTAAACATTAAGTCTTACGGCAGGAGGTTTACGTTAAAAATCCAGGTACGTTCTGTACGACGGTGGCTGGTATCATCTGGTCTAACGACGAAACGAAGACGGTATTAATTATAAGCAAAACGAAATCATTATTGTGAAAATAAAATAGCATCCAAGTCAGCAATAAAATATCTTGGCGTCATGATTGACTCAAAATTGTCTTTTAAAGAACACCTGGAATAAGTTGGAAATTTTCGAGAGTCCATAATGCATTTAATTCCGAAGATAGGAAGGCCCAAGAAAACTTCTTATAGCTAAAGCAGTTACGTCTCGCTCAGATTCTAACCGAAACCAGTATTGGGCGCAATTCATTTTTTTTCCGTAGCATGAGTCCCATTACACCAGGTGGCATGTCCATAAGACTAGAGTCATAAGGCAGCCGGCGGGCAAGGTCACCAAAGCTCCAGTGCGTGTTGTACCAAGGATCACTTCTTTTTAAATGGAAGATGGCTTTGGAGTCTGTTAAATGCAGTAATAACGTACTTTCGTGGGAGCTTATTCTACCACGGACAAGCGACGCTTAGGATATGACTGGCCTTAGTATAGCAGTGACCAAACGACCTTTATCGGTGACAGACCCCATGACTAGCCGACAGCTCATTTGCGCTGCCAGAAAGTCGACAGCACCTTAGAGAAGTGTTTTTAGCCATCATATCACCCAAGTACATATCTTCTATGGAGAATGGGATGGCGATGCATTTAAGCACTAGATGGTTAGGACCGCTAAGCTTCCTCGTTCTCATAAAGAGGGCAACCCTAATTTTGAGGGGATTGACTGAAAGCCCATTTTTAGTGTACCAATCGTCGATCACGTCTAGCGCTGCCGGCTTCTTAGAGCAGATAGTCGCTAGAGACGATCCAATAATAGTACAGCTACATTATCAGCGTATGCTTATGCATAGACGTTAGAACTATTGAGCGTGTTGAGCAGTAAGTCAATTAACGTGCACCATAGTAATGGACATAGAACGCCGCCTTGTGGTCAACCATAATGTATTGGCCGCAGTCAGCATCCGGAATCAGTCTCTTATTCACAGCATTACTTTTATCCACAAGACAAGTGATTCGTCTACGCCATGTTCGCTGGTCGAGTTACTCATGCCGTCAAAAATTGTTTTATCGAAAGCACCCTCAGTGTCCTTTAAAATGCGCAGCGTGTATTGCTTCTGGTCGGGTGTGCCTTCAATTGTGTCAACAAGATTTTTAAATGCGCTGTCCAAAGACCTTCCGGGTTGGTAGGAAAGTTGCTTCTCAGACAGAGGATTCATTCTAAAAGCACTTTTGAATACGTGGAGCTCGACCATTCTCTGCATGCTCTTCAACATGAAGGAAGTGAGACTTACATACATATATGTTCGGTCTGAAGCTCCTAGCTAGCGTGCAGTCCTCTTTTCCGATTTTCGGTACTCTCACTAATTGTCAGGGTTTCAGTATGAATGCTCGTGCCCGTTCGGATTAGGTTACCTGGAAAGCGAGTCTCATGTATGAGGCGGAGAGTCTCAGCTTTCGACTCAGTGCTGGTGCCATCAGATTTTCTGAGCGATTCCAGCTTTGTTTGATTATGCCCTTTGAGGACTTTGACTAGCCGACATTGTAAACGTGATATCTTTCGGGTAGGTTAAACGAGTTCAATCCAAATCATTCCGAAATCGTTCTCTCTGTGATCATCTCTACTATAGTATTGTACTTCCACCTTCGACTAACGCGCAGTACATTTATGGCGTACGTTTGTCACGAGCTTTTGTCTCTAGTTCATCATAGGTGCGCTAAATTCGATCATTTATGTTTCCTAATCAGCAATTTGATTTAGAATTTATGGCTGTGCAGCCATTCCTTTCGTTTCACCAAACGTATCAAAGGAGACGTTGCATCCGGGGTTGAAATTCCTAGAGTCTTCTGAATCAGAACTAAAAGCAGCGAAAGGTTGTATAGGTGCTTCATAAACTAGATGCCAAGAAGATTGCAGATGAATTTTTGCACAATGGAGTCAAGTTAAGCTCTGTCAGATTCTGACAACATTGAAATTCTCATTAAACAATTTGTTAATTTAATCCATTTAATATTCCTGTTCCTAACCCTTCACTCCGCAATAACGTAGTGTATTATTAAAATACGAGTAGGTCAACAGATGTAGCCTACCTTCGTTTAAATTTTTGGCAATAGAGGCTAGTATTCTATAAATGGTCACGCTACATCTTGTCATCGTTCGGCCTTAGCAATGCGATCGTACTTTAACCTAAATCTCTCAATATTTTAGTACTCGTACATGGTGCTTAATTGTCTGGCTTGCTTCCTCTACTTGCAAATTAAAGTTGAGAAAGGGGTTCCCAGTTTCAACATCGCAGTGTCGTATGTAAAATAAAAACAAGACACGGTACATGCTTTGATTACACAGTTGTTCCCAGTTCGGATAGTGGGTTAAGTCGTCGTGAGAATCAACTACCCGTGAGAACCACACTTGTGCTCGCAATTTTCTTCGCACCGAAATGTCACCCAGTTCTCTAGTTCGCTTTCCAGTTTAACATGTGTGCAACACTCTACAAGAAACACAACACAAGAAGTGTAACCACAAGACAACATACCAACTGACGACAACTGTGCTCCGATACGAGTAGACAACACCGAACATTGCCAAATATTTGAACTAGGCGATAAGCAACTGTAGGAGTCGCCACTCTTCTGTCATACTGTAACAGCAGCGCATAGATAAGCCACGCTTAAGAATCCCGTATTTGCTCAAAATGAAATTTTATTTGTGCTGTAGACGTATCGATTGTAAACAAATAAACCCAGTGTTATCTGAAGCTGATGGGGTGGACAGAACTTACATCGATTTTAAATTGTTTACCACCACTTGGTGGGAACATCTATTACATTGCAGGTTCAGTTTGATTGTACTTTGATTGAGTGAGTTTATAGACCACCTTGTGATAAACAGGATATATCAGCAATATCCCCACATTCTTTCTATCTGCCCGTCCATCCGTCCATCCGTTTGTCCTTTTATCCCATACCCCATTGAGAATAAAAATTTAATTTATGCTATCCACACAAGTAGTTTGCACCTCAGCCCGTGTATCCTCCCGGGGGATGGTTCCACTTCCACTTAAATGGAATCGAAAATTTAATTTCTCTTGGTTATGATGGAAGTGCATCGTTTAACTAGACCAACCCTAGATCCTGCTTTGAATTTAAATGACTTTGCTCCAACCCACACTAGCTATCGAGGCCAAACTTCATCTCATCACATCCTTAAATGCCAGCACGTCATCATCGCGCCTGATCCAGCACAGCAAAAATCACATTGGACTACCACAAAGAGGGAACATGTCGAACTATAACAAGACCGATTCCAACTAAAACACAACGAGGAACAAGGAATCATTTATCTCAGTACACACACAAGCCCACTGATACATTTGTACACCGAAAAATTGGTTCAATATATCTCGCTACAACGGTTGGCGTTGCCAGAGACTACTACGAGTACAAAAGTTGAGGGCGAAACTACTGAAAAATTGCAAATTACCTCACGTAGCAGCGATTTGAGTCCTGACTACGGGTGCACAAAAGCGTTGCTTCTCGAACTGAATCGATAATTCAGATCATGTCCCAAACAACATCGCCTCCGCCAGCACTGTCGTCCTCCCGCCAACTGCCAATTGGCAATGTCCAGCTTTACTGACCGAACAGGCAACACAGTATATCATCACATGAACATCTCCCACTCCAATGGACATTAATCAAGACGGTCGGTGCTCCACCAAAAAAAAAAAAACAAAAAAAAGTGGGAGGATGCACATTCTGTGCGCTGGAAGATCAAGAGTAAAGGGACGGACGATGAGATGCCTCCAGCCAAGTGTGGTGTTTTGCTGGAGTGCTTGCTTGGTAATTCTGGAACAGTGCACATGGAGTGAATAAAGGCTGTCGGAGTTGATGTCTTCTCGGTTGGTATGCAACAGCTTCTGCAGCAGCAATAGCAACGTGCAGCCGCGAACTTCTGCGAAATTATTTATCCGCAGTGCATCTGAATTGCGCAGACCATCCACCTTCACCGCAGATAACCATGGGCATCAGTCCAGTGCTCCAGTTGCTTCAAACTTTCGGATGCGTATGCAACTGTCTGGGTATGGGAAATTCTTTTGGGCAGCAAATGATGAGGGAACATTCTTAAAAGCGTCCGCACCCTCTTATTTCGTGCAATTTCAATATCCGGTTGGGTTTTTCAAGAAGTCACTTAAAATATGGGAGAGGGGCAACGACTTGTTCAACTCACGAAAAAGGATACTTTGCTAAGTTCATTAGAAATTTTGAAGACAATGGTTACTGAGATGACTCCACATCCACATCGGATCGGAGATGTTTGTACCTCATGGCCAAGCCATGACGACCTGAGTGTAGATGATCGTATGGCCATCTACCGTGGTCTTTTAATCCAGAAGATATGAAAGGCGGCGAGTGCAGACTGTCCAATGGTACTGACGATACCGTGACGACTTAGGTGTGCTTAGAGCACCATTTGGTAACCTTTCAAGAGTAATATATTTCTTGTGCGTCTAAGAACCAGTTTAAGCGAGATATGGCAGCAATATTCTTGGAGATTGGATGGATATCGATGAGGCAATCTGTAAGATAGAATTTGTCATCATACCTTGATGACTAAGTTTCCTTTGAGAAAGTGGAGCGTCGCGGGAGAAAGTGATGCTTGTACTGGGCGTACTTGTTATAAACGTAGTATCTCATTTAGGTGGAAGTAAGAAGTCTGCAGTCAAAACTGTAACAACTTGTTCGGTCTGCCTGCAGAGGTATGCCACATACTATGGTGCTTACAAGCATCCTAACTTCTAACGCAACCTCTAACCGAGGACGCATGTTGTCTCATCGCGAGTTCAACTACTGAAAAGTCGTTTGGACTCGTAGCTTAGTTGTCACTACAGAAGCAGATATTTGGGTTCCTCCACTGTTCCAATATAGTTTTCCTCCATGTGTACGTCATAATAGCTTTGAGTCCGGCAAGTTTACTTTAAAAGTGAGGTTTAAGGTTGTCGTGTTAATCCAAGAGACCGCCTTCGATAGCAAGCTCCACTTCTTGGTGGAAGCTATCTGGAAAACTAAGGTGACATCCAGATTTTAGCTTCCTCTTTCTCGTTACGAGAACAACCTCAGTTTTCACAGAGTTAACCGAAGGGCCATTTGTAGTACACCTATCGTGGATAAAGTTTAGGAATGCCTATGCTCTTGGTCAAAGAGTTGATAGACATAATTCAACAGGCAGTATAGCTACATCATCTGCATATGCCCGAACGCAGACGTTAGAACCATGTATCAGTTAATTGACCAACATGTACCACAGCAGTGGCAGCAAAATACTGCTATTCTGGCCTAATCACAAGAATAGCCTTCATCCACAAAAAGTTCTATAATCCATAGCACTTCTAATATCGATCGAAACGGACAGCATGTATTCCTGCTCGTCAAGTGCGCCTTTAACTCTGCTATCCAGAGTAGTTGGTAAAAGTTTAGCATCTTGGACAAAGAACGCATTCGCAACACAGTATCACCACACTCCTAACTTGAAGATTGTCAATAGGTCTGACGCTCTCGGCGAGCTTCCGATTCTTGATTTAAAGGCTACTCACGATGTTCGTCAGGGCTTCGGTATGTATGACAATGCCAGGCTAGCAGCAAAGATTCCATTTTGTAGAAAAACTGAACATACGCCATCAGTTCCAGGTGATCTGAAAAGATCAAAGGAAGCAACATCATATTCGATGGCTTCGTCCGTTATCACAGTTGTTGAAAGATACCAGCTACAGTATGTTGTTTTACTCAGCACATTTGCAGCTTCGGTAATAGGAGCTGTATATCACAAAGATGTGAAGAACCAGCTAACAGCTTCAGATAATAACGGAT
This sequence comes from Volucella zonaria, assembly GCA_963966105.1. Classification (NCBI taxonomy): domain Eukaryota; kingdom Metazoa; phylum Arthropoda; class Insecta; order Diptera; family Syrphidae; genus Volucella; species Volucella zonaria. The sequence goes on from OZ014534.1 coordinate 30,933,773, forward strand.
TCACTGTTGACGGCCTTAGCAGACGATTAAAGGACAACGATCTTTGGATTTGCACGTGGAATGACTCTTAATAGACCAAGCGCGAAAATTTCGAGTGCTCTAAAGTAGACACAACCGGAATCCAAGAAGTACGACAGCCTGGACTGGACAAAAAGACGATGAACAACTTGACCCAAAAAGGTTTGATGACAATTGCAGTCAGTCAAACCCGGAAAAACAATGTATGTACAGAGCGGCCCTGCTGAAAAGGAAAAGATGCGTTAGTGACATCTTCGAGCAGTAAGAAGGGAGAACATAGACTCCTCTGATGAAGAAAAAGAGCACGAGAAGCGTTCGATGGAAGCCTTAGAGAGGTTCTACCAAAACAATGAAGTTTGATAGTTTTACCGAAAAATAAAACGAACGTGTCAAGGTTTGAAAAAAAGTTTACAAGTATGGAGATGGAAAGCTCTTAATAGAAACAGCAATGAATAATTCAACTACTTACTTAAGGTGGCGCTATAGTCCGTAATGGCCCTCGTCCTCAACCAACAAGCGTCTCCAGACAGCTCTATCTTTAGCCAGCTACCTCCAGCTTCGCACGCTAAGTTGATTGAGGTCCCCTTCTACTTGCATACGCTGCTGAATCGCGATCTTCCTCTACTCCAGATTCGAACATTTTTCAGACCGGAGCATTGGTGTCCGTCCGCTCTACATGACCCATCCACCTTAGTTGTTGGACCACCACTATTCTGGCCAAGTCGATGTCGCTGTACAGTTCGTTGTATCTCCTAGTCCACCGTCTATGCAAACGGGACCGAAAATCACCCGAAGACTTTTCCGCTCAGAGTAGGCAAGAGCACCCTTATCTGTTTTTGATAAAGACCATACCTCCGCGCAATAGAACAAGACTGGGATTTATTGTTCGAAGCAGGGCTTTTATAGCCAATTGCAAAGAAGAAGCGATTAGCATTACTTATTCTTCGTTTGATCTTAGCGCTGGTATCGTTATCAGAATCTTCATATCCACTTCTTCCGACTCAACACTTACGAAAACGCCACTGACATTACGCTGCTTTCTTCCGATTATGTCAGTATCATCGGCGTTTCCGAGTACTTGAACGGACTTTTGAAAGCTTGTGCCTCTTGTGTTGACGCCTGAGTCTTTCATTATTCTATCAAGAATGATGTTAAAGGTAACGCATAACAGCGTATCGCCTAGTCTAATTCATTTTTGGACAATAAAGGCCTCGGTGAGTTCTTTCCCGGCCTTGATGGAGTAGAGTGCATTCTCCATCGTCATCCTGCATAAACGGATGAGGGATGCTAAAACTCTACTCTCTAGATGCAGTAATACGCGACCTTAAAATCGATGAATAGGAGCTCACGGGCTTTTCTGCCGTACTGAGAATATATGCTCCATGGTGGACTTTTCGACCATATTTTACAGATGAGTTAGTGCATGCTCCTTACCAAGGCGGCATCAGGCCGCTCGCTTCAGGAGCTTTGTTGGACATAAACTTAGATATGGCCATATTCACTTCATCCAGGCCTTGTGGACGGAATTGTTGGTCTTCATCGTCCTGGTTAAAATGTTCATTCTGCCAGGCAGCGCTATTTGGTTTGTCGTCGCCGTTATACAGAAATGCTCTTTCTAAACCTTCAGCAATGACTGCGACTCTACTACTGCTCCCTTATCCGTCTCAACAGGCTTCAGTTCGGGTTTGTGTCCGCAAAACTTCCGAATTTTATTCATGGGGCGGCATCTCTCAACTACTAAAGAATATAGATGTTAGCAGTCTACTACGCTTCATCATAAGCTCAAATTAGTTCCACGAGTAGGAAGATCACAGATCCACCTGGTATCACAATGGGCCTATGTGGGTTGGTCTTTCCAACAGTCACTTTTAACCTATCTCTTTATTTCCTCGACCGCACGCTTCTCATTCTTCTTATTTTTCCAGCTGAGAAGCCGGTGTTCGTCTCTTCTCTTCTGCTCATATAGCTCGTGAGCAACTCTAGTCCTTCTATGCAGCGCCGCTTTATAAACCTCTTGCTTAGCTCTACGTGCTTTTCGGCTGTCGTCGTCAAACCGGGGCTTTCATTGTGGTGACCGAGTGAAATCCAGCAGATAAGGGGCAGCATCTATGAAGGGTTTTTGGCAATACTGCCACTGGACTTCGATACTTGATGTTGATAGCACAGTACGTCTTAAGGGATTAAGGGAAACTCGATCGGAAAAGAATTTGTCGATTTCTTGCAATTGTAGCCATATGAAGTGTTGCTACAACAAGATAAGTGGTTCGAGTCGACGTTGGCCCATGAACTTTGGGATATCCTTAATACTGGAGGAGTGCCTTGCATTGATCGCAATGTGATCCATCTAGTGTGACGGTTGATTGGTCGGGAGGTTTTCCAGCCCCCTTGTAAATATCAAGACGTGGGAACCGCGTGCGACCTACGACAGTGTTTCGTGCTGACGCAAACTCGATTATCAGAGGTTGTGCCTTGCAGTCTTTATCTTTCGACAGTACTACCAAAGACGCCCAGTCTTTCTAGTTTTGCATTGAAATCGCCGACTACAATTCCATTGCCATAGCTAGGGCACTGCTCGTAGGTCTTGTCCAAGAGCTCGTGGAAGCTATCTTTTTTCTCTGTGGGGGAATGCACGCATATAAGACTAATGTTGGAAAATTTAGCCTTAATACGGATTGTTATCGGTCGCTCGTTCACATGCCGGAAACTCAAGACTTCTTGCCTAAGTTTGCCTCTGACAACAAATCCGCATTCAAATGGGCGCCACTTTTGCCGTCTTTTTGTCCGGCCACCTCATCGCATTTCGTGGTTGGCTGTAATAACTCCTTTGCAGCTGTCCACAGCCACCGCTAGTAAATCGGCTGCACGTAGCGTATTAAGGGACCCTACATTCCAAGTGCAGATTCGAAGTTCGTTGTCCTTGTTTCGTTTACTGTTGTTGTCAACAGTATATCCGCCCGTAGCCGAGGGGGAATGTGAACGCCGCTATTGAGGGCTCATCATTCATCATCTATTTTCCAAGACCCTGACTTTGTTTCCGAAATCTTACCGGCCTGAGTTCCAAGTATATCGGAGTAGACCGGATAAGGTCTCCTTTGTTTTATTCCGGGATTTTATTTCACCACTCTCGGGTTTAGAGTGCTGCTATTAGACACCAACGTCCCAGCTCGGAAAGCTTACGTCTTCAACCCAGGGAGACAATACAGTAGGCGACAACCTCATCTTAGGTGGTGCACACAAGTGCAAAGAAACCTCAGCCAACTTCGTGTACGCAACAGGAGGCAGCCAGCAAAAGACCGGCCTAGCTGAAGATGCGTGTTAGCTGAAGGCGTGATCCATCCCGGACAATAGCGCAATCTAACTAAGTAAATTAGTTTGTTGTTGTTGGCGACGTGATAGGGTTTTCCTTCATTCACAGCTAAGCTGAAACTTTGTACTTCTAATGTTGATTTCGAGCTCTGCATGGTATGAGTATCTTAAGCCTGATGCTGACAGGACATTACCGTTTTGAGACATCGCAGATCAAAGGCATCGGTAAGATTTCTACCAACCTTTACCAATCAGCGAGTGTTCTCCAGCATCATTCTGGACAGTTCGATGAGTTTAGCAGGAATGCCAGACATTGCAAGACATGACTGTCTACAGCTCATCCCCATAGATGCTGTAATATTTGGTGGTGAGGATCGATCACAATTTCTTTCTCTAGGAACTACCGTAGTGTAAATAGTGAACTTACTGAGGTTGTTATTGTGCTTATAGAAGCCAATTATAAATGGTTTCAGGGGCATATACAATACCAGAGACAAGATTATGCACGCGATGTACAGATGACTGATGCCTCTATAAATGGCTCAATTTAAAGAGTCTTCTTTTTTTCGGCACTGCGCAAACGATACCGAGGTTCCATTCATCAGGCTTATTTTCTTCTCATCCAATCTTCGAAAGAAGATCCATAACTGCTTTAAATAGCTTAACAGGAACAACATCCGGACCGTAGCCTTGTAATACTTCAGTTTTGATATTTGTTCTCTTTATTTCGTTTTGGTTAGGTAGACGGAAATCTTGGCATTGCGTCACCTCCGCCGACTCCGATCTACTACTACATTTTCTTGCTAATCTGAACAGGATTCTGTTCTTCGCTCCTCTAGGGGTGTCTTGTCTTAAAACCTCCGAATGTTGTTCTTGCAATAGCATCATCGCATTTCGCCCTCATGTCCCTCCGGAGAAACCAATGTTTTCCTTCTGCTTTTGCTCGTAGAGCGGTCGAGCCGATTTTGTCCTTCTTAATTGCATTGCCTAGTAGATAAGTTGTTTAACTGCATGTTTCGTGGAGATAGTCGAAAGCCTGGACATCAGTTCTTGTGATTCTGACGGCTTTTTAGATGCCGCTAATTTTTGGAACATGATGGAAGCTGGAAAGGCGGAACATCCAATCGGCAATTGCCCTGGCTGTTAGTTACGATTCCAGCAATTCAACATTAGATAGCGTCCCAGCATTTCTCCGTTGTTGTGGCATCTGAGATATCCGCAGACCTACCTTGGCTGGCATATGTAGAGATTGGACCGATTTTATACTGGCCGCTCGACATTTTCGGCAATCCATAATTTCAGATGTTTTCCAGGTTTCATCAGGCGAACCCCATGTCCGCCCAGTAGTAGAGTCAATTAGTCTAAGTGCAGTTTTAGACTTGATACACGACGTCAAGACGTGAAATGGAAGGGAGCACCCGGTTGGTCTTTGCTCTAAGCGGTATATTGTGCAGAGAGGATATTGCCCACAACTGACCAATTCTCTTTATAAACTTGTGATTGGCTGATTGAAAACACTGCAGAAACTATAAATTTGGATCTGCAATATATCCATAAAGCGTGTTTACTCTTTCCCAATTTATATTACTTTTAAGTGCTCTATACAAAATGTATCTAAATTTTTTCAACTTTCTATCTATAAGCACCTTGTGCCCATCCTGCATTTTATTTATATTTCGATTCTTTAACTGGAAATCCGTGACACTAATCGCTGTTGTCTCCACCAAAAACCTCAAATTTGTTTACTCTTACTCATCAGAAAAAATTTTGTGGCATATCTGTCCAAATGCGCAACCATCCCGTTATTTATCGTTTCCCAACAATAAGTCCATCAAATAAAAAAATTCATCAGAATGCAAACAATCGAATCCCTTCATCAGCTCAAATTGAGGGTGGATGTGTGATTCCAAACTAAACAAACACAAGTTCCAATTCAGAGAAGAATGTGAAATTTGTTATCGATAAATTCGATAAACCGGGAATATGATCCCACCACCACCGTGGGAATTGTAGGAGTTTTAGCAAACATCAATTTGCACGTCAACAAAGCCGACTCACACTTCTACGAGTACTCGGAGGAACGCCTAATTGGTTATGATCGCAGATTGAGAAACTCAAGTATAACCATCAGTTCAAATAAAAATCGAAATTTGTTATCGATCGATCGATAATGTCAAATTGTGATCCCATCGTGGGATTTGTAAGAGTACTTGCAAACATTGGCTACTCATGCAGGTAAACAAAACTCCTCTACAGTATCAGTATCAGCAGCAACTGCAGAAGGTTGAGGACACCTAATTGAGCGTCGTCATGATCATGATCATGATCATGATGGTGATGATCACGCAACCGCTATTTGCAGCACTTTCTAGTTGTCCAGTTCCGGACCGCTAAATTGAGTCCATTAATTGCCTTGTTTGCTTAATTGAGCTATCCCCTAATTAGTTGTGTGATGCGCGCCTGGCTTTATCTGTTTGGATGAATCTCTAGCTCGGGCAAATGGTAGATCCTTAATCGCGTTCGCGCGCATACGGTATCCAAGCGATCCAATTTGCAGAACTAGTTCTTATCGCAATTATTCCAAAAACAATGGATGGCTATGTTCGCGCAAATTCCACCTGCTGCTGCTGTTTCTGTTGCTGTTGGCGATGTTGCTGCCGATGTTACGGACGATGCTGTATGCGCTATATCTTGTAGCCTGCGTCGGATTTCTCTTAGTTTAGTCTGACTAATGGGCCCATCACACGGTGCATAGTCCGCTAACCTTTGGCCTCACCAGTTTACCGTATTTACTAGCTGACGCTTAATTAGGCATCTGGAGCTGTGAAGATCACTATCACGCAATTACACTATCGCCAGTGGTTACCTGGCTGGTGATGATGGTCAGCATGGTTCAAATAAGGAGCATCACCATGTCGTTTGTCAGCCAATACAATGTGGCTCATAATGCACATAGACACGGACATACGCGTGCCCATAAGGCTCTGATCAGTGAACATGCTGGACATGTAGCCGATGGACGTACTGGGGAATGTAGTGTGTATTCGTAAGCCGCGATGGCAGTGATAAGCCAGCTAGGGCATTGTGCACAGGTGCGTTCTGTATCTGGATGCATATTCACATTTCATTGGGATCTAAACGATTGGCCTTTACTGGTACACGATGGTGGTTGGTCTTAGATGACCGTCGTCACAAGGTGTTATGCTGCCTCTGAATGGAGTGTGATGTGCCATAAATCGCTTACCAGAGGACATGAGGAATTATTTGCCCATGAGCAGGGAAAGAGCATCACATAAGAGCTTGTTACTTCTTGCGAAAGATTAGGGATCGATTTATGGTTAGGTCGAGAAGACACTTAGGAAATACTCCAGTGGACACAGTAGAAGAAAACAATAATCGTGTGTTATCCCTCGGCTAGAGGTGAATGGCGTTAACACCGAATATTTCTCCTCAACAATGAGCTAATCTTAGGAATGTCAGTAGGTAGTTGACTTCCTGCTATTGGGGGATTACGCAATGGAAGAATAACTTGTGGGACGAGCTTATGTCGGGAAAACTGACGTGAATACTACGAGTATTTAGATATTTGCGATTTGCGATCCGAAGCTGACAGAAGTCCTAGAAAGAAAAGGTTTTGGAAAACTTATGAATGCACCAAAAGTAGTGCAATACAAAGCTTACTGACAGTATTCCTGTAGGGAATTCCGGGTATTTCAGGATTTTAAATCTCCTTGTATTCAGCATAGACTCGAAATTCTGCACAAACAATATCTCAAACGAGGCGTGCTGAGATCTGTGAAAAACCCTCACAGAGCACAGTTATTTTAATTAACTTTCTCAGCCATTCGTTCAGAAATGAGTAAGGGTGCCCCGAATGCTTGCATCCGCCATATCTACACTTACTATCTGCAGCCAGATATGAGTACGAGCGGATGCAGAGCTCTGATCATTTCCATAGCATGTGTCACAGCAGTTGGTGTCATATTCATATATCCATAGATTTTTCCGAGATACAACAGGAGAATGGACTTTTTGGAGACGCCTAAATGTATTTATTTGGTCTGACTGCAACTAGGAGATTTACGCTCATAAGAGAGCCAGCTGTTAAGGAGGGCTGTGACCGAGGAACCAGGAAGTTCCAACACGGCTTCAGGTCCTGAGAAGTTCACCTACGAGCGTTGGTTCATCCATTTCCTGTGATCGAGTTATAACCTGGGACCCAGACAAGACTCAGTAAATTCAAGGTTCCATATGCCTTAATAGAAGCCTTACGTTCTCGACCTATGTAGCTTTGAGGAGATAAGAGGGTTCAATAAGTTTTAATGTTGCTTCTAAAGTCGATTTTTTTACGGGAGGCGGGGTGTAGTGATCCATCATTTGCGGTGAGCACTGTGCGACTGTGCCAATTTAAGATGCCAGATTAGCTTTCTTAATAAACTTGAGGATCGCTTTGGTGAAGATACAATGCTTTGAAATTTATGTGATATCGAAGCTGGCAGTCTACCGTTAGAAGCTGACCAGCCTTCTGATATCGTCTTTTTCTAGAGAAATTTACATTTATTTTGGAAGGATTTCATAGCACTTTTAGCATGTTGAACATTGCACCTTGTTCTCCCAGCTTTTGATCTTTGAATTTATTGCTGAACTCGGGATATCGCGGAAAAAGCTCTGGGCCATTGAATGGAACGGATGAACCTTATCTAGGCAGTTTCATTTCCTTTAATACAGTTGTGCCATAGTGCCCGCCAGACATTGACTTTATTTTTGATAAGGTCCTGATGAGTATTGAAGCAGTGTAGCACCGATTTGGAGTCAAACGGATTTGAACTTAACGTTTTCCGTGCTGCTTGGCTATCTGTGAGCATATGGAAGGGGGCGCTTTTATTTCTGTTTCAAGAATACTACTGACAAATTCTTTGATAGCATAAAGCTCAGTCTGAAAGATGCCGGGTTTTTTTATAATGTTTCTTTTTGGGCCATTGATACTTACACTTGTCTGGTATCCACCTTGGATCCATTCGTATTCTACTTGTTACTTTTAAGGTTTGGTGGCTTTTGGAAGTTACATGCTCGTCGATTTCGAATGACTAAGTTGAACTTTAAGCTTGCGAGGTCCGATCGTTCTGCGGGTTTGTCCTATTTGTAGTACAGTCACTGTTCTGTGAACTGAGACTTTTTTAACATAAGTATATGTGCTGTAGAGTAAGGTCAATAAAAGTTTCAAAGGGGACTGCGGGACAGATTCGCATATTACTGGAGGTACGTAACATATATATGTTACGTCTCTGAAGATGTTGCAGTGTCGATATGGTAGTTTTTGTTTTGTCTTCCTCAACCATATTACTGACGAGTAGGCGATCCATTGCACAGTTTCAATCAGATTTTTTCTTTTGCTTTGCGTTGGTAGAAGCCCTGCATGAGGCACTAATGGGCTGACGGCTAAAACCACATCCACCGCAACAGACCGATTTGTACCCCCAGTGGTACCGCCATATGGCATTACTTGGTAGGGTTCGAGTTGAAAACTAAGCTTACTCTTAACGATTCCATTATTTTACCTGTTCGCTTCAAATTGACGTTCTAACCGTTTAAGATCACTAAGTATATACGAGTACACTCCTATATTACTAACAAGGGTCCAGTTTCCCTCGTTTTGAATCATATTTGCAGATGTCATCGGGAGTGGGCCACTCTCCAAATTGTTCCCGTAAGGCCGTTGTCTCGGTTTCGTGACGTGGACAATAAAAAAAACACTTACGGCATTTTCCGGGACAGTTTCACAATATGGACAGTTTGCGATGTTTTCATGATTGCGTTTAAATAGATATTCCCTGAAACAGCCATTTCCGTCAAAAGTTGAGTCGAATAGAAGTTTACTTCGCCGTGACTCCGATTCACTCTTACATTGATCCTTGGTATAAGACAATTTGTTCATCTTTATTTTAAGGATATGTTTCATTGCTGTTCCCAGGTTTTTTCGTATTTTCTAATAATTTGGACTTCTTCGCTTACTATGTCGTTAGTAAGTATGCCAACAGGAAGCAATGAATATACCACGAGTATAGCGTCATGCCAAAAAGTTCGAACACAGATAGACATATTTGATTCCCCTCAAGCAAGGCTTAGTCCTTCCAGAATTTGACAATATTTCCACTGCGTGCATGAGTATGAAACTCGCAGCTCAGTCTTTTTCTGTTTTGGGCCTACGATATTGCACATCAGCCTTGTAAGCGCACTCACAGTTTTCGATGATTTTTCACATATCTAATCCAGGTAATGTTCAAAACTTAGACGACTCTCAAACGCTCCGCTGTACTTCTGTCTTCCAGCTCCAATTGTTATCGATTCGCCAATCAGAATAATAATAAGCAGAGCTTCATACCAGCGACATGCAGTTGGGATTTTTTCGTTGTTGTAGAGCTGAACTTCTTCTACCGTTTTTGCTACAACCACCACGGCAATGTCATCTGCAAATTCGATAACCAGCGCTTCACTAGGAATTTGTACACGTAAGGTTTCAACGTACATAGTGTTCTATAGTAGAAGTCTCAAAACCAAGCCTTGTGGTACACCACCAGTAACTTTATCCTCTGTAACCCCATCGTCAGATTTATGGGCAGGTTTACATTCATTATCATTTTACAGAGATAATTCAGTATTTTTCATCGATAAACACTGCTAATAGTCCGTTCCAAGTTCGCCGAGTTAAAGCGTGTTCTTCACTATAAGGGCGCAATATATATTGCTGCCTCCTCTCCGTTTCAAGCTCGAGGTATTATAGTATTAATTACGTAAATTGTCAATTGGCAAGTGTTTATTGTACATGATCCGCTCAAGAATTTTTCCGAGCGCGTGAAGCAAGCAGATAGAGCAATAGACCGAAGGATCATTTGGGTTCCCTTTCCCATTTGGCAAAAACAATGGCCGCTGGCGCTTATAAGGGTCAGCCAAAACATCTTCTTGCTTTAATAGCGATCTTTACGGTTTTCCTTTTTTTTTGTCTAGCTGAATAAACGCTTCAATGATAAGGTGCCTACAGTGCCAGCACCCACCACATCAGCGACGAGTTCCTGTAGCCTGATGCGAGCGTACGTCGAACATTCACAGAGATAGTGCTTCGCGGCGTCGTCATCACTTTCGCAGTATATTGTCTCACTTACGCCCAGCACATTTAAGTGCTTAGCAAAAGTGTAATGCCCTGTTACGACGCTAATTAGCAAACTCCAAGCTTCCCTGCTGAGGAACAGTAGAAAGGCCGCTGACTTCCTAGAGACACCAGGAAGCATTCGCTTGGTTTTCCTGCATCAGGGGGAGTTATGCCATCTGCACTTATGCTCATATGTGACCCAACTATCAATGGAAGCCTTAACCGAGGATGCAGGCAGACTCAAACGAAGGTTCGGGTCCAGAAAAACTCTCTTCTAAACCTTGCCTGGCAAGTTCACCGGCGATTTCACTTCCCGTGATTCGATTGTGAACTGGGACCCAGACAAGGGTCACTGAATTTAGCCCTCCAACTGTGTTCAGCGATTTCTTGTATTCTTGAACTAGGTAAGAAGTCATAAGAGGGTTCAGCAAGGCTTTCGCTGCAGATACAAATGCTTCTTCCCCTCCACCGGTTACCCGCATCATCAGGATTGCCTAAATCTCCGCTGGGAAGACAGATGCAATCTTTCCTAACGTGAAGTGAAATCTAACGTTGTAGAACCTCCTGAAACCCACCATCGCAACATCGTATATTGGTATTGAGGCCGTCCGTGCAGAGCCGACTGCTTCCCTTTCTTGGCCCTGGCCATTTCTGGTCGAAACCAGTCCCGGGCACAGGGAAAGTCACTTTTGCATTTTTTCCGCAACTGGAGTTCTGGTGTCATTGCATTGGACGGCATGTCCATAAGACCAGAGTCGTAAGACATCAAAGCTCCAGTGTGTGTTGTACCAAAGACCATTTCTTTTTAAACGGAAGGTGGCTTTGAGAGTGCAGCCATGATTTGAATATCAAGGAGAGGGTCACTCATCAATGCGTCAAGAGCGTTCTTTGGAGTCTGGTAACAGCAGCAATCACATATTTTCGCGAGAGCTTATTCCACCAGATATCCGACGCATAAAATATAATTGGCCTTATCATAGCCGTGTAGATCGAAAGGACCCTTCTCGGTGACATGCCCCATGTTTTGCCGATATCTCTTCTGCACTGTCAGAAGGTCGACAGCGCCTTAGATGCTTTTGACGTAACGTGTTTAGTCCATAGAAGTTTGTTATCCAGGATGACGCCCAAATATTTAGCTTCTTTGGAGAATTTGAAGGTGATACCTTTAAGGACTGGATGAGTCACAATAGGCAGCTTCCTCCTTCTGGTAAAGAGAACAACCTCAATTTTGAGAGGATTGACTGAAAGCCCATTACTATTGCACCAGTCGTCGATCAATTCTAGGACTGCCTGCGCTTTAGAGCAGAAAGTCATTAGAAACGACCCAATAGACAGTACAGCTATATCATCTGCGTATGCTTGTGCATAGACGTTAGAACTATTGAGCGCGTTGAGCAGTAAGTCGACCAGCATGGACTATAGCAATGGAGACAGAACGCTACTTTGCGGGCAAACCCTATTTACACCCTCCACCGCATATTGGCCACAACCAGCATCCGCAATCAGTGTTCTATTCACCAGCATTGCTTGTAGCCACAAAACTAGTGATTCGTTTATGCCGTGTTGTCTGGCCGAGTTACGAGTACATATGCCGTCAAAATTTGGGTTGTCGAAAGCACTCTCAACGTCGATGAAAATGCCCAAGCCGTACTCATATTCCTTCTTGTCGATTCGGCAACAGAAGATGTATCCGCAAGGCGGTTTTGCGCACATAAATCTCGACCATTTGTCTGCCAGATTTGCAACTTGTGTTGATTCCAGCGCCGGTTGCAGCCGGATCTTGTGCGCTTTTTCACCACTTTGGCCGACTTCTGTGGATCAGAGCTACGACCTTTGCTGGTTGTAGCACTGGCCGCATCCGGACGTTGTGTGCGTGTAAAGCCACCACTGGTTTTGCTTTTAACAATGCGTTTGACCCCATCATACGATTTTCGTCCACCGGAACTGCAGCCTTTGCTGGTTACAAGACCGGTTTCATTCGGACATCGTGCGCGGAGAGATCCATCGATAGGAGTGCCGGAAACTTTCTGCCTATTGGCCCTGTTTGGGACAGAAGAAGAGGGCGCAGTTTCAGATCGGAGAGGTTGGTCAGTTTCAGTGGGTGTCACTTCCACCCATCTGTTTCTCTTCTCCGTCTTACCCTCCGGGGAGTGAGACTCTTGGCACTCGCGCCTTCGATAGCACTTACCATCTCTTTTCGCCGTGCGTTAGTCTCGCGTCTCCGTCGACTCTTCAGCTGCCCATAAGACGGTAGTCCTTCAGAGTGTGTCTCTTCTGGAGCCCGTTCTATCTTTCGGTTTCCCGAGAGAAGCCGTCAGAGACAGTACCCTGGCCAACTACTTGTCTATTCTGATGGAGCTTAACCATAACAGGCAAGGCCTCTTCGGTACTCTCTCCGTTGCTTTAACTCAATCTACCGAACATATCGTAGAAAGAGTCGCAGGAGGGTCACCTCCATACTGTTAACCGTTTTTCGTTAAATTGGGTATCTTTAGCGCTTAGTTCGACGTCTCACCTGAGCTCTATTTAGAGCCTTAGGATCTTTGATTCTTAAGCCTAACTGCCACGTCATGACAGCCAAAAAAAGGAATGATTTTTTTGGAACACCATGCGGTCTCGGTGATTTTTTGCCGCACACCTTTTTACATATTTTGAGTAATTCTTCGCGTGTAATCAGAAGTAGAGGGGTCCTCTCGTGGTAAATTTTATGCATGCGAGAGCCTTTCAGCTTCATTGATACAATTTAATAAGCTTAAACCTATAGCTTTGAATCGTTCGCACAGATCTATAGGGTGACTTTTGAGGATATCCCCATATCTTCTCAAACATGCGTATGGTAGTCATATGACATTACTAGCTTTGGTAATTTTGTTATTTATACGTGAGTTCCAATTTATTTATTGTATCTAGAACTACTGGATATTTAACTTCATTGGACAACCCTATAATTTTGTCGTTCAGAGTGATGTGGCCAAGACTGCGCTTTCTTCTACGACTAAAGGGGACTAGTACCTACCTTGTTTCTGGCGTTGATTGAGAGGTTTTCACTTTGTATCGTAAAGAAGAAGCTGGACGTAAATAAGGTAACCGTAATCGGTAGAGTAAGAACCCGACTTTTTTGAATCGGAGCTGGAAAGGTTCCGTTGATTCCCGGGGTCATTTAAAGTTTAAAAGAGTCTGTGGCCATGAAACTTATATGCATATTGTACGACATAGATCCTCAATTATATTGCAAATGAAATTATATGAGATGGCAAGTTCTAGTACCTGTTGTTTAATTGAGTTCAACAAGGTGGGTCAGTAAAATCGATTGCATATTAGTTATTGCTAATAATGTACATATTCTGACAAGCACTCTCACCTTTTTTTTTGTGTCACCACAGCTCCAAATGATATTGTACCCGTTGACATTACAATTAATGACTAGATGACAGCGAAGGTGGCACAGCTCTACATGCTTTAGCGTATTGTAGGTTACCCTGCACCGCAGGGTGGTCATCTTGTGGTTTGTTGTCACCTCTCCAACGTAACTAACCCTCTTCGATAGAGTGACTCCAAGGTCTACTCTTTGTAGTGCACGTTATATTTGTGGCCTTTGGTCTATTGGAGGAGGTCCTAGTAACTCTTCCTGCCTTGCTCCTTGTTCCAAAAGTTCTAGGTGCTTGACGAAAAAAACTCTTAAACTACGAAGAAGGACTTGGCGTGAAAGGTTTGTGGAGCAACTCCGATGAAAACTTTCTTACCCCCTCTGTCCGATTTTCCTAGAAACTTAATACGTGGTCAGGCATTTTGAAAACCAACAATAAGCGTATGTTCAGTCTGGCAGTATATAAAAAGCTAAACACTCAGAGCAGCGCAAGCACCCGTCTGTGCAGCAAATGCGTCAGACGAGGCAACTCTTGCTGACTTGATGAACAACTGCTCTCAGATGTCTAACAATGTATTCTCAGATAAAAGACGTTCGAGGAGTTTTCCTCGATTAAATCAACGATGAACTCGAAAGCCAGACTAGCGGAAGCTTTATTTGAGCTGCTTCGCCATATTCGGAGCTCAGGTCAATAAGGAACTTTTTCATACTGTAGCAGGGTCTTGAAAAAAGAGGTGGTGGTGACGAAGCTCTGATTATAGGCATTATCGTATCTAGTCGCTTTTTACACGGATTAAAACCAAGGACCTGGTCCTTCAGATTGGGCGTTGTGCGTCGGCGTAACTGTCCTGCCACGGAAAAACCAAAACAAACCAAACAACAAGCCTCGAATACAAATGACCTAACAGTTAAGGACCCCAGGACAGCGGCGTGGAATGCTCGGATTATTAACACGGCACCCTCAGTCGAGCAATTAGCAGATACGTTTAACTGTTACCTTGCAGATATCACCGCCATTCAGAAAGTGCGATGAGATGAGTTCAGCAAAAGGACGATGAAAACTGTGAAACATACTATGGTGATTCCTATAAGGAACAGAAACAGGAAAACCGTAATATGCACCCATGCCACCACATAAGACAAGGAAGACGCCACCAAAGAAAGTTTCAGTGAACTCCTCTACAAGATGCATATATGAGCAATGTCCTAGGTATGATGTTAAAATCGTACAAAGACAGGAAAGGCGGACATCTTCGGTAAGACAGTTGATAAACATAGCCTACACGGCACCACGTCTGGCAAAGTACCCAGGCTTATTAACTGCTACGGGACGACATGTCACTATGTACGTAGCAGGTACACGGTTCCTCAAAATACACTAGGGGGCATGGCCATCTCCTAATAATGAAACGCAAATCAAATTGATTATTTTACGATTAACGTAAGACATGCCGGCAGTATTCTGGCCGTCCGTCTGAAACTTCCATCCACCTGACCAAAACCCACACGATATCTAATTTGAAATCCAACGAAGCAGTTGGACCTAAAGGCTTGTGGGCGAGGTATTTAAATCAGCTGGATTGCATTGCATTGCATTGCATTGCGGAGAGCATACACAAATCATTTCTCAGATCTAGTCAGAAAAGTGTATGCCAGATGAATGAAACCTCAGCGTTGTTAAACCCCTTCAACTGCGCCAAACATTCGCATACAGTATCTTATCTGCCATATCGTGTGAAGGTCTAAAACCTTTCGTTAACAACAAGGAAGTAGCTTTAAACTAGAAATCAACGGCTTGTTTATCGAAGTACACGTTTTGTGATGATGATGCCGTTTGCGTTTTGTTGCTGTCCCTGACCTTTTTCAACCATCGAAGTTCCTTCATGATTATCACTGCAATCTGTTCCACAACATCTCATATTGCGCTCGATGTTAACATATGGTTCACAATATTCTCGGGAATCGGTATTCCTTCACTTCTTTCCTCCAGATCTCCATGCTCTATACGAAAGCGACGACACTGTAAAAATACTAATTT
This sequence comes from Volucella zonaria, assembly GCA_963966105.1. Lineage (NCBI taxonomy): Eukaryota > Metazoa > Arthropoda > Insecta > Diptera > Syrphidae > Volucella > Volucella zonaria. The sequence goes on from OZ014534.1 coordinate 30,949,649, forward strand.
TGAATCCTCTCTGGATTCTCCGCAATTTAAACAGATAGAACATTTGTCAAGCCCAAATCTATTCAGATACACTCGGAAACACCCATGTCAGGAGCTGGTTGAGATTGTAATAAACTTCTCAGTGGTGCCGGTCCTTCCATCTTTTGATATCCTGTATAAATCCCTGGTTCATCTTGCTTTTGAAGACTGATTCCATCCCTCCTGCCATGTACTCATTCTTCGCTGTCTTTCTTCCATTTTGATATCTTCGTCAGAAGCTGGGGGTTCCTGGATTTTACCATCATACGTCTTTTGTAGTTCGCTAGACAGGATATCCGCTGGTAGCACCCTCCGATAAGCACATGACATTCTCAGCGCACATAAACGGTTGACGGAATTAGACCTTCTGGCATAAGACTTCATTTTCACTGCTTTGGCCCATATCTATTGGGGCCACATATATTAATTTTAGACTGCACCACACTTGACAGAACAAGTCTCCTTTCTTATCTGGGTCCACCTATATTCGTCACCATTCTGAATAAGGCAGCACTCACCCGAGTAGCTTTGTCGCACGTTCTACTAAGGTGTTCCTTGTTAGCGAGCCTAGCGTTGATCATCCCTAGGTATATGATCAGAACGTACCTGGATTTTTAACGTAAACCTCCTGTCATGTAGACTTAATGTTTACGAGGTGCCCATACACCCATAGGGAGCAAGGATACGCCTTGCCATCGCTCGCCACAAAATTTTTGATACCAATTCGGAACTGTGTTGGAGGCAAAAATTCCACCCTTGGTATGAGTCGAGGCCGACCTAAAACCTCTTGCTGCTCTTAGGGTCGCAGCACCCAGTACTTCATTTGCAACTCTACAATGGGCTAAACCAAAAAGGAAACCCGTACCCGCGATTTGGGTTTAAACCACAGCCACCATGACGCTCCCACAAGGGGGCCTACCTCTAACAAGTCAGGCCCGGACCGAAATCCGGGGGGCTCCTGACTCCCATGGTACCGTGATTTAAGTCCTGGTATGGACTACCGGTGGTCAAGCCTACCAACAAGACCTATGACCGGCAGCTTGTAACTGGTCAAATCGTAGCAACCATTCAGAGGCTGTAATCTGAAGATGTTTACGATAAGACCAGTTATAGAATAATCTACCCCCGCTTTTTATTAGACAACGCCATTGATGGGCGAAGCCTTGATAATTGGGCGGGGGCCCAGGTATATGATCACCGGTTTTGATGCCTACACTGATGGTGATTTCCTTTCTTTTCTTCCAATTGCTTAATATTGTAGTATGTCTACCGTTTTATGTTCGGCGAGCCACTTCTCACTTTTTGAATACATTCGTTCGCAATGCCCTTTTCTTTCAGGTGTCTCGTCGCCACAACGGTAGCTACTCGTATGTCATCGGCAAAGCCTATGATTGTTGCCTCATTTGGGATTTCAAGAACCCTGTCATACATAATGTTCCACAGAATGGGACCTAGTACCGATCCTTGTGGTACTCTGCCGGGTATGTGGTACTGCTTTACTCCATCGTCGGTATCGAAGAGCAGGAACTGTTTCTCTTAGTTGCATTTTAATTCGGCACCCTGACACCATCATTGCTCTAAGGGAGTGCCCTATACGTCCCCAGTTTGTAGAATTGAATGCATTTTTAACGTCCAGTGTTATTACACCAGCGTATTTCTTTGCACCTCCTCTCCATCTCCTGTCTTAATAGCTTCTTCCAAGATTGTAATTACCCTTCGTATGCATCTAATGTGTCTAACAGGCATATGGGACCTTATGCTGAAGGCTCATCTGGTGGTTTTTCTCTTTAGGCTAGACGCTGTTTCCTCCATTGGTCTGGAAGAACCCCTTCTGTTAGACACTTGGTATACATTTCCACAAATGATTCTATGTTTGTTTTGATGGCTAACTTAAGGGCCTTATTTGGCCCTTAATCCATGTGACTTATTATTGTCGAGTCATCTGCATACGTCCAGGAGTTCCATTTCCGTGACGGCTGCGATCTCCAATATTTCCTGAGGTGCTTCTGTACGCTCTGTTGGCGTTTACCTTGGAAATAATTCCGATACTATTTTTTGCATGAGGTGCCCAAGTGCCATTGAATTTTTCCATGACTGTCTTGTAGACAGTACTCCAAAGATTTACATCTGTTTACTCGATGTGTTCCTTGAAGATGTTGCTTTTGCTTCTCTGGATGTCTAATTTCAGGTCCCAATATCTACGAGTGTCTTTGTATTGCAGCAATCGATCCTGATGAAAGTGCAAATCTCTAGATCGCTGGAATAGTCTTCTCGCTCTATGGAACTTGCTGCGTTGCTCTGGTTCAACCTACTGGTGACGGGCGATTTGTTGACGTCTTCCCGACCATTGATGCGTCGCCAGCCCTTGTTACTCATTTAATAACCTCTGCGGCCATTTGCTGTTCCGGGATTATTGTAGATTCTCCAGTATGCTTATTTTTCACCCTATTCGTTGTGCCTTCATTCTTTCCTGGTTCACTCGTCTCGGTTTACCTAAAACTGGATGGCCAGATGGTCGCTGTGGGTATATTATTTAATGGCCCTCCATTTGGCGCCTCCCGCTAGAAAACTCGTTACAAAGGTGATATCAAATATGCAGCCGTCATTTCTGCTAAAGATGTGCTCGCTTCCCGTTTTAAGCAATATTACGCCTAGTTACGTTACAGCTTCTAGTACTTATAGCCTCTCCTCTTCTATTGGTTCGATTGCTGCCAATCACTGGCCCATACCTTGAAGTTTCCAGCCATAATTGTTGGATTACGACCTCTAGCATACTCCACGAGGCTATCCAAAATACCCTAGAATTCCTCGAAGATGCTGTTTGGAGATGCATAACAACTGTAGATATGTGCCCCCCTGACTTTTGCTCGAACGAAGCCTATTTCGATTGCTATCATTTTTTCTTTAAAGCCGTAGTCTCCACGGGTCCATATGGTAGCTATTTTAGAGTCATCAGGTACCGACATTTTTCCGTCGAGATTCTTGTACTGCGCACATAATACGGCAACACCTGTTTTCGGCTTGCGAACTTGTGTCTGAAGATCCTGTGCCACTTCGCAGTGGTTCAAGTTTAGTTTCGGCACTTACGTACTCTTCTTCTTATATAGGGCAAACTGTACCTCCTGCCGGGTCTTTGATGTTGCTATTCCCCTCGCACCTTGCATAATTGCAGCAGTTCTTGGACACATAACATTTCTGTCCACACTTGACATAATCACCACTTCTATCTAACGTGCTTTCACACGCCTTTACTACATAAATCCCTGACGGTAAGTCACCTAAAACATCGCAGCGGTATAACTTTTGCCTCATTCTGCATGCCGTCCATCTTCCAACTTCCAGAACTGTTTTCACAGCATTAATCAGGAGGCTTATGACAGCAATTTGCACTCCTGTATAGACGTAACGGATGAGACATGAATACCTCGCACTTGCTCGAACTGGCTCGGACATGAATTGGCAGATTTCTTCCTTTATCGTGACGTCATCTAGGTCTTTGCATTTAATGAGTACCACGTGCGTTAGTGATCTCAATTCCGCCGTTTACCCGAGGAATTGCGCTACTTTACTCTAGTGATCAGAGGTTTATCCATCCACTGGCTTCTTGAGCTCAAGCAGTAACTCTCTTTTGGCCGTATTTCTTATGCGAGTTACATCAGACACTAACTATTTTAGCTCAGGACTATGTCGCTGTAAGGAACTTCTCCAATCTTTTTAATTATCAGTGCATCTGGCTTAACATCTCTCTTGCTGCGCCCTTTTCTACCACTCTTTTCCATTCGACTTTATTGTGGCCCTGTCTTGCAGTTTCTAAACCTGGATTTTTGTCTCGGCCTTCTGTCCCGGGTTTTTCTCATGGGATTTTTCTTTCTTCTCCCTTTGGTACTTACGGTCGCTTTTTTTTCGCCACTGTTTCTGCTCTTCTCGTAACGATTTCGGCGTATGTGTCGAAGGTTCTTCATTTTTTGGAGATCTAATCCTGGCAGTTGTTTCAACGAAGAAGAAGAGGCCAATTCGCCAATGGTTGGTTTAAGTAGTTTTAGACGCTATACTGTATACCATTTTACCTTTTTCGCAATCTACTTGGAAGACTCTATATGTATAAGACCTTTATCTTCCCAGTCCTACTTTATGGGCCTGAGGCTTGGACTATATTTAAAACGAATGAAGATATCTACTGTCGATTCGAGGGAACATTTTTTGTCAGCTATTCGGTCCCGTTTGCATAGACGTGCTTTGGGGGAAGAGATTATACTACGAACTAACCAGTTCTTCAGCGACATCGACCTAGTTTGGAAACTGTGTGGTAGACGCCTGCGACATGTATGTAGTTTGAATGGACATCAATTCTGCGGCCTGCAGTGCCTTCAAATCTAACCCGAAGAGTCAACGCAGTAGAGAAAGCCTCGCCGTATGTGGCGCTCAAGTCGAATGGGACCTTCACCAACTTGGAGCACGCTACTGGAAGGAAGGGAAGGGACTTTGTCTACCTAGATTCCGTCGTTAGTTATGTCAATAGCAATAGCTATTTTTTGGGCGAAAAGTCTCCCGAAGAACTACTATGTGGCGCACAAGTTATCACTCTATAATTTTTGGAAATGGCGGCAAATATCAATTCTACTTTGAAGTAAACAGATACAAAATACAATACAAATACAAGGCATGAATCGCTATTCTCCTAAAGATCGCAGAATAATTTGTCGGTGGTGTTGACACAGCGTGAATTTCGGCACAGATTTCCCGGTGGTCCAACACCAATTAGGCAAACACTACGACGTTTAGCCGCTCCCCTAAAAGAGTATGGGACAACACGAGGCGCTGCCAGGTCTGGTCGGCCACGAAACTGCCGTTCTGCTGAGAATATCGAAGCTGTGGTTGATGATGTCGCAGAGGACCGCAGAGTATCGACCAGAGGATACGTGCCACGGAATTGGGTATCAATCGGTCGTCTTTACAGAGACATTCTCCTTCCTCAATTGGATGAATTGGGGCTGGAGAACATGTGGTTCCAACAGGATGGAGCTAAAGCGCATTTTACATGAGCCACAACCGAAATTCAACGACTAGACCTGATGAAGGGCGAAGAAATTTTTGAATACACCGCAGAGATATGGCCTCGCAAAATACGACCCCCATTAAAGTGGTGCACACAAGTGGTAACCGATTTCAACCAACGCCCGAGGTGAATGGAAAGGCTTGTTGGCTGAGGCCCAAGTCCACCGCGGACTATAGGACCCATTTATAGTGTGTTTGTATTTTCTTGCAGTTTCAACGTCTCCTACCAACCAATTTTAAGAATTCGATTTACTGCCTTTATTTATCGATTGATCTATTTGCTTTGCTTACACCAAAAGCTTCTATTTCATTTGAAAACCCTGTCCCCTATAATCGAGACCTGAAGAAATCCTTTTGAATATATGTAAGTCATTATTCCTCCTCCACTTTACGTACTTGTAAATCTAAAATAAGGAATAGTTGGATAAGCTCTGATTCAAATCAACGCACGTCCACTATCTGTATTCCCGCTGAGGAAATGGAATCCCAGCACAACATGACACGCTGATTATGCAAAGTATTGAAGCTCCTAGCAATAGTAAGACACGCACGTTCCCACAACCAACCCCAATAACCCCCCACAACGATTCACCATTAATCGTATGCAAATATGCATAGCCAGAACCGTAGGTAAAGTAAGGTCTCCATAGCCACCAACGCCACCACCTGACCTATGTCACCCTGTCATCCTCGGCTTCGTGATTTCAATTCAACGGAACCACGTGCATGCATAATGGGGCATTTGCCTCAGGAACAAACACCCTGTAAATAAACATGGAAATGAATTCCGGTGCGTTAGTGGGAGTCACACTCAATACGAATAGACGAATGGAAATTGCGGTGGCGGTGGCGGTGGCGGTGGCGGTGGTGGTGACGGTGTTGGAGGCGACGGCCGACAACGAAGCCGGCAGTGGCAACGATGGGCTACAATTGTTTTGTCACCTTCGATGTCAACCGAAATTTGCATAAAATATTCTAGCGAACGCGCGTCATTATATTCTTAGTTGCGATAGTGTTCGTTGTTACGTTGTATCTCAATATCTGAGGGGACGTGAGGGTGGCTATTTAATGCTAACACTAACTTACACTTAAATGGGGTCAAAAATGGTGCATTATACCATTGAAGCGCTAAACGCATGGACTGGGTCAATGGGATCCATAATTCAGCCTGGAGTTCCATGAAACGCATGTTTCCCGATTTGTCTTGCATGCCTTGAAAACATTGACTTCCAAAGGAAATGCTGATACAACATTGCCCAACGTCACACAGTAGTTTATGAGTAATAAGATGAACTTTAGGGTTCGCAAAGGGCACCGGAAATGGTTAAGGTTGGGGATTTAAAATGTTACCACGGCAGTACTGAGTATGGAAAACTTCAACTCATTCGAATGGATGAAATTGGAATCGATCATTGAGAAATGTGTCTAATGATAGAGTAACTATTCTTCTTTTTTTTAGGTACTGGTATGTCTTCTCTTCTTGATGTTTTCTTGAATATACTGGCCTTACTTCGTAGAGTTCATAGGCTTCGGAATTTGTAGATCAAAGTCTTACTTCGCTGGACGATTGGCAACAATCCTCTAAAAGTGACCGAGATGATGAAACTTTTACTATATCTGGCTCATTTTCCTTTAGAAGGTCTTTTTGGAACAGGACGTCTCCCAGAAACATGATTTAGTACGTCACAAGTAAACACGAGCATGATCCTTGCGGCAGTTCATAGTATCATTTTGAAAATGACCTACGAGCACGTGAAGTGGAACTTTTTATGTGCCATGCACCGTCAATATTTCTGGTTTGCTTTGTGAAAAATTTCGAAATTATTTAAAACACATACTCGTATCGTGTGAAAGAATTATTATTAGTTTTCTTGTTCGGATACTCCCTTTTTTTTAATTAGCGAGCCCTCAAGGGATTCTAAGATAATACTCTCAAAATTGAATGTTTGCACACAGGGATTCTATTTCCAGTGGTGGCGAGGTGCAATCATCTTTAAGTAAAAAAATATATTATTCCCGATAATCAAGAAAGGAAACCCAAATGACCCAAACTACCACAGAGGCATATGTACACATCTTTCTTGAATGAGAAGACCAAAGTTTATACAGGAATTATCTTCAAGCTCTTAATAAATTGGATACGTGAGAATGCCCCACTTAGCGAGTTTCAAGCATCACCCGATCGTCTTTGAATAAGGATAAAAATCTATATGCCTTCTTCGTGGATTTTAACGCTGCTTTTGATTGCATCGACAGAAGAACTCTGTTTTTTAAACTGAGTAACCTGCGATTTTCGATAAAAGTACTCCAAGTGCTCAAAAAACCGTAACCAAAATAACATCGCAGCGGTCTGGGAAGAAAACATTTTGTCTAACAGGTTTCAGTGTAAATCTAGAGTGAAGCAAGGATGTCTGCTCAGCCCTCTTCTGATCTCAATCTTCTTGGACGCTCTCATTGCATACCACCAACTCTACGCTGCCGGTATCGTATTACTCGCGGAAAGACCAAAGATGCTACAAATCATGATAAGTAAGCAGCAACAATACTCCCAAATATGGAACATGCGATTTAACACAAACAAATCAAAAGTTCTGATTCTTCGGGACGGATGAGGGCGCTACGCAATGGTGAAATGAGGAACTGGAGAGAGGCAAGGAATACAAATACCCCGGAGTGCTGACTATCATTTAGAAAGCACCTTCTAGAGAAGTTAAAATATTAAAAAAGAGCAATAAATTGTAACTGCAAAGGGATCTTGGAAAAAATGAAAACCGCTCCGAGTGTAAAATCTAAAGTCTTTGAAGCAGTCATAAGGTCAATCATTTACTGCGCGGGGCAAGTGTCGGGGGTTTTGCAGTTTGATGAGGTTGAACAACTTTTGAGATACTACCTAAAGGAAATGTTCCGATTGCCAGAAAATACGCCAAGCCACATGTTGTACTTGGAAACTGGATTGCCATCCCTCCATATGTTTACGCTTAAACTACACTTCTTGTATTGTACAAGTATGTCTTGGAAATTGTCCAGTCCTTACGTCGCTATAAAAAAAGCGAGCCATATTTTTATCAAATAGTTTCTTCCGTTCACACAATACAGCATACAGGGTCTTGTATACGATGCTAAGGAGACTGATAAGTCAATATTTGGCGCGGTTTAAAAGGAGCCCTTTCCTATGGATGGGACTATCGATGCTTAGATTCCATTCATCAGGCATTCTTTTCTCCGGCCAAGTTGTGCAAATGAGTTAGTGTTTCATCTTTATCTAGTCGCTTATTGCTGCCTTAAATAGCTGCTAAAGTAGTTAGTAAACCATCTCGTTTGTCAGCAGTGTTCTACTTGCGTTGAAATATTACTTTCTTTACTTCATTTTGGTGAAGTGAATGGAAATTTTGGTTTTAATGAATCAATTTATATGGTCCGTTTGGGTCATCCCTTCTGTTAAATAGAAAAGGAAGCAGAAATGGTTTTTACATATCCTTGACACCGATTGTGATCCTACTACCAAATTTCCTAGCTCATCCCTACGTGTTTCGGGTGTTGTGGGCATGACACGTTGTGACGATGTTTTCGAACATCATTCCTGAAGTGGCTATACATTACCTCGATCCCCTGTTCTTTCTTCAGGAGAGGCTGATCTTTTCCCGTTCTTCTTCGCTCATAGATCCCATGAAACACTTTCGTTCCTTTTGTAGCGCTCCTTTACACGCGGTTTGTTTTGCTACATGTGCTGGCGTGCGCATGAGAGGATTATCGGGTGCGGCATTTCTGACGGCTTCTTGCCGTCGAGAAGTTGAGCGATACGGAAGTGTTAGAGGTGCTGGCGGTTTATTACTTCTGAGATACCTGTAGAGGTTTTCTGGTTGCAATGAAGAACTGGTCCAAATTGACCTGTACAATATCAATATTTGGACATCTATAATGTTAGAGGATCGCTAGAGAAAAACGTGTACAAGTCATAGTTTTACTTCGCCTCCCAGTCAATTAGCTTAAGTCCGTTTCCAAACACGTTATTTGCAACTGTTTTACCAATGGTGTCCTCTTTAGCCAATTTGGGGTTAATAGCACTTGAAACGCTTTAAATGTCATACTCAGGACATTGATGGTAAATTTCATCGACGGGGTTGTAGCCTTTAGTAACATCCTCTATACTTTCAGTGGTCGCCAAAGCAGACATAAGAGCAAAAGACGCCCAAAAAACGCTGCGTCTGTCTTATAAAGCTGTAACCGTATTATATGTATCAATTTTTCATCCTCCTTTTTTTGCTACCGCAATTACTAAATGACGATATAACAGTCGGTAACATCCGCGGGGTGTTAGGCTGCCCATCGCCGAACAATTTTGTCATTTTTCCGTTTAGTAGTAAATTTGTACTTATCCGAGGAATTTGGTTGCTTCGCAGTAGTAGTAGCTTTTTACATACAGGCGTATCCTTTTCTGCACTCCTTAGGTACATGGGGCCTGATATACCGAAACCAGTAATGCAGTTCGAGGGTATGGAATCTGCCTTAAAATTATAAAGAGTCCTATCATCTCTTGATCCACATATTTCAGCAGTCTGGCTAATTTTAAGAAACCATTAGAGCAAAAATATATTACGGATTTAGAGCTTCCTTTGACAGACGTTTAAAAGTTAAAACAGCGCAAATCAGTGCGAGCTAGCACTTCGCGACACCTAAAAATATTTCGAGCTTCAAACTTGTCGAATTTTAGAGGCTGAGTAAGGTTAATGAATCTTGTGAAATTCTTCAAATGAGTCCCGAAACTAAAGCATTCCCCCCCCCCTCCCCTTCCCTTATATATTCTCCCATCCACCCATTTTACCCCTGGGTTGGATTGAGATGACTTACGACCCGCACCGAGGATCAGCCTGGCTAAGCGCCCAGCATCTCCAAAAATAGCTCAGTCATGGACAGAGTATTCGAATACCTGGCGACCTCCGGATTAGCTAACCTTATCTGTATACAGCGGATCTCCGTACAGATAGACCATCCTTTCTCCGCTACTTGTGGGATATCAATGGATACACTCTCAAAAAAAAAAAAAAAGTCGAGACCGGTGCGGGCAGTAGAACGATGACTGCAGCGAATACCGAAAAGGCTGCTCCATTATAGAGCAGAAGTACTCGTAAAACTGTGGCAGGCCATGGTGATGCATCTTCTAAAGGCAAACGCAACGTTCCAAAAACCAAACTTTCAAGGAGTGGCAAACCATGGTCCTATCACTTCCTCCACCCCTAGAAGCAGCAAGTTTGTGGCAGGCCACGGCCTTGTTACTTCTGCTAAAAATTTCTCGCTCAAAGGAGGAACCAGGTGCCAAGCCGCGTCGGTAAGACCCATCCAAGGTGCTCTATATCAGACGGGGTTTGAGAGAACTGCGGTCATAAAGAGCAAAATAGTGTGGGCTAACAAAATCCGTAAACACGGATTACCCACTGCTCCCAAAACGATAAAGGGCTTCTCCAAGGGCCAGAGATCGTTACAAGAAACCATACCGGTCCTTTAGCGAAGTCTTAAAGAATGCATACACCATTTGGATCACTGAATGGTGGCAGTTGGTCAAGCTAAAGCTTTCGGGCAACCTCTTGGCCATCATGCGAGAAAACCTTGGACCACCTCAAATCACAAGCGACGCTGTTCTTATCGCATGTGCCGATCAAAGATCGGCCATAGCCAAAGCCATAGTTGGATTTGGAGAGATTTGGTCAGGTCCAAAATTTAAAGTTGTGGCTACGGAGGACATCCTCAGCAAAGTGGCAACTGGAGGCGAAACCCCCTTCCTCAGAAAGCATTCTAGAGATTATTAGGCTCAGCAATGGAAAGTCGCGACTCATGAGTAGAAAGTTGCAAAACTGGAAGAATTAAGGGTTACTTATATAATTGTGATCAACAAGGAATCCATCAACCCTCTAGCGGAGACTAAAGGAATGATTCGGGTCAGTACACCTAAGGGTTTATAAAAAAGATGAGTTCACCCTCAGATTTTGGAGCGTCGATATCCTTTCGTGAAATGGATAAAGACGACTTTAATCTATACGAGGGGACAATTAAACCGTCGCTCTCCTCTTCTGACACTCTGTCGGGAGTGGAAACCGACGATGAATTAAAGAGAGATCCTTTACGATCAGAGGATGAAGATGTGTGCTCAGGACCTCAAGAGTTCAAAATCGGAGTACTCGAAGAGCACCGTGATGGAGACTACTCTGGTAGATTGTAGCAAGGATGCTACGGCTTCTCCATCACTCCAAAGAGGCCCCGGCCGCAGTTTTTCTGCGTCTTTTCAAAAACCAGGAACCATGGATCGTAAAAGGTGTGGTTCGTTGACTTTGGACACCTGTATATGCTCCTCTCTATAAAAGAGTCAAAGGTAAGATTAGAACTTGTATATTAGTAAAACGTAGTCTTCATACATTCTTACTTCCTAAGCTCAGTGACCCCGATATAACGACTGCCAGATTGGAGACTACCACTAGCACCTATTGGCATTGGCATATCTTGGCTACAACCAAAAGAGCACTCTCTCTGGTGATAACCTAGAGAGGGTGGTACTGGAAACTCGAAGGCTAAAAACTGGTCTCATCATCGGGTGCGACGTTAACGCCCATCACACAGTATGGGGCAGTACCGGCATCAACAATAGAAGTGAGGCACTTTTGATTAAATCAGAAGTAATAACCTCATTGTTTGCAATATTGGCAATGAGCCCACATTCAAAACTTGAAACCGACAGGAAGTGCTAGATATCACTCAAAATGTAACGAACTGGATGGTATCGCCTGAACACTCGTTTTCAGACCACAGATACATTCAATTCAGCCGGAGTGATAATCCTCCCAGCCAACCAGCGTTCCGGAATTATCGGAAAACTGACTAGCCAAGATACAGAGGAATACTGTTAGAGACACCATCCTCTAAATCCTTAGGTCCCACGCGCAACACCAACGGGCTTGAAATGAAGTCAGGGATATCACCCTGGTTCTCAATCAGGCAGCAGCTACTTCTTGCTTACAAACGTTTGCAGGAACCTTTATAACCAAGCACAAAGCACAAAAGAGGCCAAAGACATATAAGGAATCTCTGAAAATATATAAAAAAGAATTGAAGAAGGCAAAACGACAATCCTGGAGTTCATTCTGTAGCAAAATAACAGAAACCTCCGAGGCTTTGTGGCTAAGAAAAATCCCCTCTGCTAATCTTACGATGCCTAGTATGAAAAAATTCGACGGCTTTTGGACGACCCCAAGTGATGAATGACTCAACTTGTTACTGGACACCCACTTTCCAAGTAGCTCCGTATTCACGGACAGTAACAACCTTAGTCGGACTACGGCTGCCGTGCCAAGCTGCTTTGCAGCATACTCACCTGAGGGGCTGTTGTCTGGTGGACGGCCTTAGACAATTCAGTCAACTGCAGCAACTAAGCAGTGTCCAAAGAACAGCATGTCTGTGCATAAGCGGAGCCCCATGCACTAGTCCCTCCACGGCACTGGATATTCTGTTTCACTTGGAACTCCTCGATGTTTTCAGCAGATAAGTAGCGTCGACCGTAGTTATTCGCCTCAAAGCGACTACACAGTGGACAAATAAATTATTTGGCCAAACTAATATTCTTAATATGATAGGAACTCTTCCAGAGAAGATCGCTTATACTATACCCCAACATTGGTTTATCAGAGACTTTCGTGTAACTTCCCTTCTAGATCCTTCTGGGAGGAAGATGCTTCCATGGATGACAAAACAATCCACTTCTATTTGGATGAATCTAAGATTGATGGCGGGGTTGGTGGAGGTGTTTTCTTCGATAAGCTTAATCAAAGCCTGTCCTTCCGTCTTCCAAATCACTGTTGCGTGTTCAAGGTGGAAATTTTGGCGATTAAAAAAGGCCTGCCCTGGCTGAAGAAAAACGTGATATCTGCAAGGGATATCCGTATCTTTTTGGATAGTCAGGCCTACTTCAAGTCCCTAGACTTACTCTCAATGAATTCTAGGAACGCCCTTTACTGCCGATCGTCTCTTAGGGAGATGACAAAGCAGCTCAACCTTCACCTATGTTGAACTGCACCGGGGAGACAGAGACATTTCAGTGAATTTTAGGGCCGACGAACTCTCCAAAATTGAAATCACTATAAGTAGAAAAGGGTAGCATCGGTATACCAATCGCTACGTGCAAGCAAACCATAGGTGAACTGTTGCATCAACATGTGTTATGACCAAACAGATCTGGCCAAAGCTGGATCTGAATCGCTCTAAGAGTTTGATCTTACAAAATAGGAAACAGCTCAGGGCTCATATACTCGTATGTACGAGTAGATGTCATCACTGGACGCTGCCTTATATGCAAGCATGCTTCCTGTCATCTTCACAAATAATTTCTGCAGAAGCTGCATGGATGAGAAGGAAAGGGAGATAATCCTCCTCCCACACTATCCATGCCGAACTCTCTCCCAAAGGAGGAAACTTCACTTAGGAGCTTTCTTCTACAATGACCTAAGCAATCTAGATAAGATAGACGTTAACAGTTTCCTACACTTCATCGTAAGCTCAAATTGAATCCAAGAGTATGGCCTAAGGGGGTTAGTGTTTCCAACAGCTAATCTTACCTAACCTAACCCTAGCCTAGGTTGCTCGGTAAAGAACCCAAAAAAAAACAACCAGCAGGAGGTGCCACGGCTGAATGGGAGGAATTAGAGTTTTACGCTTCTTTGGAATTCCTAATTCCATCATTGCGAACTAGACGGTTGTATATTTAATTTTTATTTTTTTTTTGTATGTTCGAATATGTAAACAAGGTGGGAATTTTGATGAGTCATCTCCATCGAGCCCTGATGCAATTTTTGATTGTGAGTAAGTTAAAGTGGTTTCATCACCTCAACGTCTCCTAGAAGAAGACTGCTGGCGACCTAATGGAGAATTTTTTGGCAGATCTCAGCAGCGTTGTAACAAAATAACTTTCAACCCTGGGAAATATGCTGCGTCGTTTTGTGTGCTGAAATTGTACGAAACTATGACGGCTTTCACAATTTGTGCAGCATTGCTGGGCAGCATATTAAGAGTGTTTTCCAGTATTTGCCACTTTCCACCGAAATTCCGAAAGCTTTTTCAATTTACTCGCCGAGCTCTTGATAATCTCTTATTAATTTAATACCTGTCGACGTCCAATGATTTGCTTGAATAACATCGCGTCAAATAAGGCTTCACGGTAAATTACGCATCTTTAACCAAATAATGGTTGCAGTTTTAGTCGGGAAGAGGACTGGATAGCTCGGCGAAAATACCACCATCGCTTTGACTACCATACGCTCCGATATCAATTGTTGTAGGTACAAATATAATTTGCATCGCACGTTCCCAAAAGAATACTTGAATGTTGGCGCTTGTAATGAAGTATTCTGATCCCTTTCCACCACGAAACCACCATCGTCTTTCAGACTTTCCTTCGATTTCTTTTAGTTTCTTATAAGCCCACAATTGCTGCTCTAGCAACAAAAGCAAAATTTTTCAAATTTTTGCTCATTTTACATTCAATTTACCTAAACAGTAATTTGAAATTGCAAAAGAGTTGATGAACTATTTGTTGACTTTTCAAATCGACTGTCCAAATAAACAGCTGATGGATTTGACATGTGCATATTTTGAAACAACTTTAAACGTAACCTGACAATGGACTCTCCAACGCAGTATTGTGGTTTAGCCTATATTCTTTTGAGCTTCAAATACTTCGATGTAGTTCATGTAAGGTGTCTGCCATATTGACTGTGGATACCACTTCTAATCCAACTCCGTAAATCCATCCACCGTTCCTCCTCTTTTTGAGCTTTATTCCTATCTGGCAGGACCCTACGGTGTTGGTCTTTTCTTTTGCTCAACATTCGCGTGCTTATATGTAAGTTAAGCAAGCCAAGCCCAGTTGCACGAGATCACTACTCGTATCTTTCCGCACCACAAGGATGTTTGTTGTGTCGTCATATGAGTAGTTACAGGTCGGAGAATCGCTAGGTTGACGTCACTCAGTGCCTATTTTTAAGATTCAGACGCACCAGTTCTGAATCATATTTTTAGTAACCGATGTGGCTTTTGCCCTTTACTCCAAGGACTACGATTTCTACTGATGATGAAATCATAAGTTAACTTAACTCGGTCACTGAGATCCATTCTCCGCCAAAGAGTGATGCGCATTTGCATCATATCGTAGAGTGATCTCCGTGTGACTAGCTGTTCAGCAATGATCCTCTCCACTAAAAATTGTGGCGTAGAGCAGATAAGCCGTAGTTTCTGCAGTTGCTTCTCCAAACGCTAGTTTTGTTGCTGTATCTCCATTGCTGAAATAAGATAGATGGTTAGTTAAGGTAGCTCTTAGCAAAAATGCAGGACCTTGATTGGGTGTAGCTTTGATCCAGAGTTCTTGTGCTTGGGTTTTTACTCCTGATCAGTGTTCTCTTTTGACTTAGAATGCCAGGATATTGATACAATTATTAGATCTAACGTCTATCACAGCGAAGCTGACCTTCTCTGATTCTTATAGGGTTTCATTCAGAAGAGGTTAGTTTCCAAATAGGTCCGATGAGAGTGAGACCTAGTTTAACGACACGATTTCTTCTTCTTTAGACTCCTTACTTGACTGTGCCCTATGTCTTGTACCCTGTGTCGAGAAATTTCGAATCCTTCTCAATGCCAGCACTACATCATTCACCTTGTGTTTTGATTCGTGAATCAAGGAAGTGATGATATCGTTTACGGTCGACGATTCCTTTTTCGTATCATCTATGTCAGTTTGATAGGTTGTCAGAGTTATGCAGCTGCTGAGCACATTGGTCCTTCTGAGTACTACCAAAGACTCCTTTTTGGTCGTAAGTTTCGCTTTCTTTCAATTATGTGTTGAGAGCTGGGGTTTTCTGGCTTGGTAATTTCTCGTTTTGACTTCTAATCATAGTTTCGAGCTTTTTTCTTGTCCAGATTTTACATACTCGTAATTTTCAAAAGGCCGCAGATTAGCTTTACTTGGTTTTTGGTGTTATTTGGGCTAGATTTAGTGTTTCAAACTCTAACAACCAGTTTTGACAAAAAGCGTGGAGGGATCAGGCCGCCAACTATTAAGAAGCGTTGTGATTTTAACAGGGTATATACCCTACGTCTTCTAAATTATTTTTTTCCTGTTGTCTTAGATCCATAGTATTCTCACACGTGGCAAATAAACCTGTCCATCTACTAAGGGATTCGCTGTATGATAGTGAGGCTTTATATTCCGGGGCGCACCTGGTATTTAAATAACACGGCCGCGATTGAGCCTTTTAACTGGATTCCCAGCCAAGTTGATTACCGGAGCAAGTCGTATGACACCTTAAACCAACTTTATGGAGAGGGTTGTGTAGAGAAAAAAGAAGTGATAGCGAGTTTGTTATCGAGTTGGTTGAATACCGCGTATCGTTGGTTTATTAAAAATGCATGCACCCCGTGAGACTGATAAGACATATGAGTACAATAGAAGAATGCAAGACTTTTCCATAGGCAGAAGTTTTCACTGTCTTGTTTGGAATCTATTTTGCTGTTATCTGATAAAATTCCTCGAAATCTGACCTAGACCTATGATGTAGTAGTCGAAAAACTTGGGTCGATGTTGATAGTCTATGAGCCTGGAATATGTTCAGAATTCGCACCGAGCCTTCGAAACTTTCAAGCTAACCACTGCACTACACCGATCACCATAACACGCCCAATGATCATCAACTTAACTAGCCGTCCATTTTATGCATGTCCAGACTATTAGCTGCAAACTTTAGCAAACTTAAAAAAATTTCCTAACGGATCCTCATAACCACAAAAACATTTGAATCCTTTTTATCGTACGCAACCGTACGATCTAAACGAATTTGTAAATCCCATAAATTATTTACAACCGAATCTGCTGACCTGGAACCGCAGCGCAGGTTCGATTCCCCGGAGTAAAATTACTGCTATATGACGGAACATCACCCCAAGGACAGGATGCGCGATCACGCACCAAACAACATTCATGTTTCCATGTTTCCTTGTCATATAATCTGTCATAAGCCACCTGACGCGTCAGCTCGTAAAGCGGCAACTTTGACACGAACATTCATTTAAGATTGTGACACACAACACGTGAATGCATCGCCACAGGGAAATTTATCCACCAATCGGCAATCGCAACTTTATCACCGGCGCGTCGTCATATTCCATCTCGTCGATATGCCAAAGCGTTGAGCTAAACTATTGACATCTCTCTGTTGGTGGTTGGTGGTCCATCCATACCAACTGTCCATCTTTCCATCCATCCTACAGCGATAGATAAAAATCAAAATATCTCCCATTAATTATGCAATTAACGTTACCATCTGACAGATTGGCGCATTTGCGCAATTCACCGCTAATTTCGTCGAGTTTCCTTTGTCGATTAATTCTTTTCTCCGAGTCATGATGTTTGTGTTGAGGCTTTGATGCGTCTAGATACTGCGATGTGACGGGGCCCTTGAAGTCATTCATTCATTGTCTCGCACTAGAGAGACAGTGTGTGTGTGGTTGGATGCATTCTAATAGAATCTAAGATATGTCTGGCGCTTGTCACGGAACTGCCGCGGAATAGCAATTTTGTTGTTTTTTGTTTTTCTTCATCCTCTGGTGTTCCCATACTATCGGAACAGCAGCTGGAACTTGTCAACGGGATTTGAAGGAGAGAAATCTTTGTAACATCGTCGTGGTCATCGTTGTTGTTTGTATGTGCCTTTGTTGCACCTCTTGGATGGACTACTACTAGAATGCGCAAGCATTCCCTGTCTAACATTCAATGGGACAACGGAACAGACGGAACATACAGACCTCTCTCATAAATATTTGAAATTTTCACGTCGAATTGAACCCGAGTGTGTCATACTTTCTATCGATTGACATCGGCTGACAGTTGGCAAGATTTATCCTAAATTCCTGATTTAGATCGAAATGGTTTAAGTGGAGCTATGAAGGCCTACGAATACGGCCAAATGAAATGTCTTGAATATCTACCAATCGATGGTTGGATGGATGGTTCTCATAGTCAGAGATGGGAGACTCTTTTGTGGACGTCTAATTGGTAATTCGTTTTAATTCGACTTAATTGTTAGATAGCGGGTTCCATTTGAAACGGAAATCGGGAGCATTGTTGTGTTGTTGAAACGGTTAAATGCTTGCAGTGCATTGGGAGCAATAATTGCGTCTATTACCCCGATCGTCAAGAGTTTGAAAACCTTCAGTTAGGTCTTAACACTTCGATGGAGTTGCTGCATACCATACAGTATGCATGCATTTCAGACTTGAAAATGTGCTCACATTTACTGGGAACAACAATTTCAATTGCAAGAAAATGGAGCTTATACCAGTCTGCTTCTTTAAGATGCATATCATATACACCGATTTACAACTCGATAAGTCAGTCCATCCTCGAGCTACAGAAACGAGCTTTGCCACATTCTTCTCGGAAACGAATGTCTTAAATATGGATCGATGTTGACAATGTATGAGCCTGCAATATGTTCAGGATTCGCACCTAATCCTCGAACCTCTCAAGCTAACGATTAACAAAGGTCTCTCAGATGCAGAATCACCAATAGACGTGGGTTCACTTTGTCAACCATTAAGGGTCAAAAGTTCAGCGGCTTTTTATTTAAGCACAGTTTCGATTTAAGTCACTGCTATTGCTGTATACCATTGTCATGCGTAAATTCCTGATGGGCTGCGGGCTGTGAGTGTGAATTTACGCATCAAGACCAAATTCAGAAATATGAACCTGATTTGCTTAAATTGGCCAAAGTGGATAAGGATGACTGCATCAAAGACAAATAGTATGATCTCTTAGATCAAAAATATTGTCAATACTCCAAATATGGCACTAAAATTGTACTGCAGGAATGACGCTCAAAATTATTATCAGGAAATAAAACGAGCATGCAATTGCCGCAAAGCTAGAAAGGAAGCCAGCAAACATGAACATAGACTACAAGTAGTAGAGTCGCAGTCTGTAGGTTGGCTGGATAAGCCATTCACCCTGGGCGAAGACGGAAGGGAATTCCATCCCCCTGATCTAGACGAATTTAAACCATTGAATCTCGGCACCATTGGTTCAATACCGACAGGCTCAGGCATCCGCAAGCGCGCCAACAGTTCAGCGACCACCTTGCCTTAGAGGCAGAAGCAATCAGCAGCACAACGCAGAATAGCATGGATGACCACTGGAATGCTGTGAGAAATACGTTTGCAAGTGGGGTAAGCAGAAAAGTCGCCGCACATGGCTTTCGGCTGAAACCTGGAGACGCATCGATGAGGGTACAGCAATAAAAGCTCGGATTGCAGAGAACCGAGCTAGAAGTCCAATATTGTGTGATGAAGAAGGAAGTGCAGCGTAGGGTAAAATGTAACAAGCGTCAGTACATCGACAGACTGGCTTCAAGGGCGGAAAAACACCTTGACTACGCTGACGATGTTTTATCTACTCTCACATAGGATAATGGACCTTTATTTGATAGCTCACAATCTGGAAACTAATGCGAATAAAGTGGGGCTGAAAATAAACACAGTTAAAACGAAAGCCCTTAGCACTTTCAACACCAGCTTAGTTTGCTTAACTTAACATTGCCGAACAGGAGGCAGAGAAAGTTGACAACTTTCTATACTTAGGAAGTGTGGTCTCAGCTAACCGGGCTAAAGCTGCGATCGAAATGCTATCCAAAATCTGGAAATGCAATGTTTTCAGCTTAAGAACGAATCTTCAGTATGAAGAAAAATATTTCACAAGGCGAAGTACTGTCAGGTATTGTCCTAGAAGCAATAGTGCAAGCCTTACTGGCCAGAAAGCAAATTTTTTTAAGCTTTTTAAAGAGGCGCTATCTTTTTAAAATTCACACAAATACACAACGAACACAATTACACAGCGAGCGACCCACCCTGTGTTAACTAAGGTACATGCTGTCTTAAGAAAAGGACGCACACTACCGACGGCTTTCCCAGTATGTCATCATCGACAATTATAACTTTGACGTAGTTGTGTACTTTCTCTGCATTGGCTCCGCAGTTACAAGCAGCTACAAAATCAGACGTAGAATTGCTGTTGCCAGTCATGAGATTTTTGGGCCAGTAGGCATTTAAGTGACAGAGCCCTCTCTTGTAAAACAAAACTAGCTTTATACAAGACCCTTATCATCCCGGTTCAGATGAAGAGGCACTTGACCGCTTCGACGTGTGATTGAGAAAGAATCTCGAGGCATGATCTTCACGGACTAAATAGCGACATCGGTCTAGTCAGTATCAAGCGTCTGAAGTGGCTGGGGCACGTTGAGCAAATACACACCACAGCTCCGGCCTAAAGAGTCTTTGATTCTAACTCCGAAACTCCGTGCCGCTGTTCCAGCTAAGTGGACCTCGACAGACGCCTGTGCTGGAACCCTTTATGGAGCATCACAAAATGGCTGGATGAAAGAGCCACAATTTTTTCATTGGTTTTCTGACGCATTTATTCCACATATAATTAAAATCAGGACCTTGCTAAACTTGCCGAACCAAAAGGCACTTCTACTCTATGGTGGCTACATAAGTCACATTAGCATGCGCATCGTTCAAACAGCTATGAATAACAATGTTGGCCTAATGCGTTTTCCAAATAGCTTGGTAGCTCATGGAAGGTCTATGATGGGAAAAGGTACAAGGCGGCTAACTAAGGAAAAATTTCGTTAAACTTCTTGGAGAAATTTAGGCGTCATCTCTTCCGCCATCAAAAATTAAATCAGGATTTGAATCAACTGGCATTTTCCCATTTAATCCTGAGAGATACCCGAAATCACAATTTAACGCTAACGATTTGAATGCTTCGTCCATTACAGCTAGTGTATGATATAATGGATCATCAGAAAATCCCACCAATGATTAACAGGACAGTGGCATTGAATGCAGGTGGAATTAGTTCCTAATTACTAAAGCTTTTACCTACAATACTTAGACAGCATTTATCTTCAGATACTGTTGTTATGGGTGATGTAATCGTGGTTGGTCCTTCTCCTGCAATGGCACTGTGCAACATTGCAATCCCGACACCATGAATTTTCTTAATTTGGATTCTAATACCACACCCACATCCTCTAATGCGCAATGTAAAGCTACATATGGTATTTGCCACAATTGGAAAATATATTCTATATCCTAATATATGCTCTCAATTTTAGATCCCATTAATGTGCGGAATATATTTTTCCCATCACGTCCAGATGAGTAACACGCCGCCAAATCTTCCCTTGTAAAGACTATAATACCACATCTGAAGCTACTAAAATAAGGTGAAATATTAACTTCTGGGGATGTTCTTGTGCGCTTACAGGAAACGGAGCAAAAAAAATTCGGAAAAAATTAAAACTGAGCTCGAAAAGCAGAAACCGAAAGTACAAACCTGAAAACCGCAAAAAAACTTCGGCTGGCAGAAAATTCATCATCTGACGAGGAAGATGATCCTATCTTACCATCGAGCAGCGACGTTTCATTTGGGGCTGAAGAAGTCGATGATATTGAGCTAGAAGCAATAAATCATTTTGAGAAGTTTTCAATCCGGACTATTTGTGGAAATAGCCAGAGACTACTAAAAGCTACTACTCTCCAATATGGGAGAGGCTACTTAGGCTACTAACTACTCCAGAAAAGAAATCAGTGGTATGCTGATGAATGTGTGCAAAAACAGAAGGCAACATATGTGGCATGATGCAAAAACAGAAGGCAACAGAAGAAGGAACGGGAAGCGACTACTGCGGGAAAAGAAAAGAGAGTTTGCAGTCTCCCAGATCACGGATATGGAAGACTGCTGTAGAAGGAAACACACCAGGAGCTTTTTTAAAAAGGCCAAAAGCCTAGCCCAGGCGCACTTCGAACTTGCGAAGGTAATCTCGTCACTGACCAACAGGGACATGTGGATGTGAGAAGAGAACACATATGCAGTCGAAGAATTAGTTCTCCCGCCCAGCTTAGAAGATGTCGGCACAGCTATACAAAAGCTGAAGAACAACTAAGCCGCTGGCTCAGACGGCCTGAGCTCTTCAAAGCCGGAGACAATCTTTTGACAATTAGCATGCACCAGATCATTTGCAAAGCATGGGAGCACGAAAACATGCCCGACGACTGCAATATCAGCTCCATCTGTCCCATCTACAAGAATGGCGATCCTATGTCCTATATGATCCTATCCAGTGTACTGTGTGAACGACTGAAACCGTACTGCACCGCACATGTTGGCCAATATCAGTGCGGCTTCCGGCCCGGAAAATCGACATCAGATCGAATCTTCACATTAAGACAGATCCTAGAAAAGACCAACGAGTTCCAAGTCGACACACACCACCATTGCACCGAGCCGAATTCGGCATCCCGGGAAAACTGATCAGGATGTGTCGCACAATACTGGAAAACTCGCGATACGCCATTCAGTGTGGAAGTGGAACCTCTGAATTATTCCAAACCTGCACCGGATTTCTGCAAGGAGACGCGATGTCGTGTGATTTCATCAATTTTTTATTTGAGCAAATAGTACGCCGGGCAAAAGTCAATACGGAAGGTGTCTCCAAGTCTGTCCAGCTTCTGGGATACGCGGATGATATTGAGATAAGTGCACGTTCCCAGCGTCCCATAATTGAAGCCTTTACGGCAATTGAAGAAGAGGCTAAACGAGTTGGTCTTAAAGTGAGTGAGGAAAAAAGGAAGTATACCATATACTGTCGAGTAAAAACCGTTTCTTCGCACATCATCTAGGACAAAATGTCACTATCGACTGCTATGTACATCTTGGAGGTAGTCAAGGGGTTCACCTATCTCGGTGGTGAAAATGTTAACTCCGCGAACGATATCATGATGGCGATTCGACGAAAAATAACCTCAGGCAACCGCTGCTACTTCGGTCTGTCGAAATAACTTGGATCAAAACTCCTAACGCATAGAGTCAAAATCATGCTCTACAAAGCATTAACAGCGGAACAAGTTTAAGGTTCTTTTGAAAAAAAAGTCCTTCGTCGAAGATTTGGTCCTGTCTGTGACGAGGGCAAATGGCTTAAGCCAACCATGGCAGATTCTCATGTAAAGAACTAGCATTAATGTATTGTATTTATCTTGAGACCTCTTAATCCAATTTGTGAGCCACCTTGTGCATTTCAATATCCTGTGTGAGTTCAGGCAAAGATCTCAGCCCCATATTACCTGCAAACAAAGCTGCACGGACCACACGCTGATTACTACAGGCCAGCGGCGAAGGGAGACAACCTTGCTAGTCTACGCTGCAAACTTCAAATTCACCTGACACTTAATTGTCTTGGAAGACATGATATTTACCGCCATCACAGCAAGTCCTTCTGATAGCGACTACTTCCTTTCGTATATCTTAGAATTATTCTGCCTGTTCGCTTTGCCACAGCAGCTAGAACGCATATACCTCTCTAGCCTAATAATCATTCTCAGCTTGCAATCTTCAGTTAAGCCTTCGGTTCCCCATGCTTTCCTAATAAGCGGCTGCAGCGTTTCCCCCGAAAAGTTGAGCTTCTTAGAAAATCTTCGCCCGGATGTCGTCCAGGCTTACTGCCTTGTCAGTGCCCTTATCGGTGCGAATACAGCTATTTTTCCCTTGTGTAGAGGCTCACTTGAACTTGGGTTCAAATCGTTGCTGCTTAAGTGGTCAAGTGCTGCAAAATATTCTCGCTATCTGACAACTATTGCTTAAGCAATAGTCCTGTCATATCTTCAGCTGGATTTTGTCTAACACCAAGTGAACGCCCGTTCAGATTAAACAAATTGCAGATGCCTCTGAAAGCTATGTGTTGTACATAGCCATGACATTATCAATTGCCTGGAAACGCGTCCATGCTGACCACTCCAACTTGTAGTCTTAGCAGTCAAAAATCATGAGCTAGAACCTCTAGTCGTTTGAAAAGAAGTTAATATCGGGGATAGACGGATGTACTCGTATCATGCTCGGATCTTTTAATAGCCAGAAAGATGTTCCTTCCAGTCGCTCATTTACGTCAAGTTGTCGCGTTCACTCTATTAAAGGTCCATCCAGGAACAACACCTTACCCAGTCTCATAATGTCCAGATTTAAAAGATTTCCACGTGCTGATAGGAATTTCACATTAAATTTGCTGAACGCTAAGTGTATCTTTCCTCATGGTAGTCATTTCTTACGGCAGTACGTCATAAAATCGGATAGTTTCGCGAAGCTTTATACAAACCGCCTATATAGTCTTGTCATCCCTAAAAATCGGAGGCGTTGCTTGGAAGTCTTCGGCGCTAGAAATTTGTCTACCGCCAACACCTGTCCGCAAGCGATGTATTCCAAATATTTAATTGCGCGATAGGAGAAGTTTCTGTTTTCGACCTTGACCGTCAATCTTACTTTTCTTGAACCCTTCACCACATCGGATAGTAGTTTGAAATGTATAAAATCTCGAAAACAAACTAGATGTAGACTTCTTTCTTAATATTCTCTCGACTGCGTTACAAAATTTCCCCATTTAGATATCTGGCCAAACATCTAGCCATGGAATAGATACCAGCGCTTCATACATTAGAGAGATCATTTATTGATCCTGCTGCGGCTGATATCGATCTCTTCCTCAATCTATAAAAGTAAGATCTACCAAAGATAAAAATTCAAAGATGGGACGCCATGGGAAAACACTTGACTTCAGTGAGGTCCTCTATTCTCATGGAGACTATGCGTAAACGTTCCTTTTTTATTCTTTCCATTTTACTAATTTTATGTTAAATATTCCGTAGTCCCTGTTTAATAATTAAAATCCATTTTATTGTACCTATACTATAGGCTAGTGCACAGCGTCATTGTCCTGTCATGTTTTGCCAAGCGAACCACCTTTCATGACGTCAATTTGCTGCGTGTACATATGCAAAAGGAGTCCATGTGCGCACCGCTAACACACAAGACACACACACATATCCGTAACTAACAACACACAAAAACCTTCGATGTGCGACAAAAATGGGAGCACCAACTAGGAAAGGGAAGAAAAATGACAGGAAGTCCCCACTTCCAGATCACTGGCCATAGCGTCCATGATGCGGTGCTATATAAGTGCGGATTCCTTGTATCTGTGCGGTGCGTCGTGTGTGGTCGCCATCAAGTGTAACCTCTGAGCATAAACATTTTTCTTGGTGCTCGCGCTGCCGTTTCGCCAAAGAATCTCAGAACGCAGCAAACGCAGTCCAATGGAACCAACATCGAGCAACCAGCAACCAGAATCCAGAATCCCACAGATCCGCAGCTAATGTCCCACAGAGGCATAGGAGCAGGCTGTTCGCAATGTTGTAACCATAAATCGTGTGAAATATCGCATTTCGCATGTGAAATGTGCTTCAGTGGAGCTCACCTTAAGAATTTCCTCTGTTCTCTAAATTTATCCGCGCGATGAAGTTGATATGTGTCACATGGATTAACCACCCGCCCACCGAAAATGAGCCAAAGCCCTGAGACCTTCTCCAGAGTGCAGAGTGGGTGCACTCTTTTCCCACATCTGATGCAATGATGCGATGACACAACATGATCATGTGACCGCAACTGATAACACGAGCAATATCGTAGTCCTTTGGCATAAAGTTCTCTGTTATACAAAAAAATCATATGCTGCTCTTGGTCTGAGGTATTGAATCTTGGGTCTTGTTGGTCGCCCACAAAGTCGTGTCCCATGTCAGCGGAACAATGTATCAGCCAAGTTAATGGCATCTGCTTCAATCGAGAGCTCTGGGAATACCGTCGAAAAAGGGTTAACATCGCCTCTTGTACAGTGTATGCACCATGCCCTGGACCACCACCAACGCATGCGACAACGTATATCGAAACAAAAGGTACTGGTACTGGCAAAGGCATTGGCACTGGTACCGACACTGAAACTGGCACTAGTACCGGGACAAAAGGCAAATAAATCTCCTCAGCCCTTTGGGTTTAAATTTTGATTGTGGCCCGCTTTGCTAGGGTGACTTAGCTAAACAGGCGCACAGTTGTCGTTGTTTTATGTATTTGCGTCTGGATGTCGATACGATTTGCAAGCTAACACGATGGACAGTTTTACATGAGATCATGTCCTGCCAATAATGGAATGTGGCTAAGGTTGAACCGCCAGCCAGAGCTAGTGGTAGAATGTACTGATCTGGTGCTGTACCTATTCCGTGGTTTGACAAATTGTTACATGATGTCGGAGCATGTGTCGGAGCCGATGCTGTTTGTATGCTCAATGAACATGGGTAGATTGTGGGTTTGGTTAGATCTTGACAGTGGAGTAGGAGTTTTGAATATTCTTTATCTTTAGAAACTTAGTAAAAGGGTCTACTTCTCATGATT
The DNA here is from genome assembly GCA_963966105.1 of Volucella zonaria. Lineage (NCBI taxonomy): Eukaryota > Metazoa > Arthropoda > Insecta > Diptera > Syrphidae > Volucella > Volucella zonaria. The sequence goes on from OZ014534.1 coordinate 30,976,077, forward strand.
AAATTATCTGCATATGAAGTACAGTATATGTAAAAATGTCATCGGGATTTAACTGTGCTAATTGAGGTGTGACAATTGTTAAATTGTCAGTTATTCCATCATATCAGTGCTTCGTAGATATTTTTTTAGACAATTCTAGTCAACAGTCAAATTTCAACACATCTTATCTAACTCCTCAATGGAGAGCATATTCAACTGAAAGCACGCTCAACTACATATTGCCCCCTGGCGTTGATCGACCCTTTTCATCAAGTCAATCATCGTCAAGGTAATAAGACGGTCTGCCGACACTGTGCGACTCTCTACTTGGTGATAGTATGATCGTTTTAGAGTTATAATGTCTACAGTATCCACAGCTACTACAACGGAGCTTAGTATATATGAAGCCTAAGGGGAGCGTAACTCAGAAAATCTCAAAGGATGTGCTACGTGATGTCATTCCCACTCTCAGAGCAAGCATCGCGGGGGGTTGTGTGACTTATGTTAAGCGCACTTAGGTGCTCTGATAAAGCGAAGTGCACCACAGAGATCTCCTGCCGAAGTACTCGTACGCAATAAATGCTGCCGAAATATCCGGAATCATTTGATTTTATTTGTTCGCACCCTCTAGAGTTATAATACTTACGGTTGTGATCAAAAGAAGTTCAGCTGCCAATGGGAGCCCCAGCAGAGGGCGCAGGTGGTCCTTATACGATTCAAATCCTCAGAAGTCTTCCTTTGACCTCGACTAGCAATCTTATAATATTTCGCACAATCCCATTGTGATCTAGGTGACAGAAGAAACCCAGTGTCTGAAGATGATGACAAGGCTCAATAATGCCGTAAGCGCATTTCGACCGCAACTTCGCTAATCAGAGACTTTGCATGTGTTTCCCACGATATAATTGATTTACTTACACCAATATTGCGTACCTCTCTGCAAAAGGCCCAAGTTTACTTAATTAGCAATGAAGTCCTCCAGAAGGACGCCAACATCAGTTTTCGAGCCATCGCTAAAGATCCGACTTCCGGATCCGACTACCGGATCCGACTAAAGATGCTTCCCCGGATTAGACTCTGGACGAAACCAGTCCTAAATGCAGGCAAAGTTACCTACGTGCTCATGCAGTAAGCAGAGTTTCAGTGTCATCTGGTTAGAAGATCGAAGTCAAACGACAGTCGGCACGCAGGGTCAACGAATATTTAGTACTAGTTGTGCCAAAGACCACTTTTTCTAAATCGAGAGTGGCCTTGAGTTTTTTCAGCGCGCCTAGAACAGAGCAAGGTATGCTGGGGAAAGCACCTATGAAGCTGACACGAATCGTTCCTTAGAGTCGAGTAATGTATTTCCGTTAACGAACACGATTAAACCGGTCCTTCCAGAAATTCGACGGCGCCTTAGAGATTTCCGATGCAACATGTTAAGTCCAGGGGAGTTTGCTCTCCAGCATTACGTTCATATACGAGTACTTTGTTCTGGTGAAGAAGCAGATTGTGGGACTTCCTACTTTTTGAGAGAAGAAAAAAATCGGTTTTGAAATGATTGACTGAACACTCATATGCAGCATATGGGATTGGCGTTTTATGAAGACAAGCGTGGATACTCCTCCTGCAACTAGTTGGTGAATTCTGGTAGTCTAGTACCACTGACTGAAAGTAGAATACCCAAGCCATGTGAGAAGTCATTAGCGAATGAAGTTGAAAGAGGAGGAGAAGAGTGTTCGCAGTAGAGCATTTCTCCTTCATGAGGACTGTGGCTGAGGAATAATTTATACGAACCAGCGGCGGCATTTACGGCTCTAGTCAGTTTGAGCTACTTGGTGCATGCATCCGTTGTGAGCTACTTCGACGTATTCGGAACTTAGGTGTAGGGAGCTCCATGATTATGACGGCACCAAAGAATTCCGAAGAATCTAACGGCGGCTCTAATCACCTCACCGAGGCTAATGCAATTAAGGAACTGGCCCTCCAAGATGAGGGTTACGCATAGAGGTACCTTCCCCACCATGGAAAAATAAAACAGTTCGCAGGAAACCGACTGTCTCGGATACAAACGTACACAAAACGCTTTAAAAACACTGAACTGCGGTTCTGTACATGGATTGTTAGGACTCTTAATATATCGTGTCCTGCTGAACAACTGCAATTCATGCAGTCCGACTCCGACATTTACAATACTACGGCAGCTCCTACAAAAGAGGAAGACCACACTAGTTTGGATGGGGATTTGCAATCTGAGGCACACTTACTCGTAGGTTAAAAGACTTAAGCTTTTCAAATGTAACAAAATACGTCATAACAATACAAATGAAGTTGAAATTCGGAAACATAAACCTAACTTGCCTTCATGTCCCTACGGAGGATAGTAGTGACAGCGTCAAAGACGAATTCTATGAGCTAATAGATCGAACATATTCTCAGTCTTCCAGCTATGACATCGTCTCTGAGCGAGCCATGGGGAAATAGCCTGTACAACACGGTATCCGAAAATGGATTCTGATTATTAGAACTTGCAACGGGGCGTAACATTTTAGTAGCCAGCACGCGGTTTTCACACCTCAACATCCATAAAGGGATTTGCCTATCCCTGACAGCAGCCAACATCGATCCAGATCATTACATTGTTCCAGGCAAGGTACGAACACTGATATCACAGGCACAACGGGGTCGAGTAAAATCACCAAGCATACTTACTTACTTACTTACTTACAGTTCAGTGTGAACGTTGGCCTCAACTAACAAGCCTATACCGTTAGTCCGGTCTTTAGTTAACTGCCTCCAGTTGAGTACACCGAGTCAGTTGAAGGTCCCTTTCTACTTGTACGCGCCATCTAAGGTGCGGTCTGCGAGACTCAGCATTGATGGCAATTCGATCTTCATGTCCTAGCCATCTCAGGCGACTGAAGCAAAGTTTTGTGACTACGTTGATGTCGCTGTAGAGCTTGTATAGTTCGTCGTTGATCCTTCTCCTCCAAAGCCCGTCAACGCAAACAGGACCGAATATTTTCCGAAAGATTTTTTTTTCAAAACGACTGAGGATATCTTCATCCGCCTTCGATATGGTCTATGTTTCTGCGCCATAAAGTAGGACTGGGACGATCAACGTCTTTATAGAGCCTCCTTAGTTTTTCGGGATAGGGTCTTACTAATCAATTGCCTTCTTAGCCCAAAGAAACAACTATTGGGAGGAGTGATTTTTCGTTCTATTTCTGCTCAGGTGTTGTTGGCAGAATTTATTTCAGAGCCAAGATCGACAAAGTCCTTTACCACTACTAGACTGTGAGGTCGACTGTGACATTCTGGACAATTCGTCGTTGTTGTGTGCCCCTTCTTGTTCAAAGCGTTTACTTGGTTTTGCCCTCATTTCCAGCTAAACCCATTTTGACAGCGTCCGTTTCAATACTATCGAACTTATCGGTGACAGCTCGCTGTGTTCTCCCAATCATGTCGATATCATCAGCGTACGCTAGTAGTTCCACAGAACTTTTGAAAGATTGTGCCTCCACTTTTCGCTTGTGAGCTCCGCACAACTTTTTCGAGTAAGATGATAAAGAAGTCACATAATAGCGCGTTAACTTTTCTAAAAGCTTTTTTTAACATCAACGGTCTAGGTTAAGTCGTTACCGATCTTGATAGAGCAGCGAACATACTCAATCGCCATTCTGTACAGACTGAAGAGTTCGTCTCTATAAATGCTATCATATGCGGCCTTAAAATCGATGAAAAGATGGCGTCTATCGATTTGAGTTCTTTCCAGGATCCTCCGGAGTGTGAATATTTGGTTAATTGTGGACTTTCCTGGTATGAAACCGCACTGGTAGAAGCCAAAGAGGTTGTTGACGTAGGATTTCAGACGTTCATACAATATGGCAGATAAGATCTTGTATGCGATACTGACTTATATCCCTATATTTGGCACATTTGAAGGGGTCTCTCTTTTTGGATTAGGCAAACGATGCTGATATTCCATTAATCAAGCATACACTAATCTGACCAGATCATTTCCAGCAGTTTTGAATACCTCGGCCGGTAAGAAGTTTGCCCCAGTTTATTCGTTGGATTTTAGCATAGATAGTGCTATCCTTATTTCGTTCTGGTAAGGTGAACGAAAGTTCTGGCTATGTTGAATTCATCTGAGTCGAATGGTCTATTCAGCCTGATAGTGGGATGCTGGGCTTCTTCGCCGTTATCCAGTCTGCAGATAAAGTTATTCCATATTCTCGGTACCGACTGTGACTCTACTACTAGGTTTCCTCCATCATCTCTACGGCCTTCTGCCCTGGTCTTCTTGGCTTGACACTTTCTTTTTATCTCTTGGTGGAACTTCCATACGTTATTTCTAAAATACAAAGTGTCAATAACTTCGATTTCGTCCTTAGTTGCAGCGCCGCTTTGTACGGTTTCTCTTCAGCTCGTGTGCTTGCCGACATTCTTCGTTGAACCAGGGATTTCTTGGCTGTAATCGGGTAAAACCTAGCGCATCAATTGCGGCGTCTCTGATGGCACCATGGCAGCGTTCCGTAATTTATGCTTGCGACATAGGAGTTGTTGGGGGATTTTGGGATACGCGTTCAGCGGAGATTCTGGCGGTGTCTTGCGATTGCAGTTTTTCTACGTTATACATATCTTCTCACAGTAGTTTTTCTTTTTATGGTGCTGGGAAATCAGAATTTGAACTTTTGCTGCAACAAAGTGGTTATCCGAGTTAATGTTGGCTGTACGGAACATCCGGACGTCCAGAACACTGAAGACATGCCTTGCGTCTATCACAAAATGATCAATTTGATTTAGCGTTTGATGATCCGGAGACCGCTTTGTCACCATTTGCCTATTGAGATGAGCAAAATGTGTGATTGCTATTGCGATATTTCGTTACGCCGCAAAGCAATACGGCTAATTCCGTGGCCAGACGTGCTGTCGTTTAGGATATACTTACCAACTGTCCCACCAAATATATGTATATCACACTTTTTCATCCTCCTCGTGCCCGGCCCATCCCATCGCACTTCCTAGATAGCCGTGATATCTGTGATATCGTTGATAGCGATGAATGGCCCCTGCTAGTTGTTCGGCTGTACGTTGCCCTTTAAGATTCCGAACATTCCACGTGCAAATCTGAAGATTGCTGCCATTAAAACCTTTGCTGGTGTCCTCAACAGTGAGTCCATTTTATCCGAGGCCATTAGTTGGTTCGTCATATATTTTAGTCCCTTACGTATAGGGTTGTGAACCCTATGCATGCCCTTGCCATTTTACTCTGCACGAGTAAGGGCTTACTGATTTATAATTTTATAAATCAGTTAACGTTAACAGCATATACAAATTCAACATTCAAATTTTGATTTTTTTTTTTATGTTTCGAGGGACTGTTTTCAATATTTTTGGAATAACATAACGTGGTTCCGTTTCCCATACACGTTATAAGTCTACGTGTATTTTGATTGTGTCGAATTGGCTGCAAAAATCTCTGGTCATTCATAGAGTGTACAAGAAATGTCATGTGGAAAATTGCACGCACGTCTAACCCTTTGATAGATAGATTTAAAGGTCTAAGCATTTTGGGTGGACGGTGTTAAGTTTTTGCCGCCAAAATTCCATATCTAAAGCGCGACTCTGCAAAAGTCAGTAGTATACCGGCTGCACGGTCAGGTTAGAGTACTTTTTTTATGCACCATCCCAAATAGTGTACTTTTAAGTTGAAGGCGCAGGACATAGATGTGGTTTGTGGTTACTCCAAGGAAAATGCTCGTTGTAGGCTGGTTGTTGGCTGGCAGTTTGCAATGTTCGGTTTGGTGGTAGACTTTGGTTACTCAATTCCACTTCGATTGTGATTTTCGGAGCGTTTATAGTAAGTCCGTTATCACGACACGATTTGGAAACAGCATCGAATTCCATTTGTATAATTTCCTCAGCCAAGTTTAAATCCATAAGCTTTACTACGATAGCTATGTCATCCGGATATGCAAATACATTACTATTTTCAAAAACTCGTGAAAGTTCATTTGTGAACAATATAAATAGTATTGGACCCAATTTGCTGCGTTGTGGAGCGCTATACAAACTTGTTTTTTCTTGACTCATCACTGTTGATACTTTAATCCTGGTAGTCCTATCGATAAGATAACTTTTTAGCCACACCGATTCTGCTTAGAGTTTCAATAAGTTTGTCTCGATACTACTAGACTTTGCTGAAGTCAATGAAAAGTACCAGGACATGATGGTTTTTATTTAGGCTTGCATTGACTATATTTGAAAACTCTCCTAATGGTGTTTTTGTGCTTTTAATTTTTTGAAAACCACACTGCTTTGGACATAGAATGTTATTTTTGATTGTAAAGCAATTGAAACTTTTAACATTGACTTCCTCCAAACATTTTTCAACGGCCGCTAAAATTTAAATTGGCCTGCAGTTTTGAGTATTGTTTTTTACACCAGCCTTGTAGATTGGCCGAATAATCGATGCTTTCATTAATTGTGGTACATAATCTTGTCTTATACCGCGATTAGTTATTGCTCAATAGGAGCAGGCCTGTGGGGACTTAATTTCAGATCTACTGGTCTTATTTTGTTTGCCCTAGGCCACTTTTTGATATTCCATTGATACAACATTTGAAACTTGCGTCTTCCGGTGACGATGGTCAAATCAGGTAGCACGAACCGTCTAAGGAAACTTTTGGTTTTAGGTAGCCTTAAAATGTTCGCAGACAGCGCAGGCTAAGAAAAATCAGGGAGGATGGAAAGAAAGGTACCGGTGAACGTTGATTTTAAATGTTTGAAAGCTTTAATGACTAGGAAATAAAGAGCTAGGCAGGGCATTCCATAAGCGAATTTTACCGCTTAGGAATGAATCACTCTATTTTAGAGTACATCCGAAAGTGGGCTTGAGGGTATACTGATGAGCATTCATAGCAAGACGGGTGTTACAGTTAAAAGTTTGAAGGGCGGAATGCTGCTGGCGATTTCTATAGAGCACTGGTGACGGAAATAGCAGGAAAACAGAGTGAGACACGAGACATTACGTCGGTGTTTGAGAGTGTAGGTTGCTTGAGTGATATTAGTATCACCTATGAGTTTTATCGCACGGTTTTGGATCCTATCTAGCAAGTGCAGAGATGATTTGGGCGCACCCGACCAGATATGGGCACTGTACTCCAATTTCAGCCAGATCAGAGGCGGTAAAGTATTTCTTTCATCGCTTGAGGATACCCAGACATTTCGTAGCATTTTTGACGACACCGAATATGTGGTCATTCCAATGTAAGTTGTCAATGACACACATACCGAGAATGGAAAGTTTATCGGTTTCGACGATGCAAGTGTCATTAATGGATAACGCTGGATGTTTAAATTTCGCTTTAACGACAGCAGGCAGCATTGCGTTTTGCAAGGATTAAATTCTACTCGGTTTGTGGTTCCCCAATTGATTATGCTGTTAATATCAGAATTTAATGAGCTTAACATACGCTGACGTTCATGTTCTACAGTCGAAAAGCGGGGACGTGAGTCCGAGAACGATTATGGAAAGCAGAGGATATTGTCGTCAGCAAAGGAATATATTGGATTAGAAGTAGCAGACAAGAGATCATTAACGAAAATTAAAAAGAGTGCCGGAGACAGAACGGAGTCTTGGGGCACACCAACATTTATTTTGTGAATGTCAGACTTGAAACCATTCAAGACAACTTGAATTGAACGTTCCGAAAGGTAATTTCTAATCCATTGAAGAACAGAATCGTCGATCCCAAAAGCACGCATTTTCGACAAAAAAGCCTGATGCCAAACTCTGTCAAATGCCTTAGAAATGTCAAGTGCAACTATCTTGCCTTCGCCAGGTTGATGTGCGCTTTGGTTCCACTTTTCGGTGAGACATGTCATCAGATCACCAGTGGACCTATTACTACGAAAGCCGTACTGCGGGTCAGTAAGAAGTTTTCGTGTTTCGAGATATTTCATGAGCTGACGGTTTATCAGCGTTTCCATGACCTTGGAGAGAAGGGAAGTAAGTGCAATGGGTCTCTAGGAGAAGAGAAAGAAAGATTCGCCTATTTTAGGGACGGGCTGAACAAGTGCTGTTTTTCGTCTTCTCGGAAAGAGTCCTAAACAGCAGGATTGATGAAAACGCTTAAGTACACAGTGGTTTAGCAAGCGATGAAGAACACCTCTTCAGAAGGAGAAGAGATATACCATCTGGACCAGCGGACTTGTGAATGTCAAAATCTTTAAGAACTCTTGCTACTACACGAGTGCGAAAGTGGATTTATCCCATTGAAGATTCGACGCGCTCAAGTGTAGGCGGAGACAACGCACAATCTGGGAGTGTTGAGCTGGCCGAAAATTGTGCAGCAAGCAGATTGGCCTTGTCCTAAGAGCTGACAGCTGGAATGTCATTGTAAATAAGCGTTGGGATGGAGGATGAGGCAGAATTTCTACTTGTAGTAATTTTTGCCTCAGTTTTTGGTCATTGCAGTCATTCCTGGCTCGTTTGAACGTTTTTCGGTTTTCCTCTGTTGAGTTGGTCTTAAAGGACCGAAAAAGCACTTCTCTAACCCCGACAGCCTCTTTACAGCTCAAGTCGTGCCATGACTTTTCTTTTGGTTTGATTCTCTTCATCCGATGAGGGATAAAGCTTCTCATTCCAAAGAGAATGGTGGCTGTGATCATATCAGCAGCAGTATCCACGTCGTTATCGAGGAAACATAACGACCAGTTAAAATTCCTAAAGAAGCTCTGAAGACCGCTCCAGTTCGCTTTCTCGTATTGCGAAACAGTTCTTTTAGGAATCTTTTCTCTAACTATGTGCTGTAGGAGAAATTAGCTGATACGACACAGTGGTCCGACGAGCCTAGATGGGGGAGCACATCAAACAACGGTGTGCTAGTCTGGGTGAGAAGTTAAAAACAAGTCCAGGGTGTTGCCGGTATGACTATCAATGTCTGGTATTCGTGTAGGCTTATTTTCACACTTGGTTAAGTTATTTTCCGCAGCGAAGATCTCAACACAAAGTTCTTTAGTTGTTGTCTGTCCACAATGCCGAAACCACCTGGAGATGATCTGATTAGAAACATGCACCAGCTCATCTGAAAGTTATGGTCATGGGAAAGCATATGTAAAGTACGGAATCTCAGCATTGTTTGTCCGTTTCACACGAAAGGAAACCGTTTTTACAGCTAAGTATAGAGGAATAAGTTCTCTAAGCGTCGTTTATAAGACCTCGTCTAAGGGTATTATGTGAGCATCTCATACTATTAACGAACAATGTGGTTGATCTATATCAGTGCGGATCCAATGCATGAAAGTTCACCACCGATCAAATATTCACAAAACCGCAGACCTCGAAAAGAAATCGAGAATTTGAGATCTGCATTCAGCATCTGTACAATGTCATGTCTAGTGCTAACATCCATGCCAAAGTGGTCAGGTTGTGCAGGATAACTACGGAGAATTCTAGCTGCTCCACCAAAGTCGGTAATTGATTAACCTATACTTTCAATGTCAATAAGGGTTTTAGATAAGACGACGCTATATATAGTGCTTACTGCCCATCGAAAGACGCACGATCTTTTCTAAATCCACACAATTACTAGCGTACGCGGATGATATTAACATGATTAAACGAACACAGCGAACCGTCAGCAAAGCTATGATGAGTATTAAGGCGGAAGCGGTCAAAATGGTTATAAGGGTAAATGAGGGCAAAACAAAGTACAGGCTGCCATCAGAGCAGATACACACCACTGATGGGTTGTATTGTATGGATTGTACGATAGTTATAACTTCGAGGTAATTATGGGACTTCGCCTATTTGGCTACAGATTACAGCAGCAATACCAGCGTAGAAATCAAACGCAAAATAACTCTTATGAATCGCTCTTTGGGTTCAGGAGGCAATTGAGTAAAACAGCCCTCTCTCGTAAGACCAAATTGCCTTTATTCAAGACCCTTAGCTCTATGGTACAAAGATTTGAACCTTGTAGATGATGAAGAAGCACTGCGTGTAGTTTTCGATGCCGGTTGCCTTGACGGCGAATGGAGGAGGAGATTCAACCACGAACTGTACACCGACATCGGTCTAGTCAGGCGTCAATGGATGCAACGTTTGAGATATATAGCGAACGGACACCACAGCTCTATTTCATCTGCCTAATTCTAGCCTCTCAATGGCGCACGCAAGTTGAAACGAATATCCACCAACTTGCAGTGCGGCACTGCATGCAGCTGGAGAGAAATCCTCTTTAGTGGAGAACCTTGGTGGTTTAGGCCCAGATTCACCCCGGACTTTAGCGCCACCTATGTACTAGTAAGTAAGTACGGTAATTAATAAAGTGGCCCGAAATTGAGCGCCTTGCAGAAAGGTTCTGAAAATCGCGAATTGGTAGTTGGGTTATATTTGGTGAGTTTGAGTGAGATTTTAGCGCCAAAGACTATTGAAAATTTCTACTTGACCGAACTAGCTGATACTAATTAATCATGGCCTGGAATGTCATTAATTTTCGGCTAACTGTGCGTTTAATCTATCTTAAAAAGCTCAGTAAGACAACACCGCTGTCACTTAATTGCTCAGAGCTATCATTAGAAAATTTCAATTGTGATTTCTTCACTTTCACAAGCTTCTTCCCAGTCTCTTCGTTGATAGATGTATCAGAGAATGTGGTTTGAAACCTTATTTCGTATAGCTGATCACATACCGCTTAATCATTTCCATACAAGCACACGCACCATATTGCTGCACAACAATTATAATCGCTTTACCTAATTCGAACGTACCTTTAAGCGACATACTCAAAAATTTTAAACAAAAAATGAAATTCGATTCTAATTATAGGCTCGCTAACCTCCACTCTCAACTCGCCACTATCCACTGTCTACTGACTAAAGTCTACTGTCTACGACTACGGTACGGTGGAACGACTTGCAACTGTCTACTTGAAGTTAAATCTTGCGATTCCTCATCGCCTATGGAAGGGAACGTTCGACGTCGTCGGGGACAATGGAAGCATTAGCAATAGGGAGCACGCAGAAAAATGAAAATCATTTGTTATCGGAGGCGCGCAGCTGTAGCGGCAACTCCTCCACTGTGGACCAATTAGCCCTTGAGCATGGACTAACGCAGCAGAAGATGATGGAGGAGTCTTGTACCCACATCAAGTTCATTCGATGCCGCTGCAGTTGCCGCCAACAAGTTGGTAATACTATAAGCCGCCGCCGTTACTGCCACTACTGCCACTACTGCCACCACCGCCATAACCACGTGCCAAGGGCAACAAAGTCAATTCTAATTATTTTACATTTTAGTTTGACGATTAAAAAATGAATTCACCGCTGGTACAGTGGTACTGCGGTACAGGAGGAGACCGAAGTTCCACCCGCAGGGCAATTGAATTGAATCCCGGTATGCTGTCTGAAACTGGAAGAGATGTTGCTCTGCAACGCCCACACTGGATACTTGGAATATGAACAGAAGAACTTTTATGCGGGAGCACTGCTCTCGTATGAAGAACACCAGATATTCGTACAACCCTCCAGGGCGATTGTCTGCCAATGTGTGGGATGAAGGCTTTCGGAAATTTGAATATCAAATTCGAACTAAAGACCGGTTATCCGATTGTTTAATGGATGACTTGGATTTAATTATTGTAATTTACCAAGCAGCGCGAAACGTTTCGATAGAAATGATATTGCCAGGGATTCTGTCGATTAAATAACTGCAGGTGACTCATCATTAGGAGATGGAATTCCGTAAGGTTCTTAGGAATCAGTCGTTGCCGAACTTCATTGTTGGTTTCCTTTAAAGAGATGTTTTTTTTGCTGTTGCAATGGAGGACTAGTAATTGTATGTTCCTTTTGCTGAAATGTCTTGGTATTTGTTATCCAGGATGAGACCCAAATACTTAGATTCTTTGGAGAAACGGATTAAGCAATGATAAGTCAAACCAGCCAATTTCCTCCTTCCCGTAAAGTGAAAAATCTCAGTTTTGAACGTGTTGACGGAAAGCCCTTTCTTAGTGCACCAAGCGTCGATCACGTTAGTAGTTAGTAAGCATAATCCAGCAGACAGTACAGCTACATCATCAGCACATGACTGCGCGTAGTTGCTATAGCAGTGGGTAAAGGACGCAGCTACTATTTATTCCGGATTTTGTAACGCACTCTCCTTGGTAGTCATTCTGCACCTTGGACATAAAATGCATTCGTAGTTTTGAGTATACAAAACTCGACCATTCACTCCATAATCTTTAGCTTGAAAGAAGTCAGACTTCTTGGGGAGCGAGTAGACATCTCTTTAGATTTTCGTTATAAAAGCTACTGTTACTATTCGCGAAGGGGCTAGCTGTCTATGGCAGTGCCGGGCTAATAGCAAGGATTCTTTTGAGACTTGACACAAGATGGTCTATGCTGTTTCGTGGCATAACTGGGTATATGCGGTCGGCGAGAGGCGGCTTGAAGTCATCAAAAGTGTATTTGATGGCCGCACACGTCACGTCAGGATACTAGTTATGGCGTGTTGCATTATTCATCTTACTTGCGGCTTCTGTGATGGAAACTGGATATGAGCTTGTTTTGATCAGGTAACCTACTCCTGGGATGTGACAGAAAATACCTGCCTTCGGCAAAGTGAAGGTGCCATCCGGTTTTCATGAGTATTTCCAAACTGGGTGATTTACTCCTTTCGAGGACTTTTTCCAGCTAGTTTTTACTATACCCCATGTGCTGCTGCAATATATCGCAAATTCTAATCTGTACGAAGTAACGCGAGCAGTACTACTGCGCATCTGTTTCAGGCGGAAGAGATATTTTTATGAATTTTGTTCTTCAAGTTTAGAGATTTCCGAGTTAGATGTTCAGTCAATGAATAGACATTGCATCTGCAAAAGAGATAAACACTTCGTTTCAAAGTAATTGATGAGGGCGCCGATCAGGTTCAGAACAGCTTCCTCTACCTTTCATTTGGTTCTTAGTTTAAGCGGATCATTGATGGACTTGCTGAGTTCCATCTCAAAGCATTTCCATTTTATTTTTCCGAGATTCCACGTAACCGAATCTGAATACTATGTGACTTTGGAAGTCTCTGATAATCCTACCAGCCCGGTGATTTCCTTAGCGTAACTGTTGGAGAGCGTTAAGCAACTTTCTGTGTTAATTTTGAGACTCAACATTCTGACAATCAGTTCAGGTCAGTTTCATCTTCCTGGAATTTAGGACAATGCCTTTGGTTGTACCATGTACCGAATCGTGTAGAAAATCAACTGGCGCAATAGCGAAACTAGGAGCCTGCGTAGCGATTGATAGGGAAACTGCTGAGTGTTCTACAACCTGGATTGTACCAGCAGTGCAACAATCATGTTCGTAGGGAAGTGGTTGCCTAACCTCGCAGGGGTAGTCCACGGTAATTGCATGAGTAAACCCTTACTCATGCAGACTAAAATGGCAAGGGCATTGTGGACAGTAGCATTACACAACCTATACGGAAGAGATTAAAATATGTGACGACCAAACTAATTACCTCGGGTAGAAATGGACTTCCTGTTGACGAGCCTAGCAAACGTTTAAAGTACAACGACCTTCGGGTTTGCACGTGGAACAGTCGAACCCTTCATAGGATACCTGCAACCGAACAATTAACAGCGGCCCTTGAGCGCAGATATCACAGCGATGGGATGGACCGGAGATAGGGACGTTGGAAAACTATTATATATATGTACATACTATGGTAAATGCTACAGGAAAAGTAATAGCGCTTATACGGATGCGGATTTATCATATATGTGCTCTAGACTTAGGCAATAAATCTTGAGCTTCCGAAACGTGAGCGAACATCTTATGACAATCCGCACTAAAGCTAAATTCGCTAATAAAAGTCTAATATGCCCCCATGCCAATGCGGAAGAAAAGGACGTGGTCAACAAAGATTTGTTCTATCAGCTCCTCGACAAGACATATGAGCATTATCCGAATTATGATGTTTAAATCGTACTAAGGGATTTTGACGCCAGGGTAGAAAAAGAGGACAATTTTGGTAGGAGAGTTGATAAGCATAGCCTACACATTACTACGTCTGGCGACGGATTAGGTTTATTGACTTTGCGGCGCATCAAAATATTACTAGAGAAAGCGCACGGTTTTCTCGTCACAATATACACAAGGAGGTATGGCTGTCTCCGAACCATGAAACGTTGAATCAAGTTTGTACCCGTACATCACATTATGATCGACGTACGACATGCCTGCAGTATTCTGCGCATCGCTACCCACGTGCCACCGGAGATGCCGCAAACGATGTGCTGGGTTTCACCCGACCACCACCAAGAAACTTCTGGTTTGATGAAGAATTCCTGTACAACAAGAAGCATACAAAGCGGCGCTGAAAAGAAGGACGGGAGCTGATCGTAAGCTCTACTATCCGAAGAGGCGGGAAGAACATCGGGTTCTACAGAAGTAGAAAAAAAAGCACGAGTAACGCACGATCGAAGATATTCCGCGATTATGCTCCCGGATTAACGTACGTAAATTTTATCAACAGGTAAAATGAATTTATTAAGGCAAAAAGACCCGTAGAAATATAGAAGGAAACCTTGCAATAGAGTCTCAGTCAATGCTGAATGGAAAAAATTTTTCTGCAACCTGTATAACGACGAAGAAGCCCAACATCCCGCCATCAGGAGAACATTCATCTTAGACAATCATCGCCAAAATTTCCATCCACCTGACCAAACCGAAGTAAAAATAGCAATATCTAAGCTGAAATCTAACAAAGCAGCTGGATCTGACGGCATATCGACCGGGGTATTATAAGCCACTGGAAATAACTATGCGGAAACCATATACCATTTGGCAGACCTGGTTAGAAGAGCGCATGCCTGATAAATGGAATCTCAGCATCGTTTGCCCAACCCATAAAAAGGAGACCCCCTCAGCCGTCCCCAACTACGAGTATATAACTATAAGTCTCCTCAATATCACATACAAGAATTTATCTGCCATATTGTGTGAACGTCTGAAATCCTTCGCCAACAACCTGATTGGTGCCTGTTAGGAGGGTTTCAGACCAGGAAATTCACCAAATCTACGCGCTCCGGCAGATCCTGGAATATATGTTAAGTCCAAATCGATACCTACCATCTTTTCAACGATGTTAAACACTTATAGAGACGAGTTACGAGTATATAGAGCCATGCCTAGTTTTGGCATCCCTGCCAAGCTCATCCTGTCTGCGCAGAATGGCGATTGACTAATGAGACTCTATATAAGGGTTTGAGTCCTTCTTTATGGTGCTGAAGCACCAAATGTGGATGAAGATATCCTCAATCGTCCCGGGATAAAAATCTTTCAATTTTTGCTTTCAACGTTTCCGTTAACTGGCTTTGGAAGAGAAGATTTAACGACGCACTATACGAGCTGTATAGCGATATTGATCTAATTAGAAAACTGCAAATCAGTTGCCTGAGGTGGTGATGGTGGCGAGGTGTAGACCGAATGGACACCAATACCCGAGCCCGCAGAGTCTTCGAATCTAACCCGGAGGGACAACACAGTAGCGACAGTGGAGGAAGACCTCACCTTGCATGGTGCACAAAAATGCGCAACTGGAGGCAGCTAGCTACAGACCGAGCTAAATGGAAATGCTTGTTAGTTGAAGCGCGGGTTTACCTCGAATTATACCGCCGCCTAAGTGAGTAAGTATTTAACTTACTTGAATATCTGAATGTATTTTGGTTTGTCTTTATTTTGCTTTAAAAATCCCCTAATCTAAGCATCGGATTTATTAAATCCCCTGGTCATCCTTGTAGGTATAAATTCATGTTCCCGTTTTTCGAATTCCCTTAATTTCCTTCTGAGAAATTTGTGTCTTCTATTCTTCTATTCTGGTATTAGTGCCACAATGTTCACCCCTTAATTAAATTTGCTTCTCCCACATAAGCGCGGTGTTAATGGTTTATGCGATCGATGTGGAATGGTCCAGCACGGAGACCTACTTGTTCGACATGGACTGTTAACACCAGTTGTTGTTTTATGTGTTCCAAAATTATGACCATTATTTTAGGATACCCAGGTAAAAATCAGATGACTTCTTTTATTTCTTTGCCTCCCTTCAATGCGGTTTTGTTTTTTTACGTTTGTCCTTACATTGCATTTCCTTACGCTTTATGCGATATTAGGCCTCAAGTCCTTCCCTCTTTACAGCTCTATAGGCAGCAATTTGAACTTTTATTGCTGAACGCTTTTAGATCTACCACTAGGTATTCCCAAGTAGCCATCTTCTGCCTTATGTCGATATGAATTTATACGCTTGCTCCCACTAAGCACTGATCCTTATCACGAATCACGTTGGTGAAGCTACATCAAACTGTTGCATTACGGACGCTTGCAATCATAATGCCCCCGATAAAAAGCCGATTGATGTTTAATAAGTTAAAAAAACACGACTCCACTTTCGTATATGCCCATTACATGTTGAAGGGTGCTGTTTTCATCACCTATTTTGGCAATCTAGTCTACCATCGATTCAAAATATTTGGTGAGCCTCTTGTTAATTTCGGAATAGCTCCCATCTTATTCTGGTGCTTCGCCGAGCGTCCTTATAGTCGCGAGATGGCTTTTATGGATTCTTATTCCTCAAAAGGGTAGAGAATTCTTATTCAATTCAGAGTTTGATGAATCTATTGTCTGGAAAAAAATTTTCAAGACAACTCTCCAACCAGCAATCTTCTAAGCGAAACTGTTGAATGCGATAAAGTCGAATACTTTGGTTTTTCTTTCGTAAGAAAAGCCGACTGGAAGCCAGCAGTGTGATTGACCGAGTACGGCATGGAGACGATGATTTTAAATGCATGGGATGGTGCCCCCTAAAAATAAGCTTCGCAACATAGGGTAAACCGCCCTATTGTTGACACCCCCCCAATGATTGGCACATTGAGTTTAAATAATGCGCATGCGTCGCAGTGAATGTTAAAAAAGACATAAGAAAAGTGCTGACCTTAGAGTTTAAATAACGGTAGAGCTAAATCGATTTTGTTTTTTAAAGTGCAGTTTAAATATCAATTGATTTATTTTAATGCTTCAATAAAATTAAAATATTTATTAATGGTGTTATCTACTGGATTAGCAAACTATACTTCATCCATACTTTGGCATATGCCAATCATTGGCAAAAATGCCAATTACTGGTTTATTGGCACTATGCTAATTATTGGTAAACATGCCAATCATTGGGTAAAGTGCCAATAAATCGGTGGGTTTATTGGCACTCTGCTTATCGCGGTAAAAACAGATTTTTATAATTTTTGTAATTTTTATTGGGGTTTACACATTTTTGAATTAGCAAAATTCTAATTTCTAAGAATTTTTAACTATTAAAGTGAACTCTTTTAGATGCCAAAGCCAAAAAAATTTAGCAAATATATAAATAGTTTAACATACGATGAAAATGTCATAAACGAAGCTCTTAAAGCGGTCAAAAGCGGCTTCTGTAAAGTATAATATTCCTCGATAGACCATCCAATTCCGACTAAGCGAAAAGTTTCCAAAAATTCGACCAGGCCCTGAAACTATTTTATCATTTGTTGAGGAGGAAACTCTTGTGAAATGGATTAAAAAATGTTCAAACAAAGGATTTCCTCAGCGAAAGCTTAAACTAAAAATTAGTGTGCAGCAATTTTTAAACTAAGCTGAAAGGCCAAACCCGTTCAAAGACAATCTCCCTGGTGACAAATGGTATAATTCTTTTATTCGCAGACATCCAGAATTGGTTATGAGAACACCTAAAGCTATTACCAGCGTTAGCGCGAATATTTCTGAGCAAAATATCAAGTCGTGGTTCGAAAAAATAGAAAACTACCTAAAAGAAAACGGATTCTTTGACATTCTGCAAGATGCTAAAAAACCTACTCCCAATTGTGTCCAAGAAATGAAAGGGTTATTGCAGAAAAGGGGACCAAAAATGTATACGAAATCGACCATGCTCAAGCTAAAAGTGCTATTACAGTAATGTTTAATTTTTCTGCTGCTGGCGATGTTAGGTACTCCCCCAATGATTGTTTATCCATACAAAAAGATTCTATCAGAAATTCTATCGTCTGTGCCAAAAGATGAGGGTATTGGTCGAAGTGACGCAGGGTAGATGAAATCTGGGGTGTTCAATGAGTTCATTGAAAATGTACTGTATCCTTATTTAGTCAAAAAAGAAATTAAACTACCAGTACTTTTATTTGTCGATGGCACCAAATATCAAAAGCACAAGTGATTTTCCATCTCTTCCTAAGAAAACCCTAAAGAAGACCAACACTGTATCCGCTCCTTCTGCACACACGTCGCATCAACTCCATCAATGTCCAAAGCCACCTGCTATTCTCCATACTCCAAGTGGAAGAGCGAACAATGGGAGTGATCTCTTCACTCAAGAGGAATTATATGCTCTCACTATGGAGATGATCACTAAGTTAAGTCTGTGTAAAACTAAGTTTGAACAATATGAAGCAATTACTCAGCTTGCACTAAGATTTCTCTTTTCTAATATCAATTAATTTAATTTATCCCAATGTTATATGTTGGAATGCTAAAGGCATCAGAAACAAACGTATTGAATTTTTCAATTTTCTATGTGTTAACAATATTGACATATGTCCTGTATGTGAAACTGGTCTAAATTCTAGTATACCATTTACCCACGAAAATTACACTTGTCATTACAAAAGTACTAGCACACAAATTGCTACCTCGTGTTAATACTAGTGCTATTGAAGCAATTGGTGTAGAACTTAAGGCAGCTAATAGTTCGACAATTAAAATTTACTCTGTTTATTTTCCAGGAAAAAGAACACTAGGAAATGAAAACTTTAAAAACGATTTGAAAAAATTAATATCGATTGGGGATAAATTTGTGATTGGAGGAGATCTTAATTGCAGGCATCGTTCTTGGAGTTGTTTAAGAGCAAATAACTCTGATAGAATAGTAACTCAGCCAATAACTATTAACGCGCTTAGTTCTGATCACCTTCCAATTAGATTTCAGATCCATTTTCAGGGTGTTATTGAAAACCAATATTATTTAAATTTCAAGAATGCCAACTGGAAAAAGTTTCGGCGAAACCTCAATTCCCACCTTGAAAATATTTCTCTTTGTCTAGATGAGATAAATAACACTCAACAAATAGATAACAACATAGAAAAGCTTACACTTTCCATAATGGAAATCACAGCGGAAGCTGTACCTAAAAAAATCATACCAGTGCGAATTACCTTACTTCCACGATACATACTCAACCTAATCAAAGAAAGAAATTATTTTAGAAGGAAATGGCAGCGCTGTAGACTTGATATTTTTCGTGCACGTACGAATTTCCTGAAACACCTAATAGAAGTAGAAATAACTAAATTCAGAAATTTAGCTTGGAATGTACACTTGATAAAAACCGTCAGCCCCTTTGGAATGTAACGAAACTACGAGTATTAAAGAACAAAAATAAATTCATTCCCCATATTCAAACTCCATCATCAGTTTATGTATCTGATGAAGAAAAGTGCGAATTTTTTGCTGAAAGATTCTTAACAATCCCTTACTGTCAACCCCCAGTCGTATGGACCCTCAAGTACAAACCGCCCTACATGTAATCGAAACAAGCACAGATCGTGTACCTGTTAGATGCTTCACAAATTCCGAAGATATTCAATCTTATCTGAAGGAACTTCGAAATCGAAAGTCCCCAGGGTTGGATGGCGTCAGGAACATTGTTCTTAAGCAACTTTCGTCACTAGGTATTGATTTCCTGTGCCTCATAATCAATTCATGCTTCAAATTAAAATATTTCCAACTAAGTGAAAAATATCCAAAATTGTCCCCATCCACAAGCCTGGGAAACTCCTAAATGATGTTTATAGCTATCGCCCAATAAGTCTTTTAAGTGGCTTAAGTAAGATTTTTGAAAAAATCATTAAGGAAAAATTACTAAATTTTGCTGCAGGTGCCGATGTGTTACCCAACCAGCAATTCGGTTTTCGTCAAGGACATGATACATTGCATCAAGTACTTCGTATATGTAAACATATAAAACAAAATTTTCTCAACCAGCAATCCACAGGCCTGATCCTTCTCGACGTGGAAAAAGCAATCGACTCAATATTGCACAATGGACTTTTATATAAGCTCTTGAATTTCGGTTGTCCGATTTATCTTATTCAGTTGCTAAAAAGCTTTCTAGACAATAGAAACTTCAAAGTGTTCCTTAATAAAAGTCATTCACCAACTAAGACAATTCACTCTGGCGTTCCTCAAGAATCTGTATTGGCTCCCATTCTCTACATTTTATTTGTTGCGAACTTACCCAATATTCCTCACTGTGAAATTGCCATGTATGCGGATGATACCGCCATTTACAGCTCAAACTATCTGGGTTGTGCAATATTGAATAATCTCCAAGCTGCTCTTGACATCTCGATGGAATATTTATCTGATTGGAAGATTAATACAAATTGGAGTAAAACGCAAGCTATCTTTTTCACACGAAAAAGAAAAGCTTGTGGGTAAAAAATGGCCAGCTAAACATAAGAAATTGTGACATCCCGTGGGTTTCTTCTGTTAAGTATCTAGGTGTATACTTAGACCAGAGACTGACCTACTCGTATAGTGAACATGTCAGAAACACACTCAACAAAGTTAGTTTAGCTGTAAAAATGCTCTATCCCCTTATAAACCGCAAATCGTTATTAAGCAAAAGCAACAAAATGCTCTTATATAAGGTTATCTTCCAACCCATCATACTCTACGCATGCCCTGTATGGGGTGCTTGTGCCAAATCCCAAATAAAAAAATCCAAATCCCAAATAAAAAAACTCCAAGTTGCTCAGAATAAGGTATTGAAAATGATGCTCAACCTCCCAATGCTGTTTTCTACGATGATACTACA
Organism: Volucella zonaria; assembly: GCA_963966105.1. Classification (NCBI taxonomy): domain Eukaryota; kingdom Metazoa; phylum Arthropoda; class Insecta; order Diptera; family Syrphidae; genus Volucella; species Volucella zonaria. The sequence goes on from OZ014534.1 coordinate 30,996,953, forward strand.
TGAAAAAGCTGGAGTCTTACAAATAAAAAGGAAGGCTGAAATTAGAAATGAAAAATTCTATACAAAGTGCTATATTCAGATAGTCCCCTTATAGCAGGTCTAGTAAATAATGTTAATGTTTGATGTTGAATGAATAACTTTTTGTCGTATTGTTTATTCATTTAAATACATAAATACATATTTATTAGTCCTATTTAACCATTTATTTATAAATTTATTTGTTTATTTATTTATTTATTTATTTATTTATTTATTTGTTTATTTATTTGATTATTTAGTTGATTATGTCTTTATCTAAATGTACTCTTTAATTACATCTAATTATTTATTTATTATTACTGCCTATTTAATTGAATACCAATTTCTGGCCAATTGTTTATTTATTTATTAATTCCTTTTTACTTATTTACCATACCATACTTTCAATTTTTTTTTTTTTTTTGTAATTTAAATGAAGGTTTTTCTCATTGTTTTCCTTTGAATTTATATTTATATTTAATGCATTTCTCAGAAGTAAGATAATCTGTTATCGTATCTCTGTGTAAGCTGAGTTCCAAACGAATTATGTAAAAGAAATGTTAATCAATGAAAAAATAAATGTAATTACTATCATTTGTCGATGGCCACAAAAGTCACTTGACTTAAAATAAGCACCTTATGTAACCAATTGCAAATAATTTTAATTGCTTTATACCCCAACGCCACCAGAATTCTTCAGTCAGCTGTTGTCTCAGCAATTAAACCATTGAAAACCGAGTGGAAAAAGGCTGTTTTAAGATGGCGACAAACGATATTCTTACTAAATTAAACTTCGCCTCTGTATTAAAAACAACGGTTTCTACGTTAAGCTCAAATAGTATCTCAAGAGGTTTTTCTGCATGTGACTTATATCCATGGAATGGTGAAAAGATCGACTATTCGAAATGTTTGGGTAAGTCCATGGTAATGTGTAATGATAAAATTCAAGTTCCGACAAATAATAATATAATAAACATAGAAATTTTGGAAAACGTGTGGGGGATAGTGTTCTGGAAAAGCTTAAAAATAAAACTGCAGATTAGAGTATAGAATTAATCGGGACACCATCGCATACCATGTTGTAGATGCTTTCTTGATCCATCGAGAATAACCATCTGTTGTCTTCCCTCAATTCGATCCAAGTTTTTTCTGGTTTTGTGACCTGGCTATCGAAAATTATATCAACGAATATCCTAATGCTGAAAGTCAAATTTTAGACAAATTAGATATTGACATAATGCCTTTTATATTATCTGAAAATATGCATATCCCAGAAGATGTTAACACTTCTACTAAAAATAACCCTATATCTTAATGTTTGCTATGGCCAAAAACACCAGAGCGGAAAGGGAAGTATAATTCAAGCTTAAGCATACCATTTGTTATAACTCCAAAACACTGGCAAGACATTTTTACAAAAAAGAAAGAAGACAAGGAAAGACTACAAAAATTAAAGAATGAGATAAAGCTTAAAAGGGAAATGAACAAACACGAAAATACTAAAACGGAAAAGAATAAAAGAATTAGAAAGAATCTGAAGAAAAAGACAAAGATTGAGATAATTTCTAACGATAAGGTAGATATTTTAAATCAGTCTTAGCTTGAAGACTTAAAAAGTAACATTTCCAATTACTCTAAAACTGAACTTGTTGAAACAACTTCATTTACTATTCCTAGTACAAGTAAAGGTATTCCATCTCGAAGATTTTACAGAAACACCAGTCTGCAAACTCATTAAATATGAGTAATCGTTTGGAGAACCACTTGAAATGAATTTGAAAAAAAAATTGTTTCTTTTTTTTTTTTTAATTAACTCTCGTTTACCAATGTTCTTTAGTCTTTATATTTATTTTATTTAAAATAAAGCTTAAAAAGCAATTAATTTGTATTTTACAAACAATTAATGAAATTTAAAGACTGAAATGAAGAAAAATGAAATCTAGTTATTTATTGATATTTTGTTTACTTTATTTATTATTAATATATTCGTTTTTATTAGTTTACACAAACTGCTAATAGTTTTAAAAATACTTAAAATATTTTAAATATGTATGCCAATCATTGGAGTTACTGGTGCCAATATATGGCAAAACTATGACAATCATTGGCAAAAATGCAACTCTTAATTTTTTTCTTTGTTTATAAATTATTTAACCAATCAGTGTTAAACTTCTAAATTTCAAATGAAAAATAATATATTAAGTTATTAAAAAAACGAATATTAAAACCCGTTTTCTTTTCCCCGGATTTTCTGTAAGACTTAATCTTGGTAAGTATCCTTAAGGTGCCAATCATTGGGTAGTTTACCCTATTACGTGTCCTATCTTTTTGAAATTATATGATTCTGGCTACTGATTTTGTTTTTGGAGGTAATACCTAGTCACAAAGGAAATAGGTTGATGCAAACTAAACCCATCTTTGTTTCTCCATTTCTTGCTGCAGAAAGGTTTTTCTACTTTGTATGAAAGCCCATCAGTACATCCGCTGTATTGATGAGCTACCACGAGCCCTAGCAGATAGTGTGCATCATTTTTGTTGACCTAAAAAGTAGTGTCTGCCAGAAACGATATTTTAAGCAGAGTATTGTTTGGGCAGTTGAGGCTTTCTTCCAAGATCATCATCCTTCGCTACAATGCAAGCAAACCCTTAATCTGCTGAAAGCGCACACAGGCGCACTCTATACAAAGTTAGTTGTTATTGCTGGTCTTCCTAATTCCGCATGTCAAAAGATATTGTTCTCCTGTCTATCGTTCCGCGATTCATTTTCCTTAGAAATTAAATGTTGTTTCACCTCAGCCCATTTCGATTACAGCTTCACTGAATTTTCATGAATCGGGAAAGGCTTGTTTTCCCCATTATTTCAACCTCTTCAATCGAATTTTGTTCTCTAGAACTACCATCTTTGCTGATTACAGTTGGATATAGCATTCGTTCACCAACAGATACAGTCCTGGGCGAGACTGAAAATGGAGTAGGAAATTAGTCAGTTTCAGTTGATATGGCTTCCACTGATCTTTGCCATTGCTGGTGAGAGATTCTGGCATCCACTTCAGTGCAAGCTTCTTTTGTAGCCCATTCAATCTTTTCAGTTTTCCGAGCCATCTGATCTGACCTATTTCATTTGATAATGGTTAGTCATAACAAGCTGACCCTCACCGTCACTACATATATTTATCAATCCAGCCAAGGAGCAACCTAATCTAAGAGAATATGACGAATCCCATAGTCCTACAACACATTTCAGTATTTTCATCGAAGTATCCAGACATACCACCTTGATCAAAAAGTTCCCGCACCACACCACCGTGTGGCGCTCCCATTGTTTCGATTTGAGTTCTGTTTTCTTTGTTAAGTTGGTAAATTTGTTGTTGATATTCCTTCTAAATCTTAGCGTCATAGCTTGACATTTGCAAAAGTTTCGTAGCCAAGAGTACATCTATGTCTGCGTGTGTTGGCGATTTTTTACAATTTTAGAAATGGATTTCAATTTGCAACAACGAACTTGTATTACATTTTGCGTAAAAAACGGATTTAATGGTGCGTGAACGACCGAAAACGGTCGTTTACCAGTGACACGAGCGGTTCCAAAGTGGTCGTGAGTCAATCGAAGAAGATGAACGCAGTGGCAGACCATCGACCTCGAAAACCGACGAAAACATAGATGAAGAAGTAAGGGAAATGTTGGTCAATAACCGCAAATTAACCATCAGAAAGATAGCGGAGGACTTGAATATTGCCTATGGATCCGTCCAAGACATTTTGGTTAATGATTTGGGTTTCCGTTGTGTAGCAGCAAAGTTGGTGCCAAAAAGACCTCAATTTCATGCAAAAAAGAGACCGCGTTGACGTAGGAAAAGAGATGATTTTCGAGGGTGAATCCGATCCCACATTCATCAAAAGGATCATTACTGGGGATTTATGAGTACGACACGCAATCCAGACATCAGGCAAGTGAATGGCGTTCACTAAATGAGCCGAGACCAAAAAAACCAAGTCGTTTTCAGTCAAGAAAGAAGGCAATGCTCACGGTTTTCATGGATTACAACGGTGTAGTGCATCATGAATTTTTGCCAAAAGGCCAGACAGTAAAGAGTACGAGTATTATTTGGGCGTTATGAGACGTTTACGTGAAGCAATTCGCCGAAAGAGACCAGAATTGTGGGCACCATGATAACGCTTCTCGACCCGATACAAGAAGCAACTGCTTTCCTTACGTGAACTCAGAGAACTACTCAGCCATACTTCGAAGAAAGGCAAAAGTTCTCAAGATTTGCAGAACTTATCAGGATGACAACTAGACTACTGGATTGTTCAAAATCTTTATTTTGCCAATTGAAAGGCAATTTTGGATACTAGTGTACTGAAGAGGGGTGATTAGCTCGCTCACGACTTGACTACTTAACTAATTATGGAGATTCCACAGTGTCTCAAAGAGTCATTAGTTCTCTGTACAAGAGTAATTTCAGTCTCGCACTCCTCCTCTTACTACAACTTAACCAAGCTTTACAAAATCGTATAAAAACAAACAACCTCCGTGTCAGTTACGCGGAAAAACTGAACCAGTACATGTTTTCTAAAAAAAAAATTCGTAATTCATATGACTAAGCCCACTGTCCCTTAGATTTAATTTATGAGCTCAACACCATAAGCGGGTCCTTCTAATTGGTCTAGTCTTAATTGAATTTACCCAACTACATATTAGACTACTCAAAGAAATCGTATTAACTTCGTTTAGGCGTCCCTCAAGCCGTATCCCATTAAAATAAAATAATCACCTGCAGGCAACCCTAAAATGGAACGCAATTACATGTGTTTACATTGACAGCGATTTCCAAGTGTGGTCACCAATTTACTTGCAACAAGTAGTGTCTCCTCCAGCGCATCTCCGGAAGTTAGCTAGAGCACCATCAATCATTGAATCTAACAATCCAAATCAAGTCTTGTCTTGTACAGCTTCAGCATATTCGTATCTCGAATGCATATTCACCTCGCGCATCAAATGGAAACAATTACGTAAATGCCCTGTCCGTCTTAAGTCACCTTCTGCATTCCTTCGAGAATACTCACAAGGCTGGATGCATTTTTTCGTCCCTTCACTAAAGTCGTTTTTACTGTGATTTCCATGCAACTGTATGTGCGGCAATTTCTATAGACAATCCATCTCTGCCAATCCAGTCGATCCATCGATGGATCGATCTATCACTGATTTACACACTCTCTCACGCAGACCTAGGACTACATAACATATGTAAGTATGACTAAAGTTCTTGTATGTCATCGTCGTCGTAGTCGCTTTTATGGAGGAGTTTGCGTTCGTAATGAGGATTTAGCGAAATAATTGAAGCACCTCTAGATGCATTACCAGTGTTCCATGGATTTCTTCTTCGGTTCACTGATGGATTTTGTCATTTGGCTGCATGTAATCCGCATGTAATCGCAAAATTGGAAGCCGCTTCTCCTCGGCTCTTGTCCATGTTTGGTAAAGCTGGTATGCTCTGCGCAGACGATCATTAACATCGCAATTTTAGTTCATAGCATTTCTCACACACCACCACGATGACCATTTTAAGGCTCAAGCTAGCCGATTCGTTTGTGACCAGAGCTGGGTACAATATAAAATCGGAGCTCCGCTAGTACTTGAGAAGGTGCCTATTCCACTTTTCTTTGCGCGCTTTAACTTATAAGCAACATTATGCAGTGTTGTTGACATGTTTCTGTCGAGCAGCCAAACAACGAGTTCATGATTAGCGTGAGGGTTACCATTGATGTAATTAATAAAGTCGCCCAGATTCAAAAAAGGTTCATTTGATAAACAGGTTTAGTTCCTGCCAAGTCCTGAGCATTTTGAAACACAATGTTGTTGAATCACTGATTTGATTTCCAATTTTCACATCAACCCGTGTCCTGAAGTCGTTGCGTCAGAAAGAGTATTCACCATACTTTTAGCTCCTCGTCGAAGAGGAAGTCTGTCAAAGGATCTGAAGATATTGTCGAATAATTTGTAACATTTTCTCATGTTGGAAATTAAAGCTTCCAAAGAAGATCCCTTTCGGGATTACGTTGTCTCTTCAGGTTAGATTAGAAGACTCTGCAGGTCTCAGCATTGGTGTCCATTCCATCTACATGTCCTAGGCATCAGGCGACTGATGTGGAGTTTTCTGACTAGGGCGATATCGCTGAACAGCTTATAGTTCGTCGTTGAATTTTCGCCTCCAAACCTCGTCAACTCTGGCTGGCCGTGGCTCAAGTGGTAGTGTATTGGCTTCTAAATCGGACGGCTCAGGGTTCCAAACCAGTCGTGTCCGAAAGACTTTTTTTCAGGCAACTAAAATCTCTTGAGATGAATGGTTTTCTAAATACATCAAGTCAATTTACACTAAAAATGTAGTCTCCCCATTAAATGTTGGATGCCACCCATGGAGCGAAATAGTCAGTGAGCCCAAATATCTTTCTTTCTCCATTTTCGGGAAAACTTAACACACGCTTTGGCATCATAAGTGTAGTCATACCCACTTCAGTGTTAATTTCTTTAAAATTAATTACGGAATTACGGCCTCAGAAATCGAAGGCGTCAGACGTCTTGTCTTCAAAGTCTATGATCTCAGAACACTGGCTGATACTGGAGAGTCTAAAGGATCACCTAAATGTAGCATTTATCCAGAAGCCGCATACACACAAAACCAGATAAGGGACCTCTCAGATGGCTTACTCTACGATTCCGTAAAAAAAGGAAAACCTAGAGCTCGTATAGGGCGACCAGATAAGTACGATAGGGAAAGAAATTTAAATAAAACAATAATGGTGTGAGATATAAAATTGATTCCAGTTTTATTTTGAAGCCATTATGTATGACGGTCGGTGCAATTTCTGATGACTCGGTCCAATATGTGCGGAGTTATTCCGGAAATAGCATGTCAAATGTTGGCTTCGAGCTCGTCCAAAGTGATTGGCTTGTTAGCACAGGCTAAGGATTTGAAGTAGCCCCAGAGAAAATAACCGAGTGGTGTCAAATCTCGTGATCGCGGCGGCCAATTGATGAAAGTTCGCCGAGAGATGACACAGTCGCCAAATTTCTCCCGAACAACTTCGAGCGTTACGTCACTTGTATGGTATATAGCCCTGTCTTGTTGCAACCACAGCTCTGATATATCGATGTCGTCAAGCTCTGATCACAGAAAGTCGGTTAACATCGCTCTATACCTGAGACTATTGACTGTAACGGTGCCTCCTTCCTCATTTCGAAAGAAATAAGGTCCAGTGATGACGCCATGCCATAAACCGCACCAAACAGTCAATCTTCGTGGATACATTGATGCTTTGCCGTACACTTGTAGATTTTGCTCGATCCATTAATGGTAATTTGCCAATTATTGAACTAACGGCATTGCCCATGGTCGACCGGCTTCAATTCTCGAGTCAGAGCAATCTTATATGGATATAGGCCCAAATCCAACTGCAAAATAAGCCGGCTGATCGGCGCCCAATCGACATTTCTGGGTCTTCTTCGATATTGGCCCATACTTCGGCTATGTTTTCTTCATTTCGCACCAATCTCTGTCCAGTTGGTGGCTTAAGATCCAAAACAGTTTGGTGACGCTCAAACTTTCCCACGGCGCGACAGATTGCCTGCACACTGAAGCCATGATTATGATCGACCTTACGACAAAATTCACGTTGCTTGATGCAATGGCAAACCTCCCTGAATATTTTCACAGCTGGATGTCATTGGTAGCTTTGACAGCTGCTTAAACATAACAATTGGAAAAACTATCAACTAACCTGGCTGCGAAAGTCTGAACGCTGCAATTAAATGTGCCTATCATCGGTTTTGCCCAGAGAAAGAACAGTCAGGCAACCACTCTACTCTAAGCTTTCATGCTTCATTTGTTCTTATCGAAGCCATATAAACCCAGAACATCTTTTGGGTGATAAGTCCAATATCTTGCCAAAACTCTTTAACATCTTACACACCAGATAGCCTACAGTATCTTGAAGGATTTCGACGTGACATGTATTATACAATCCAGAGAAATTTTTTATTCATTATTAAATTCAGAGACTTAGCTTCGTTAGAGAAACATATGTGATGCCTTTTCAGGCACATTCAGATCCCGATCTCAGTTTTGAGAGGATTATCTGAAAGCCCATTTCTACTGCAACAATTGTTGATCAGGTTTAGGGTCGCCCTGTGTTTTAGAGCTGACAACTGCATCACATGCATATGCCTGAGCGTAGATTTTAGAACTATTGGAAGCCTTAAGCTGTGAGCCGACAAACATTTAACATAGCAATGGTGTCAAGACTCCGCTTTGCAGGCAGGGTTCTATTAACCAGAATTGCCCTTATCCACAAAACATTTCATCTACGCCATGTTGTCTTGTAGAGGTACATATGCCATCAAAGACAGCGTTGTCGAAAGCATCCTCAATATCGATGCCCAGCGCGTATCCCTTCTTGTTGAGTACGCCTTCAATTCTGCTTATTCGATTTTTAAGAGCACTCCCGCAGTATTTTCCGTATGGGAGTCAGGTGGAAGGTCTAAAGCTCTTAGAGGAGTGTGAAGTCATCTTTTCTAATTTTCTGTATGAAGAATGGTTTTACTGTTCATCAGGGGTCTGGTATGAATGTCACTGCCGTCCGAAGAGTGAAGATTCTCGGTAACTAGCTTATCACTTTTTGAAACATAACAGAGTCTAATGAAATCGGCACCAGGCGACGAAATTAAGCACCAGCATATTTGATACACTTATCCGTCACAACGGCGTGTAGTGTTACTCAGTTTACTTGCAGCTTCGTTAACACGAGATGGATGTTAGCTAGTTCTAATCAGGTTACCACGGATGTGAGTCTCACGCATAAGACAGAAAGTTTAGGTGCCATCGGATCTGCTCAGTCCTTCGCAACAAGCTGATTTGCGCCTTTCGAGGATTTTAACCAGTTGGCTGGATTCACAATGCGTTTCAGTCTTTTAGCACAAGACTTTTCGAGAAACACACGTCGAAATCCAAGTTAGCTTCTTTTTCCAGCCCTCCTCTAAATCAGTATAAAGTGACTTGTTTAGAAGTTTTCAGGTATTCTCACGTAGTCGCTGCAAATCTGCGAGAAGACGGGCGATTTGTAGCAATTTTTCGTGGCTGAACACATCAACGAAACATATTTGATGAGGGAACCGTTCAGTTTCCTCTGCCTTTTATTTTGTTCTGAGTTTAAGCAAAGTTCCTCCTTAAAGCGCGTCCAGTTAGTTGTACGGGGATTGCTTCTCTTCAACAAATTCTGAATTCAACGTAACTTTGGTCTGACATACATAGAAGCCACCTATAGTGCTTTCAAGTCGGTAATCTCATTAACTTGTTGGGCAACGTGAAGTCGATTACTTCATGTTGACTGAGCGCGAGCATTGTTAACAACTGCATAGACCAAATGATAAAATGAAGTACAATAGGTGCTTGCGTTCTCACGATGTATTTGCTACTGCACTGCAGCATATGTATGATAAATCCCAGCTTCCTAGAATTACGGTATTGAATAAGTTCAGTTTTCGTGATGACTGTAGTGCGGAAGAACAGGATAATAAACTGATACAATGACGAATTTACGCCATTCTTCGTTGGTTTTGTAGCTGCAGCAACTTGATCTTAGTTGAAAAATTGCCTGAGTTTGGATGCTAAGGCGCCGATAATAAAAAAATGAATAGGATTTCCAAACATTGGGCTCAAGAACTCGTTAAAGTTGGCCTGAGGTATGGTTGGACTAATGTCAGTATTGACGACGGGCCTTCCTTCTTCTCTGATAGCTTCCTGAACTCCGCAGCATTGTAAGAGTATGCGAGTATCCCGACCTCTACATCGAGAAAACCTCTTTCTTTCTTTACACGTCACATTTCCCGTGCCGTCGTATATTTTAAGCTCTTATTCTATCCGAGGACCCTTCATATATCCGCCGTAACTCCAGCTAGAGTCTCATATTTGAACTACCGCACTATGCCTATTTCTGCAGTATTTTACCCAGTAAATTGTAAGGTCCAACGATACTCGTATATTCCTGAGAAACCAAGAGAACATCTGCTAATTGAATTAGATACCAAGCTTCTATGCCAGCGAATGTTAGCGAACCATCATAAATATTACCCCCTCCCAATAGAACAAGTATTGCACCAAAAAGTCGCCGAACAATGCAAATGTTTTCAATCGGCAACTCTGCTGCTGTGGTGCTAATTAAGCGATTGCGTTTGACTTTTATTAGCGACTGCATTGTGGCAAAAGGCTACGCGTCAAAGGATGATGATGTCGTGCGGAGGGCTTTTGTTGGCCGCTAGTTTTTTGTATGCCTTAAGGTGTCATGACAATCGTTGTCCGGTTAGTGTGAGTTTAAAAAAAAAAAAAGACCGATAACAACGATAAACAAGTGACACAATGTGTTCAAATTGTGCCCATATAGAGCAGACGTGCGCAGCAATAGTGTGCAACGTGCTGGAAGAACGCACGGCAATTCTAAACGGTTGGCTTGGTAATTATCAATTAACAGAACCGATGAAAGCACACGGTTGAGATGGCATTGACAATGTTCGAGGTGACATTATTCGGTGAATTTACAGTTTTTTTTTTTTACAAGATTGTCTTGGCATTGAAGTGGCAACTATTTCTTGTGCCTTCTCTAGTGAAGCGCAGCGCAATTTTGCTCTGCGGAAGTACGACTTAGCCAAAACAAGATCCAAATGCTTGAACAGAAATGTGCTTAAAAAACAAAACAAGGCAATTTCTCAGGACATAGAACGTTTTATGTTGTACATTGAGGTGTCTTAAATGTGAAAATCGTCAAAGAAATCAGCAATTATATTGCTCGCGCCGAAAGTATTCGGTGAAGACATTTGAGATAAACAAAATACTCGCACTTGAACTTCACACAGCCATGTGACCCACTTCTTCAACTCGTGTGAAACAAAAACAGAAAGCCAAACTAGCATAAAAGGCTATAAGGCAGCGATTGTCTGGATAATAGCAAATCCAGTTTTGGACTTTCGAGCAACAACTTCTATGTAATTTTTTTGCAAATGTGCCCATATCATGTATCTGCTTATCCTTGATATGGCAGATATGGTTTTTGTGTGTCTATGGTAAATTGATAATGGCGCCAAACTTAATACGATATTTGTTGAATTCTTTCAATTCTGAAGGGAAAGTAAGAAAGAGGCTAAGTGGGCAAAAGTCAAGACTAGAGGCATTCATAGCTTATAACACTATAGTATATGATAACAGCATAAGGCCACATAAAAGAGTTTGTTTAAATCATTTATAATCGATTTTTCAAGACATCACTATCTGTATTTGAACCTATACACTTTGTCTCATATCTACGCAATTAAAGTGACAGTGGTAGAAGCAAGGATTAGAACTGCTGATGTCAATCGTGGCTTTGAAGTATGCTTCGTCTCACGGAGTGAATGTATCTGAAACTGCCCAATCATAGATTGGTGAACTTTAGTGCATAAGCACAATACGGGCTTTTCGGCAAAACATTTTCTAAGCTTGAGTCAATGTCAGATTCTGCGGCAAACACATATGACTTTCCTCGAAATATCTGAAGCTCCGAGTTGTGCCATCGGGTTAACTGCTCGACCACGTAAAATGTTCTGAAACCACAAACGGTTTTGGATTGGATGATCTATAAGTGCATGGTCATCAGCAAATGAAGAACTTAAATCGATCTTGGACAAATAGTTTGTGGAATATTCGAAACCTAAGTAGGCTATATCCGGCCGAAGAAGACAACAATTAGCGGACGCCCTACACTGCTAAAAAGTGAATGGCATTGCCATCTATGAAACGATAATGATAAAAATTGTCATTTCTGCCATGGTGATCCTGTAGATAGACAAAACCAAATTGGCCTATCCCAACCAACCATATTTGATTCCAAATTTGTAATTTCAAGAAGACTTCGACTCGCCAAAGCCATCAAAGTAAAGTCCGCCAACACATTCCCTCAGAAGAGAAATATGAACCTGCCAAGGATAATTTTCATGAACTCATTGACCAGAAATACAAGCATTATCTAAAACACTGCGGTGAGAACGGTGAGCATCTATAGCGGCACACTGGAAGACATAACTCACACGATATCGTGTTCAGAAAGAAACTCAGACTAAGCAACTTTTCGGCAAGTCAAGATGTCATCACAGCAAACATTTACCAAAAGAATCTGAGACTTTTCTTATCAAAAATGTTGCAAACCATCGTAGAAGTGCCTCTTCAGAAATGATGCCCACAAATTTTATCTAACTTATTTTGCTATGTTACATACCGGGATTGACCTTGGTTCTCTTCTATTCCGCCGTTCCTTCCCATGGGATTCGAAAATTCTTAAAGCTACAACAATGATGTTTATCCGTACATGCTCTAGCTATGATTGGCTAGTCCTCTGACTAAGTCGATGTCGCTGTACACCTGGGACAGGAGATCACCCGGAGCAAAATTTTCTCAAATTAGCCTAGACCTGCTTCACTCATATTCAACAAAGTGCAATTTTCTGCGCTATAAAGTCACTTAAGTTCTTCGAGGGAGGGCTCTGTTACGCAGTTACATTCATTGCCCAGAGAAATAGCTGATTGACAATGTTATGTTTCATTTGATCTCAAAGCTGATATCGTTACCAGAATTATTAGGAGAGTCTACCTATACAGTTTCTAACTATCTACATCGAAGTCAATCTCACTAAAGCCCTTCTCGAGTTTCCGGGGGGCAGCGGACGAATTCTGAGGATGGAATCAACGGTGACGTCCACAGTCCCAGTTATGTCGAACTAGTGCTATCTCTATATGGCCTATTTCAACGTTCTTGAATACCAGGTCTATAGGCATCTCGAACACTAAGTCAGGATGTTGAAAAAGTGTTGATGGCGGATGTGCCCTTAATAAGGGCCAACGACAGCAATTATATTCCCGAAGAGGGTTACTGACTTCGAAATTGGGTAGGCCCTTTCGTCCTAGGGATCCCGAAAAGGGCCTGACAGTGCAGGTTGGGTGTTATGCGTGGGGTTAACTCCCCAACCACGTAAAAAAGTATTGCCTCAGACAAGGACGAATTCACAGCTGACAACCCTGCAAAACGAACAAAGGACAACGACTTTCGGATCTGGAATATTCGGAGCTTACACATGCCGCGTATAGCCGAACAATTAGTAGAGGCCCTAGACTGCTATAAAGCAGATATCACCACCATCTTGGAAGTGCGGTGGGATAGGCCGGGCAAAAGAAAGATGCAAATAGGGAACTGAAGCAGCGTCTATTTGTATGCGGATTTGTTTTAATCGACAGATTTAGGCAAGAAGTCGTGAGCTTTCGACACGTGAGTGAACGCCTTATAATAATCCGTATCAATGGTAAATTCGCTAACATCAGCCTTATATGCGCTCACGCCCTAACATAGGAAAAGGACGTTGCTGCCAAAGAAAGTTCCTACGAGCTCTTTGACAAAACCTACGAGCAAAGTCCGATGTATGACGTTAAAATCGGCCTAGATGACTTTAACGGACTTATTCTAACCGATTTCGCTGCGAGACGTAACGTTACTATAGCAAGCACACAGTTTCCTCACCCCGATATTCACAAGGGAACATGGTAGGCACCAGATCAGCAAACTGTGAACCAGATTGATAGTCTTGCGATCAAGTATTTTAGATGTCCTCCTCCTCAAGTATTTTAGATGTCCAAACATTCCGAATAGCCAACATAGATTCAGACCACTACCTAGTTGCAGGCCGAGGTACATCTACGGATATCTCAGACGCCGCAACAATGGGGAAATACTATGAGGACATTTAACGTTGAACGGTTGCAATCGCAACAAGCCGCTAGAACCTTTCCCGATCGCGTATCCCTCAACCCCTCGAGAAATTCTTGGCTGCCAGCATCAAGTACTGAAGACCAGTGACTTAGATGCCGAGAAGCCATTAGAAATGCTGCAAATGACGTGCTAGGTTTCAGTCGCTCACCACCACGAAACCCCTGGTTTGATGAAGAGTTCCGGCAAGCACATGCAGTAAGACAAGATGCCTATAAAGCGGCGCCATTAAAAAAAAAAACACCGAGAGCGGCTCGTGAGCTCTACGAGCAAAAGAGGCGGGAAGGACATCGGCTTCTTCGGAGAAAAAAGAAAGAGCATGAGAAGCGCGCAATCAAGGAAATAGTGAAGTGCTACTCCAGGAATAATGTTCCTAAGTTTTTCCAATAGGTAAAAAGAACGTGTCAGGGTAATAAGACCCGAACCGAAACCTATAGAGATGAACAAGGAAATCTTGTAGTAGAGTAACAGTTGGTGCTGAGGATATGAAAAAACCATTTCTGCGGACTGCTAAACGGTGCGGACGGCACCAATTCCCCTATCAGGCAGAGCGAACCATTCAATATTGACGATGCAAGTCAGGGATTCCGTCCGCCCGACCAAAATGAAGTGATGATGGCAATATCTAAACTGAAGTCGAACAAGGCTCCCGGGCCGGACGGCCTACCCTTCGAACTATTTAGGGCAGTAGGAGATAACTTGGTAGAGAACATACACCAATATATATCCAAGATTTGGTCGGATGAATGTATGCCTGATGAATGAAACTTGAGTATCGTTTGTCCGGTTCATAAGAAAGGAGACCCTCTCAACTGCGCTAACTCTAAGTATCAGTCTCCTAAACATCGCATATAAGATCTTGTCTGCCGTGCTGTATTGTGCGACCGCCTGAAACCATTTGTCAATGATCTGATTGGACCCTATCAGTGCGATTTTAGGCCCGGTAAATTAACAATTGACCAAATATTCATACTACGGCAGATCCTGGAGAAAACCCGCGAAGTTCAGATCGATACTCATCACCTTTTTATCGATTTTAAAGCAGCATCTACGGAGACGAGCTATACAGGGCCATGTCTAGTTTTGACATCCCTGCCAAACCCGCCCGCTTGTACAGAATGACGACGAAGAAAACTCGCTGGTGGCATCAAGGTTGGTAACGACCTAACCGAGACATTTGATGTCATAAGACTTCTTTAACATCATACTTAAAGTAATTGTGCCAAACTCACATCGATCTTTCAAAAGTCTGGTCAATTGCTTGCATACGCTATTATTGGTAGAACACAACGTGCTGTCTCTGGTGCGTTTGCTAGTATAAGAGCAGAAGCGGCAAAAATGGGTATAACGGTAAACAAGGGCAAAACAAAGTATATGCTAACAACTACAATAGAAGGGTCACCCAGTGTCGACTCATCGGCCAGAATCTCACAATCGATAGCTATAACTATGAGGTTGTAAGGGACTTTGTCTACCTCGGCTCTGCTATCAAATCTGAAAACGACATCTCTTCAAAAATCAAACGAAGAGTAGCGCTTGCAAGTGGCCGTGTCTTTGGACTGAGAAGTCAACTGTGGAGTAAGGCCCTCTCCCGAGCAACCAAGGAAACTCTATATAAGACCCTTGTAATCCCATTCCTGCTCTATGATTCCCTTGATAAAGCGGATGAAGATATTATTGGTCGTTTTGAGAGAAAAATTCTTCGTAAGATATAATAAGATAGTAATTCAACGATGAACACTACGAGCTGTACAGCGACATCGACCTGGTCAAGAAACTGCGAATTAGGCGCTTGAGATGGCTGAGACATGTAGAGCGAATGAACACCAACGCTCCAGCCCGCAGAATCTTCGACTCTAATCCGGAGGGACAAAGCAGTACAGGAAGGCCTCAACCTCAACCAATTTGGAGTGCGCAACTGAATGTAGCTAGCGCTAATTGGAGAGGCTTATTGGTTGAGACCAAGGTTCACCGTGGACTGTAGCACCACCTAAGTAAGTAAGTATGTATGGATATGGCTATTGGCTATCATTAATCGGTCGGTGGAAGAGCTCATTACCTACCACCGGCTATTGGAATTCTGATCATGGTTACCACTTTACGGTTTGCAGAAGTTGACCTTACATATCCTACCACTGACTGTTCATTGTTAATATTGCGCATGCAGTGGTCGCATGTAACTTACAACCCTGGAGCAAAAGGAATATGATATGTATGAGTATGCCGTTGTACTACTGAAGGTTCGTTTACACCCACCTCTTTCTCAGTACCCTAACCAGTCCTGAAAAATTCTTGTCTCATTTCCCAACAGCGTTGTTAGAGTTAAGTCCAGCTGGATCATGGAGATAACGTAGACAGTAGTCTGACGTCAACCACCTCATAAATTTAGCTGAAGGTAAAATAGAACATGCTTGGGAAATAAATCAGGATCAGATTTATGTAGAGTTACAGTCCGTACTAAAAATGTGGATGGGCTACTTCTGCAGACTGATTAACGAGCATTCTTATGAATTTTGTCGATGAGGACTCTTAACCGTATCGAGATTTCCCATGAGTATTCGTGCAAACCCGGGCTAGGACACACATGTTTGGCATGGTTTTGAATTGAACATTGAAGGGAGGCCAGCCTATTCTCTTACCAGGTTATTTCCCGCAGCATTCTAAGGGTTTCTTTAATTCAACTTATACTCTAGATAAGGGTGGTCTTCCTTACCATGCAAAAAAAAATCTTTATGAAAAAGACACAAGCCTCGGATAACAATAGGCTCATACTGATTTAAGATCGCCATCCGAAACGTCCACGGGCTGTGAATTAAGAGCATACGCCTGGTGCTGCTCAAAAACTTGGATATGTTCTTACGCTGTCAAAGGCAGATATTATCGCCATCCAAGAAATACGATGGATAGATATGCAGAAACTTCGTGAGAAATCGGCTATGCTACCATTGAGTGAACTGACTTCAAACCGATAAGCGATCATGGCTGTGATCCGTTTCAAGACAAGATTCCAAAACATCAGCATAAAATATGCTGATGGTCACATCGACGAAGCTTAAGACTCTATTAAGTAGGAATTCTATGACCTTCTAGACGGAGCCTATCCAGATTATGATGTTACAATAGTAAACGGGGACATCCATGTCAAAATCGGTAAGGAAAACTTTTTCAGCAGATTAGTCGAGAAGCGCGGACCCACGACATAACAACAAATAACGATCAGCCGCTTTTACAGCAGTTCGTAAAACTGTGATAAGCAGTAGTAGGCTTTCAAGTCTACGAACTCATACAGAACCTGTAGCTATCCAGGTGGCCGAACCGCCCCCAGAAAATGAAATTCAATTTGGAAGCCTAAATCTGTGAAACCAATACCGCGACATCATTAAAGCGGCAGCTGAGATCACCGTAGGCTGCGAGCCACCATCAAAAAAAAAACCTTGATATGATAATGAGTGGGAACGACAAAAAATATGATAGAAAATCCACAAACAAAAAGTGTCAATGCAATCTCCCGCGAAACCAACAATATCCGAATGTTTTTCAAGAAAGCTAAGCAACTGACAGCTGGCTTCAAGCCCGGAACGAAGCCCAGTCACCGAAGCGCAGCATATCTAGCAGCTACTTAAAGGGCATCAAGTTGAGAAATTGTTAAGCTAAGAGGAGAAGCCGCTTCTAATAAATGTAGAGCCATTTGTTGGGTCAGCTATCTGGAAGCACAAAGATAACAAGGCCGCCACCATCGATCGTCTACCAAGGCCAAATCATCAACGAGGTACGGTAGTTCTATATGCACCATCTGCAAGAAATGTGATCTGTCTTATAAGAACTATCGAGGCATATCCTTGCTTAATGCCGTATAGAAGATCCTATCCAACATATTCAGTGGACGTCTGGACTATGGCAAATCTTGGAAAAGACAAATGAACTTCACATCGAGAATTGCCATCTCTTCAAAGCCGAATAGGAAACATTCATCGTCTTGAGTTCTACAAGGTGATTGGCAAATTGAAGATCGGTTAAGATTGAGCCAAGTGTTCCGCGTAGCGCTGGAGAACACTGGGTGCAATTAAAAACAATTTTTCCGAACTGCGTGTACCGGATTTCGGCAAATACATACATACATATGTGGACCGTCAACTGATTTCTTCAATCAAGGGTTGGAACAGAGAGTGCGCAGGGCACGTATTAATAGGATGGCACTATCTTCAACAAGTCTGTGCATCTGCTGGGATACGCAGAAGACATCTACATCATCGGTCGATCCCAGCGCGCAGTCATAGAGGCTCTTAAAGTATTGTAAATGAGGACAAAACCAACCAAATGTTGTCGACAAACAAGGAAGGAAGCACCGTAGCAACCTTGATTTGGTTAAGAAGTTTACCTTCCTTGGAGTAAACATTAACTCCACAAATAACACCCTGGAAGAGATTCGACGAAGACCTACCTAGGAAACCGCTGCTACTTCGCTTGCAGTCTGTAGGGTTTATTATCCGACTTTGGAATTTAAGTAGTCAAGGCTTTTGGCTTGCCGCTGATTCTGTTTAATAGAATTTTATTCCACGGGTATAAAGTCTTTAAAGCTTTTGTTGGAGTTTTAACTCGTAAAATTAGCAAACAAAGGTACTGGTATCATAAAGAGTTGTACGTGAACATATGCTTTACAACGTTTTACGTATGCATGTTAATTTTCTGTTTAAAATTTAATTTTCTACACGAACCAGGAAAAGTTATTTTACAAATAATCATTACGTTCAATGTTCAATCACTCTCAATTCGAATTTGGAAACTTTCAATCAGGATTGCAAAATTTGTTCGTGTTGCACAATGCATATTCTCACCTAAAAGTTAACATCAGCACTCCAATTCGATTGGTTTCGCCCTCAGATTAGAAGGAAATTCAATCCAACTAGACCGCACCCAATGATCGACATTTGAATGGAAATTCGAAGCGCGCTAAAGTTACAGCTTCATGCCAACTGGCATCAGCAACAATTTCAAGTGTCCGCTTTCTAATGTGGCGCTCTTTGATGGGCTAAATCCGCTCCTGAGTTATTGCATCGTGAATTTGCTTTATTGAACGCAGCTACCGGGCTATGTATGGCACCAGACTTATGCGCACACCAGGCCAGAGGCATAGAACGCGCGCGTCGATTATGCTGTCAAATAGTATAGGAGACACGCCAGAGTAATAGGTGAATGTTCATTGCCAGGCGCAAACACTTGTAATTCGTGACATTTGCGTCGTCCTCTGTCTAGAGGTTTCGAATAAAACATCGCAGCAAACAAATAAATTTCACTTCACGCCATTATCGTCACCTCTACGAGTAAGTGAGCAGTTTAATGTTGGACATGTATTTTCCTACGCGGATATGTCAAGTTGTTAGATGGACCATTAAGGGGGATTCTGTAAAGTCCAATTGGAATGTGAGGTAATTTAACGTGGATTGATACAAGTAAAGGATTCCATTTTTGTGGAATTCGACTCTGTGGAATCCTTTACCACCGAATATCTGGAGTTATGACGAGTCAAGTTGAGACATTGTTAGTTTAGAAAATGTACACCCGAATTCAAACAGAACAAAAGAGCCGATCTTTTTTTAACAAAATACTTAATTCATTTTAATTCTTTAAAATATTGATTACTATCGAATCCTGCGAATACTAATGAAAGACTGACTAAATTTTGATTTAAGGAAAGAGAATAGGTTGTTCAATAAGTTCTGCGGTTTTTTTCTGGGAAGTATCTAGTGTTCGTAGTTTCAAAAAATCTCTGTGTATACCATTATGAAATTTTTGTTGTTTATTCCAGTAGAGGGGGATATTCTTAATATTGTTACGAAAATCTGTTTTGAATAGACGTGTTTTAAGCCCTCAATATCTTTTTTTAAAATGGAGGACAAGAAAGTGCATTTCCGGCATATTTTGCTTTTTTCCTTTAAAAAAGTTGTCAAAGCGACAGAGGGAGATTTGGAGCGTATGTGGAGATTCGGCTATAAGCGCTGACACTTACCAGCGTTGGTTTACACGCTTTCGTTCAGGAAATACAGACCTTGCTAATGCTGTTCGCTCTGGACCTCCATTCACCATAGACCACGATCAAATCTTGGCTGCAGTTAGCATTGACAGGCATTTGAAGACACGGGAGATCGCTCAGCAATTTAATGTCGCACATACCACCGTTTCGCAGAGACTAAAGAGACTTGGAATATCGATGTTGTCGTTTCTCACGAATTCAGTGAAAGAAGCATTATGGATCGTATAAGGGTCTGTGAGTCTTTGTTGAGATGGAGTGGTTACGGGAGAAGAAAAATGGATGGTTTACAATAACATTCGGCGTAAGAGGTCATGGTGCTCTCCTGGTGAAACACCGCAATCGATCGGTAAATAAGATTTGCATCCCAAAAAGGTCATATTGAGTATTTGGAAGGACTGGGGAAGTGTCCGTTACTTCGAGTTGCTTCAACGAAATCAGACAATAAATGCCATTAAATATTGCTCCCAGCTCTATACCTTGAAGCAGGCAGCACGCAATTTCACGATCTACTGTGAAACTGAAGAAAGAAAACAAAATATTCGCAGCCTATACCAAGTTGGGTCTAGTTTTAAAATAAAAAAGGATGGAAGAAGCTTTGTCATTCAAACTCACCAAACATTAGCAGCTATCACCCAACAAAAAGAAAACGAAAGAACCACCGAGAATTCAGAGTTGCCGTTGTAGTTTTTCGCCGCAGTACTTTTCTTTTTTTCTTTTTACCGAGTTTTATTTAATTCTTTATCATTCTTTATCATTCCTTATCATTTTATTCATTTACTAGTACAAACATAATTATTAGCTTTCAAAATAATTTAACAGCTTCAATGGTCACGGTAAGATTTTCACTCTACTTTAACTCAATTTAAACAGAGCTTTTGATTTTCCTACAAAAAATATTTTCACAGCTGCCCATCAGTATCAGGTACTGAGGAAAACGCATACTGAGGAAAACGCAGTCGTTGGAGATAACGGATATCGTGTTGGCATGATTCGAGTTCTCGAGGCACAACACAAGGTCCTTCATATCTGCCATTTTAATGGCCAATAAAAACGACCAAATAGACGGATTTAGACATATTTTCGTAGACCCTAAAATTGATGTCATATGTGTTTCTCAAACATGGTTTCACGCAGATGTATCTGATGAAATTTATAAAGTTGAAGGTTTTGAGCTTTTTCGATAGAATAGAGTTGGTCGCGTCGGAGGTGGGGCTGCGTTGTATGTACAGAACACACTTGATTTTAACTTTGTATCCAAATCAAAAAAGGACTGCCCTCTCGAATACCATTTCCTAAGCATCAAATGTAGTCATGAGAAAATATTGATCGGCGTAGTCTACAGACCATATAACTTCATCTCTTTTACTCCACTCTCTGCCATCCGCGAGCAGAAAGGCTATACCGACTAACATAGTTATATGTGGCAATTTTAATTTTAACCTGCTAGATATATCCGACTCCATAGGATTTTCGGTCAACACGTCTACCCCTACCCCCTTTATGACCTTTGCTTCGACTCTTATCGATTCAAGTTTTGTATCCGATAACGGGAAAGTCCTGCTGTATAACCAACTCTCAGCACCTGCATTCTCAAAGCATGGCTTGATGTATCTAACTTACCACGCTAAAAACGAATTTGCTGAGTCTAAAGTCATATTTATAGACTTTCATAACCTATATTATGCTCAATTGCAAGCAGATACTATAGACACATGCTGGGAGTGTATACAGGGTGAATGACTCGAACTCCAACTTTTTAAAATGCTATAATTTTTTTATTTTTTGATAAATTTTATTGTGCCAAAGCATAAATGTTGCAAAATACATCAATTTTCAAATTGTATCAGTAGTTTTCAATATGTCCACCTTTGGCGCGGATAACTGCCTTGAGACGGCCGAAGAAAGCATCGCACGCTGCACGCAATTGGCTCTGCGGTATTTTGGCCCCTTCCCGGCGAAGTGCTTGTTTGAGGTGATCCAAGCTTTGGTATTTTTTAGTGCCAACCTTCGCCTTCATAATACCCCAGACAAAGAAATCCAACGGATTTGCATCCGGAGAATTTTCCATCCATTGTGTCGAAAAAATTAAGTGTGGAACATTGTTTTTTAATCAATCATGGTTGACGCGCGCTTTGCGAGACGGTGCCAAGTCTTGTTGAAATGTCCACGGTCTCCGACAGAAATGCTTCAATACTGCCTCTAAGACAGTTTCACGGTATACGATCGTATTAATTTTGACGCCACGGTCCAAAAATACGAGCGGAGAGCGACCATTGGCGGTTATGGCGGCCCAAACAATCACCATCGCTGCTGTCTGCTTTCTGCTGGCCGTCCAAAGGTGTAAATTTTCAAAGGACCTCTCTGGCAAGTAAACTCGGTCATTTTGTTTGTTGGCATATTGCTCGATAACAAATGGTGACTCATCGGAAAAAACAAATATTCGGCAACTCACCACTTTCGTGCAAGCGTAGCAACTCCTTCGCTCTTTTGACTCTAACTTTTTTCTGTTACGGTGTAAGATCGTGTGCTTTTTGAAATTTCAATGGATTGAGCCCAAGCTCATTTTTCAGTATGTGCTGCATCCCTTCCAACGATATGTTGAGCTCACGAGGAATTTTTCTTCCACTTCGACGCGAATTCCGCTCAATTCGAGCTTTCACTTTCGGAACCATTTCTGCCGATGTTGCCGCTTTTTTATGACCACCTCCATGGCGTTTTGCAACGCTGCTAGTATCACGGTAACGAGCTATGGTTGAAGTGATGGAGGGCTCTAACGATAGCTACTTGTGGTTTTCCAGCCAAATATAAAGCAATCACACTATCACGTTTGAATTCCATCGCGGATAAAAATTGTTCAACATAACTGAGACCAAATCGTTTAAAAGGCTTGTAAATAATAAAATTAGATACCCCTTATTGATGATCAAACTAACTTCCTGCAGAAAAAAATTGCTTTCCTCTTCAACAAACATGTGCAGTTAAAAGTAAAACTTGCCAAGCCCCCTTTCCTTCAATGGATTACCTCTAATATCTTGCAGCTTATGAAAAAGCATGATGATGCCTACAAACGCAATAAAACGGTTTCTAAAATAAGAAATGCCAAGCGCGTTTTCTACTATAAGAAATTTGGTAGCTGTTCCTCAGGCAGAGAGGTTTGGAAACATATCTGTGAAGTTGGCTTAGGGAAACAAAGACCTAAAACTTCTGATGATATACAATACCATAGACTACAACCAGCTTAACTCAATTTCCTTAGCGTCGAGTGATTCTTCCTAGGTAAGCCTAACCACTTCCGACTAGTCACCGGACGATTGTAGAGAATCATACTTCGATTTCTACATGCTCGGTAAGAAGCGGTACTATCGGTCAAATCAAACGCTATGGGACTCGACGAAACCCACCCAAAATTTATTAATCTTCTGCTTTCATATTTACTGCCTTTTATAACACACGTCTTCCACTCAATTTTAACGACATCAGTCTTTCCCGCTCATTGGAAAGACGCTAAATTATTCCTATTCCTAACAAATCGAATAGAAATACGATGGAATTCAGACCAATCTCAATTTTTTCATTCCTTTCAAAAGAAATGCATTCTAATTCAGATACAAAACTATCTTTTGACTAAAAAACTGCTCTGCTAGTTTCCGTGAAAAACGAAGTGGTAAGACTGCGCTATTAATGGTCATCGATGAAATTAGAAAAACTGTTGATGAAAACCACGTTACAATCCTGACGCTACTTGACTTTTCGGAAGCATTCGGCACGGTTAACCACACTATTTTTAGCTCAAAGCTTAGGGAAGAGTTCAATTTTTCATTGCCGTCCACAAAACTTAAACATTCGTATTTAGAAGGGAGACAATAACGGGTTGTAGCGGGTAACCGATGTTCATGTCCTTTGTCAGTAAAGAGGGGGTACCGCAAGGCTCTTTTCTTGGACCATTGCTTTTTTCGCTCTATGTAAATGAACTGCCCAAGATTGTTGAACATAGTGTAATCCACATGTTTGCTGATGATGCCCAGATCCACTTAAGCTTTCCAATGAATTTAATTCACGAAGCCACTGCGCAGGTAAATGAAGATCTCCAGCGTTTACTTGTTTGGTCGGCTAAGAATGAACTGCGCTTTAATGCGCAAGAGACAAAAGCACTTGTGATCCATAAAAGAACATTGCATCTTACTCACTTTCCATCAATCCAGCTACTTCAAAGTCCAATAGAGTACGCTGACTGACAAACCTTGGTCTGATATTTAACCGGACCCTTATTTGGTCTACCCACATGTACGATATTATAGGTAAGGTATACGGTAGACTACACATCGCTTTATCCCTACACGGACAAAGCTTTTGTTAGTGAAATCCCTACTAATGCCGATTCTGCTATATTGTTCTGAGATCTTTTGCTGCCCTAACTACGACTTCAGAAGAAAGCTCAATGTTGTATACCATCTTGATCAAAAAGTTCGCGGGGGACACCACCCAGTGTTCCGATTTGAGTTCTGTTTTTTCTTCTGTTAGGTTGGTAAATCTATTGTTGACATTGCCTCTAAATCTTAGCGTCATAGCTTGACAATTGCAAAACTTATGTAACCAAGAGTACACCTATCTTTTACAATTTTTTCCAATTTTAGAAATGGATTTAAATTTGCAACAACGAACTTGTACGAGTATTAAATTTTGCATACAAAACGGATTTAATGGAACGTTTTAAATGTTGGAAAAGTGTTTCGGCAACGATTCTCTAAAGAAAATGGTCGTTTATCAGTGGCACGAGCAGTTCAAAAGTGGTCGTGAGTCAATCGAACATGATGAACGCAGTGACAGACCATCGACATCGAAAACCGACGAAAACATAGATGAAGTAAAAGAAATGTTGGTCAATAACCGCAAATTAACCATCAGAGATATAGCGGAGGACTTGAATATTGCCTATGGATCCGTCCAAGACATTTTGGTTAATGATTTGGGTTTCCGTCTGGCGTCGTGTAGCAGCAAAGTTGGTGCCAAAAGGACCTCAATTCCATGCAAAAAAGAGACCGTGTTGACGTCGCAAAAGAGACAATTCCACATTCATCAAAATATCATTACAGGAGACGAGACGTGGGTTTATGAGTACGCCACGTAATCCAGACATCAGGCAAGTGAATGACGTTTACCAAGTGAGCCGAGACCAAAAAAACCACGTCGTTTTCAGTCAAAAAAGAAGGCAATGCTCACGGTTTTCACGGATTACAACGGTGTAGTGCATCATTAATTTTTGCCAGAATGCCAGACAGTAAACAAGGAGTATTGTTTGGACGTTATGAGACGTTTGTATGAAGCAATTCGCCGAAAGAGACCAGAATTGCGGGCAGAAAACTCGTGGATTTTGCACCATGATAACGCACCGTCGCACAGTGCCATCATTATTCGTAATTTTTTGACGAAAAGTGCAACAAGTACCATCCAACAGCCTCTGAATTCACCTGACTTCTTTTTGTTCAATCGATTTAAGAAACCACTACGGGGAATGCGTTTCAGCAGAAGAGAGGAAGTATTTAAAATTTTCTGAATAAATTCTGGAAACATTTTGATCAAGGTGATATAATAATATTGTCCGCTTTGTACTTAACCTAAAACGATATGCTTAAATATAGAACGCCAGGTCCCTTGCATGATATAATTCAAACTAAGCGACCGGAATACCTATTCAATAAGCTACGTTTCCTTCCGTCAGATACATCATGTATGCGATTTCAAACGAGCTAAGCCTGCTTGACTTCTGAAATCCAATTTTTTCTAAATTCTGTACGTCTGTGGAATTCCTTGCCCATAAATATTAGGAACACTAGAAGCACTAATAAATTTAAGTCATCTCTCTTAAAATATCTGGCCAATGAAACAATTAGAATTTAAAATTTTTAATTTGTTGCAATATCAACTGTCTTTTTCTGTTTTTTTTTTTATTTACAAACTGTAAACTTACTTCACTATTATTTTTATTATACATACTAATACTTGCACATATTTGTATCTAATATTAAAAAAAAATTGAGGCTTTCTTACCGTGTAAACGATTCTTGCTTAATAAATACAATTGGTCAGAGTTAGTGAACAGGAAGTGAGTTGTTTCCCATATGACAACGCCAGACCACACACAGCTTTAGTGACAAAGCAAAGGCTGATTTAATTTGGCTGGGCCGTTATGCAGCAACCACCGTACTTTCAGAACCTTGCGCCTTCTGACTACCATCTGTTCCGCTCTCTCCAAAACAATTTGGACGGAAGGCAATTCAATTCCGAAGATGAAGTCAAAACCTACCTGGAAAACTTTTTTACCCATAAGTCTGCTGACTTTTACAAGAGAGGCATTATGTCCATTCCAGAACGTTGGAAGAAAGTAATAGACAATGATGGGCAATATCTGATGGATTAAATATAAACTTTTATGCCAAAAATGAGTGTTTAACGTTATCCCTGAAAAAGCCGCAGAACTTATATATGTATGTAACAAGAGTATATATGAGTAGTATTTACGAATACAGTTTCAATATCATTTTGTTGAAAAAAATTAATTATTCAATTTAGTTTTACTTTGCATTGTAACTTAGAATGTACATAAGATTGTGTTGTGACTCACTGTACATGTATCGAATGATATGCTCGCGATATCAAATTAATTATAAATTTTGTACTGATCACTCATCTTTCATCACTCATTAGCCCACTAATGCAATCGTTACATGGCTCGCATCATAATCCCTTTTCGCTCTCTGTTAATTGAGAGCAATCTTAAAATTTCTAAATGCTTGTGAGTTGCGTGTAAGTTGATGGATGTCGCTAAGTGACACTCTCGTTCACTTGGATTTAGACCACCAAAGGGGTAACTAATAAATTGTTAATTTCATTCGTTTGCCATTCGCTCTTTATTCGCTTTTGTTTTTGGTTTCTTTTCTTAGGTTCGATATTGAATTATAAAACTTCCCCCCGCCGAAAAATTAGCAGACGAATTTGTTACCTCCAAAAGATAAAGAGGTTGTATTGCCCTTGTCAAAATGGAGCTTAATCTCACAGGCACGCAACTTATTGTCCCTCCCAGGAAAACCTTTTTAATTACCGATAAATGCCAAAGCGCTCGAGGAAGTGATGTATCTTCAACCAATATTACAATACTTCTCTAATCTTCAAGATTAATTTTTGGTGTGATGCAGTGATCGGAGCTAATACAAACACTCCTTATACCACCGTTTTTTGAATATAGCTATATACTGCAACCGTCGCTTCCATTGCTTGAGTAGGTCTTTGCCGCTTCGATTTCAGGTGTTGATTTCTCTACAATCTTCCATACTCACCGTCCACAAAATGTGCCGGAATAAGTGGTGCAATGCCTTGGGGTAATAAGTTAATGGCCTCGAGTTCAAGACACCTCCAACTTCCATTAATAACGTATGCATGTGGTCACTGTTTAATATTGAACGCAGCTTTAAGCCATAAGCGACAATTTGATCAAACCGATTAGTAGTTCCCAAAGGCATCCCACCACGGAGCACGCTCAACTATAATTGTCCATATTACCCGAATTTCAACCAAAAACCCCAAGAATCGCTCATCATTGCTAACGTTTTTGGTTTGATTTAGTAGTGTAGGGCAGGTAAAAGTAGCTGTTCGAAAGATCAACCCACTTACGCCTACTGGCCCATTGTGATGCTTCGTGGTTCTGTGATCCTCCTACTCATCGAACCAATTTGAGTTTATCATGAAGCGTAGGAGACTGTTAACGTCTACATTTTTAAACCGCTTACGTCATTTGGAAAAGAACTGGGTATGTACAAAGTAGTTGAAAGATTGTCAGCTCCCCCTCCTCGCCTATGCAGGTTCTATAGAAATAGTTTGTAAAGGCGCCAAGCCTTTTTGCACTCTTGCCTATAAGGCAGTAACCAGTAAGGACAATTATGATGGCGCTGAGATGTTTGCTATTTAGAAAGATCAGACTCTTAGGGCGATTCAGATCCAGCTTTGGCCAGATCTATTTGGTCGGTACACATGTTGGTCCAAAAGTCCACCTAAGGTCTGTTCTTTTATTGGCATCCAGCTTTAATATTAATTTGCACGTAGCGATTTGTATACCTATGCTACCCTTTTCCGGTAGGATAAGTAAAGTGGTTCCAATTTTGGCGAGTTCAGTGTTCATCGGCCCTACAGTTCCCTGGAATGCTTCTGTGGCCCGGCACCCAGCAAAGGTGAAGATCGAACTGCTCTGCAATTTCCATAAGAGATGATCGGCATTCAAGGGCGGTTTTCGAATTTAGGGAAACTGACTCCAGGAATTTGATAGCGACCTGACTATCCGAAAAGATCCGGATATCCTTTGCAGATATTATGTTTTTCTTCAGCCAGGACACAGCTTCTTTAATCGCCAAAATATCCGCCTGGAACGTACTACGGTGATTTGGAAATCGGAAGTAGAGGCTTAGATTTAGCTTTTCTGAGAAAACACCGTCACCAACCCGAATATCAGTTTTAGATCCATCTGTATAGAAATGGATTGACTTGTCCTACATAAAAGCATCTTCCTTACAAAAGGATCTAGAGGGGAAGCTTACATGGAAGTCTTTGTCAAACCAAAGTTCGGGCATTGTGTAATCGATGTTCTCTGTGAGGATTCCTATTATATTAGGAATATTAGCCTGGTCAAATAAATTACTTGTCCACTATGTAGTCGCTTTAAGGCGAATAGCTGCTAAAAACATCCAGGGGTGTCAAGTGAAACAGAATATCCAGTACCGCGGAGGGAGTAGAGCGTAGGGCTTCGTTTACGTATAGACATGCTGTTCTTTGAACTCTACTCAGTTTGCTGCAGTTGACTGCATTATCTAAGGCCGTCCACCAGACAACAACCCCGTAGGTCAGTATCGGTCTTATGACAGAAATTTATTGCCTGTGGGTTACGCGAGATTGAAGGCAATATTTGATCCCAATAGCTTTTTTGCAAGAGAATAAAACTACTGTAGCTTTATTGACTCTTTCTTGAATGTTAGGCTTCCTGTCAAAAACGTGACCCACATATTTTGCCGTATCGGAAAATACTAAACTGGTACCGTTTATTTAGGGAAGGTCTATGATTAAGATTTTATATTTCCTGGAAAAGAGGAAAGTATCAGTTTTATTGGGGTTTTTTTCCAATTCACAGCGATCCGTCCAACCGGTTAATCTGTCAAGATTTAACTGAAGGAGTACTTTTATGGTATTAATATGCTTATCTGAGACAGCTATAGCAACGTCATCCGCATTGGCAATCACGCTGCTACCACCCGATTCCAGGTACATCAGCAGTTCATTAACCACTAAGTTCTAGGGAGGAGGAGAGAGGACATCGTCTTGCGACGTACATCTGCCGACGCAACTTTTATCAGAAGACTCACCCAGTTTGGAGTTGATTATTCTGCTATTTAGCATAAGACTGATCAATTCCCCAAGTGAGTCGTCTACCTGCAGAGTTGACACTGCAATCATTATTGCGGATCTGTTGACGTTGTTAAAGGCGCACTCTATGTCCAGGAAAGCGACCATTGTGTACTCCCTTTATTGTAGGGATCGTTCGATGTGAGTAGTCAGTGAATGCAGAGCCATTTCTACTGACTTTCCTTTACACTAGACATGTTGAACCGTAGACAAAAGCCTTGGTTCAATTTTAGCTCGTATATGCATATTAATGAGTCGTTCTAAAGTTTTCAGAAGGAAGATGATAGACTTATAGGTCTTAGGTCCTTTGGGACCTTTGGGAATGAAAACTAAATTGACTTCTCTCTATGACTGTGGGAGGATCAGTTCTATACAGCTCCTCATTATATTCTCTAACGTAGGTAGGATAATATCTGAAGAACTCTGTACCTCTGCGGGTGTTATACCGTCGGGACCAGCAGACTGGTATGGTTTGAAACTATGCAGCGCCCAAAGCAGTTTATATTTTGTAATCAAACCATGAATTTTTGTCACAGTTGCAGTAGTGCTATTTGGGTTGCTACTGGCTGCGAATAGGGAGCTTACTGGAAAGTGAGTGTCCATCAGCAAGTTGAGTGATACATCACTTGAGGTTGTCCAAGAGCCATCGATTTTTTTCAAACAACTAGGCATCATAGAATTTGTAAAGAGGATTTTTCTTAGCCGCGATGCCTCAGATGTTTCTGTAATATTGTAATTGTTGCTTTGCCTTCCTCAGTTCTTTTTTATATATTGTATATTGAGGGATGCCTTACGAGTCCCATTCAATTATTTTTCTTGTGCTTTTTGCTAGGTTGAAAAGTTTTCTGCAAACCTTTCTAAGCTGTCCGAGTGCTGATGTCCACCAATGTGTTTTGTTCTATCCTCTAGGTTAAATAAGAGGGCAAAAAGCGGCCATAGCCTGATTGAGAGATCGGGTGAATTCTTTGACTTCCATGTCCAGATCGTTGGTGTCACGCCGGGGGCTTGAGAGTTCAGAGGATATTGTTTCTGACACTATTCCTCTTTAGTAGCGTTTCCTGAATGCATTATGAGAGGGACTCCTCTTCTTGGAAAAATCGTCGAGTGGCAAGAAGACAACTTTCTGTTATCGCACGAACTGCGACATACCGAAACAATGAAATATTGTATAAATCGCTTCTTTCTTTATCCATTCTTGTCTGCTATATATAGAGGTCCAGCTAAATCTACTTCCGTTACTTCAAATGATCTAGATGAAAGATTCCGATCTCTTGGAGGGGTGCAAACTTCTGTGTAGCTGCTAGTCCTCGAAGAACTTCACGCACAAAACAATATTTGTATTGTACTTTGTGCGCAAATAAGAGAGAACTGCAGATGACCTTCTATGGAATGATTTTTCATGTTCATCGCCAACTAAAAGTTTTGTTATATGGGATAACTTCGATAAAATTATAGAATGAACCATGTTCTCATTTGCCGCTACATGCTGAAGGCGACCACCTACTCGAAAGTGTTGATCGGTAGCAACTTCATTTTGAAGACCAGAAATTAAGCATTTGCACATGACTTATCTAATACGTATCGACATGTCAATATGTGAACAAGCAAAATGAGCCATTGCACCCGCTCAAAGTTACTGCATGGTGTGCTGTTTACGCTGGAGGCGACATCGGTCCTTATTTTTTCGGAAACCCCGCCAGCCAAACGACTGTAAGGACGGCGACGCTATAGACTCATGCTCAATAACTTTCTTCTTCCTCAATTGGATGAATTGGGACTGGAGTGGCTCCAACAGTATGAAACAACGACGTATACTGCACGAGCCCGCCAGCCAAACGACTACTATGGACGGCGACGCTACAGACCCATGCTCAATAACTTTCTTCTTCCTCAATTGGATGAATTGGGACTGGAGTGGCTCCAACAGTATGAAGCAGCGACGCATACTGCACGAGCCACAACCAAAATTCTGAGGGCTGCATTTTCGGGTCGCCTATTTGCGATTTGCACTGGCCGACAAGATCGCCTGATTTAACCGTTCCAGACTTCTTTTTGTGGGGTTTTTGAAGTCACGATTCTATGTCAACAAGTCTCAGACTCTTGAAGCCCTCAAAGAGAATATCCGTCAAGAATTCGAGAACTTTCTGGCGGAAGTTCTATCAAGAGTGTTGGAACATGCCAAAAACTAGGCTTGAATGGTCATCAATTCTGGCGGTGGCCACTTCCACTTTCAGATAAACATAATCCAAAAGCAGAACCAAAGTTTTTCATTCATAAAAAAAATTACAGCCAAAGAACATCCAGTGACAACTTTTGCTCTACCTTGTATATAGTATATGTACATAAATAACATATGAGCATTCTTCGGGAGTTACTTCTCATACCCCTGCTTTTAGTCACTAAATTAAATTTCGCTAAATATGTATTTTCATTGATTTGCTTATATATTTATATACGTACATACTATGTGCGCGTCGAGTATTTAAACATATGTATTGCCTGAGGCTATTATAAGACAAACTTGATTGCCAGGATATTTTATTGCTTTTTAAGAATACAAACTCCTTTTGCCACAAAAGCCATTCTCAGGCAACCAACCGAAGATAATTTCAAAGGAAAGATTCAAACTTGAAAATATTTGTTGAGTGTAAACCGTCCTGTATTTCTGCCACGAAAATAAATCAAATTAAGTTCCACAGCCAGCTTTTGAATGAAAGGAAACCTTCTAGCGAAATGATCTCATTCTTGCCAAACAGCTGAAGAGTATCCCGTTTGGCGATTCGCGACGAAAATCAAGTTTGTGTTACGAGTATAGGTTCACCTATTCGTAAGATGCGGGTTCTTTTCGTACCCCAGGGAATATGCGCAGTTTTTTTAAAAAAACAAAGTATCTTCACCCGGAGGGTTAACGTAGTTACACAACAAAATATCATCGTAGGTAGACCTGGTTCAGTCAATACTTTCGTAATTTTCTCTCTCGGAATGGGGTTGTCTCTGGCAGAGATTGATGGCCAGAGGTACTGGAAAAAAAAATCTAAAAAATAAAAATAAAACATCCTTAAAAAAGTGATCAACTGAAGGGACACCACCGTTTTCACTTATTCAATTGAATATCACTTTTTTTTCTGTTGGTGGTACAGATACATATTACATACCTTCGAACTCCCTGAAGACATTACGCACCACATTTCCCCCGAATGAAACTCGTGTGCTGAGGCGGATTGGTGCGCCTTGCCTTGAGTACGTGCCTCATTGAGCGCCCAGATGTTCGTTTATGTTACATCGTCGTCAAAAGTGATCTTTATGCGATCATCTCAAGGTTTTCATTTTTTCTTTTTTTGTACCTTCATGCCAAATTGATTTTTCCTACACTGGTGAGTTGGAGAAAAGTGGTTGGTTGTGCTGTTGCTATGGATTTAAAGAAAGAGGGTTCTAAATATTTTTTTTTTCGTATTTGTCTGTTCCCGTTCTTGAGATCATCTTAAGGATTTAAATAATAATCTTTAGATTGTTGTGAAAAGGAATGGGTGGCAGCTGCGGAAATAAAATTGAATTTTCGGCCCAAGATGAAACTCTCAAGGCTATTGGTGCTGCATGGGGTGGAAAGGTCGATATGGATTTTACGCACATACATAGATATATGTATTATGTGTGTGCAAAATAGAAATTGAATTTTATAAATTTAGTTTCGGTTAAGTGATCATTGTAAGGCTCGAGCATTAATTCAAATCTTTACTGAGACCGAGCAAATTTCATTCTGTAAAAGAGTTATGATGCCCACTTATTTTTTAATTGTATTAAAAAAATATACGCAGTTTCTGGTCTTAATAAACTGTTGAAGGGGACTTCCCAATAAGCTTCGTGATAGGTCTGGAATGTGGTCATTTCTTCGAATGTTACAAGCGCATCGGATAACATAGTTAAAACCAACTTGTAGCTTGTTGTACTATTCTCTTCCTGATTTCCGTCGGGGTCAAATTTTCTGAAATCATCCGTAGATTCGACCAATTATAACACTGGAATGGTTATACGAGTAGTAGCACGAGTGGCGAAAGATTAGCAGCTGATTCAACAACGTTCACTTTGTTTTTACAAAGCCATATGGCAGGAATGGCACCCATATCGAACGATTTCCTTGATATTGGAATAATGTGAAACTTTCGATGGGACCGACAAATGGAGGATATTGACCAGGTCTATATTGAGCAGATGCCTAAGCTCAGCAATATTGTACATTGACCAAGATAAATAGAGCTGGATGTCATCTGCGTATGCATATAAGTGAATCGTGGTGTACTCACAGAGAATTGGTAGATCGCTAATAAACATGCAAAATAGAAGAGGATCTAAAATGGGTCCCTGAGGGACATGTTGTTTCATGTTGGAGGGAAGTAGCATTTTGCATTAAATGCAAAGGATATCGTGATCAACTGTATCAAAGGCTTTTGAGAAACCAAGCAACCAAATCATTGTTACTAGGCCCTTACCAAAATCACATCGAATATCATCGGGGGTATTAACAACTGACGCAGAGTACTCGTTGCTCTGGTTAGTTCCGAAACCTGATTGGAACTAGCTTAGAAAGAAATTTACAGACAAGTAATTTGTTTCAAAATTATCTTTTCAAAAACCATTGATAATCAATGTAAAATTACGATGAATCCGCATCCAGATAGACGCTGCTTCCGCTGTCTGTAGCAGTCATCATAGAATATATGTGACATCCCGCCGCACCTTCTTCATGACTATGTATGATTTATACCAATCAAGATGCTCCGCTAGTTTTTCAAGGTCTCGCAATTCCTTGTACACATCGGAACAATCTTATAATTTCTTCGTTTTGCAGGGCTGTCAATATTAAACCTTTTACCAAGGGCGCTTCTCCCGTTTCTAGGTTCCGGGGCAACTAAGGGAAATGGGGTGATGCATTTTCATACCCAGAACCCTGAATTCGACACTAAAAAGTCGAAAATCTATTCTCATAAGGAGAGAAAGAATCGGAAAAATAGGACGGCTGCTGTCTTGATGTGGGCTTAGACAAAGCTTCTGTCGAAGCCATTAAATCTAGGCATGACTGCCGTCTTAATCAGCACCAGTGCAAATACGAGACGGCCACCCTGGTACTCATCTAATTTGTGTACTTAGATCAAACTTCAACATTCCAAGTCTGCTACTGCATCCCTAGGTAGGAAGATTCTGTGTTGAATACAGACTCTCAGATAAATTCCATACAATAACCGTGGGTGAGGAAGAAATGCATCCGTTGTTTCGGATGTTTAAGGGGTTTCACACCACTATATGCCGAGCGATCGGAAAGACCGAGAACTTGTCTTTATATACCGAACTTACTCTCACCATCTAACCTTGGTCAATTTACCAACCAAGAATAAGATGCAGCTGACATAAGCTACGAAACGAATGGAGAATGTCACAAATTCGTCATTGCGTCTGCTTATTTTCCCTGTTATCCGTTGCTGTCGGAGGCGGTAGCGGAGCTCATAGAATACTGTAACTCCAGCAAGATAGGACTTATCATATGCTTCGTTGCCAATGCTCAGAATAATTTTTGGGCCAGTAGTAAGTTCAAGGTGAGGGGCAATTATCTCCTGGATTTCATACCATCGTCCGACCTGGTTGTCAACAATGTTAACTCTCTGCCAACTTGCCAACTTTAGTTTCGAGAGTAAAACAGCAAGTAATCGACTTAACGATATCCAACTGGTATGCTAAGCAGATTACTGTCTGGAAAGTACTGTCGGAGATCTCCATGTCAGACCATAGACACATCGAATTTAGATTCAGATACGAGGTCTGGACCTTGTTGAAGAAGAGGAATCCGTAGAAAATAAACTGAACACGATTTAAGCTGGAGAAGTCCAAGAATACTCATCCTCAGATCAGGACAAAACCAACGCTAGAGGAAACTCTTCAGAACCTGGGAGGTACCGTCACCAAGTCTTCTGAACTTCCAGCTAAAAAGCACTCCAGCACATCGCCCGCTCAATGGTGGAACGCAGATCTGCAGCGATTTTGTAAGGAAACGAGAAAAGTTCACTTAAGACAAATTTGGAGGAAAACTAAACTCTACAGATCGAAGCAAAATGAATATAAGAAGTTAATTCAGATTTCGAAGACTTTTGCGAAAAGATTGGAACCGTCGCTGAAACCAGTATGTCAAAGCAAAGTCCTCAAGAGAGGAAAATCAACCAGGCTGAGTCGAAGGTAAAGACTTTCCATCTTATGCTTGATGCTCACTTCCCAGGTAACCTAATCAGAAACAGTTCACAACTAGTTCCTACCAACGAAGCTACAATTGTGCTGAATAGCACAACACGCTGTAGCTGCTATATCTCATCGGTTGTGGTGATGGATAACCATTAAACATGCTGTTACTTCCTTTGGTGGTTTAAGTCCCCTAACACCGATGGCATTCACCCAGTTATGTTACAAAAAGGTATAGACCAGGTGCCCGTAACTCTGAAGAGAACTTTCGCTGGCACTGGCATACATACCGAAATCCTGGCGAACAGTGGGAGTAGCCTTTATACCGAAGATCGGTAAAGAGAACTACACTTTCGCCAAGAGATTGAGACCTATAAGTCGGATTTCCTTCATGTTGAAGAGCATGGAAAGAATGGTAGCGGCCCATTTACACAAAACTGCTATGCTTACCAAGGCGTAGAATCTTGCGATCCAAAATCTGGTAAGCAGAATTGAAGGTATACTTGACAAGAAGGAATACGCGCTGGGTATTTTCATCGACATTGAAGGTGCTTTTGACAACGCAACTTTTGACGGCTTGTGTAACTCGGCCAGGCAACACTGTTTAGACGAATCACTAGTTTTGCGGATCAAAGCAAGGCTGATAAATAAGACCTTGATTTCGCAATATGTGATAACAGGGGTAAACTAGGGTTGCCCGCAAGGCGGCATTCCGTTTCCACTACTATGACACACATTGGTTGACTCACTGCTCAACGCGCTCAATAGTTCTGACATCTATGCATAAGCATACGCTGATAATGTAGATCGTGTCTAGGAGCAGTCTACTCTAAGACGCTGGCAGCCCTAAACGTGATCAACGACCAATGCACTAAAAATGGGCTTTCAATCAATTCTCTCAAATTTTGTGTTGCCATCTTTACGGGAACGATTAAGCTAAGCGATCTGAACCACCTTGTGATTTAATGCGTGACCATCCCATTCTCCAACGAAGATAAATACTTGGGTGATATCCTGGCTAAGAAAAAACTTCTCTGGACTAAAGAGCCTCTAAGGTGCTGTCGACCTTCTGGCAGTACAAATAAGCTCTCGACCAATCACATCCTATGCGCCATTTGTCTGGTGGAACAAGCTCTCATGAAAATACGTTATTACTGCTTTTACCAGACTCCAAAGTATGGTCTGTCTCGGCTGCATGGGGGCATTCCCTAGCACGCCTGGCCCCGCTCTAGACGAATCTCCACCCCTTGATATTCACATCATGGACTGCAGTCTCAAAGCCATCTCCCGTTTAAATAGAAGTGGTCCTTGGTACAACACGCACTGGAGCATTGATGAGCTCTGAGCAGAAAAGCAACGTAGTTGGGTCAAAGACCGATATGGGATGCGACGCTGTTGTCTTTCTGGAGGACGTTATATTTCATTGCTCGTTAGGAAAACTAGCGCCTGTGTTCCAAGAGGATGTATATATCCATTAGGCTGCAGGTAGTTGGCATTGATGTGGTAGGTGCTAGTACTTTAGGCACCTTGTCACTGAAACGCTTGCTCATCTTTCTTCGAAAGCCTGAAAGATTACATTAAAAGGAACTCACAAGGAGTACAATGGATTGGTTATTTGTATGAGTGCTCAGTTCCAATAGAAGGGCTCAACGTGGCAGGGAAATTATCCACATTACCAACAAGAAGCCTAGAAGCTCCGGTCGTTTCAAAGACTCCGGATATTTTGGAACCAGTAAATTTCTTCAAGGACATGAAGGCGTACGTATGCGAAATTAAATTTTATCTGCCATCATCTGCGTTTCGATGTTCTGAAATGTCTTGACAATTTTTACTACCTCGAATCGAAATATGTTTCAAGTTCGTAAATTGATCCGCCGTACTTTCTCTTTCTGGGGTTCAGTTATTTCTCATAATGTTGCTATTTGCTCCTGCTCAACACTGACACTCCAAAGTCTGGGAAGTGAAGTCCGGACTGACGAAACCATTGCTCCGTGGATACTAAGATACAAAAGAATTACAAGCCTTCAAAAAGATCAAGGATGCTGCCTTTCATATCTCAGTGAATCACAGTCCGATCAGAAAGCTGTCTGTGTGGTTGTTAAATAAAATCATTTCCAAAAGAAAAGTTATACAGTGCATTCCTGCTTAGTGTTCGTGCACTAGAATGCAAATCGTACGGCGCCTGTAAAGTCACGCTTATATGGGTTCTTGGAATCCTGTCGCAACGCTAATATTTTCGATGATCTAAAAAATTGGTCGTATCAAATTTAATGAGCTTGTTTGTTTCTAATTATCGTTATGTGCAACAAATACCTTTGCTCATTGCAGTTTAAAAATTAATACTTCCATGTACAAGTAACTTGATACGGAAATTCAGTTTTGTACTTTTTTTTCATCGTCATTGCATTAGTTTGGAAGTAACCGATTTTTTTTTATCTTACGGAAGAACGAAACTGTAGGTCCTGAGTTAATAAATTATGCTCCCTCATTGGGTAATAGGATACCTGTGACGAAAGGTAGTGACACTTTTTTCAACACTGTTTACACACAAGATACGAATTACTGTATGCGGGTGTCCTTTCATCGTTTCATCCGTTCCTTATTGTGCTTCTTATCTTCCATTTCTTTTATAGTTTTCTTTCTTTTTTTGTTTCCCCCTACCTCGTGTTCCTTTTGTGTGATTATGGATTTTGAAATGACTAACAATGCATAATGATCCAGACTGACAGCGCGCCAATTCTTTTCATGTATGGCACACGGCTGATGCTGATGCTGATGCTGATACCACCACCAGCTGATTCCAATCTGAATCCCCTTTGATGAATGGAAGAGAGGCATTAATAGCAGTTTGTAGTTGGTTGTGTATCTTTCAGATTTTAAGATCTTATGAATTGTGTTTGATTGGATACTTCTGATAACCTGGAACAATATGACGAAGCACGTGGCATAAAAAATGATCAGAAATTGGCGCCTTTTTACAATGCATGCTCCTACGAATAAAAAGGGCAAGTTTTGCCCTTGTGAAAAATTTGGAATATTTTTTTTTTATTATTCACCGAAGTAAAACCGTTTCGAAACTCTTGCTTGTCGAGGTGGACTGGGGCTTCAAACAATAGCTCTTTCTAAATAGCCCGATCTTCCCACACTAAGTGGCTGAGATTACTTTTAATTTCAAGCCATTCTGGGCCAAAGCGGTGGTGTTAATTCGTTCGATATCTTCTAGACATCAAAGTCAATGAATTCTAGCACTTCTGACCTGGTCCAGAACTACAGTAGGACTGGGGCAATTAAACTCTTACATATCTGCGTTTCATCACCACAACGGTGGTATTACGAGCCCAAGTAGACTCAAAGATATAACCTGCTGTTCTAGCGTGCTGCCTCTGATGTTTGATGTCCTTTCTTACCGACAAAATTTACATTGATTTACCCTAATTTAATTTATAATGAAACCCACCAATGATGGTTCTCCGTGTCAGAAGAATTACAGGTCTATGCTCCTTACCAACTCGATTTCTTTTTCTTTGTGAAAAGCCGATGTCCTTTCCGGCTCCGTTGGTCATAGAGTTTTAGAGCGGCATATTTTGCAGCGCCACCTCATTTCGCGGAGCACACTTGCCGACTAGCCGACATATCGTGGTCCGGTGGAACCTGCCACATCAGATGTGGCCTTCCAATAGCTTGCTGACAATATCACTTCTGGGCTTCTGCGCTTGATACAGCCAGTATAAGACTTTTCGAGAGGTTCTTGGAGACTCAATCGGAAGAATGGTTTAAGCAGTGTCATGTGATTGTGTCTGTTCGACGCCAAGTCTCTTCATTATATTTTTTCGGTGTACTCACGTTCGCACCTTGGCTACAATAAGGTAGTGATTTTAATCAATGCTGATTCCTCGAAAAGTTCGGTCATCTAGAATACAGGAATTGTATCGTTCGGCGGTCGCAATGTGATGAATTTAGTTGTGATTCTTAAGTGGCAAGCGTATGCTAGCTATTAACGAATTTCACCCGACCCGAAATCATTTAGTCTGGAGGTCTTTTTCGGTCTCGTATATGGTACCTCTTCAAACTGTCACCGCGAAATATTCTTGCTTTCTTGGCATTGTATTCACCAGGAACCATCATAACCCTGGTTGAGTAACTCGTAGAAAAAGTTATTGGCAATGTCCTCTGGTGTCAAGAGCAAGCCCAATCCATATACGAAACTATTTATTGCCTCACAAAATATATGTAGTATCCTACGTGATCGGCAGCTAACAGAGGGCACAACTTCCAACCTGGAGGATCAGGTTCTTTAGGATCTACTGACTTGCATTAAAAGTGTAGTGCTGATATATATTATTACTGTCCAGATTTCGTGGACACTTGTTAAACCGTTTTTTATGTAGAATGTCATAAATGTTGTCCACATTCGCAAGGTATGGGACCACTTATAGCAACGGAGGTAATAGTTATAAATTGTGGCTTTCAACATATTGTATTTATTGATGTCCCTCAAAAAGTTTCTATTGCCGTTCGCAGTCGATTAACCAAGCTTATACCTCATGGAACACGAAGTCTCGCTATCCATTACAGCTATGTACAGCTTAAATCCTGAGAGCTTTGTTTCCAATTTTTCATACCTTCATAAATCCCTGATAGACACATACATACAGTGATGTGTAAAATAATAGGGACAGCCATGAGAATTGTTGAGAAGAACGAAAATACTAAGAAGCTCTTGATCATTATGAATTGTTTTAATTTTATATAGATTGTTTTCAATTATATTATGAAAGTAAAAAACTTGAACCAACATTGGTACATAAAGATTAAGAAAAAAAAATAAATGTTACGGTTTCTCTTATTTATCCTGTGAAAATAAAAAATGGGGACAGCTATCCATTCTTGTCGGAAACATCACTGAATGCTAACTACAAGGGCGGGTCAATAAGTCCGTGACTTTTGGATTAAAACACAGATTTTTTGATAAAAAAATAATTTTATTTTTCAACGTAGTCTCCCTTGAGCTCTATACACTTTGTCCAACGCTTCTCCAATTTTTTTATCCCTTCCAAAAAAAATGATTTGTCAAGGTCCTCAAAATAGGCCTTTGTTTGCGAGATGACTTCATCATTGGAGTCAAATCTTTTTCCACCAAGCCATTTCTTCAGGTTTGGGAACAAGAAGTAGTCGCTCGGAGCCAAATCTGGAGAATAGGGTGGATGAGGGAGCAATTCATAGCCCAATTCATGGATTTTTGCCATGGCAACTGCACATGTGTGCACCCTTGCATTGTCTTGGTGGAAAAGAACTTTTTTCTTGGCCAAATGAGGTCGTTTTTTTTTCAAATCGTCATTGAATCGGTCCAATAAGTTGGCATAATACGAGTATTCCCCATTGATTGTTCTTCCCTTTTGAAGGTAGTCAATGTGGATTATCCCGCGTGCATCCCAAAAAACAGTCGCCATAACTTTATTGGTTGACAAACCCACCTTGGCCTTCTTTGGCGCCGATTCACCCTTAGAAACCCACTGTTTTGACTGTTGTTTGTTCTCTGGTGTGTTCTGATGGATCCATGTTTCGTCCACGGTTACAAAACGGCGCAAAAACTCCTCCATATTGCGATTAAACAACGCCAAACCTTCCTGTGAAGTTGTTACACGATTGCGTTTGTGGTCGACTATGAGCAAACGCGGCACCCATCTTGCGGAAAGCTTTCTCATGCCCAAGTGATCATTCAAAATTGAAACCACTGAGCCATGCGAGATCCCTACAGCTTCCACAATCTCTCGCACTTTCAATCTTCGGTCGGCCAACACCATATCGTGAATTTTTTCGATTGTTTCGGGTGTAGAGACCCCAACTGGGCGTCCAGGACGTTCGGCATCTTCAGTGCTTGTACGGCCACAACGAAATTCAGTAAACCACTTTTTTACCATTGAAATCGATGGTGCAGAGTCCCCATAGTATTTATCAAGCTTAGCCTTGGTCTCGGTAATGGTTTTTTCTCGCAAGAAATAATGCTTAATACTCGTAAGCACACGAAATTCACTTTTTTCCATTTTCTCCTCAAATTAGTGAGTAGTCTGATAAAAATAGCTGTCAAACACAAACTAACTGACGCAGCAAGTTTAAATTTTGACAGGAGTCAACTGACAGATGCCTGTTGACAGGAGCAGTGTTGCTGTTTCAGTAAAGAGGTCAGAAATTCAAAAAGTCACTGACTTATTGACAACGTCGCGGCATCGAATCCAATAGTTTTTGGCAAGTACTAGATGGAATAACTTCCCACGCAGTTTTAACGTGTACCCACAAATCATTGTTATTGGACGCCTTCACACCCCTCATTACAATTTTGATCTCTTGCAACAGGTTCTCAATAGGATTTAAATCTTGCGATTGATAAGGCTAGCTTAAAAAATTGAGGTCGGTTTGCGGTTTGTGTTTAGGATCATTATCCTGCTGAAGCTGGCATCTAAGAGGCATGTTGTCTATGGCATAAGGTAGCATAGTGGTATGCTGCTCTCATAGTGCCTTCAATTATGTGAATGGGACCTACACCTTAATATGACAAGCAACCCTCTGCCATGATGCAGACGCCGCTATATTTTACTGTCTTGACGGTATATTTATCAGAATGTGC
This sequence comes from Volucella zonaria, assembly GCA_963966105.1. Lineage (NCBI taxonomy): Eukaryota > Metazoa > Arthropoda > Insecta > Diptera > Syrphidae > Volucella > Volucella zonaria. Next base: position 31,039,131 of record OZ014534.1, read on the forward strand.
CGTATTTGGTGGTCTTAGCACAAGCCAACTGTAGCGATATGAGCTAAATAAATTAACTGACTTTAGTCTCATCAGACCAAAGGATATTGCACCATTGCGAAAAGTATTCACAACATTCTGCGTATAGTAAAAGTATCGACGTCCAAGTGAAATTCCTTTTTCAATTCGCTGAACGAAGCAAAATGATCCCTTTTCACATAGGCGCACTATCCATTTTATTAGGGAAGCTGACATTTTAGGCATCCTTCCACGAGTTTCTGACTTAGGTTTCCACTAGATCGCATTTTCGACCATTCTCTTCGAACACTTAAAAATCTTTGCCATTTTTCGGAAAACCTTTATTTCTATCCTTTTCTCAGCGGCACAATGCTGTGTTCGACCCATTCCTTCGCACTAATTTCTATTAAATTCAAAAGTTATATTTTTATTAATAAAATCAAACTTTAATCTAACATTTTAGTTTGCAAAACTAAAGAGAAACCAATAAATTTTTTTTTACACAAGAGGTAACAAAGTGTCCCTATAATTTGGCACTCCGCATACTGCTGACACAATTCGGAATACACGCAGAGTATTTGCGTGGAAAGAACTGTGTTTTGTTTTACTAATGGTAAACCTTAAGATCCTGATAGTTTTCTTTATTCCGCTTAATGCTCATAGAAATTGGAGACTTTTGACACATTGACATAGAAGTGCCTCATTATTTTGCACATCACTGTATATCTGCTCGTTATATCTTCTATTCACCCGCATATCAGGTCCTCCATTGTGGAGTCGCCAAGCACTAGTAAACGTAGTTTTATTGAACTGGAAAGTTCTAACACACTAACCAATAGAATGGAGGGCGCACGAGAGTAGATCCATCAACGTATTTAGTGTCGCCAAAGGTTTCTTGGTGCCAAAAGTGCAAGACAACTTCCAGCAGTAAACAATTTTGACGGTTACTTGCTAGCCGTAAACCACCACATAAGTTGTGGAGAAGACTTCCCTGCCGTGCTAAGATCTAAAAGAACATCGAACCATAGTATTGTACATGTTTCAGTAAACCAACAGCAAAATTTACACTTCGCAGCCTTGCTTAGCATCGTTAGTGTTTGTGTTTGGTTTTTTTTTTTTAATATCTTGAGAATTTGGAGTGGGCATAGCAAATGTCTCTAAATACAGGCCATCTGTTTTGGCGCTTAATGAAACACTTATAGATCCCAGCCCACACCTCTGAGATCGCTGTGATCTGAAGCTATCTGGCTGCGAACTAGTGCCGCCATTCTTCTTTTATCCGCGGTCTCACCATTTACGTGCGTTGTGACATAGTTCACCAAACTACAATACACCACAATGTAACTTGTATCCCAATCCTGGATCCAACTTCATGTGATTAAAATTCCATCTCCGTAAGCAAATTATCTTTACAGAAGCCCCAAACTGGACAAAAATTTGATGCGCTGTCTGACTCCATTCAAAGAATTGTATCCCTGTACCCTCATTTCTCAATTCTGTTTTGCTTCACAATTCTGGACAGACTACACCCGAAAGATGGTGTGTAGAAATCTTCGCTGCTGAAAATAGCTTGACCCATAATCATACCGGCAACACTCTGAACTTGTTCTTAACTTCTCACCCTGATAAGTACACCGTTAATGTGCTCTCCATTCTAAGCTCGTCGGACCATTGTGTCCTATCAGCTAATTTCTCTTACACCGACCACACAGTTACACAAAAGATTCCAAAAAGAACCGTATGGCAATCAAGAAAGCTAACTGGAGCGGTCTTAACAGCTTCTTTAGGAATTTTAACTGGTCGTTATGTATTCTCAATAACGACGTGGATGCCGCTGCTGGTATGATCACACACACTATTCTCTTTGGAATGAGACCTTTTATCTCTCATCAGACCAAAAGAAAAGGCATGGCACGACTAGATATGTAAAATGGCTGTCTGGGTAAGAGAAATGTTTTTTCGATCCTCCAACACCAACCCAACAGAGTAAAACCGAAAAAAGTTCAAACGGACCTTAAGCGTGCGAGATTCAAATATGACCAAGAACTGAGGCAAAAAATGCTACAATGTCCTGAAGGTAGTAAAAACTTTTCTTCGTTCGTCAAAAACATTAGAAATTCTGCTTCATTCTCCATCCCAACGCTCGCTTACAATGACATTCCAACTATCAGCTCTTTAGACAAGACCAATCTGCTTGCTACACACTTTGCTTAACACTCCCAGATTGTGCTTTGTCTCCGCGTACACTTGAGTGCGTCGTGTCCAGATGGTATATCTTCCATCCTTCTGAAGAAGTGTTCTTCCTCGCACGCAAAACCACTGCGTAAGCTTTTTCATCAATCCTACTCTTTGACACTCTTTCCGTCCCTAAAAAAGGCGAATCTTCTTCCCTTTCCTTCTACAGACCTATTGCACTCACTATTCCGGTATACTCGTAGTTAGTAAGGTTGCCCACTATCAATATTTATTCTTCAGAGAACAAATTAAGTGAGGTGAATTGAGACGAATCCCCGGAAGCCGCCCATTTCAGGTGAGGAAGGTTGAGATCCCCTACTAGTATAGTACTATCTTCGTATAGTAAACTACAGGTCGATAAGACTTAATTGGTTAAGAGGCGTGAAAGTAACAACAGCGTAATGTCGGCACATACTAACTCCAAATTTTCAATATGAGGAATCTTAGGAGCTGTGAGAAAACAGTCCCCGATTGGTAGTAATACACCTCGGGCATAGGGATTATCAACTCTTTCAAATCCATCTTTTCGAAGAACGTTGAAAATTTAGAGGAACAACTTCGTGGTCTTCAATGTCAGGAATTAGATTTGTTTCAGTAAGAGTAACTAGGTCATAGGGAGCTTTTGAAAATTGAGATATACGGCGGAGATTTTAGAGCGTCAACCTCTTACATTTTGGTAGTAGATGGACAGGCATTTTGGAATAGAGGATACAAAATTTGGTCGGTTAGGAACTGTAATAGTTTTTTTAAAATTTGAACGAGTTCTTTGTAAGCATAGAATGATCAAAAAGTTCAAAAACTTCGTCAAATGTCGAAGCTCTCATCATCATCATTCTTGATAGGAAGGGCTTCACGTTGAAGCGAAACCAGAATATTGGTTTTGTTTATGCCATCAATGCAAACGGAATTGAGTTTGTCGTGAAAATAGGCAAGGTAGAGCCGAACATTTTCATAAATACGACGGCCTCCTAAACGACTGTCATGGTTCATATCTGAGAATTGTTTAGTGAGATTGATTGTGGGTGGAAGAAGTGGATCGAGGGAATTATGGGAACGAGTGGATCTAGATTCTAGAGATTAGTAGATGAAATTGATGAAGTGGGGGTTGGATTAAGTACAATGCATGGGAGGTAATAAAATTGATTTTTTTTTCAATTGGACAACCTTGATTGAAGCTTGGTTAGAAGGCGCAGGAACGAGGTTAAGTAAAATGCAGTTTTGAAGCGACGTCAAAGGCTTGGTGATAGCAGGGAGAAGACTTGGTATCAGGGCGTTGGTGTTCCTTATAGATGGAGCAATATGAGGAAAATCATGAAAAAATTTAGGTTTTAGATGATCAGCTTAGATCGGAATGTTTATGAGACAGGGCTGAGCTATTGGTGTTAGCTTGGGTATTTCGAAGCACTGGCGGTTTTCGTTTTTGACTTTGCCAACTAGTTTACATTGGACGTTGTGGATAACAATTTTTGCCCCAAAGAGGTCTTCGATCCGGGACGGTCTTGAAACGGGATTGGTGACCGATTGGCATTTAATTGGTACTAAGGCCGTGCTAATACCTCATCGGCATCTGTCTCCTCTCCTCCAATAGCTACCCGATCGCATGGAATGGTTTAGTGGGAAACTGTGTCTTGTTGTAAAATATATCGACACACAAAAGCTGAGGTACCAAATGGACATTGATAAGGACAAGACAGCCGAACAGTCCTACACCAACTTCCTCAGATACGTTTCAACTGTTTCTTAGTATTGAAGTATTCGAATACGGTGTAAACATTATGTTCCGGACAGTCTTGGTAGGCATCAAGAAAGAGGTCGTAAAAGTTATCTTAACGATACCGCTTGGAACTTTGGAAAGAATTAACTGATCGAACTCAAACCCTCTGATTTGATACGGTCAACTGAAAATGGATCGTAAATACCGAGCAATCGTGTATACCTGGATTCTTATCCTGACAACATGCATACATAGTTTGTCGCTCTTATTGACAATATAGTCCTTTTTAGTGCATTTTGACCAAAAGTTATGTAGAGATCAGACTGAGTACATCCCTTAAGATGAAAAGCTACATTTTGACAAGAAAAAACAGTTAATTAAGAGCTATTCAGGGCATGTATCTTGCTATAGACATCATGTACCAAAACCTATTTTCTAATAAAATATTTTTGAAAGATTGTTATGAAAACTACGATTGTTAGAGTCCTTTCGTCAAGAGCATGTACTTGCAACGCAATCTTGCCACTTATTTCTTTATTGCGTACCTCAACCTGCCTGAATCGTGGGTGTAAATATTTGGTTCCAATTCGCTTGTAATTTTTTCTGCACACAGCACGTGGTAATGGGCGTAAAATTGAAATGTGATCTACATCCAGTATCCAATATCCAGAACAAAAGACAGGGAAAAGATTTGGAAAAAAAGAGTTAACATCCGGTAAGATGAGATGACGGTAAATTACCATCTTCTGTGCTCAGTCATCGGTGTTCCTTGTGTGAAAAGGGAGAACAATGTCAATCCGGTTTGCTCTTGGGTGATTTTGATTTGGGATCGGGATACGTTTTTCGTCTTTGCCCTCTTGTCGGAGAAGGAGGTCTTATGCAAATTGAGGTGGAATCTGCAAAATGAACAAAACCTAAGTGAGGAGAACTGAACTATAATTTGAATAAATTACATGAACTGTTTGGGTACTGCTCATTTGGTGAGTTATGTGTGTGCATGTGTGTCGTTTCAGAAGTGAGTGTTGTAATTTTGATTGTTCCTGCGTTTCGAGCATTTTTTTTTTATTTCGGATAAATACCCATGTGTTGTTATAGAGATGGTACAAAAATAATGTTTTTCCGTTCATAAGTGGTAAAAGAAAGGGAAAATCTGAAATTTCGAATTTTTACTTATTTTGCGAATCTCGGAGCTCCGTAGAAGAATTGTTCACAACCAAAATGTCCTACAAGTCTAAAATGGTGCTCGAAATCCAATATCTTGTAAATTAAGCAGATTGAATGAGCAAATGTATTTGAATGCACTCAGACCTAGATTTTTTTTTTCGTGGGTAGGTGAGAAATCTTCCTAGATACTATAAACTTCGGTGCTTATAGCAGTGTGAGATTCTTACTCACTAAAAAACACCTCTCTTATACAGACTACGACTGAGTTCACACTCAACAAGCAGTTCTTCTTTCGCATTTAATTTGTTTTCTAAACTGAGCTTGGAATACTTACCAAGAGCCAGTACATGTCTCTATACTTAATCTCAAGTTCTTCACGTTTTTTCTTAACGTGTGCTCTCCATTTAAGTTTAGCGTCGACTGTCATACCAAGATATTTGGCCTCGTTCGCCAAAGGAATTTGTACTGCGTTGATAAACACAGGTAGATTGTCAGTTTGCTTGAGAGTGAAGCTCACATGGACAGACTTGTTTTCACTAAGCGCGATTCGTCTTTGTCCACTTGTTAGATCCGTATAAGGGTACGTTGCAACTTAGCAGTTGCTTTTTTGACGAGTAAAAAGCAAATATAACAGAGGGTCAAGTACACTTCCTTGCGGCACCCCCGTTTTTTTTTTGTCTTAAAATTGGAATATTCGTTTCCGTGTCTGACACGGAAGAGTCGGTCATCTAGGCATGAACTTAAAATATGAAACAATTACTCGGGTAGGACTTATCGAAGTTTATATTTCAGGCCCTCGTGCGATACCTTATCAAAAGCCTGCGAAACGTCAAGGAATGCGCTTGAATAGACTATCTTATACTCGATTGTCCGTTCGATTACATCGGTTGCACTTGGTCAACAGTAGAATGTTGACTTCTAAAGCTAAATAGATGATCGGGCAAGAAGCGATTTGTGTCAATAATCCGTTTAAGACGATTAAGTAAGATTCGCTCGAAGACCTTCCATATAATCGGGAGCATCGATATTGGTCTATATGACTTGACTTCAGTCAGCGGTTTACCGGGTTTCGGAACTATATTAACTTCGGCAACTTTCCAATTATCCGGTACATACTCTAATCTTATGGTGGCATTTATAAGAGCAGCTTCAGCAAACCTTTTTTCGGTAGCGCTTTAAGTATCTCTCCCGTAATTAAGTCATATCCGGGGATTTTATTGGACTTAAGCGTGTCTATAACTAGTCTGAGTTCCCTAAGTGTAGCCTTTTCTATTGGAAGGTTCGTCGTCACGTCTAGCGTATTGACGTTCTCTGGAAGCACTTCGCCGTCGAATGATTTGAACGTTTCTGCAAGATGGTCGGCGAAAACTTTAGCTTTTTCTTTATTCTCTTTCGCCCAGTCATCCTGGTTTCTTTTTATAGGCGCCACGTGTATTTGAGGCTTTCAAAGACTTTTAGCGGCTTTCCATACGGAGCAATTGGTATCTTTCGTCGCTGTGAGGCTTTCTAGGTAGGTATTAATACCCTGGTTATTGAAGTAATTGATCGATTTTTTTTCTTTTATCTTGTTGAGCCCGAGTTTCGTGACACTTTTTCCGCGCTCTTTGTTTCTTCCTTATCATTTCCCTGATTTCCGGCGGGTAGCTTATGCCGATACTGGCAACTCTGTTCGATTCGCGTATAGTGTTATTCCAGGCAGCTTTCTGTATGACTTCAACAAACCGTTCAACTTCTTTTTCAAGTTGATATGGCGTTCTGAGTGGTACTTTTAACTCTGTATTTCCGACAGAAATCTTCCCAGTAAGTTTTTTGTTGGATAATCTGGGTGATGTTTGTTTCTCAACCAAGGATTCGCACAATGAAAGGATAATTGAAGAATGATCGGAGGAAATATCGAAGATTTCTTCCACTTTGACGTAACTAGCGTTTACTCCTTTTCAGATAAACAAGTCTATCAGATAGGGTGTTTTGGCGACATCTGAGGGCCAATAAGCCGCTCTGCCTATTGAGTAGAATTGCCACCCACTTTCCATACCAGTCCTGTAGAGAGTTTCGCCTTTTTGTGAGATACATCTTGAGCCCCGAAACGTGTGCTTCGCATTAAGGTCGCCACCAGTAATAAAGGTTGATCCGAGAGAGTTAAATTCGTGTTTTTCCATTTTGCAGCGCGATTGGCAATATAAAGATTGAGGATATACCTGTGCTAAGAGAGTAATTTTTATTTTTAGAGCGCACCGTTGTCACTTGAAATATGTCAAGTTCAGTTTATGCTTCCAGAGAGGGTTCAATGCAGTCCTCTATAAATAGGGATGACCCGCCACTTGGGTTTCCCGATGGATGATGAACGTGGTAGTCACGGCAACCTTTTAGTTCCACGAGCGATTGTGTCGTCAGGTGAATTTCAGAAATTAAACATATATCAACTGCTTTTTCCCGTTTTTAGAAGTCATCGTTTTGGATTAATCCCGTCGTTTTTGCAACTCCTTAGCGACTTCGCAGCCTCAGTACACAGCGAGACTCCTTCTGGCAACAAGTCCCAAAATTGAATTTATAGAATAAATCCTATCTAGGCTTTCGGTTTTGTCGAAAATAAGCCTAAAACGGCATTTCATTTTTGCAAAAGTTATCGGTAATTGTCTGGATTAAGGACATTGACAGTCCATGTATCGTTATTGCCGGATCTTACTCTGTAATCGGATTTCAAGATTATGAGCAGCTTGTTGTATGTAGTCCGAGATTCCAAAGACGTTTATTGGCGGCGGCGGTCTTTGTTTGTCTTGCTTTTTTTTTATTTACCTCAACAGTATTAGCGCTGGCTGCCGTTTCTTTTTGTACAATTTCAGGCGAGGAAACAGCTTTGCGTTTCTTACTTGGTCTTTTTTTCGAGAATCAAACTCGGTTTCAGATTGCGTCTTAATGGCATCTAATTCCTTTTTAAGTTTGGGTAGAGCAATTCCATATTTTGGAGTTTGCCGCGGAGATCAGAATTTTCGCGTCCGAGATTTTGTAGCTTATTCGGTGTAATACTATCGTCCAAAGCTACTGACTGTGCTTAGTCTTTGCTTCCGCATGATTTTTCCAGCGATCCACGTATTGGAGATCTCATAATCCTTGAGCTTTTTTTGAAGTGGTCCTGGTTTGTATTTGTATTGTGTTGTACTGTATTTGTAGAACTCACTTTAGTTCCTACGAGTAGAGGAGAAAGGGTAGTCCGTCTGTCCAGAGATCCGCATTAGACAGATAAGGCTGATCCGGAGGTCGCTAAGTATTCGGATGCTCTGTAAGAGATTTGGCTATTTTTTATACTGGGCCCCTGACCTGGTCGATTCTGGAACGGGTCGCTTAACACCTTGATCAATGGATTTTAGTCGCCTCTTACGACAGGCATATTCGAGCTCCTAACCCGAAGGGGTCAGACCTAGATTTGTGCAGTACAACTGGGTGCTGAGTAATTCAGACAAAGCGCAATATTAACGCAAAGAGGGAGACCCAGTGTAAACTTATTTTAGCTAAGTCAACGACCTCGCCACACTGAAAGCATCGGTTCCCGCTAGATCACCGAAATCAAGCAGTGTTGGGGGCGGAAAGTACGTAGGTGGGTGACCACATGGGAACTCAGTACTCCGCGTGCTGTTGACAAAACGCGCCACATGGGCATAGTACCCCGGCGTTAAATCCCGGACCCTACAATCAATTTGTATCGTTCCATTGATAATAATAATAAATAATAATATTTGAGCTATTTTCAAATACGCAGAGCAATATTCGTGCGATGATTTTTGGCAAGCCAGGACTATCGATATAAAGTTGTTAAGGGAGGATTTCTACATTGCAAAGTAGTGTGTCGCTAACACTTTCCACTAAAAAATCTGGCTCTTCAGGGTGGTGGTTGCATCCAACAGCAACGAAATTGATCGGTCCTTCTGTTGACAACCTCAGTAAACGAAAAACGACAGGCAACTCAAAAACTAGTAGAGTCTTGCGACTACTAAAAAATCTGATTCCACTGGAACACAAGACAGGTTCAAGAAGCATGCAATACTAGATGGGGTGAAAATAACCTCCTTGACTGCCAGAATGCGCTGCTACTGCAGAAAAGGTTATGGTGCCTTGAAGTCCGTTCATATTTAGGCAGACATGCCGAATTTCAGTGCGATACTGTCTTTAGTTTTGTTTTGACAGCTGATTGTTGTTGACGTGTTTGGCATCATGTTGAGTATGGACAAAAACGATTTTCGTTCTCTCATAAAACATTGTTTTTTGAGAAGCAAAACGGCGAAGGAAACAAAAGAAAAGTTGGATAAATATTATGGGGCTAATATCCGTCAGATTACACCGTCAAATATTGATTTCGAGAGTTTCGTGATGGCCGAAACTCCACTACCGATCAAGTCCGCAGCGGCAAAAATGGTGTTGGCTGACCGGAAAATGAAGGTGCGCGAGCTAGCAGATACCACAAAGATTAGTACTGAGCGCACCCGCCATATTTTGGCCAATATCCTGCATATGAAAAAGTTATCCTGCCGCTGGGTTCCGCGAATGCTCACTCCTGACCAAAAATACGAACGCGAGAGCACTTCGAAAGAGTGTTTGGACTTGCTGATGCGGAATCGGGCGGACTTTGGCGTCGAACAGAATGAGTGCCCGGCAATGGACTGAAATCGGCACGAGTGTTCCAAAGCTGCCGAGGGAGGCTCGATGGGTCGGAATGGTTATGGCTTCGGTTTTCTGGGATTGTCATGGCATACTCTTCGTGGACTACCTTGAAGAAGGAAAAACCCTCAACAGCGAATATTACTGTGTATTATTGGAGCGATTGAAGGCCGAAATCGTTGCAAAACGGCCTCACATGAAGCGAAAAAAAAATTTTTTTTCTGCAAGACAATGCGCCGGCGCATAAGAGCATCGCAACCACTGCTAAAATCAATAACTTACGGCTCCAAATGCTGTCGCATCCACCGTATTCGCCCGATTTGGCTCCCTCGGACTATTATCTCTTCCCAAACCTTAAAAGATGGCTCATCAATAAAAAATTCAGCTCACGCGAGGAAATCATCGACGCCACGGAGAAGTATTTTGCAGTCTTTCCGGAAAATTATTTTTCGGACGGGATCAAGAAGTTGGAAAATCGCTGGAATAAGTGTATCAAACTAAAAGGGGACTATATTGAGATATGTACAATACTTTGGGGTGATTGCTATTGAGAACAGAAATAACACCTATTTCGAATCGAATTTTATATCAAACAGAGGCTAAGACAAGACGTTTTGAGCTTTATCCATCTGAGTGAACCCGTGATTACAATTTACATTAAGGCTAAATTTGCCAACAGTATCTGATATGCACTCACGCCCATGTATTGTCAAAAAATGCGTTTCTTCATTGTAAACGTAGTTTAAAGGATCTCATTCCTTAAGGACCCACCAAGAAATGACGAGTTCTTGCTCATAGTTATGCTTTCGTTCGATCATATATTGAAGATGAGTTATTAGGCCGTCCGCAACAAGACCTTTGTTTTATTATTTAGATATGAATACTTCACATAGGCTGGGTTGGCTAAATTTTTGGTTATTATTACGTAAATTCATTCACGGTTCATTCTATTGTACTTGACAGCAGAGTTCTGACAATTATAGCCGTTATACTCTCTGCAGTAATAATTCCCCCATATCTTCAGCATCGACTGCGATTCAAGTATCAAATTAAAGGCTTAGGTTTGGGCTTTATTTTCTTACTTTGATTTCTAAAGGTCATTCTTGCACAATACTGTCTCAGCTTTCACGACTGTGCGTTTTATGTTGTTTTGGAGAAGCCGGTAAACATCCCGTCTCTGGTACCCACAGGACTCCTTCTGTATAGCACGGGTCTGTAAGATGTTTTTTTCGCTACATGTGCTTCCAGATTTCTTCCACGAACCATGGGTCCTATTATAATGCCAGGAGCAACTCAGCACATCAGAGATGGCATTTTTTGACAGCGATGACATTAGTTTTCAATATTTTTAAAGTTAAAGTTCACCCCCCCAGAAGCTTCAGACTTATAAACAGGACACTGTTATTCGTTCTTACATCGAGGACATACGATTTTTCTACTTATTCTTTTAAACTAACCTCTGCGTAATTCAGACCTTTCCATTAGCCATACAATTCTCCACCACTTTCCCTTCCAAATGTTGCTGTTTTATAACACTAAAATACTTAATTCAATGGTAGACTTTTGCGTTTCAAGTTTCGTGTGCAGATGTATCTACTTGCGTGTCCATGGGGTTGTGAAATGGCGATTTGAGAGCTTGGGTTTCACCCAGTTTAGTGACGAGAATATGGCAAATAATGTCATCACCAATGACATGGTACTACCAGGTAGAGCTCCAAACGATCTTCGAATCACTTACATAGAAGTAAGAAATCAGAAATCAGTGGGAACCGATGACATTTACGGTGGACATTTACACCCCCCTGTTTAATAATGCAATGAATAATGCACATTATCCAGCGCATTGGAAAACTGCGGTGGTACATCCTATCCCCAAAAGGGATAAAGATACTTCCAATCCGGCGAAGCTCCGCTCGATCAGTCTTCTTCCAAACATCAGAAATGTTTTCGAGAAGGTTATTGAGTCCTTACTAAGTGGGTTGAGGACAAACATATAGTTCCGGATAATCAATTCGGTTTTAAGGCAGGGCATGACATCATTCATGCTGTGTCGAAACTGGTTTCTGATATTCAGTGGAACAAAAGCAAGAACCAGTGCACTGGTGCCTCCCTGATTGACTTGGAAAAGACCTTCGATACCGTATGGCTAGAGGGACTCTTCTTTAAGTTGAACAGGTTGGGCATTAGTAAACCACTGCTGTATATTCTTTTTGATATGCTCTCCAGTAGACAGTTCATCGTGAAGAATGGCGATGTGATTTCTGCTGGAATATTTAACTTTAAAAACGGTCTGCAACAAGATGCGCTAAATTCACCGCAAAGATTGAAGGCAGTTATACATTTTGTGATCTGCTACATGGCCCTTATCCGACCCATCCTTGTATTTGGATGTCCTGTGTGGTTGAACGTGAGAGCAAGTTTATTAGAAAAGATTCGGGTATTTGAGAGGTCTTCTCTTAGGACTTGTTTTCGGTTATACAGAACACCAGAATCTGAGTACATAAAATGCCTATCCTAATGAGGTCTTGCACAATAGGGTGAACCTAATAAGAGTGCACGATTTCGTCATTAAGTTGACTCGAAGGCACATTGCAAGAGCATTGACCTCATCGAACAACCTGATCTCCGGGCTTACTACCCTAATTATATGTATCACGAGAGAGTTCGCTTTGACGGCTTTATTCCTCCAGAAGCGTTTCTCTACCTAGATAGTAAAGGTCTGATCCAGGACAGATTTGCGGTGCCGCTAATCTTCCACGTCGCTCGAACAGCTGCGGACAGGCAACTCAACTACGACAGAGACGTCGCACACGGCAGTGCGGAGCGTCTCCGGTTCAGTAGGGCGGTAGGGAATCGCGACATGAGGGATGTTGCTCAACAGCACCAACAATTTTGATGGCTTTTTGAAGGAGAGGATGCGTCGTCTTCTAATTCCTCCAATACTTGTTAGATTCATGTCATGCAAAGTGGGTCGTCTAATTTTTTTAGCCATGGCCGGCTTACATAGTTTTAAGTTAAGTTTTATAATAAAATTAAAATTAAAAAAGACCATGTACTGTTGCTATTTGAAAATGTTTTCTTAGTTTAAGTTGTATTGTCGTAACTATAAGAATAAGAATAACAACTGTCCTAAACGTCGAAAGATATAATATTTAAGTAGTAGAGTGCTCGCAAGGTGCCAGTAACTTAGTATAAGACTATTTTTTAAGTTATTTATTTAATCAAATTTTTATGCATTTTTTTGTCTAGCGTAAATTAAGTAATTAAATAATATTGCATTAAAAACGATGTCTCCAACTAAATGTTTTAATACTTCAAACCCACATTTTTCTTTGCATTTCAGCCTCTTTGGAAAATCCCAAGCAAATATCTTATCTGCGAAGTACAATTTATCGTCCCTTAAGACAGTTTTCGAGTCGGGGTTCTTTCTTGAAAAGTTTTGCTTGATTGGTACTAGCTTCTCTCTTTTTTGCCACACATTTAGTGGTAGATATGCTCTGCGTAGTATACTCCAAGCATAATCTCGCGACGACATCTTTAAAATGATAGTAGAAGTATGTGGAACTCTGGTTCGGACGCTGTACGCAGACTCCACAATGTTGAATGTTTTCTTCTTGTCCAGCAATCCGGTGCAGATGGATATTGCTTTTTCATGACATGCAAATGTCATATAAATACACAACAACGTTGGACTCAGTATTTTTTTGTATGAGCTTATCCAGCTGAGTTTTTAGAAACTCATTTGCACTAGCACTACCCTTTCCGATATTTCATCTTGACGGATGTTTAATTCGGATAACTCAGCACATAAAAGCTGAAAGTCGGACTTTGATGGAAGTTCCTGAACAAGTTCTTTGTTTTTCTCATCGAGCAATTTTTTTAAGGTTTCAATGCTGATGCCAGTACATTTGTCCATTTCAGCTATATTTATATTATCGCCTAAACTTGGGCGGCATTTTTCGTTCCTGTAATGTTCTGGAGAAATAGCTGGTTCGCCTCTTTTGTTCATGTAGTGAGGTTATTTTTGCGAAGGATTTTGGATTCACCACGTGCGGTCTTAAATGCTATGACTTACTCTGAGTAACCACTTGAAAAGAGGAGACGGCCTCTTAGATTGCACTTTCTTCAACTTTTTACTAAAAATTTCCATTTTTTTGTGTTTTATTTTGTATCAATTTTGCAGGAGATCTTTTTCCACGATTTTTTCTAGACAGATGACAGATTTCGATCTACTACTAAGCTTCTTACGATTATCTATTAGCGTCTATGCCATTCTAAAATACAATACGACATAGCTTGCTGGTGTGGTGTTTATTTAAATATCAGGCTGATGAAGTACGTTGTAAGCTTACCAGTTGAGTATTCTTCGAGTGTGATATTTACATTGTTTTTTTTGGAGATCAGACAATTTAAATTTCATAGTTTTTGACAACCACAAACTACTGTGAATTATTCTTCGTTAACATTCTTTATTTTCGAACCACAATCTAATTTAATTTATTAACTGTAGTCTATTTGCCGATTTTTAAAATCACTTTGAGATCAACAATTGTAACAAATACCTTTTTGAAAGCTGTCAAAAACAAACTTCTTGATTTAGTCACAAACAAGAATAAGAACCTACAAATTGTTTTACGGGACGTTATATGCGATGTTGAAAATATTGGCGTGGAGCAGTTCAGAGGGTTTCCATTGTTAAGGACTGGGGGAAGATTTTGCAGATGAGCTCCTTATTGAACTTAATTTGGCTATTTTACATCCATATGTTGGCAATAAGCCTCTCTGCTCTCCCCATATCAATATGAGTGGTTACTTCAGATCTTATTTACATATATCTTAATATGTATGTCGTAAAAAATATCCCTCAAATACGAGAGGCTTTAAATTCCAACAACGTTTGGTTCAAAAATTCTAATTGTTCAGATCGGAAACATTTCGGTTTCGTCATTTAGAAAACACAGAGCTATCAATGCATTTTCAAAAAAAAAAAAAAAAGCAAATGCCAGTATGTCTGCCTTAAGAATAGAAAGGTGGATGAACTCTAAAAAAAGAAAAAAAACACACTCTAGACATATGTTGGTCATAAGTGAAAACTAACAACCGCAATATTACGGTTATTTACTGTAGCAAACCTACAATCGGTAACATCCCATTAAACAATTTAGTCCTTGGTACGAGAATACCATCTCTACCTACAGCGCCTTGTTATCTTTTCTTGAAAAGCAATCACCGCTACCTACTCGTCTATGGTTTTTTTTTTTCGAAAATACGGAAGGCAACATCTTGCTTAGAAGAACAATAAATATTTCGTTCGTTGCCCCTGCCATCGTACTGCAGCAGCAGTTAACAGTAGCATCAATTAGGCAGCGCAAATTTTCAGAATTTTCTTCCTTTTAAAGTGAGGGTGACTTCAGATTTTGCTTTCCGAACAGCTGCTAGTTTTGAATCAACGACTTAGAAAAGAGGGAAGATCTGTCATTATGATTGAGAATTGCGCTACAAATCACATTAATGTAGCACATTGTTGTACAATCAGTGACTTAAAGGCAGCGTCATCAAAAAATATTCTCTCCTTGAAAAAAGACATTTTCAAGTTCGCAGCTCAACTCTTTTGTTTTAATCGTCATGAATGTGTATTTATTTTTTTATCTCTTTAAAGTGCTGTGCGTTTCTGTTTAATTAATGTTCAACTTAATCAAACTAATATCTCTACATACCAGAAAAAGACCATGCTCATCTCTCTCAGTTTCGAAAGCAAAAAGAAAAACAAAACTGAAAACCACCTTCAATCCAAGCAGCGTCGTCCTTGATTAGTACCACTTGCCCACAGAGAGACATCAATTTTGTGAATAGCCAAGTCCATTTATTCGATTGCTCGCCCTCTGTGGTTATGTCATTAACTTTAATCGCATTCGTTTAGCGAGAGCCCATCATTACACCTCGCATTCGCAAATAACGTAATTTCAGTTAATCGTGGTATCCTGACGCGCGAAACGGGACGCAATGGCGGACACCGGACCAAAGCCTTTCGGGTGTGAGTTTTTGTTGCAGTTTTTCATTTTGTAGTTCAATTTATTCTACCGCCTGCCTGTTTGGCCGCAGGCCTTTCTGCAGTGATAAATCTTTTTGGCTAGGCATTTATCTAAATGCAAATTTAATTGTCCTTTCGACGTCGGGTTGTGTCGGGGAAGTCTTCAACGCAACAAAGAATCGTGATTATTTGTATTTTCTTTTTGTTGTTTTTTTTTCTGCGTTTTTTAATTTTTTAATTCCATTGCTTAGAGATGCGTTGGAGATGGGAATGACTTTTTTGTTTTAGCTCCTGGATTACGGATTAGATGATAAAATAACGGAAGTTGAGTGGATTGCGTGTCTAAAACGTACGGCAGTTATTCTGAATATCATTTAAGTAACCGTTAAATGGGATTCGTTCAGTGATAAATCAGAATTGCTTTTGGTTTTATGGTCATTTCTTCGAATTCGTTTGAAGCAAGAACTTATTTACGTAGATATTTTTGATGAAGAAAGATAATTCAGAGATCAAAATTCACAGCACAAATTCCGCTTTCGAGGAAGCACACAACGAGTTCTTTCGTAGGATCGATCTAAAATAATCAGACATCAATTCCAACGCTAAATAGGTAATTGTGATGCAGCCCGCGCTTAAATTTTGAAAATAAATTTTCTGTTACCGAGGAATAGCTACCGATAAAAAAGTACTTTCGTGATACTATTCATTTGGCTGATAAGCCAGGAAGAGTAAATTATTGTCGTTGAGCATTGAACTTTTGACGTATCTTCGCATCACATTAATCAGGACACGGTCAATTCTGTTCAGTAGAGCTTCATCGTAAAGGGCTTTGTTGGGATAGCACTCGTACTTTTTGTACTCTGGCTCTGTAATTCATACAGTCCTAGAGAGGTCTTAAAGCATTATCTTCCAAACACCCAAATTGTTTAAGGCAACCATTATTATTGACTCAGGATCACATATTGTAGAATGTGTATGACCTTCACTCTGAAATCAAGTTCACTACTACAAAACAGTTGCTCTGTCAGGAGTAAAGCCCCTTTTTCTCCAGGAAGACAAACAATCATATAGAACTACAATAGATAGATACTCGTCTATGCTTCCCACCTTCAACTGCAGTCCGTGCTTTTAATGATGTCCAAGCTTTGCCAGTTCTTTCTGGTAACCCTAGAAGTCCATCATAATAGTGTTCTAAGAAATTTTAAAAATTGATTCTCAGTATGATCAAAGCCACACTACAGAAAAGCATTAATTATGTCAATTTGTGGATTTGATCTGTACGCCACTTAATCGTCTACGTACGCTATAATATAATTGAAGAAACCTTCTAGATCGCTCTTGTAAATGTTGAAGAGTTAAAAAGTCAGCACCTAAACACGGGATCCTGAACTTACTCCACTGTATGACATATCGGTTTCGACGCAGCATGAATATTTTCAAACCCGGCCTTAAAACAAAATTCATTATTCGGAATTACAATATGTCATTTTACTCAATGCGACTAATATTGATTACTTTTTCGAATACTGTAAATTCTACTATTCAGAATTTTTATATTTTTTATTCAATCGCCTAATGCAGCCTCACATTAGATAGTACAAAGGCTTGGTTCGAATAAATAACAAGACTGGTGGCAGAGTTATTACTTGGACGATTGCGGTATTTGAGGATCACAGCTTGGCAGCGAACACACTTTCGCTATTGGTCGCTTGAATGTTCCCTTTTGCGTTTTCACTGTTACTACTCTGATAAGAATATCAACTCCGCTGTGCACTTCAATTATTTTGCCTAAAGGCCATTTCGATGGTGCCAGTAACTCGTCTTTACTGACTGCTTCCACTTATATCGCTGTTGCATTTTGTTTATGTAGCCCTCGTACCAACGCTTGCAAATTTTTTGCTGGAGTTTTTGGATTAATTTCCACCAGACAGTAGTTTAGTCTGCCAGATCCAGAATGACATCTTGTTGTCAGCGGCGACCCAATAATAAAGTGGTTAATGCATCTAGACCTTCAATGGACAGAGTGGTCTCGAGTTCAAGCATCCTTCTATTTGCACCAGGATCGTATTCATCTCTTCGTATGTTAATTTCTGCTTACCTATGATGCGATTCAAATAGTATTTGACTGACTTAACACCGGTTTCCCAAAGTCCACCAAAGTGTGGAGTTCCAGATGGGATGAAATGCCACTGGATTGAGTTTTCGGCTAGCGTAGATTGTAATGCACCAATAATTTTTTTTGCGCCAACAAAATTTCCTCCATTATCGCTGTAGGGTGTAGAGATCCTCTTCTGCTGATCACAAATCGCAATGCTGCCATGAATACATCCGTTGTTAAATCAGAAATCAGCTCAATGTGCACTGCTTTTGTTGCCATACACTATGCGCTAGTACGAATAGCGCTATATAAGATTTATGTGATTTAATGCCTCAAGTTTGTGAGCATCGTATGTTGATTGCGCCTGCATAATCTACCTCACAATGTGTAAATGGCCGTGAGAATTTTACTCGATCCTCCGGAAATTGTCCCATAAGTTGATTTGATTCCTTGGCCTTAAATCGGAAACACCTAATGAATTTATTTATTATGGCCTTGACAGTGTTGGTTCCTCGGATGATCCAAAATTTTCTTCGAATGTGATTCAGAGTTAGTTTCACTCCACCGTGAAGTGTATTGCTATGGGTCTTATTTATAATTAATTTTGTCAGTGGATGCGACAATGACAGAATTATGGGATGCTTCTGATCAGTTGATAAATAAGCATGTTTCAACCGACCTCCCACCCCCAATATTTCCATTTAGACTCTTCATATCCTGAGAAAAACTCTGTTGAGCACCCCTTACCAACGCTCTTTCTGCTTCCAGTAGCGATGACAAATTAAGATAAATGTCGTCTTTGTGAGAAGGATTGCTGGGATGCATTGCCAGGCAAGCGTGAGATTTTCAAATCTCAGACATATCTTGAATTTCCATCATACATTTGTCAGCAGGCCAATATTGTTGGTCCTCCTTTAACCACTCTGGGCCATGCCACCAGGTTGAGTCTTCAACTAGCGCATCTCCAAATGATCCTCTAGGCGGAATGTCAGCAGGATTCTCTCTTCCGTGTACGAACTTCCATTGTCCTTTAAAGTGTTGTTGAACATAGGATACCCGGTTGGCGACAAATGTGTTTCATTTCATTGGATGTTGTTTCAACCAGTTCAATACAATGGTAGAATCTGACCATGCTAGAACCTTGGTATAATTCGTGTCATTTTTCTTGCGAAAAATTCACTTTAAATTGGAAGTCGTCTCTTCCTAGGCAGCTTTATATTCCCAAAATCTTAAATTTTGTGTAGCTATTAAAGTCATGTTCTGGTTCCATGACAATTGCTTCGTTTGGCAACGCTTTTATAAATGCTACATTATTTGATGTCCATTTGCGTAAGTTCAATCCACCATTCCAAAGTAGCTGCATCAATTCCCTTTGAAGATCTTGACATTCTCTTAGTGAATTTGCACCTCCTAGACAATCGTCTACATAGAATCCGTCAAGCAATGTTTGGCTTGCTCGTGGATACTTTTGTTTTTCATCTTCGGCTAGCTGTCATAGAGTTTTAATTGCTAAATTCGGTGCGGATGATGTGCCGTATGTGACGGTTTTGAGGACGTATTCTTTGGTCGGGTCCTTGGAGTTTTCTCTCCTGCTGATCGACTAAAATTTGCCGATGCTTTTTTCGACGTCAGCTGTGAAGACGATTGGAAACGACCTCCATCAAAATAGCAAGAAAAACAGATCCTTTTGTAAAGTGGGACCGGTCATCATAATGTTGTTTTTAGCGATTCCCCAGATCTTGTCTTTGCCGAAGCGTCGAATACCACTCTCAGTTTGATAGTAGGGCTGTCTCCTTTTATCACTGCGTGATGTGGAAGACAATATCTTTTTCCAGTATAACCGTCTGATACTTCCTCCATGTGTCCAAGATTAACGTATTCTGGAATAAAATTGAAATATTCATCCCGAAGACTCTTATTTTTTGCGAATCCTCGCTCCAACATAAAAAATCGCTCTAATGCCATTCTGCGTGAATCTCCCAAAACCATGCGATCATTCAGCAGTGACAATGTGACGATGCAACGCCCTGCTTTATCCCGTTTGTGCATCATTTGGTGGTAATCCTCGCACATTTCCTCTTCTGTAGACTTGATCTTTACACTTGGAACTTCTTCTAACTCCCAAATTTTCTTTAAGCCTTCATCTTTACTGCACACACTGATGCATGATGTGAGTATATTAACCCGTGTTTTCTTCATTGAGGTTAAGATGGTACTGACTGGTCCCGATAGTATCTATCCAAACGTTCTGTTTTGTGCCATTGGAGTATTGCCTGGATCCTTGACTAGTCCTTGAGTTGAAGATGGCGGCAAAATGTCTGATCCAATAAGTAATTCAATCTCCTTCCGTTGTTCGTACCATGGATCTGCCAACTTCAACGCCTGGATGTGTAGCCACTGGTTGGGTGTAACTTGTTGTGCTGTCAGTCTTGATATAATATCTGGTATTACTAGAGCATCTACCTCCAAGTTGACCTTTTCATCGTGAATTGATTGAATGGTAAAGCTGCATGCTGCGATGATTTCTATAGCATGACCGTTGATTCTATTGATATTTGACTCATACTTGACCAATGGAACTTCTAATTGGCGGGCTAATTTTGCTGTAACGAAGCATGATTGAGACCCTTGATCAATCAGAGCTCATACAAGTCTAAATTCTCCTCCAACGCTTATGTTCACCATAGCTGTGGCTAGTAGTACCATCCTATTACTATGACATGCGGTTGAAATTTGTGTTGATGTTGAAGCTTCTTCACTGGGTGTTCTTCCTGTTACCTAAACTACTGTACTCTCACCTCGAGGGAAATGAAGTAAGGAATTATGCTGTTATGTGCATATTTTGCAACCCCTCTTTATTACACATTCCCTTGCGGTATGCCCATCTCGCAAACAGTTTCGCTTCGACCTTTGGACTACGTCCAATCTGTCCTTAGTCTTCATACTTAAAAATCATTTGCAATTATACAATTGAGGAGACTCGCTGCATACAACGCATTTCGACTCTGTGACTTTAGTTTGTGGCTGTTACTCGTACTTGCTGGTGTTTACGTTTGAATTCACTACTTTTTTCTGATCCTCTGAATCTAGCCTCGATGAAGTCAAAAAATTCGTTTAGTTTAGGAATTTCTGTTGAAGCTCCTCTAGATTGTTGATATAATTTCCTTGATTCAGAATCAAGTTTCGGACATAACAGCTGAATCACTAATGGATCCTAGGAGCTTACGTCGACCTCTAAATTGTAGATACCGTACAAGGTTTCCCTTGACATATCCATGATCCTTTTCAAATCGAACGCATTTTCATCTCGAACTGATTTTAAAGTAAGCAATTTTTGGATGTAGTTGTTGACCAATTCTGTTGAATTTTGAAACCGGTTTGTTGCATAATTGCTTGATGTCGGTGCCAAATGATCCTTGCTGCTTCTCATTTTAAATTGCCTTTTAAATATTGAATTCGTTCAACATCGTTTAAGATCCCGTTCTGGTGAACAAATCGATCAAACAGTTCTCAAAATGATGTCCACTCTTCATACTTGCCGCTTGCTGCTTATTTAATTTTGATGTAAGCATCTTCATATATCTGCTCCAACTCAATGAATTCGTTGTTGGACATGTACTCCTGCTTGTAATCGGCTTCTTTCAATGAGGGCATGATCTCGTCATCGTTGTCACCAGATTTGTCCAGTATTCTCTAATCTGATCCAATTTGAATGCTAGGTAAACCGTATTCTGTGTTAACTCCAAGTTCTCAATAATGCATATAAAGTTGTTTTTAATCACATTCAACTTTTTAAATTTTGCTCTTGATGTTAGTTGACTCCTTAGTTGTTTCTGGGTCGAATGTTAGTTGTTGATATATTTCACTTGGATTTGCACTTGGATTTACAGGAGATACCCATGAAGTCTGTATGCCTTCATTGCTTGATAATGGCACTGGCGATGGTTGCGTGTTTTTCTTAATTAGCTCCAATTTTGCCTTAAAAGTACTCTTAATATCGAGATACCTCGTTTCAAATTGGCTAAAGTACTTCCTCACAAAGTACTCATGCTGCGGATTTGTCTTTCGTAGATCTTCCAAATACCCGTTATTTATTTGGAAGTTGGTCCAGAACCGTTCTAACTGCTCGAGTTTCCTTACGAAATACTCCGCCGACTATCGAGATTCTCCATCTTTCTTGAAATTAGTCCATAATCGATGCACTTCTTCCGTGATTCACGTCTGGTTCAACGCAATGCCTTCGATTCCACTCATTTCTACTTTTCTGTGTAATGGAGTATGGTACTTGTATCACGATCTTAAATAGTTTCTGTGTATTGGTCTAGTACCAATATTTACAAATCACTTTCCTCTGTTCCGGCTAATCCGGCTCGAAGGACCATAAATTCTACTATTTGGAATTTGTATATATAGTAACTTTATTTCAACTTAATTTATACAAAAATTTTGCTAGCCTTAGCGTTTTATTGCTAAGTTTTCTTTTACATAGTAATCAAGGTCTTATATACTTCCTTACATAGGTAGCGCTAGATTTCGGGTAAACCTGAGCCCCAACTAACAAACCTATCGAATAAACTTTGTCTTTAGCTAACTGCCGCCAGTTGTGCACTTTAAGTCGGTTGAGGTCCCTTGTACTTGTCACCGCTTGCTAAGGTGCTGTCTTCCTCTACTGCATTGTGCCTCCAACTTAAATCCAAAGACTCTGCAGACTGAAGAATTGATGTCCATTCGCTCTACATATCCTAACCATCTCAGGCGACTGATCTTGATTAGTTTGTCGCTAAATCTTTTCCTCCAAAACCCGTCAACGCAAATAAACCGAATATTGTATGAAGGATTTTTCTGCCGAAGGGACCGAGCATATCTTACTCCGCTTTCGATAGAAATCATGCTTCAGCACCATAAAGTTGGACTGCGATGATCAAGGTCTTATACGGAGTCTACTTACTTCTTCGGAATAGGCTCTTACCACACAATTGCCTTCTTAGCACAAAGAAATAGCAATTGGCAAGAGTGATTTTTCGTTTTATTTCTGCTGAGATATTATTGGCAGACTTTATAACAGAGCCAAGGTAAGCCAAGTCCTTTACTGCCTCGAAATTATAGATGTCGACTGTGACGTCCTGTCGAATTCATCGATGTTCTGTTCGACTTCTTGTTTACAGCACATACTTGGTTTTGCTCTTACTACTAAACCCATTTTGGTAGATTCGGCTTCAATACTAGCAAACCCACCAGTGGTCGACCACTGAGTCCTCCCAATTATGTCGGTATCATCAGCGTACGCTGGTAGCTGCACAGACTTTTGAAAGATTATGTCTCCAACTTTCACTTGTGAGTTCCGCACAATTCTCTCAAGTATTGTGTTAAAGATGTCTCGTGACAACGCGTCACCTTGTCTGAAACCTTTTACGTTATGTGGTTAAAATGCCATCTCCGTAAACAAATTATCCACTATTGCTTCATTTACAGAAGCCCA
Organism: Volucella zonaria; assembly: GCA_963966105.1. Classification (NCBI taxonomy): domain Eukaryota; kingdom Metazoa; phylum Arthropoda; class Insecta; order Diptera; family Syrphidae; genus Volucella; species Volucella zonaria. The sequence continues at coordinate 31,062,502 of OZ014534.1, forward strand.
AAACTGGACAGCAATTTGACCATTAACGCGTTTGATGCGCTGTCTCACTCCTAGGTGGCCGTGGCTCAAGTGGTAGTGGACTGGCTTCCAAATCGGAAGGTTCGGTGTTCGAGTCCCAGCCTCGCTCGAAAGACATTAATTTTTTCAGTTACCAAAATTCAAATAAGATGAGTTGTCATGGAATCGGTGACAAACTGTCAGCTCATGAAATATCACGAAATACGAAAACTTCTTGATGACCGGGATTACGGTTTTTATAGAAACAGGTCCACTGGTGATTTGATAGCATGTCTACCGAAACATGGAACCAAAGCGTACATCAATCTGGCGAAAACAAGATAGTCACGCTTGATATTTCTAAGGCATTTTGTCGAAAATGCGTGCATTTGGGATCGACGACTTACTTCATCAGTGGATTAGAAACTACCTTTCGGAACGGTTCCAAGTCTGATGTTCACAAAATAAATGCTGGTGTGGCCTAGGGCTCCGTTCTGTCTCCGACACTCTTTTTAATTTTCATCAATGATCTCTTGTCATCTACTTCTAATATTGGATTATTGGACATGCCTTTGCTGACAACAGTACTCCCCGCCTTTCGTATTCGTTACAGGACTCACTTCTCTGCTCTTGGTCTGTAGAACGGGAACGGCAGCGTATGTTAATCTCATTAAATTCCATTATCAACAGCATAACCAATTGGGGAACTATCAACAGAGTGGAATTTAATGCTTCCAAAACACAATGTTGGCAGCAGTAGTTAAACGAAATTTAAATACCCAACCATTATCCATGAATGGCACTTGCATCGTTGAAACCGAAAACATGTCCACTCTCGGTATTTGTGTCAATGAAAAATTATGTTGGAATGACCACATATTCGATGTCGCCAAAAATGCTGCGAAATGTCTAGGTTTTTTCAAGTGATGTAAGAAATATGATCCTGCCACAATATATAAGGCATTTATCTAACCAAATTTGGAATACAATTGGATCAGTTGCTCTTAAAACCTCGCTGCACCTACTAGGGCAGGTACAAAACCGTACGATAAAACTTATCGGTGATGTTAACATGATCAATTGAATCCCTCGAATACCGACGTAACGTCTCGTGTATCACTCTATCGCTATATTTACAATCAGTCCTCCTTAAAAATTGGCAGTAGCAATCCGCCCCTTCATACTTTTAACCGTAACAACCATCTCGAATTGAATGTTCATCAGTACACCCTCAAGCCCACTTTCGGACGTATTCTGAAATATCGTGATTTTTTCCTAAGCTGTACAACTCGGTTATGGAATGCCTGGTTGAGCTCATTATAGCTTTCAAACATGTAAAACTAAGGTTCACCTGTACCTCATATTCTTTCCTCCCTAATTTTCTTTCACCGCGCTATGTGCAAGCATTTTAAGGGTACACAAAACTTCTTGAGTCCGAGTGGATTATAAAAAAACACCTATCCATCCACAAACCACCAGAAGCCTTAAGAGAAAGCAAGCTTCGTTTGACTGGGAATATACATCAGCAAGGAGCAAACAATTAATAATGATACTCAACTCAACGAAGGAAACGTGAACAATTGGAAAAGACTTTGATTCAATTATATATTAACCAAAATACATACATTCTTATTTGTATAATACTTTACTCGACAGACGAGTTTTTATTGCCTCCAATCTTTCGCACTTACTTTCCTCCCTATTTCGTCTATCCCTCACACAAGGGGAATTCGCCCAAGTTTGAAAGACCTCTTTCATAATCCCGGTCCACAAAAAGGGATCAATGAATGAAGTAACTAACTACATTGCTAAGCTTTCTCACATACCTAAAATGTTCGAAAGTATTTTTTATGAAGTGCTAAGCTTTCAGTCCAAGTCTCTTTTATCCCCCAGTCAACATGGATTTCCGAAAGGTAGACTTAGTTGAATTCGTAACCTTTGCGCTTTCAGCGCTAGAAAATGACAACGGAATCAATGTTATTGCTACAAGTTTTGCTAAGACCTTCGATAAAATATCACATAGACTGATACTTTTCAAATTGTCTTCCCTCCGTTTTGACCCATTATTATTAAAATGGATATTTTCTTATCTGAAGAACCGTAATTATAGCATTCGTTCTAGGTCAGCCTTCTCACGCCAGTTTTTAGCGATTAGCAAGGTAGTCATCTAGGTTCTCTCCTTTTCTTTTTAACAATAAACGATCTGGATTGGATTCTCAAACACTGCCCCCTATCCGTTTACGTCGATGGCGCTAGGTTCTCCAAAACTATTTCTTCACTCCAAGACTCCATTCTCCTTCAAGAAGACCTCGATAGGCTTTCCACTTGGTGTCTAAAAAATTGCTTAGAGGTTAATGCCTCCAAATGTCAATCGTCACGTAAGTTCAGTCAATCTCCTTCTCGAATTTATCCTCAATATCTTTTGCGACTTTGGAATATTATACTATAGATAGTTAAACTTCCATTCGCATATTGATGAGAAAATCCTAAAAGCAAACTCATCACTTGGTTTAACGGTGGTCTAAAGAATTTTGCAAACCTATCTGTGACAAGGTCAATTTATATTACCCTTGCCCGGCCCATTCTCGAATATGCCAGCCAAGTATGGTCACCCTTTCAGCGAGCTGATATATCCCGTAAGAGAACATTCAGCGTCGTTTCCTTCGATTTGCCTTTCGAGATGACCCGTTTATTTTACCTCCCTATTGTGACCGTCTCAAACTTCTTAACCTGAATACCTTGGAGAACCGCAAAGACCTGGCTGATATTCCCTTCATTCATCGACTTCATCCTTTATAATCTATTTCCTTCAACACAAACCGTCCTAATTCATGATGTCCTCGTCTCTTCTATATTCCAATCCATCAAACCTCTTGCTTCTATCCGAAACAAATCATTGCATTATTACACCGACCACACAGTTAGAGAAAAGATTCCTAAAAGAACTGTATGGCAATACGAGAAAGTCAACTGGAGTGATCTTAACAGCTTCTTTGGGAAATTTAACTGGTAGTTGTGTTTCCTCGATAACGACGTGGATGCCGCTGCTGATATGATCACAGACACCATTCTCTTTGGAATGGGAAGCTTCACCCCTGACCGGATGAAGAGAATCAAACCAAAAGAAAAGATATGGCACGGCTTGAGCTGTAAAGAGGCTGTCAGGGTTAGAGAAATGATTTTTCGGTCCTTCAAGACCAACCCAACAGGGGAAACCCGAAAAAAGTTTAAACGAGCCAGGAATGACTGCAACTTCTTTCTTAAAAGTGCAAAATTCCAATACAACCAAAAACTGAGGCAAAAACTACTACAATGTACCTTTGGTAGTAAAAATTTTTGGTCGTTCGTCAAAAATATTAGAAATTCTGCCTCATCCTCCATCTCAACGCTTATTTACAATGGCATTCCAGCTGTCAGCTCTTTGGACAAGGCCAATCTGCTTGCTGCAAACTTTGTTGCCAGCTCAACACTCCCAGACTGTGCGTTGTCTCCGCCTACACTTGAGTGCGTCGAATCTTCAATGGAATAAATCCACTTTCGCACTCGTGTAGTAGCAAAAGTTCTTAAAGATCTTAACATCCACAAATCCGCTGGTCCAGATGGTATATCTCCCCTCCTTTTGAAAAGGTGGTCTTCCTCGCTGGCAAAACCTCTGCGTAAGCTTCTTCATCAATCCTACTCCTGAGGACTCTTTCCGAGCAAATGGAAAACAGCATTTGTCCAGCCCGTCCCCAAAAAAGGCGAATCTTCCTCTCTCTCCTCCTACAGATCCATTGCTCTTACGTCACTTCTTTAAAACGTAATGTCTCGTGTCTCACTCTGTTATATCACTATTTTCACCACCAGTGCTCCATCGAAATAGCCAGTAGCGTTCCGCCCCTTCAAACTTTTAACCATAACACCCGTCTCGCTATATGAATGCTCATCAGTCATCAGTATACCCTCAAACCCACTTTCGGACCTACTCTAAAATATCGTGATTCGTTTCTAAGTCGTACAACTCGCTTGTAGAATACCCCGCCTAGCTCTTTATTTCCTAGTCATTATAATCTCTCTTTCCATCCTCCCTGATTCTCCTTCGCTCGCGTTGTGTGCAAACATTATAAGGGTACCTAAATCCCTTGAGCGCGCGCAATTTATATAAAAAAAAAACCTGAGCTAACTCCACGCACAACCCCAACCTTGAGACCGGGGGTCTAGAAGATCCAGAGTTAGTAACTCGTTGAAAGTTTTGAGAAATAGTCCTGGAAAATCCTTATGGAACTTAGCTGCATATAGACTGAAATACAATAGCTCATAGGAAGTATCTTCGAAAATAGCTCTTGATGCGAGTTCAATGGCATGAATTCATCAGTCAATGTCCTCCTTCTGTTGCTATTTCCTTCTTGCCCAAAACTCGGTCTTATCAAATTAAGTCAGACCATCTATACGGTTTTTGCCATACCAAATCTACCATCGAGTAAAATTTTACAAAACTTAGAACCATGGATATAGAGATGAGTGGCGATGACGTCTGCGGGAGAATCTCGTTTATATATCGCTGGTCCTATCGGTACCAAGCAAAATCTTCTCTCATAGAAACAAGTAAGTTAGTGAATCGGGCCTGATTACGTGGCAGACCTTGTCTTGAAACTTTGCATCCAGGACACAGATGGTTTTAGCGTTTAGAAAGCCAAAGAGCTACATAGTAACCTAAACCAACTTTCCGTTTAGACGTAAATTGGACTCACTGGAATGGGCTCTCAGCCCATTATTAAGTAAGCAAATGTTTCTATGATGAAATTTTGCCTAATACTACACGGTATTATTCAAGGAAATTATATGCGAGAAATATATTTGGGCGGATGTCGGTTAATAAATGTGTCAAGAATAAATGTTTCTTGCAGTTCAACTTCATCTTCTTCATCCCCTCATTTGGGCAGTTATTTCATGATATTTATTCTTTCTTTTATTAATTGATTCAATTTCGATTAAAGTGGATAGCTGGTTTTATTCTGCCCGAGAAGGAATAACCCATAGTCCACCGTATATCATTCGATGTCCATACATAAATACATATAAATATTCATTCACTCATGACCAATAAATTTACATTATTAATCACTTTTTTTTTTAATTTGCAAGTCTTTAGCTTTTTACCACCAGATATCGTCAGCTGGTTAATTTCTACTAAACGGAATGTTATCTATGAATAGATACGAATCTTAGTGGAATCACACTCTCTATTAAATAATGTATAAACCATTGTTTGACTGAAATCTTGAAATTCCGATTGGAGAATACACGTGAAATTTACCAACTGCCGGGTCGCCTTGTTAATGTCAAAATTTATTAATGCCACCACCAACAGATGGCTCATGGATGGCCATAGTTTAGGGAATTTCAGTAGCCTAATAAAATTCATCGACTGACACCATATTAAGTGCGTTAAAGTTGGTGAAGAATTTACATGCGACCATCTTAATTGGTGTGGTGAGTACTTAAGATCATAAAATGGCAAAATATTCAGCACACGTAATTGATACCCCAACAGGTGCCACGGAATTTAAATAAATTGCACATTGCATGGGAGTATAAGGACAGCTTTTATGTACGGGCATGTTGTGTGCATTCATCTTATATCGATCTGTTATCGTTATTCCCTTTCATATAAATGGTGGTAAATTACTTTGAAATGTTCGCCGATGATGGGTGCGCTGTATAAAACAAAAGAGTTGAGCTGCAAACTTGCAAGGTGAGGATTAAATCGTAAAATTACGTTACCCGGGTGGGGGTCGCTTGGTGCGGAAATCTACGTTAATTTTTATGTTAATGTAATTGGTACTTAAACTCGTGATGAAAGCATTTGTTTATATAGTTGTTTTAGCTTTTTACCTTTTTGTTAAATTAGCCAACACCCCTTAGATAATCGCGATAAAGTGGTGTCGCAAATTGGTTTGTATTGCTTGTGCTTGGTTTTGATTGTAAGGATCATGATGGAAGACTTATGACGAATTCCTTTTTTATAAAAGAAACCATCGAATGAATTTTAAACTTCTAACCATTTGCCTGGCAATATGAGTCATATGGTATTAACAATTTACTAATTGCTACGAGATAACCAAACAGCTTATTGCGTATAAAACGGTGAAGCATCTCCTTACAAATGATACTCGTAATAAAAAGGCTTTCAAATAAGGGATTTCATTTTAAGCTATCAAGAAAACTGGCTTTTTTGTGAAATAAGATTTGACTTTATTTTGATCAATAATACATACAAAAGGACTATTGCAGTGCATCAGTGGCTTTTTGATTAAATTGTTTAACATCTTCTTATTCTTGTGGTTTTTTTTCATAGATAGCAGCACGGATATTGACTTTGAGTACTTCAATTAATAAGAAAGCTGTGGATTACACATTCTTCTTCATATGAACTCAATGAAAGAAGCTCCACGGTGGTAATTCGCATAATTGTAGAGGCGAGAAATGTTGGTCAACACTTCGGGAAATGACTCTTCTCTCAAAAGAGAAACACTTTCGCCAATGTGAGGCGTCCTGACTATCATTCTCACATTTACTAAGCTCCAAATGTTAATAGTCTACTTATTGGCAAAGCCTTGATGATTTGAATTAAATGACTTTTCGGTTCAAGTTTTGATCTATCTCATGCGTTTCCACTCGACAAAGTTACTACACTGGATATGGTCGGCAGATTTAAGTTTTTGCAACTGAACCTTGTAGTCGTGGTAACCCAATTCTTTATAGATACAATTCTTGTGATGCAGGTGGCTTTCTGGCACACTTCATCCCACAGAAGCTATATTCCTAGTTATTCAATTTCAATTTAATTTATTAACTTATCAATTCTTCGCAATTCAAAATAAATTATGCGTAGTAATTTAGATTGGCATCGTATCTGCTACCTGCAAATATTCCAAACGGAACTACAGGCGAAAGCAGTAAACAAACCAAAGCAAAAAAAATTTCGTAGAACTTATCAATTCTTGAGTGTAATTGGGTCATAATAAAATAATGTAGAAAAATTATCAAGTCAAAAATATATTAAAATTAATTTGGTATATGAATATGTAAGTAGTTGGGCAAAGTAGATTAGAGATATCATTATAATTAAGTTGTAAAAGCCATTGTTTCGATTTTTTTAAGAAAAGTGGATACATCTTTTATGACCCTGATGCCATGAGGAAGGCTGTTAAAGAGTTTCGGAGATGTGGACTTAAAAACATGGAAAACCATTTGCAGATTGTGGTGTCGTATTGGGACCCAATTTTGATTGTTGATTCAATAGATAGTCAGATCTGGCGAAGAATACTTTTAATACTTTGTAAAAATTCACATATTTTAAAGTAAGAATCTCAAGGCTTCTGAAAATTACTAAGCTCTTTGATTGTGGGTTTATTGGGTCTATAACTGGTCTTATCGAAAACATCTAGATTTTTTGCATGACTGGATGATACGATTTGACCAGTTACAAGTTGCCGGTCATAGGTCTTGTTGGTAGGCTTGACCACCGGTAGTCTATACCAGGACTTAAAACACGGTACCATGGGAGTCAGGAGCCCCCCGGACTTCGGTCCGGGCCTGACTTGTTAGAGGTAGGCCCCCTTGTGGGAGCGTCATGGTGGCTGTGGTTTAAACCCAAATCGCGGGTACGGGTTTCCTTTTTGGTTTAGCCCATTGTAGAGTAGCAAATAATTACTGGGTGCTGCGACCCTAAGAGCAGCAAGAGGTTTTAGGTCGGCCTCGACTCATACTAAGGGTGGAATTTTTGCCTCCAACACAGTTCCGAATTGGTATCAAAATTTTTGTGGCGAGCGATGGCAAGGCATATGCTTGCTCCCTATGGGTGTATGGGCACCTCGTAAACATTAAGTCTTACGGCAGGAGGCTTACGTTAAAAATCCAGGTACGTTCTGTGGGTTTATTTTATTGTTGTGTGTACCGCCGCAGAAAGCAATGCCATACTCAAGCTAGTAAATATATTTAAGAAGGTCCCGTGAGCAATAAGATTTTAAAAAATATATTTACCTAGTCGCAACTGTGATATTCTAAGTACACCAATGTGGGTAGTCCAACTCTTCTTCCAATGAAACAAAATACCAAGCTATTTGAAAGTATTAACACTCAGCTATTTCAAGTTGAGAAAACATTTATCAGAGCAAAGAAGCAAGCCACAAAATGTCTGAGAGTCTACCTTCCAAGTCAGGGTCTTGGAAAAGAGATGGTGGCGAATGAGCTCCTAATCCCCGAACGAGTTACTGGCTTCGAACTAACCGATCCTTCTGGATCTATAATGGAACTGGCCCTTCATGTCGGGGGTTATGACGCCAAAGTGACTGATCGGCCATGGAAAAAAACGTGAGTTACGAAGCAACAACCTACGGATCTACTGTTGATAACCCCTGCAAACGAAACAAGGACAACGAACTTCTGTTCTGCATGTGGAGTGTTTGGTCCCTTGATTGGCCATGTGCAGTCGAACAACTAGTGGAAGCCCTGAACTGCAACGTAGATATTACTGCCAACCAAGAAACGCGATGAGATGGGCCGGACAAAACGAGGATGAAAAACTGCGACATCTACTACGACGATTATTATCGACTGCAAAAGAAGCGCCTATTTGAATGCGGGTTTGTTGTTAGAGCCAGACTTAGGCAGATGTCTTGAGTTTCTGGCATGATAACTAGCACCTCGTAGCAATCCGTATCAAAGCTAAATTTGTAAACATTAGACTTTTATGCGCGCATGCCCAAATAGAGGAGAAAGATGACGACATCAAAGATAGCTTCAGTGAGCTTTTGGACAAGATCTACGAGCAGTGACTAAGCTATGACATTGAGATTGTGTTTGGCGATTGGCACGACACCACCTCCGAAAACGCATTTGGGCTATTCGACTTTACGGGGGGACGAAACATTGTCGTAACTAGCACGCGCTTCCTACATCTTGATATTCACAAGGGGACTTGGAGAACCCTTATCAATCAACCGATAACCAGACTCACCACATCCCGATCGATGCAAGGCACTCCTCCAGAATTACGGATCTCCGACCATTCTGAGGGGCCAACATCGACTCTCACCATCACTTTATGGTAGCCAAGATATGGTTGCAGATATCCTGAACATCGAAAAAGCAAGCTATTACTGTGAGGAAGTTTTGATGTCGGACGGATTCAGTCGCAAGAGGTCGCCAAATCCTTTTCCAATCAACTTTCTTTTAATCTCTTAAGGGTCCTATGCCGCGAGCATCAGGTATAGAAGACCAGCGACAAGATTCTCATCAGTGATGCCGTTTCTGATACACTGGGCTTTACTTGGCCACCATAGTAAAACCCCTGCTTTGACGACGAGTGCCAGAAAGCGCATGCAACTAAGCAAAATGCATACAAAGTACAAAGAGGCGCTGCATGGAAGTACTAAAGCTGCTCACGAGCTCTACGGCTTCTCATTAGGACAAAGAAGGAGCTTAAGAAGTAGGCAGTCGAGAAAATTGAGAAATGATACCTAAGGAATGAGATTCGGAAGTTTCCTGGCATGTAGATACGAACAAGGGAACATAGTAGTAGAGTCGTAGTCGTTGGTAGTGTTTTGGAAAGAGCACTTCTGGTGACTGTATAACGGAGATAACGAACAACGAAATACCTTGGACAGATATTTACTTTTTTTGGGAACTTAAAACGCAAGAGGGTAAGCCTACTCCTAAAATGCCGGAGCGAGTGTTAACTTTAACTTTTTCGGAAATTAACATAGAGAGAGAAGGGGAAAGAGGATTGGGCTCAGTGATTACTTCGTTTCCCTTGTGGCATCCAACATCTAATGGGGAGACTAAATTATTAGTGTTAAGAATTCAGTGAATAGATTTATAAACCTAAATTGAATATGGTACGAATAATTTTGCGCATTACTGTATAAAGAAAATCTAATATTTGAAGTTACTGTAAATCTCTAAATTTTCTAGTGAAACCATGTTATTCTATTATATCGTATGATCAAGATCACACCATTCTTTATTGTATCGCTTTTTTAACTGTATGCACTTTATCGACTGTAAGCAGTTCTCAGTTTTTTGCGAGAAGTCAAGTAAACAACATCTAATCAAATAAAATTATAATTTCGTTTCGGTTTACTTCTTTTTGTGGTTTTTGCTGGAATTATAATATAATTCAAAAATTCTTGAATTATCAAACAATTAGCGTAAATTGGCTTTTTGTTGTATTCTAGGTAATTATTCATCTGGCGTGATTTTAGTTGACTGAAAAAAACAATGTCTTTCAGGCGCAGTCAAGATTGAACGCCGAACCGTCCGTTTGGGAATCTAATACACTACCACTTGAGCCACCGCTACCCACAACCAGTAGAGCAACAATTCCATTCACCCGACCTGGAGGAACTGAATATAGCCACATGTAAGCTTAAGTCCAACAAATCCTGCCTGCCGAGCACTTCAAAGCGGCAGGCGATGACTTGGCAAGAAGCATACGCCAACTCATTTACAGAATATGCCGGGCGAAAGTATGCCCGATGAATGGAACTTTAGCATTGTTTGTCCGATCATCAAGAAAGGAGACCGTCTGAACTGTGCCAACTACAGAGGCATCAGTCTTCTTAACATCGCCTACAAGATCCTATCTGCCGTATTATGTGGACACCTGTAGACGTTAGTCAAAAATTCGAAAGTCCACCAGCGACTTTGGGGAAAACCCATCAGCTCCAAATCGATATACACTGTATTCATCGATTTTAAGGCCGAGTGTGACAGCATCTATAGAGACGAATTATACAGGGCAATGTCTAGTTTTGGCATCTCTGCCAAACTTGTCCGCCTTTACAGGATGACGATTGAGAATGCACGCTGGTCCATCAAGGTCGGTAAAGAACTCACCGATACCTTTGATGACAAAAAACGGATTTAGGCAAAGCGATGCGTTGTATTGCAATTTATTTAACACCACTCTTAAAAGAATAGTGCAAAACTCTGAAAAAGCGGCACAAGCCTTCAAAAGTCCGTCCAATAACTCGCATACCTCGATGATATTGACATAATCGGAAGAAAGCAGCGTGATGTCAGTGGCGTTTACGGGACTACTGAGACGGAAGCGGTTAAGATGGGTTTAATGGTCAAGGAGTGCAAAACCAAATATATTCTGTGAACCGGAAAGGACACCCAACACCGACGTTTCGGACAGATCATCAGCCTCGCAAAATATAACTTCGATAATAATTATAGCCATCAAATCAGACAACGAAATCAGCGCTGAGATCAAACGAAAAATAACTCTTGCCAATCGCTGCTTATTTGGGCTAAGAAGGCAATTGCCTAGCAAAACCCTGTCTCGAACAACAGAAGTGACCCTATATGTGATCCTAATGATCTCAGTCCTGTTCTATAGCGCAGAGGCATGGATCTTATCAAAAACGCATGAGGGTGCTCTTCGCTGATTTGATTTGATTTCTTCCGTGATTTTTGGTCTATGCGGGCTGTACAGCGAAATCGACTTAGCCAGAAGACCGAAGGTCTAATGCTTGAGGTGGCTGGGTCATGCAGAGCGGATGCTTTGCTCCGAAAAGTCTTTGAATCTACCCCGAGGAACAGCGCAGTAGAAGATGACCACGGAGGCAAGTGGAACGCAACATCAACCAACTTAGCATGTAAAACTGGAGGCAGCTAGCTTAAGATCGAGTTGGCTGGAGACATCCACCGCTGACTGTAGCGCCAAATGAAGTAGTTAAGTAAATAAGAAAAGTATCGTACCAAACACAGAACCTGTAGAACTGATTGTCCATTAATTTTCAACTTTAGCCCTCTATCAGATATAAAGAGTGATCCTTTTGAAAGTCCTTTTCTCAAAAATAAGAAAACTATCAAAAAATTAAATTTTACAGCGTAACCTTTACTATAACACAAAAGCACGATTCCTTACATTTATTTTTTGAAGGTTATTTCTTTCAAATGTTGGCCGTAACTCCGGCCAATATGGTCCATTCTGAGGTTCCATTTTTCGATGACTCGAGTAATGTTGGTCTCCAATTCCTCAATTATGCCCGGCTTATCCATGTAGTCTTTGGACTTTACGTAGCCCCAAAGAAAAAAGTTTGGAGGTGTGATGTCACATTATCTAAGCCGCCAATTCATCGGTCCAGAGACTGAAATTAACTGTTCACCGAATCGTTCTGGCAATAAAGCCATGGTTTCATTGGCTGTGTGGCAAGTGGCGCCGTCTTGTTGGAACTAAATACGTCGTCGTATTGTCACAGGCTTCAATTTCAGGCAGCAAATAGTCCGTTATCATGGCGCGATAACGACGCCTCAGTTTTGAAGAAATATAGAACGATGATTCCACCAGCCCATAAATCACACCAAGCATTTGTTTTGTCTGGATGTAATGGCAGCTCCTGAACCTCTTCGGATTGCTCCGCACCGCCATATATGGCTATTTAGCTTATTGACGTTGCCATTAAGCCAGAAATGGAGGGTGAACAAAATATTGGTCGAAAACAGTGAAACTTCTTGAAGCTCTTCAAGAAGCCAACCGCTGAAAAAGTAACGATCCGAAAGGTCGGCCGGCTTCAATTCTTGTACAATACGAATTGAATTTTTTTTTTTAAACCAAGTTGTTGCATATAATAAGTCAAGCCAAGAATGGCGGCGAATCGATTCATCACGGTCGTCGCGTACACTCTTCGTGATCGCCGGTATATTTTCGTCATGACGTGCTAGATGTGGTTTACTTGGTCGGGTGTTAGGCAATAATAAAAATTTGGTTTAGAGCTTTTCGGTAGGCCAATTATGCTGTGGACCGCAAGTTGCTCTAAGCGCACGAAAAACTCGTAGAACGCTGAGCTAAGGAATATGTAGATTCTGTTCAGGACTAAGTCTTTCCCTGATGAAATGTCCATATCGGTGTGACACGACGCATCCGTGATCTCTCATGAAATCTCCACTGGAAAAAGTGCCTGTAAATGGCTCACCCTTTAAATGGTATATAAAAATATGTGTAGCCGTTTATTATAAACGGTTTTGTTATGTTAATAACAATCATTCAAGAAGGCAGTTCAAAAGGGCTCCTTCAGTTGAAAAACCGGAACGGAAGCCAAATTGAAAGTCACTAAAAACAATTGTTTTTTTTTCAAGTCATCATTCTATTCTTAACAGGTTTTCCAAAAATCATTGAAAACACTGAGAGTAAAGAAATAGGTCTATAAGTATTAATTTATGTTTTTTCTCCCTTCTTAAATAAGGTTATTGCTACGACTTGCTTTAAAAATTCTCGAAAAATTTATGTCAGATTTAAAACAAAAATACTTTTGTTTTAAATGTGACATAAATATCGCAAATATTCATAGCTATATTTTTGACAAAGTTATTCGAAAAGCGTAAAGTGATTTTAGAACTGGAATTTTTAATAGAGACATTAATTTTATATAATTCAGACGTGGAAGGAAGCTCTGAGATGAAGACACATCATTTGTTAGCCAAACGCATTTGAAAAAATCAGCGCAATTATCTGAAACTATTTTTATACCAATAGAGGCAAACAAATTTGACTTGTTGAGATTAGTTGATATAATATTATTACTAGTATTTTTTAAGCTCTTGGTTTCAGTTGGTTTCTTTTTTTTGCATCACCTTTAATAACACGAAACTTGTTTAAGTAGAAATTGTTTTGCATAACAAAACATCTTTCGAGATATCTTTGCATAGTTGTTTGTACGCAATAGTGATATTGGTATTATTCGGGTGTTTAGCTTTTTAGGTGTACAGTTGTTTTTATCTTTGATTTTGCGGATTGACCCATAAATTATCCACGGTTTTAGGTTTTTGAATATATGTAAGATTTACCAAAAGAAAAAGATAACACCTTTTATTTGAATTCAATTTAAGTTTTATTTTAGAAAGGAATATGCCAGTGGGTAGTTTCTAGTCGCGTGAAAAGAAGCAATCTGGTGTTGGTTCACTCAACCCATCGCTGTCTTGCTGCAGCTCTCTAGATTGAGTGGAATCGTTTGTCTGGTTTAGTTAGCGGGCATATTAGAGGCAAACAAACGGCCGTCCTGATTTTTTCTCGCTCATGCTGTGCGCACACATTTTAAATGTACTCAAATTCCTTTAGTGCTCGCTAATTATAAAAAAAATTAAACTGGCTTGTGAATGTCCTTGGAACCGTCTTTATTTAACTGCAACTGCTTTCTTGTAGTAGCCTTTTAGCCCTTATTAACGTCTTTTCGTCATTTTCGTGTTTTTCCTCTGTTGTACTTGCATAAAAATCGCCACATGGCTTCATATTATCCGCACTTGTCGTCGTTATACGTGGGTCCTCGCGAATCTCTCCCTACTCTTCTTACATCATAGCGATCATTGTATACGGACGTCTATAGACCTAGAATAGTAGAACAAATTTTTGGATTAGCACCGAATTGAGTTTTTCTAATAGCTACTAAATCGTCAAGGATGGTTTTCTACATATTTGCATTGTAAGTCGTGCGATTCTCTTCCTATGCGGCATTGATCGCAACTTTCGCATTTATGCGACCGGCATCACTGGTTGCTTCGAATACGATCCTAATCTGCTCTTTATTGGTACGGACTAAATCAATGTTGTCGTTCCGTCGTATTTTTACTCTGAATAGTAGTTCAAACAGAGTACGCTTTATACTTCTATTCCAAGTGGAGTTAGGACACTATTGTAGCTGGCTTGTATAGCTATACAACTTGGTTGGATCAACGCCGAAACGATTATTCGGTTTATCCTCTCCACCTGACAATCTCCTCTAAGCACTCCTGTTGGAACCAATGTGTGCTCAATATTCCCTTTATAAGGAACTGCATTGTCTCCTCTGAAGCCTCAATGTTAGCCCATCGTCACATCCTTTGCGACCTTGAATTAGGTACTACTATACCTCATGGAACAAACAACTAGCCAAATTTAAAACAGAGACGAGAAAGCTCTTCAACCGGGCTAAACGTAATGGTGAATGGGAAATATACGGAAAAACACTCACCATGTGCAACAACTTAGAAATTAGAATGGCCAAGAGAGAATCACTGTGAAACTTCTGTCATACAATCGATGGCACCAAAAGACTCTCTAAGCAGCACACTAATCCTATTGGTTCAATCGCACATACGCTGGAAACGGGCTACAAATGCTTCAAATCTTAGCCGAAACACTTTTTTCAGATTCGACGACAGTTCCAGAAGCCTCTCCAGAGAAGTATAAATAGACCGCTCAGAGAAAACTGGAATAGAGCACAGAAAATTTTTCATGATGGCAAAATAATTTGGACAACCAACTCTTTTCCACACTTCAAAGCCCCTGGTGAGGATGGAATATTCCCAGCTTTACTACAAAAGGGCATCCCCCAATTGCAACCTGTACTATTTAACTTATTAAAGGCTAGTTCGCGTGAGGATGCTCACCAAAAAAGTGGAAAGAGATTATTGTCGAATATATATCTTAATTAGGGCGCAGACAGTCTGAACTACTAAAATCATATACACCAATCAACCTCACTTTCTTTTTCTGCAAAACTATGGAAAAAAATCCTCGACAGACATATCAGAGAAGGGGAATTTTAAATGAATCCCCTTCACAAGTATACAACCTGCAAAATCAACCATATACGCTCTAAAAAATCTTACCACAAGGATTGGAAAACCTCTCAGAGATAAAGAGGTGGCGGTCAGTTATTTCCTCGAAAGAGAAGGAGTTTTGTCTGCAAAAGAACGGTAAGAAAAATTTAGTGTACTGGCCATATACGGTGGAGGTAAGACTCATGCTTACATATGGCGCAGTAGTACGGTGGAATGCGACAAGCAAAAAAAGGATTTCGAAAAATTAGAGGCGGTTCAAAGAATGGCTTCCATAGCCATTACAGGTGCGCTCCGTACCACCTCCATGGCATCACTGGACACCATTTTACATCTAACACAGCTTGATTTACAGGAATCAACCGACGTCAACTCTTATATAGTCAGGGGCTGCCGCAAAATGCTCAAAGCACTATGCAGTCAGAAGCGGGTAAGACAATGATGAGTGCCAGGACACTTCAATTTTAAACGAAATTAACAAGCGGATGAGCTTGCGAAAAAAAGGAGGGCTACTCGATATTAGTGAGGTTGCAAATATCAAACCACCCCTTTGCATAGTGAGGGGCACTATCGAGGAAAAAATCACAAGCACTGCCAACCTAAGGTGGTCAAGTCTTGAAGGACACAGGGGATCCAAGGCTCTCTGGCCGCTTTTTGACGGCAAAAGATCCAGGAAGTTAATAAAATTAAACATGGATAAGCCTGACAGGACATGATCTTCTCCGGAAACACGCAAAGAGACTCAAATTGTCAGATACGGGTTTTTGCAGATCCTGCGGTGATCTGCAAGCTGTTGAGGACATATCACACATACTGTGTGAATGCAAGGTAATACCCCGTAGTTGGAGAAAATTTTTAGAGGAATATCTCTTCGAAACTTAGAGGAAATAGACGCCACTAATTTCAAAGCCTTCTTGGCTTTTGAAAAGAAATTATATGTTTCACCAGGGAAATTACTCAGGTTTCAGCATTTGAAGATAAATTCAACTGATTCCACAGGGATCACGATCAGCCCGTTTTGGTGCCTGGTGTCTACGTGATGGCATATCCATCACACCCCTGTTTTAACCTAATATAATAAAGCAGTTTAAATCCAAGCGTCATCTTTGATTCTTCCCGGCATGATCTACAATACAGATCTATATCTATCTCTTTTAAACGACATCCAGAAACACATCCATGCGGTCTGATATCCGCATGATATCCCATGACATCCGGTCATTTCCAGTGACAGTAGCTTTCGATAGAGCGTGACTTTCTTTGCTGGACCAATGGGCTGATGCAAGATCTCTAGTTTGTACCATGTGTCCTTTGAAGTGCAAAAATCCCAAATGTCATTCAGCTGCGAAGTTTGACCAGGGAAAATTGTTGCAAGGGCCTTCTCGTCCTTCTGGTTCCAGATATGAATGTTACAACATTTTTTGCGTCTTTTATAAAAGCGCCAAAGCCACCGGCTGCATATTTTTTATTACAACAGGATTCAAATTCATCACCTGTAGTACCAAAACAGACTTGTCTTCCTATATCCATATTTCCGGCAAAAATATAAATTCAGGCTTATTCACAAAACAATTAAAATGCACAGAAAGTTCGCAAAATTTGTAAGCATACTTCATATATTTTGGTGGATAATAAGAAAGTTAAAAGGGTGTTTTGTTTAGAAGTATACAAATTCAATATAAAATAGTACACTGAAACTAAGGTTAGTGTCTATGATGTTAGCTTTATTTAATAGGAAATTGTATTCCATTATTGCTTTAGTATGACATTGGGAATATCTGCACCATCCATGGTTACCTCGAATGAAGAGCAATCGTGAAGTCAAATTTTCGACAACTTTATCGAGCAACTGTGGCCGTATATCAGCAATAACGCGGCGAATGTTGACATCCAAATCGTCCAACGTCTCTGGTTTATCTGCATAGACTTGTGACTTCACATACCCCCAAAGAAAGTAATCTAAATGTGTGAGATCACATTATCGTGGAGGTCAGTTCACAGGGTAATTACGCGAAATTATGCGATCAGCAAATGTTTCCCGCAATAAATTGATGGTAACGCGCGCCGTGTGGCATGTTGCGCCATTTTGTTGAAACCAAAGCTCTGTCACGGCAATGCCATTCAATTAAGGAACGAAAAAGTCAGACATCATGTTTCTATAGCGCTCTCCATTGACGTTAACATTCTGGCTGGCATCGTCCTTAAACAAATATGGTCCGATGATTCCACCAGCCCATAAAGCACACCAAACAGTGAGTTTTAATGGTTTTAAGGGCATCTCGACAAAGGTTTCTGGGTTTTCTCCACTCCAAATTCGGCAATTTTGCTTGTTTACATACCCATTTAACCAAAAATGGGCCTCATAGGAAAACAAAATTTTGCGTTGAAAATGAGGATCAAGCTGAATCATGTTTTCGTCCCATTCACCGAACCTATGGCTCGTATAATGGTCACGCGGTTTCAACTCTTGCACAAGCTGGATCTTATAAGTTTTTCAGCCAAGACCTTTCCATAAAATCAGTGGATGGGTATAGCTCCCGTTGCTACGCCCGATGGCGAATAGACTCATTCGTGTTCTCCTCAACACTGTGCTCCACAACGACAATAACTTCATCTGTTTGCACGGTTTTTCGTATTTGGAGATGCGTATTATTCACTAGAGTGTACGTGGTGCGAAAACGTTTCATCGTGTTCCGAATAACTTGCACAGATGGACGTTTATGTCGCCCGTAAAATGGACGTAGCGCACGATAAGTTTGGCGAACCGAACAATGGTTTTCAAAATAAGTTTGCACAGTTTTGCACGTGCTAACAGCAAATCAACTTTCAACTGTCAAATTGACGGTCAGTAGAAATAGTGTTGAAAGTTTAAAAACTAAGACTCTAAAAAAAACACCCTGTATAAGTAATTTTGGTTTAAAACGAGATCATGACAGAGGAAATACTCAAAAGATTTACTTCTGGACCTTGCATATTAATTAAGTGCTAGAAGATCCTGTTGATCTGAACTACTCAAAACCTTATATTGGAAAGCCCTTTATAAAAACGCTATATGGCAATCTTGACCATAAATAAAGTAAACAAGAAATTTGAAAAATAAGTCGGAAGGGTCTAAGTACAGCTACATAGCAGAAGTGTACCCGGAGTGATCAGAAGATGAAATTATGGTTGTTCGTATAAGTTATTTACTTCCGGAAACAGAAGAATAAATTTATCCAAAAAGAAAAGCTTGTTTCTAATGAAACCCATCCAATTTATTTAAATCCAACTTACGCTTTCTGTAGGTCTATGAGTAGCCATCGAGGCACGCATGAAAATGAAGAGACCACATGAGGTTATGTCACCGCTATTTATACCCAACATTTTTTAAGAAGAAAGAGGAAGTAAAAGAGATTGTGATAGTATGACGGAATACGTGTATTACATTATATACGTGTATTAAATAATATAAGTAATTTCGATGTGATCATTCCATGACTCACACATGCCATAAAGCTAACACCTCATCATAATATTAAATAGTTCTTTGGTCAATTAGTTTACCACCGAACATTGAGGAAAATTGTTAGAGGACTTAAATAAAAAGACAATTGAGTCAGAAACCAATGAGGTTTGTTACAAGACTAAATACAAGTTCTAAAATATAATGTTTTTATACTGTGATCATTAGTCAAGTTGTATACATAGAGTGTAATTGTATTTGTGCTGTAATAAGTACAGAAAAGTAATGTTGCATTGCCAATGCATTATTTCCAACACAACCATTCAATTCAATATTACGTAATCCCAAACATTTTTAAAAACTCTGAATGCTTAGTATTTTTAAGGTTTTTAGTTAAAACATCAGCTACCATGTCTTCTGTTGAAATGTACTTCAGTATCAGCTCCTTTCATTCGTAGATATCCCGAATAAAGTGTGTTTCGGTGTCGATATATTTGCTTCTGAAGTGAAGGATTGAATTTTTTACCGAGCATTCAGATTATCGCCGTATAATATTGTTGGTTTTCTAACTAATTTCCTAAAATTCCTGATTCCCAAGAGACCGAAAAGCTAGCCAAGAAAAAATTATGGTCGGTGAAAGATTTTCAATCATCACAATCTCCACCCTATTCAGCGTCAGTATATATGTAAATACAAATCTGACCCAGATTCTTTGTAAAAAAGGTTATAGTTCTTTGTTTTTTTTATAATTTACGCGCGCCTAAGGGGTTATGAATACCTTTTTACTGTTGCAATGGCGCGGGCGGAAAGATAGAAGGAGGAGAAAGGAAAGCATTGTTGTGATGTAGTGGTTTGAAACTCATGTGTGCTTGGTTTCGATATTGGCTCTCCAGGGGTGGGAGTCCGAATAGGACGGAGAGATTTTTCTTCTCTCGGAATGTGAGGTTGTGAATTTTAACGGTTGGTTTGTGCTTGAAAAACCCTACAACAGCCAAATCTATATGTCAGTGTTATGCCTTCACACGCAGATTTTTCTGACTGAGTTCCAATTACACAAATGAAAGCTTGTCGTGGCTAGGATTCGAACCTTGACCCTCCGAGTGAGAAGCGATTGTTAGTACCACTACACCACGGCCACCCCTCATCCCTTTCTTAGTATTAGTATTATTCTCTATGTGGATTCATGTTATTCTGCGATAATCTGATAACAGAATGAGAAATTTCGGGACCTGTGATTATGCTTATGAAATTTAACGAACCAACAAGAGATTGGTATAGCCAGTCGGTTATGGCAAAATCTCGCAAGAGATACTTTCTGATATTTGCTTGACTTATCTTAACTGAGCACCTTACACCTTCCTTTCAATCACAATTCCGAGGAAATGATTCAATGGTCCTTTATCTACTATATCAAACTCATGTCTTATTTGCTGGTTAGTAAACTCCAAATCATTACCAGCCAATAGCAGGTCGTCAACATATACAACAACAATATTAATATCTCGGTTCTTATGCATTACATAAGTAAACAGAAAATAGATCAACTTTCTGAATTACACGTGCAATTCATTCACATCACCCCACTTGCGTTCAGTCACCCTAGCAGGTAAAATACTTGTCATTCACACGACCCAATTTTCGTTCAATCCACCTAGCATGCAAAATACTTGGAAACGTTTTCAACCTGAATAAGCAATTAAACCAAATGCAATGCTTTTGCTGGCCTTAACCATAATAATCAATAAATGCTTGTGGAGTATTGAATAGTCCTTAGCCTTAAATTTACGTGTAAAAATAAAGGTCAGGCAATCTGCTTGAAAAAAATATTTTTTTTAAGAAAAACCAATTGTATTCTCATTAACTGGCGCCCGAGCAGGGACAGTTGCGTTACACTGTCAAATCTCAAACATGAGTCTCCATAAGTTAACAATAACCAAGTTGGCGTGAAAATATAGTGTGTCAGATATCTAAGAATCCCAAGTTGGCCTGAGTGATATCTAGCTCAATACGTGTAAAATCCAATGATTTAACGACCTTCCCACGATAACCAAGTGAGAACTTATCAAACTGAGAACGAATGTTTGTGTCTTCCAAAAAATCGTGACTACCAAGCACGATACAAAATCAAAAGGAAACTAAAAGTGGACACCACGCCACAATGAAACAATAAATCAATGTTTGTGTGAGGGAAAAGTGACCCCTTAGTAGCCTCGAAAAACAAGGACATATCCAATTACCAGCAGTTCCCGAAACTCTACATCGTTATGGAAATAGAAACTACAACAGTTATATTTTTGTAACTCATATAAATTTTTGAAAATCATTGTAAACTTAGACTCGCTTAAATTCACAATAAAGACGAAAAAAATTATTAGATATATTAAATTATAACTACCTATAACCAAAAATAAAGTGAAACTTACTATCATATCCATATTACATTCTTAATTATTGTAATTAGATTAAGACTCAGTGGTCTCATTATCACTGCTACAATCACATTTCAAATTTCGGTTTTCAATAAATAAAAAGAAATCACGAATCCAAGTAATTTCATCAAGCCACCATGTTTGCAAGTACCTCAGGAAGATGTTAATCCTCGTCCTTCCGCTTCCGTCCCAATATCCAACCGAATTGACAACAATAACTATGATAGAACTAATTACAAGACTAGTGACAGAAACTTTACAAATACAAGGTCGACAAATTTTCAACTCGATGATGAACCCCGCGTCCGATATTAATGTAACTAATTATGCGAATTTGTCAGACATGGACAAAATACCGGATGTTGTTAAAAGGTTTCGAGTATTATCGGGACGGCCTGAAGACTTCAACTCGTGGAAAAAGAGTGTCGAGAGGATATTAAAGATCTACGATCGCCACAAGGGCACTCCTAAGTGTTACAGCATTCTCTCAGTTATTAGAAACAAAATAACTGGCCATGCAGACATAGCCTTGTAATCTTATAATACCCCATTAAATTGGGAAAATATGTATATCCAAATGCCTCACTGTACACTACGCCGACAAGAGAGACTTAAGTATCCTCGAGTACCAAATGACAACTCTTGTACAAGGGCATAGTACCATACACGAGTTTTATCAGATAGTCCATCACCATTTATCCCCCATCCTCAACAAGCTCGGATCCATGAACATGAGCCAAGAATCATTAAACAATATGATAAGGCTCTTGGCACATTTGTCGGAGGACTAAAAGGCAATCTACCAAGACTTTTGAGTATACGAGAACCAGCAGATCACCCACAAGTATTGCATCTTTGTTTGAAGTTGCAAAATGTAGACTTTAGGACTCAGCATGCCAATAATTTCCAATCCACTGCTCGAAGAACCTTGCAGCAAACACAACCTCCTGTTCCTTCTAGAAGAAATACCGCATCCCAACCTAAACCCATTCCCTCACCTAGGCACGATTTCTTTCCACAGCTAGTTCATAACCTTCGCAATCCGCAAGCCCCTCAGTTTTACAGAGAACAACGGTACAAACAACAAAGACCGCCACCAAATCAACATCCGCTCCCGCCTAAACCTATGGACGTCGATCGTTCCGTAAGGACCGAAAAGTAAAGGCCTCAAAATCTGAAAGTTATTCGAAAATACCAAAATTCGCAGCAAATTCACCAGCAACGAAAAGTAAAGCGAGTCTACCATACAGTTAAATCCAAGCCAGAGGAAAAGGAGTTAGAAGAATACCAAGGTACGATAAACCACGAAGACACAAGTCATGAACAGGCATTCGAAGAATATAACACTAACATTGACCAACCACAAGCGGACATACATTTAAATTCCTGATGGACACCGGTTCAGGCAAGAGTTACATCCAGTCCCGTTACATTCGAATAAAAGAATATTTCATGTTAATTCAGTCGGTGGAAATATTAAAATAACACACCACACCTTCATTCAACTCTTTGACCCCAATATATGTAGAAAAAACACAATTTTTTATTTTCCGCAGTCTTATTTCCTTCGATGGTATAATTGGTAATGACACGTTAAAAAACTTAAACGCTGTCATTGACACGAAAGAGAAGTTTATGACAATTCAACAACATATTTATACCTCTGAAAGAACACGTTGTAGAAACTGTTAATAATGTAAACATTAGAACGTCCCATCTGAGTAAAAAAGAATCTAGTAAACTAACCAATATTATCAATACTTACCCTTTCCAGGACTTTTCTGACCCGGACGAAAAACTAACGTACACGACAACTACATATTAAAGGTGATATTCGAACTTCAACTAGGTTGGCTAGTCTATTCAAAATCTTACCCATATCCAAGAGCTCTCAAGGAAGAAGTTGAGAAACAAATAAGCGCCCTTTTAGACGATGGCATCATCAGACCATTAAAGTCGCCCTACAATTCCCCGGTTTGGATCGTCCCCAAAAAAATGGATGTCTCAGAAGAAAAGAAGTTTCTTATGGTGATAGACTATAGGAAGTTGAATTCCGTAACCATCGCGGATAGATACCCTATCCCCGAAATCAACGAAGTTCTTGTCAATCTTGGTAACAATAAATGGTTCACAATAATAAACTTAAAGAGCGGATTCCACCAGATACAGCTTAAGGAGTCAGATATCGAAAAAATTGCCTCCGTCAGCAACGGAATGTTTGAATTCGCTCGACTCCCCTTTGTCCTTAAAAACGCCCCAGCTGTATTCCAAAGAGCTCTCGACGATATCTTAAGAGGGCACATTGGAAAACGTTGCTATGTTTATATAGATGACATTGTCATTTTCGGAAAAGACAAAGTTGAACACCTGAGGAACACTGAGGCCGTATTTAAGACTCTAGAACACGCCAACATGAAGACACAGTTGGATAAGTGTGAATTTTTCCCAAAGGAAGTAGAATTCTTGGGTTTTATTATCAGCCCAAACGGAATTAAAACAAATCCGCAAAAGATGCGAGCTACTTATATTTCCGAGTTACCAGTCCCAAAATCTTTCAAAGATTTACGATCATTATTAGGTATCTCAAGCTATTATCGTCGTTTCATTAGAGACTATACGAAAATAGCAAAAGCTCCGACATCCCTTTTGAGAGGGGAAGATTGACGAGTGTCCAAAAATAAATCAATTGAACTTGACTCACAGGCCATAAATTCTTTTGAAAAAATTAAGCAATCGCTAGTTTCCCAAGAAGTTATTCTGACTTATCCAAATTTTGAAAAACCTTTTGAACTCACAACGGATGCCTCTGACTTCACAGTTGGTGCTGTGTTATCCCAAGCAAGCAAAACAATAACATTTTTATCAAGAACGCTAAATAAAACCGAAGAGAGTTACGCTATTAAGATGAGAAGGAGATGCTCGCCATCATCTGGGCTCTCAACTGCCTTAGGAATATCATTTACGGATCAAAAAAAGGTTAATATTTATACAGACCATCAACCACTAACCTACGCGCTGAGTCACAAAAATACAAACCACAAGATGAAAGAATTGAAGGCTATCCCGGAAAGTACAACTACGAGCTCGAGTACAAACCAGAGAAATCAAATGTAGTTGCAGACGCCTTGTCACGACTTCCACAGAAGTTACAAATAAACTCAACGGCAATGAGAGTACATAGCAACAATAGCTCTTCACATAATTTGATTTTAACAGTTGAAACTCCCACAAACGCCTTCCGCAATCAACCCATCCTCAAAACCGGTAAAAGAACTAACTACCAATTTTTAATCCCATTCCCAACTTATCATATACACATTTTCATCCAGCCTAGTTATATAGATACTAACCCCAGAATAGCACCATAAACCGCCTATTCACAAAAGAAAATATTATGGGTCAAATACAGAATATTTACCCTCTTTATTTTGCTAATTTTAAAGTTAGATTCATACAATTGATGGTCGAAGACGTTGCTGATGAAAACGAACAGGAGAAAAAATTTTAAAAATTCCTTTCAGAGTGTATCATAACCCAGAGGAAAATTGGGGTCAACTACTTAAAAAATTTTACTTCCCAAAACTGGCAGCAAAAATTAAAAGATTAGTAAAAAATTGCCGAACTTACACCCAAACAAACCTACCCTTTAACCAACCCCTATTCCAAAATATCCTGGCCACACCGTGCATCTTGTTATATTTTCGACAGAAAAAGTTGTAGTTCTGACTGCCATATGTAAACTTACGAAGTTTGCAAAACCAAAATAATCCAATCCAGAGCTGTACTTGACATTAGGCAACCACTTCGAGAAATGATTTTCTCATTTGGTGCTCCTGAAAACATAGTTATCGACAAAGAGTTAGCACTTAACTCAGAAAATATTAGATCCATGTTCGAAGATGAAATAGGTATGCGAATCTATGTATAAAATACCATCCTACAAAAGTGAGGTAAGTCTGTAGATCGAGCGGTTTCATTCCACTGAGATTATGTGATGCATCAAAACCGAACAGACTCCTCGATCCTTCGAAGAGCTTCTCGAAAATGCAACTAACGAGTATAACTTTACAGTCCACTCAACAACTGGTAAAAAACCGGTGAACTCTTCCTTCGCCGATCACCCAAAATAACTCCCAAAGAATTCGAAAACAAACCCCACCAAAATATGGAGAAAATTATACAAAAACAACAAAAAAAACATTAGTATTACAATAAAAAACGGAAACCACTGAAAATTTACAATCCAGGAGATGTTATTTACTTGAAACACAACAAAAGATTGGGTTCAAAATTAACGTCTGTATCTACAGACAAGAAATAGTCAAAGAAAACAAAAGTACAGTAGTTATAACAGAATCAGGAAAAACCGTACACAAAAGCTATATTAGAAATTAACTGACAATCCCACCCCTTTCTCTTCTGATTTCAGACATCTACTCTATACCGCAATAGTGATCCGTGAAGTTGACCTCGACCAATACGAACAGTTCCTCCAACTCTAGGACAAAAAGAAAAAGAAATACGATCCCCTATTTTCCTACCTTTCACATGGATACCAGCAAATACAAAATTGAATCCATAACCTTAAACTATAAAAAACCAAAAGATCATTAAACTTCTTAGGCTCTGCGTGGAAGTGGATTGCTGGCAATCCCGACCACGACGATTACGTAACAATCAAAAGAAAAATTAATAATTTACTTATTAATTGCAACCCGACCCTTCCGACTCATGACTGGAAAGTCGCGAAACTGGAGGAACTAAGGGGTTCTTATAGATGCGCGTTGATCGTGATCAAAAGGGAATCCCTTAATCCTCTAGCGCAGACAACAGGCATGGTTCGGTTCAGATTCGAGTCAATTCATCTAAGGGTCTACAAAAACGATGAGCTGGATGCTGATAAGCAACCTCCTCCTCCTTTAACAGAGACACCACCAAACACAACCTCATATTCTCGAGCGTCGATATCCTTTCCAGAAATAGATAGCTACAACTCCAATGTGTCCTCTTCTGACACCCCGTCGGAAACGGAAACCGATGACGCAGCAAAACGAGGTCCTATACGGTCAGAGGAAGAAGATGAGCTCTCGGGCACATCTTCAGAATCTGATGATCTCAACAGCGCCATGGTGGAAGCTACTCTGGAAAACTGTAGCAATGATACGGTTTTTCCAAATTAATCTCCATCACTAAAAAAGGCTTCGGCCGCACTCATTCTGCGTCTTTCAAAAAACACAGAAGGCATTATCCTAATCCAGGAACCAAGGATTGTAGAAGGCGTGGCTCGTGGACTTAGGACACCCTTATAGGTCCCGCTCTATACAAGAGACAAAGGTAAGATCAGAACTTGTATATTAGTAAAACGTAGCCTTAATGCACTTCTACTTCCTGATCCCAGCGAAACCGACTTAACCGTTGCCAAACTAGAGACTGCCAAAGGCTCCTACTGGCTAGCATCGGCATACCTTGGCCACGATCATGTGGACCCTCTCCCTGGTTATAACCTAGAAAGGGTGGGACTGGAGGCTGAAAGGCATAAAACTGGCCTTCTCATCGGATGCGACGCTAACGCGCATCACACGGTATGGGGCAGTACCGACATCAATAATAGAGATGAGTCACTTTTTGACTATATTATAAGTACAAACCTCTTTATTTGCAATATTGGCAATGAGCCCACTTTTATAATTAGAAACCGACAGGAAGTGCTAGATATAACTCTTGTCTCCGATACTAATGAACTGGATGGTATCTTCTGAACACTCTTTTTCGGACCACAGATACATGCAATTCAGCCTGAATGATGTTCCTCCTAGTCAACCATCATTCCGGAACTACCGGAAAACTGATTGGTCAAAATACAGAGGAATACTGTCAGAAACGCTATCCTCTAAACTAAGTATCAAGTCCCCCGCGTGACACCAATGAGCTTGTCATGAAAGTCAGGGAATTCATTCTGGCTCTCAATCAGGGTATGGCCGCTTCCTGCCCTCTTATTCAACCAAGAGGCAAGAAAAAGCCTCATTGATGGACATCAGCACTGGGACTGCTCAGAAACATTTGCAGAAAACTTTTCAACTTAGCAAAGAGCACAAGCAAAGTGACTGACTGGGAAACATACAAAGGATACCTCAAATTAGACAAAAAAGAACTGAGGAAGGCAAAGTGACAATCCTGGAGGCCCTTCTGTGATAAAATCACGGAAACGTCTGAGGCATCACGGCTAAGAAAAATCTACAAATCCTATGATGCCTAGCTGTTAGATAAAAACCGATGGCTCTTGGACAACCTCAAGTGACGACTCACTCAACCTGCTACTGGATACCCACTTTCCAGATAGCTCTCAATTCGCGGTCAGTAGCAACCCAAATAGGCCTACTGCAACCGGGACCAAAATTCATGGTGTGATCACAAGAGAAAAACTGCTCTAGGCGCTGCATAGTTTTAAACCATACAAGTCGGCTGGTCCGGACGGTATAATACCTGCCGAGTTACAGAGGTCCTCAGATATTATTCTGCCTGCGCTAGAAAATATTATGAGAAGCTGTGTAGAACTTATCAACATTCCACTGTCATGGAGAGAAGTCAATGTAGTTTTCATCTCCAAAGCCGGAAAATGTTCTCATGTTATCGCAAAGGACCACAGCCCTGTAAGTCTATCATCTTTCCTTCTGAAAACTCCAGAACGACTGATTGATATCCATATACAAGCTAAAATTGATCCTAGACTTCTGTCAACGCCTCAACATGCCTACTGTCAAGGAAAGTCGGTGGAAACGGCTCTGCATTCACTGGCTAGCCACATCGAACGATCCCTACAATAGAAAGAGTACACAATGGTTGCTTTCCTGGACATAGAGGGTGCCTTTAACAACGTCAACACATCCACAATCACGACTGCGCTGTCAACTCTGCAGGTAGACGACTCACTTGGGGAATTGATTAGTCTTATGCTAAAAAGCAGAATAATCAACTCCAAACTGGGTGAGACTTCTGCTAAAAGATGTGTCAGCACAGGTACGCCGCAAGGCGGTGTCCTCTCTCCCCTTCTCTGGAACTTAGTAGTAAATGATCTGCTGATATATCTGGAAACGGGTGGTAGCAGGGTGATTGCCTATGCGGATGACGTTGCTATAGCCGTCTCAGGTTAGCATCTTAATACCATTCAAGTAAATCTCAATAGATTAGCCCGTTGGCAGATCGCTGTGGATTGGGAATAAACCCCCATAAAACTGATCTTGTCCTCTTTTCCAGAAAATACAAAATTCCAACTATAGACCCTCGTTCAATAAACGGTACCAGTTTAGTGTTTTCCGATACAGCAAAATATCTGGGCCTCATTTTTGACAGAAAACTAAACTGGAAACCTAACATTCAAGAAAGAGTCAATAAAGCTACAGTAGTTTTATTCTCTTGCAAAAAAGCCATTGGGATAACCCATTGGCTGTACATCTCGATCATAAAACCGATACATACTTACGGGGTGGTAGTCTGGTGGACGGCCTTAGAAAGTGCAGTTAACTGCATTAAACTAAGCAGAGTCCAGAGAACAGCATATCTATGCATAAGCGGAGCATTGCGGTTTACCCCCTCTGCGGCACTAGACATTCTGTTTCATTTGACATCCCTCGATATTTTCGCCTTAAAGCGACTAAACAGTGGACAAATAATCCATTTGGCCACGCCAGTATTCTTAATCCATTAGGAATTCTCACAGAGAACATAGATTACACCACACCTGAACTTTGGTTTGACAAAAACTTCCATGTAAGCTTCCCCTCTGGATCCTTCTGGGAGGAAGATGCTTTCATGGAGGACAAGTCAATTCATCTCTACACAGATGGATCTAAAACCAATAGCGGAGTTTGTGGCTGCGTTTTCTCAGATACGCTAAATCTCAGCCTCTCTTTCCGACTTCCAAATCACTGTAGCGTGTTCCAGGCGGAAATGTTGGCGATTAAAGAAGCTCTGTCCTGGCTGATGAAAAACGTGCAAAGGATATCCGCATCTTCTCGGATATTCAGGCCGTTATCAAATCCCTGGACTCAGTATCACTAATTTCAAAAACCGTCCTTGAATGCCGATCATCTCTTATGGAGATGGCAGAGCAGTTCAACCTTCCCATTTGTTGGATGCCGAGCCACAGAGACGTTCCAGGGAACTGTGGAGCCCATGATTGGAACTACTCTACCTATTCTACCGGAAAAGGGTAGCATAGGTATACCAATCGCTGCGTGCAAACTAACGTTAAAGCTGGATGCCAATAAAAGAACAGACCTTAGGTGGACCAAACAGATCTGGCCAAAACTGGATCTGTATCGCTCTAAGTGTCTAACCCTTCTAAACAAGGAACATCTCATAGGCAAGCACGCAAGAAAGCTTGGCGCCTTTACAAATAATTTCTGCAGAAGCTGCATGGACGAGGAGAAGGAGGAGATAATCCTCTATCTACTCTGTACGTGTCCAGCTCTCTCCCAAAGAAGAAAACTTCACTTAGGAGCTTTCTTCTACAACGACCTAAACGATCTGAAAAATATAGACGTAAACAGTCTCCTACGCTTCGTCAGAAGTTCAAACTGGTTCCATCAGTAAGAGGATCATAGATCCACGTGGCATCACAATGGACCAATAGGCCCAAGTGGGTTTGTATATCCAACCGCCACTCTTACCTACTACCTACCTACCTTGTTACTTAATTGCAATAAAAAAATTATAATCAATAGCTAGTCTATACTATATGTATAACGAACGAATTAATAACTTGACAAAAATTACAAACGAAACTGACGCAATAATAAATGAGAACAAAAATACGAATGAGGAAACTATATCCGAAATTCAATATAAATTTAAAATTGTTAAAGAAGAACTACATTGCTATTGGGCAAAATTAAGCATTAAGCATACATTCATCCTATCAAAGGAAGAAGTAAGCGTAGCCATTAAAACATTAAGTGTAGGAAGTATTCCTTTTTCTACCACAGAAAAGGCCTTAAATTTCGCTAAAATTAAAATAATAACTACTCTATTTCAGTTTCAATTCAGTGTATTGTCAATATTCCAATTACAGACTACATATAATATATATTTATGAACAAATTTTACTTAAACCGAAAAGAAACGGAATAGCAATAGAAATTAATTATAAGCAAATTATAAAGAAGAAATGTTTGGTTTAATCAATGAATGTAAATCTGTGAATTATATTTCAATCTTTAATAAAACAATATTTTGTAAACATTAAAAACTCCACATGTATCCCCAACTTGTTGAAAAGTAAAGAAGCAACATGCAATTTAACCCATGCAATTTCCAAGTGTCAATTACAAATGCGCAAAAGTAAACGTGAGTTACCTTGATAATTTACTTCACCATAACAAAATTCAAATATATCCACAAATATTTCGCGGGTAAAGTTTTTTTTTGAAAAAATTGTCAGTGTATGTTGTGTCACCGAAACACTTTTAAGGTTAGTGAATGAGTTTAGATTTTTTTATAATAATTACTGCCTACAAACTGTTTTTTTTTCGTTTCATTTTTATAAAATACATGTCAAAGAAAATTATAATTAATTATTTACAACTGAATTAAAACTATGGTCATATAAATGTTACTGTACTCGGTTGAGTACACTGACAACATGCGTAAGTAAAATAATTTTTATTTTTTTCAGATTCGTTATAATGAAGAAACAGCATTTTACAGCCCAAAATAGCTAAAAGGGGCTAGAAAAAGCTATTGAAGCCATTTTACAGAATAGCAATGATGGTGAATGTGACTTGGCTATAATACCACCTAATCCAAGTGCGTTAACTGATGAAGAAGAAGGTGCCGATGAGAATATGGCAGGGTGTTTCATACCGCAAGACGTTCCTGGTTCTACTGAGGTATTTATGAACCGTTCGTCCGACGACAGTGATGATGAACCGCTGGCTTCAAAAATAAGACGACAGGATGTTACCCTCCAATCCACTCCGAATCCGAACCCAACCTGGCGGAAATGTGCCCCTTCATACTCTTCAACTGCTGAAAGTACTTCCGAAGTACTATACATGACAAGAAAACGGCTATTTGTGAAGAGCTCAAGGGCTATGCCACGTTTATTCCAAACTTATAACAAAAGTGAATGAGCTCGACTAGTCTATCTCATTATATAGAATTGCTGTGCATGGGAAAAAGTGGTGTTGAGTATTATTTACTTACATGTTAGACATGGCTATTGCTAATGCTTGACGCTTAGATGCAGTAAGTAATGATAATTTTATGGATCAACTCATGTTCCGCCGTCACATCGCACGATACTATTTACGTAAAGGTGAACAAAAAAAATCGCGTCAAGCTGCATCAATAGTCAATGGCCTTCCCCAAGATGGAGTTGGACATTATCCCATCAAAATTGAAAAACAGATACCGTGTGTTCTTTGTCTATCAAGAGTACGTTGGCATTGTAAGAAGTGCTTAAAAACACTTTGTATCGAAAAGACATGTTTTGAAAATGTTCATACTTAGGCGGTCAGTGTACTCAATTGAGTACACCCCTGTTATTTAATGAAAATTACTATTTTTGATTTTTTTCTTGTATTTTAAAGAAAATTTAAAAAAAAATTAGTACTTTTTATTTGACCTCTAATGGGTTAATGAATAGTCAGCACATTCCCACGGTAGAGGAAATATCAACAGGAATAATGATTTCAACGGAGCTCTCGAAACTGAAGCCACACACCAAAATCTTTCCGTCCCTTTTCTCATAAAATATGAAAAAACCAGTATCACCATTAATAATAGAATATCCGTGAATACCGAGAAATGTGTCTACGCAGACGATCCTCCCAGCTTTCTCCCAACAAACTCCCAAAGAGAAAAAAAATTTCGCAAACTCTTATCTTTAGAGATGGTGGGCGAATTACACATCAATAATACAAAGCAAATTGAGTTACTACAAGTTGAATGCAAATCACAGGCATTCATCAACTAGAACAATGGCGTTCATTGGAATTATCCTTTTAATCCCAACGTTTTATAAAATCTTTACCAGAAAAGAAAATACAAAAGTTATTATTCAGCAACCACAATTAAAGGACATTCAAATTCCCCCGCAATTGAAAAGGGCACTAGCAACAGATGATCCTACCACTCCACGAACAAGGTTCAACGACCTTCCATACTTTTAAACGATTGAGAACCATCGCATTTAGAGGAAGAAGAGTTGACAGAAAATAGATCAACTTTCTGAATTACACATGCAATTCATTCATATGACAAAACTTCAATTCACCTAGCATGCAAAATGCCTGGAATCGTTTTCAACCTGAATACGCAATTAAACCAAATGCAACACTTTTCTGACCTTAGCCATAATAATCAATAAATGCATGTGGAGTATTGAATAGTCTTTAGTCTTAAGTTTACGTGTAAAAATAAAGGTCAGGCAATCTCCTTAAAAAAATATTTTTTTTCGAAAATACAATTAGATTTTCATTAACTTACACACCAGCTATCGTTAATGCAAGGAATAAAGCCTATCTTGTTAGAGGGCAGAATGCTCTCGTATAGTATATAAAAGAAAAAAAGATCTTTTAGGAACGAAAGGATTCAAGATGATTTTATTAGTAAACGATACAAAAAGTAATTAAAAAGTTAACCTCGATGGTGGACACGTGAAGAAGAAAACAAAAAAGAAGTGATTTAGAAGTTTTTTTTTTTTTTACATAACAAGTGCGTTTGAATGTAGGGTACAATATATCTTTTTTAAGACACTATATAATTTTAAGTGCCACGTCAATTGACACGCGTGAAGACCGACGTAATGTCTCCTGTCTCACTCTGTTTTATCGCTATTTTCACCCAACGTGCTCCATTGAAATCGCCAGTAACATTCCGCCCATTCAAATTTTCAACCGTAACACCCGTCTCGCTATGAATGCTCATCAGTATACCCTCAAGCCCATTTTCGGACGTACTCTAAAATATCGTGATTCGTTCCTAAGCCGTACAACTCGCTTATGGAATGTTCTGCCGATCTCTGTGTTTCCTGGTCGTTATAGCTTACAATCATTTAAAAACAATGTACATCGGTACCTGTCCTTTCTTCCTCCCTAAATTTCCTTCGCCCGCGTTGTGTACAAACATTTTAAGGGTTAAAGCTGTTTAACCCATACAAATCCTTTTCGAGCTTATAAACTTTGTGAAAATTACCTTTGTCAATAAGATCTTCCGGTTATTCCATAAAAATGTCCTCCTCTAACTGTCCGTTCACATATGCTGCCGTAATTTCAAGTTGATGCGTTAATGAGACAAACTCTACCGCCAATACGGTGCTGACTGCCTCTGGCCTAAGGCTTTTAGGGAAGCCTCA
The DNA here is from genome assembly GCA_963966105.1 of Volucella zonaria. NCBI lineage: Eukaryota > Metazoa > Arthropoda > Insecta > Diptera > Syrphidae > Volucella > Volucella zonaria. The sequence continues at coordinate 31,096,313 of OZ014534.1, forward strand.
TTCAATCAACATACACCGAGTCATTTCTATAATCGTCAGTTTGGCTCGCTTATAATTGATGTTGAATTCCATTTGACCCTAAAAACTTTTTAAATGACTACTTAACGAATTCATTGCCATTATCACTCCCAAACACTCCGATCCTTTTTGAAGTTTGCGTTTCCATTGTACCATGGCCTTAAATCTTTTAAAAACCACAAGAGCCTCGTTCTTTGCCTTTAGAAAATATACAAAAAATGTTCGTGAATAACAAAAGATATTTTGCATCTCCAATGGACACTTTTCTCATTGGGCGGTTCTCCTGTTTCGTTCACTTACATACGGCAATGAACAAATCTTTGCTTTCAAAAAAACTTCGCACTGGATATTAGAATAATATTGCTTACCTTCCAAATCTAAACCTCTTACCAAATTGTTTTTTAGTATTTTTGTAGGTTCAAGCTCTTGTTTAGGAATCATTTTTATTTCTCTTCGAGTTTGTGTACACGTTTAATTCACATTTTGACGTATTGCAAATGTAGATGGTCTGTAATTTTGTTGCGCATAGGTAATCTTGGCACCTCGTTTATCAAACATCATTCGATATCAGCTATTTGCAGTTTTCGCGATTGAGGCGAAGGTAATTTTCATAGTCGGTACGTAAAGAACTTCTTTCAAAGTGACACTGCCATGGATATTTCTTAAAACCACATCACTAATGCCGTCCGATTTGACATGCGTATAATTTGCTGATACGAAAATTAGAATACTTACAGCACAGGAAAGTCGCCGCTATCAAAAATTTATGTATGTTGCGTGAGTTCTCCAACAGATGCTGCATTTATCTTGCGATGAAGAAGCTTGTGCTTTCCTTTTTTCGAATGCGGGGCTAGATGTCCACGACGTTGGCCATCATAGCATGTTCCTTTGAATGCGTGTTAGCCGTTCTTCCCATGATTTTGCTGTTGTTGTTGGTGCTGCTGTTGGCTTGGCTGAGCTCGTTGCTTTGGGCAACGTACTACCTTGAAAAAGTTCCCGAAATGTATTCAGAAAATTGGAAATACAAGTTTATTCATCTATGTTAAATTTATATATATTGTCCCCTTCAGAGTAATCCCTATCGACTGCAACACACTTATGCCAGCGCTTGATCCAATCCTCGAATCATTTTTTATATTCGGTTTTCGGTATGTCCAGCAGTGCTTCCTGCGATTTTTCCATTACTTCCTCTCAGCTGCTAAAACGCGTTCTCCGTAGTGGTTTTTTAACTCGATTGAACAGAAAGAAGTCACAGGGAGCCAAATCAGGTGAATTCGGTTGCTGTTGGATGGTATTTGTTGCATTTTTCGTAAAAAAAATTACGAATAATGATGGCAATGTGCGACGGTGCGTTATTATGGTGCAAAATCCACTAGTTTTCTGCCCACAATTCTGGTCTCTTTCGGCGAGTTGCTTCACGCAAACGTCTCATAACGCCCAAATACTCGTAATACTCTTTGTTTACTGTCTGGCCTTCTGGCAAAAATTCATGATGCACTACACCGTTGTAATCCATGAAAACCGTGAGCATTGCCTTCTTTTTTTGGTATCGGCTCATTTGGTGAACGCCATTCACTTGCCTGATGTCTGGATTGCGTGTCGTACTCCTAAACCCACGTCTCGTCTCCAGTAATGATCCTTTTGATTAATGTGGGATCGCATTCAGCCTCGCAAATCATCTCTTTTGCGATCAACACGGTCTCTTTTTTGCTTGAAATTGAGGTCTTTTGGCACCAACTTTGCTGCTACACGACAGAAACCTAAATTATTAACCAAAATATCTTGGACGGATCCATAGGCAATGTTCAAGTCCTCCGCTATCTCTCTGATGGTTAATTTGCGGTTATTGACCAACATTTCTTTTACTTCATCAATGTTTGCGTCAGTTTTCGATGTCGATGGTCTGCCACTGCGTCCATCATCTTCGATTGACTCACGACCACTTTTGAACGCTCGTTCCACTGGTAAACGACCGTTTTCTTTAGAGAATCGTTACCGAAACACTTTCGATCAACGAGATGTAAAATATTATGAAAATGTGACTGTACTTGAGAATCTCTTGCATTTGCTTAAAAAGTGTGACTTTTCTCGCTGGTCCTTTGGGTACGTTAACATTTTCAAGGGGATGTTCCAGGCCTCAGCCGAGGTCTTACATTTTTTAATATAGTTGAGTTGAGAAGGCATAACGAACAATTGTATGGTGGCTAATGCTTTCTCATCTTTGTTACTCCACGCGGTAATTTTTGTTGCTTGTGTGGGCTTTGCTCACTTCCATTTACATACATACATATGACCATAAATCGGTATGGATCAGCTAGCTTCTTATCTGCATTTTCCACAATTCGTAATTGTTTTCTTCAAGACTCTCGATTTGGTGTAAAGAAGATGCCATTGTTTAACATTAAACAAAAACCTTTTTAATATCCTCGACCCATAACCTTTTATTAGGACATAAATTAAAACACAATTGAGCCAGAATCCAAAGAGGTTTATTACAAAACTAAAAACTAGTTTAGAAATATAGAATGACAAGATTTGAAGGATTGAAAAAAACACTTAAATACACCAACAACGGTGTGAGATATAAAATTGATTCTGGCTTTATTTTGAAGCTACACTCATCCCATTATGTGTGGAATTGCACATCATTCAAGGGGTCGGTCGGTCCAATTTATGATGGCTTGTTCAGTATGTGCGGCGTTATTCCGGCAATATCGTGTTGAATGTTGGCCTCGAGCTCGTTCAAAATGATTAGCTTGTTAGCGTAGAATAAGAACTTGACGTAGGCCTAGAGAAAATAATCGAATGACGTGAAATCGCATGATCGCGGAGACCAATTGATGAATGCTGGCTGTGAGATACCCAGCCGCCAAATTTCTCCTTCCCAACTTCGAGTGTTGCGTTGCTTGTATGACATGTAGTACCGTCTTGTTGGAACTACATCATGGGTATATCGATGTTATCGAACTCTGACCACAGAAAGTTGGTTAATATCGCTCTATACCTGAGACCATTAATGATAACGTTGTCTCCTTTCTCATTTCGAAAGAAATGAGGTCGGATGATGCCACCATGTCCTAAACTGCACCAAACAGTCAATGATGCATTGATGCTTCGCCGAACACTAGTGGATTGTGTTCACTCCAAAAATGGCATTTTACTTCTTGACGTAGCCGCAGAGCCAAAAATGGGACTCGTCCCAGAAAATGATTTTTTTGTCAAAATCCGGATCTCCGGCCAACATTTCCAGCGCCCAATTAGCGAACTCACGGGGATGTCTATGGTCAGTCGACTTCAATTCTTGCGTCAGCACAATCTTATACGTATGTAGGCTCAAATCTAACTGCAAAATAAGGCGGGTTGACTCTCTGCTGATGTCCAATTCAGCTGATCTGCGCCGAATCGACACTTCTGGGTCTTCTTCGATACTGGCCGCTACGGCGGCCGAAAGCGCACCAATCGCTTTCTGGTTGGTGGCTTAAGATCTAAAAGAATGTGCTGACGCTCAAACTTTCCCACGGTACGACGAATTGCCTGCACACTGAAATCATGGCGATGACCGACCTCACGATGAAATTCACGTTGCGTATTTACAACTTACTATAGCCGGAATTTCGATAATATTTTTTTTAATAATTTCCGCACTTTTGGCAAGCGTAAAACGATGCATGATGAAATAGCAAACCTTACTGAATATTTTGACAGGTGGACGTCATTTGGCAGCTCCTTAATCTTAATAATTGGAAAAAAGTCCAAGTCAGTCACTTTTTTTGTGCTTTTTGCTAGGTTGAAAAGTTTTCTGCAAGCGTTTCTAAGATGCTGATATCCACAAGAGCGGCTTTTTCTTGCCTCTAGATTGAATAAAATGGCAGGAAGCAGCCGTTTCCTGATTGAGAACCATGGTGAAAACCTTGACTTTCATTCCAAGCTCGTTGTGTTACGCAGAGGACTTGAGAGTTCAGGGGATAGTGTTTTAACCTACTCCGGTGGATCGGTGTTCAGATTTGGGCAATGGGGACTAACGAATAGCGTGTCATTCTTTAGAATTATCTGTTATTTTGTTTGTGAGCTTTTCTGGCCTTTGGCCTCGGCCGGTTTTGTAGTTTTGATATTTGTGGTTGTTTTAAGTTGTTGCTTGTTGCTGTTGTGTGTTTCTTTGCTCTTTCGTTGGAGGCTCTCTCAATTCTTGACCGTCCGCGTACCTCTGCTGCTCCATCGGTGATCCATCTGTGGGGTGCTAGCTTAAAAAGGGGTCATCGTCCCTTCACCCATCGAACCTGACTTTTACAACGGGTACGTCGTTGGATTATGCTTGATTACGCTGCTCGTCCGCCTGCACACCACCTGCTTCCTCGTTGGGGAGGAGATCGTAGTATCTTCAGCCTTCGAACATTGCTCTCAAGCAAGCTGCATCCACATCAATTGTAGGGATGTGATGCTGGTGTTTGTACTCACATCGGTGCAGGATGTGGTGTTACTTAAGGTTCCCTGTTACTTGGCTTTCGCTGGGGTATTGGCTGCAGGGATCGTTTTCTCCAATTCGTCACATCGTGTGGGGGTGTCTTGCTCGAAAGGACCGTCGGTCCTCACCCTTCAGAAATCCTGTCTGTTGCGGGCTCCGACAACGGTGTTCCTGGTGGACCTCCTGTCTCACCTTGGGCTCCTGGTTCATCGTGAGTTTCCCTACTGTCCTCAGGGCTTCACCGACAGTTCTCTTCTGCAGAGAAAACCGGTCGTAAATCCTATGATGGACCATTGGCTAATGGGATCACGGTTGCTTTCCTTCTCCACCAGAGCTAGGTGTATCCACTCAAGAAGAGTAAACTTTTACCGCAACACGTTATAAAACCGATACTCACCTACGGGATGGTTATCTGGTGGACAGTCTTAGACAATGCAGTCTTAAGCAAAGAAGATCAAGTCCGCGCATAAGCGAAGCCTTAGAAACTACTCCCTCTGCGGCATTGGATATTCTGTCTCACGCCTCTCGATATTTTTAGTAAGCAAGTGACTGCTAATGCAGCTATTCGCCTCGAAGCAACTACACAGACTATCTGGCCACGCCAATATTCTTAATACGATATGAATACTTTTAGAAAAAACCAAATATATTATGCCTCAACATTGGTTTGACAAAAAGTTTCATGTAAATATCTCCTCTGGATCTTTCTGGAATGAAGATGCTTTCATAGACGACCAGCCAATAACCAATAGCGTTGTTGGTTGTGGTGTTTTCTCAGATAAGCTTAACCCAAGTCTCTACTTCTGCCTTCCAAATCACTGTAGCATTTCCCAAGTGGAAATGTTGGCCATTAAAAGAGTCCTCTCCTTGCTGAAGAAAAACAGAAAGATATGATAGCTGCAAGGGATATCCGCATAGCCAAGCCGTTATCCAATCCCTGGACTCAGTCTTCCAAAATTTTAAAACCGCCTTTGACTACGGATCATCTCTCAGGGAGATGGTGGAGCAGTTCAACATACACCTATATTGCATGCCGGGGCAAGGAATTGTAGAGCGACGAACTCGCCAAAATTGGAACCACTCTACCTATCCTAATTGAAAATCATCGGGATCCTAATCCCTACGTGCAAACTCAAACTAAAACTGGATGCTATTAAAAGGACAACCTTAGGTGGACTGTTGGGTCAACATGTCTAGTGACCAAACAAATCTGGCCAGAACTGGATCTGAATCGCTTCATACAAAATAGGAAACATCCCAGCGCTAGGATAGGTCTCATCACTGAACGCTAGCATGCAAAAAGGCGTGGCGATTTTATTAACGACTTCTGCAGAAGTTACACCTACGAGGTGTAGGAGGAGACAATCCTCCACCTACGCTGTACATAACCAGCTCTCTCCCGAAGAATAAAACTATGCTTAGGTACTTTATTCTACAATGAATTAAGCGACCTAAACAATATGGACGTTAAGAGTCTCCTACGCTTTATCAGAAGTTCAAATCGGATCCATATGGCTTCACAATGGGATAATAGGCCTACGCGGGTTTGTTTTTCCAACGCCCACAGTTACCTAACCTACATACTTAACAGTTCTTTAATTTTTAAACCAACTCTTTATATGTTTTTATTAGATATCATTGAAAGCATTAGTTCGCAGTGCCAGTGATTGATTTGCCTTGAATTTATTTGATAAACCAGCTACAGATTTTACTCAAGGCACAGACCCGTCCTCAAGAGCTTTAGAAACTCCTCACTATCCTTGTAATTTTCACGAAATATTTCAAGCTATTAACACCCTTTTCGCTACACAAATTTATATCCATCCAAATGTACTACCAAGGCAAAAGAACTTTATGTGATCTCACGAAATGTGAAAGAAGATCTCCTTCGGATCGTTGTGTCAGTACTCAAATTTCAATAATTCTGTGTAAAACAAAAGAGTTGAGGTGCGAACTTTCAAGGAAACTATTGTGGGATAATAAATCGCATTTCTTCTTCGCCTGTTAAAATTATCTCTTCAACTTAAACATTGCCTGGAGATGGTTTTGGACGCTTCGTAAAGATAATCGATAGTGATCCGGTTACCAGTTTTTACCAACAATGCTTCATATTCACTTCCTTATCGAAGTATATTATATAACATTTCCCTCATTTAATGCATGACTTAACTTGTAGTAAATAACCTCTTTTTCATTACTACCCATCACATCAGATCATCAGAACTCGTCAAAAAAAACAAAAAAAAAAACGAAAACAGGAAAAAAACCTTTCACAACTTCATCTAAGAACATAGCGAATCGAAGCATTTCCTGTCTCCTAATGAATTGATTACATTTTAACCTTCTTCTAATTCGAACTTATCTTTCTACAGTTATGCTTCCAGCGCTTCCTCCATCTTCTAATTGAGATCTGATTCTTTTCAAGTAATAAACACAAAATTAACCAAATTCGATAGTCCAATGGCCTTTATATGTAAATCATATCAACCTGTTCCCATTCTGCTTGTCACTTTCCCAACGATAACAAACTGAACAGTAACTAAAAAATAGAACTCCCACTTTCTTCACTGCACCAAACATCGCTCTAAGGAGGAGGCTAACAAATTTAGAAAAAAAAAATAACACAAAAAAAAACCAACAACAGGCCACAAATCAAGATAACTAAATCGATAAATGTGGTCTGTTTGTTGGAAGTCAAACATTTTCAATTAACCACAAATTAGCTTTTTTAAGATAGAAATCTCCCCGAGACTCCCAAAAGTGTGGGAAAACTTCTTGTGCAAAGCTCATTCGTAGTCCACTTATCTACTCGTCTTTACCGAAAGCAAATTCCAAAAAAAAAAAAAAATATCCAAAATCTCTGATGTAGCGATATTTGGTGTTGTGAGTTAGACCAAAAGAACGGTGGTGTTATCTGCGACTAAAAAGATTAACATCGCTTGCTTCCAAATTTTCATTGATGAATATTCTGAAGAGGTTTTAGATACTCTATTAGTTGTGGCGTACTTTTACTTACGAATATATTCATTGAGAGCAAACTGGGAAAATCTTAGTCATCGAATATATATAGGTAATACCACCACCGCCACCACAATCTCTGTCAGACAGGAAGCCACGTTCATAGCTTTTTTTTCTCAATTTTTTTTCTTTTCAGATCACTCCAGCCATTAACTTGATGTGTTCATTAAACGCTGTCCATGGTGGGTACCGACAACGGATTGGCTCCCTGAAATCGTGGGAATTTATGCGATGCCATCGCCGACACTCGGCTCAGAGCCACAAGCTTTAATGTTCGTTTGCGGAAATGTTCGGAGTGCTGGACTACTTGGTCTTGGTTTTGGTCTTGGTCTTGGTCTTGATGTTTTCCTGTGTTTCATGGAGACGGCCGATTGTAATTAATTTGCTTGCGCACACATACTATTAAATTTATTGTGTTCCTAGAACCGCTGGGCTTATTGAGAAATTGTTTGTATCTTACTGTCGGAAGCTTGTTGATTTTCTGATTTTTTCTTTTTCTTTTTCTTTTATTTAACGGGTATCAATAAAATTCGGAAGCCTGACAGAGGCGAAATAGAGGTTATTGTTTCATTGTTTGTAAGTTCAGCATTTTCGCTGATCTTTATCTGCGGACATTCTGTTGAAGATCTACATGGAAAAAAACTACTTAAATGTAGTGGTTTTAATGAAAATACTTCAAAATATTTCTTTAGAGTCATGCGCTATCTTTTGTAAAAATTTTGAAATACATATGTGTAAGGTAGTCCTAAGAGCTCCCATCAGTAAAAGTTGATCAAATGACCTAACCGAATCTGGAAAAGAATCTTCAAATGGTAGTACCAACTCCTCCTTTGTCTTCGTTGACGATATCCTTATCTTGAGGGGCCTTAATCAGCCTTAGCTGAAGTGAACTCCATTAGACTATCAATTTCCTTTTATAACTTTAAATACCATTTCGGCTAGGGAATATCTTTACTTACTGACCGACTAATAGACTCAAATTAGTGGCGTCTCTTATTACAATTTTAAGGCAGTTAGATTTTATTTCATTAACTCCTCAGTGGCATTCTTTCATTGTCTCTATCGAATGTGGATAGTTTCTGACTGCCTCTTCTTCGCTAACTAGAAAAAAAAATCCAACGGCTACTCTCTCTCTCTTTCTTTGGAAAATGGATTACCAACCGACTCGTAACTTTGTTGACACTTTTTTCATGCTGATACCTCATAAAAAACTTCTCCTTTAGTCCGTACTCGTACTAGAAGATAGTTCAAAAATTTAGTCTCTTATCCTATTTCGTCCATGTCTAAGACAAGGCCAATTTCCTCAAGTTTAGAAGACCGCTTTCATAATGCCGATGCATAATAAATGATTAAAGAATGAAGGAACCAATAATCGTGCCTCGAAAACTCCTAGCTCTCAGTGCTAGTCTCATATATCTTCCAGCCAGCCATCCGGAAATGTAAGTCAACTCTAACAAACCTCGTTCATTTTGTGTCACTTGTCTTCTCTTAGAAATGACAATAAAATTTATTTAATTGCAACTTAACATATTTTACTTAAGGTTCCGGTAAGATATCTCATCAATTGATCCTGCGCTCGGCTTTACACTAATTTTATTAAAATCTATACCTTGCTACATGAAGAACTCTATCATTTTAGATGTGTCGCTTCAGCCCTTTCTTTGCAACATCTAGTATTCCACAAGGCGGTCAACTAGGTCCTTTTCTTGCTATCCTAACACTAAACAATTTTGAAAGAAATATTATACAATTCTTTTTTCTCCTTCTACGCTGAGGGGTCCAAACTTTTCAAAAGTATCTCTTCACAGAAAAACACCAAACTTTTTCACAATGACCTCGATAGGCTTCTATGTGGTGCCTCAAAAAGTCGCCAAGCACTCGTACCCTTCACAATCAAGGGTAGCGAGTCTCCTCTCCGACGTTATCTCCTACATGGTCAACCTTTAGCCCTTGTCCAATCGTTCTACTAACTCGGATTTTGTTCGATAGAGAAATTAACTTCCGTTCGCATATTGGGAATATAATCTTGAAAGCCAACTCATCTCTTGGCTTTATCAATCGGTGGTCAAAAGAATTTTCCAACCCTTATGTTATCAGGTTGCTCTTCATTAACTTTGTTCGAAAAATGCTTGAATACGTTAGGTATGAGTGGTCCTCCATTCAGCGACTTCATGTGGCCAGAATTGAGACCATACAACTTCATTTCTAGGATTTTCTATCCGAAGTAATGGCTTTAGCCTTAATAGCTGAAATACCCATCAAGATCGCAAGGACATAGCAGGCATTTTGTTTATTCATTTACTCCTCTCTACCGGTTGTACATACATTTACAACTATATTTCGCTTTACAATGACCTACTTGTAGTTCACTGTATTCCTTAATCCTAAGTTTTAGTATTCAGTTAGGTCTTAAATTTCAGTCTTGAAGTTTCGTCCTACCAATCAGAAGAATACCACGGTGCTTTCCTAATCTTCTCTTTCACAAAGAGATATGGCCCTCCCTGATCATAAGACCATCAACTAACTTGATCATACCATATTGCGAGCAAAATAAGTTACTGCTTCTATTATAGAAATAGGTTTCCCAATTTTCCAAGTGGCCACATCACTACCTACGAGTAGTTTCAGCACGTTGGCACCTTTATATGGGACTATATTGTGACAACCACAAGCCGACAAGACTTTTGCGATCACGTATCCCTCAACCTCTTGTCAACCTTTCACAATATATATCAAGCGAAAAAAATGCAACTTATCTACCTGCACCTGACTCTATTGTGATTAAGAGTACAGGTCACAAGTAACAAAACCGCTCGCATTTGAGGAAGGCAGGCCGAGCTGCTAAGGTCAGCAAAAGATGGCTTAATACTCGTGTTTCCAAGCTGGCATTTGTCCACCTACTATTGATCCAGCAGTCTCCTTAACATTGATTTAAAAGCCTTAAACGGTCTGATTGCCCCCTATTATGCGGTTTCAAGGCTGGAATATCCAAAATAGACCAAATATTCACGGTATAGCAGATCCCACAGAAATCCTTTAGTATACCTACAGAGTATAGAGAGGCATTTCAAGTTTTGGAATCCCTGACAAACATCATAGCCTTGAAGATGTCAGGCGAGTTCTTCATGTGTCAATCGCCTTAATCCGACTCGGTGGCTTTATCGACACTTAACCATTACCGTCAGCCATACTTGTTAAAACACAACCAGGAAAAGAAATATAACGAACAATGGAACCCACTGTGCGGGCCCTTCTGCGAGTATGCCGGAGGGAGCTCTGAACGGCGATCCATATCAAAAATCTCAAAAGAGAAAGAAACGCAGCTACTCGTACTTGTAGGACTGTGTGTTTCCGAAAAGTCAACGCAAAATAGGACGCTATAATGACGTCTTCGCTTTTCGCAAAATAAGTGAATTTTCTTCGATAGGCTGACGAGGCTAAAGCCAAAAACGCACTAACGAGGTCTCCGCCTAAACAAAGTCCTGAATGACGGTCACTTAGAGAGTCACCGCCACTACAGCATTGGAAAGACCACCTTAGCTTTAGACAAAGCTACAACAAGAATCCTGGCAGCCGAAAACATCGAGGACTTTTGAACCATGTACGCTGTCTAGGGCTCAGGGTGTGAACTTATCCAAGATGATGGGGTACTCGGATGACCTTGACAACTTGAGTTTCGAAAATAGCGTAAGCCGACTCAAGCCTGCATTCGCACTATTCTCAAATCGCGTAGGACCAACTCAATTTTGGTGAACAGAAGCTGCAGAGACAAGTGCACAGAAGGTGTCCTCTCATCGCCCATCTTACAATTTGTAGTAGTCACTTACTTACTTATTTAAGGTAGCGGTACAGCACGCGGTGGATGTGGGCCTCAACCAGCTAGCTTGATATTTAGCTAGCAACCTCCAGTTCCACACGCTAAGTTGGTTGAGTACGGAAGGGGTACTTGCGAGCGCAACCAGAGGCTTAATCTATTGCGTTGTCCCTCGGGAACGGATTCGAAGACTTTTCGGATCGGAGCATTAGAGTCCATTCGTCAGTCAGTCATCTCAGTCGTTGGACCTTCACTCTTCTGGCTAAGTCCAGGTCGCTGTAGAGTTCGTCGTTGTATCTCCTCCAACATTTATCGTCTACGCAGACTGGACCGAAAAACAACCCGAAGAATTTTCTGCTCAAAGATGACAAGATCATCCTCATCCTTTTTCATAAAGTCCATGCCTCTGTGCTATAAAAGAGGACTGGAATTATTTAGGCCGTATATAGGGTCACTTTGTTGTCCGAGAGAGGACTTTGCTAGCCAATTGCAGCTATTAGCAAGATTTATTCTTCATTTGATCTCAGCACTGGTGTCGGTGCCTGAATTGAGTGCAGAGCCTAGGTAGACAAAGTCCTTAACTACCTCAAAGTTACATCTGTCGAGGGTGAGGTTCTGTCAAAGACGTCGGTGTTGGGTGCCTTTCCATCTTCGCGGCTTCCATCTCAATACTCGCGAAAGCGCCGCTGACATCATACTACTTTCTTCCAATTATGTCAAAATCATCGGCGTATGCGAGTAATTGGACGGACTTTTCAAAGCTTGTGACTCTTTTGCAGAGTTTTGCACTGTTCTTTGAAGAATGATGCTAAAGAAATCACTAGATAGCGCGCCGCCTTCTCTAAACCCTTTTTTGGCATCAAAAGTCTCGGTCAGCTCTTTACCGGAGTAGCACGCATTCTCCATCGTCATCCTACACAACGGGCGGATTAGACATGGCGCTGTATAGCTCGTCTCTAAAGATGCTGTCATATGCGGCCTCAAAGTCGATAAATTGGTGGTGTGCATCGATTTGGAGCTCATGGGCTTTTTCCAAGATTTGTTGTAGTGTGAATATTTGGTCGCTGGTGGACTTTCAAGTTGTTAATGAATATCTTCAGGCGTCCAGATAATACAGCAGATAGGATCTTGTAAGTGGTGTTAAGATGACTGATGCCTCGGTTGTTAGCGCAAACTTGAAGCTCTCCTTTCCTGAAGATCGCACAAATTGAGGTTCCATTCATCGGGCATACTTTCGTCCGACTATATTTTACAGATGAGCTAGTGCTTGCTCCTTACCAAATCAGTCGGGCAGTCGATCCGCCTTCTCCAGCAGTTTTGTAGAACTTAAGCTACCTTCACTTCATCAAGATCAAGAACGGAATTATTGGTGTACATTGTCCAGGTTGAAAGATACATTCACCTGACAGCATTATTTGGATCGCTATCGCCATTATACAGTCTATAGAAATGATCTTTCTAAATCCTCACGAACGACTCAGACCCCACCACTATGTTCTCTTGTTCGTCTTTATAGGCTTCGGTTCAGGCTTTGTGTCCGTGGCAAGTTTTTTTTGGCTTTTGCTCACAGAATCTTTGCGATGTTCGGGATATCCGCAACCGCGCCTACGTCAGAACAAGGTAATGGTCCGAGTCGATGTTGGCCCCTCGGAACATTCGGAGATACGTAATTCTGGAGGAGTGCCTTGCGTCGACGGCAATGTGGTTAACCTGGTTGACGGTTGATTGATAGGGAGATCTCAAAATTCCCTTATGAATATCGGGATGCGGAAGCCGCTTGCTACCTACGACAATGTTTCGCCCCGCCGCCGCAAAATGGATTAGCCTGAATACTTTATCGGCGGTGGTGTCGTGCAGTCTATACTTTCCGACAGTACTACCAAAGACGCTTTATCACCAACGACAATTTGAATGTCATAGCTGGGGCACTGCTCTTGTTCAAGAGCTCATAGAAGCTATCTTTGGTGTCGTCATCTTTTTCCTCTGTGGAGTCTAATGTTAGTAAATTAAGGCTAATACAGATTGTTACAAAGCATTCATTCACATGCCGGAAAGTCAAGACTTTTTGCCTAAGTCTGCCTCTAGCAATAAATTCTCATCCAAACAGGTGCTGCTTTTGCCTACAATACAATCTCTGTAGTAGATGTCGTAGTTTTTTATCCTCTTTTTGCCCGGCTCATCCCGTCATATTTCTTGGATGGCGGTAGCATCTACCTTGCAGCAGTCCTAGGCCTCCGCTTATTGTTCGACTACACGTGGCCTATTAAGGGACCAAACTTTCCTCGTGCAGATCTAAAGGTCATTGTTCTTGTTTCATTTGCAGGGTTTGTCAGCAGTAGATCCGTCCGTATCGGAGGCTTGTTATTGCTTCGTAGCTGGATTTTTTTTTCCATGGCGGCACAACTTCCAACTTGGAGGGCCAGTTCCATTATAGATACTAATAGGACGAGGTGTCGGTTAGACCAGTAAGCCAATAACCCATTTTGGGATATGAGCGCTAATATTGGTGCATTATCGGCCTGAGCCCCAAATATGTCGGAGTAGCCCGGATAAGGTCTTATTTGTCTTATTTCACACTTGATTCCATCTGAGGAATTCATCCGCTACCCCGTTTGTAGTGCTACTATTTTTGGCTGCTGGTCAGCACTCGCGCTTATAATTTTTTCAAGTCGATTCTGGATGGACATCGTCCAGTACCCGTTTGTTACTTGCAGGTAAAATAAGCACGATACAGTGCATCTCCACGTTAACACCTCTTAGTGCCTACCCTATTTCTACAGTACCCAGCAACCTCTTTTAGTGGTCAACAGCTTGGTAATTGTGAAGGCCAATGACTTAAACTGGCTAAGTAGATATCCTGGTATCGGTATTCGCTTAGAACTAGCGAACGGTACAGCCACCCAATGGTGAAAATTAGACATATTACAAGAGCTGGTAGCCAATTACTTGAAGACGGAAATCAAGCTTCCATAAATTAATGGATCTAAGTTATCCAGGTCAACTCATGTCTAGGTGTAATTTTCAAATGCTAAGTGTACTGAAAAGATATCAAAGAAAAGCTTGTAAAGAGCCATTCAGCATTCCCGGAATCAAGCTAGCTTCAGTACATAGAATTATTGTGGGGGCTTGTGAGACCTGCTTTACCATGCGGTTCATCATTCTGGTTGAAGATTTCAGTGCCCAAACTTCATCAAATCCTGAGATCAATTAATAGATACAACCCCACAGATTTACAAGGCACCGTGAACAGTCTTATTTAGCTGGACTTATGCCGCACTGGTTCGGCGAATAAGAAGACACCTAATTGCATACCATATGTTACATTCATACTCTTCTGCTGGAACACTGCAACATATACATCAAAAATTAATCACACGGTTTTAAGGAGATTTGTTGTAAGAAATAATCCCATAACCAAGATAGAGGAACTAGTTTTCTACATTTTCTAAAATTGGCATTAGCATGAGTTAAACGCTCAATCAAAATAAGGGATGGATGGACCACATAGGGTAGGTTGGTGGATTCAGCACCTCCAATGGCATGGAAGTGCACATACAGGGTAAAGTTCTGAACGCACTCAACTAGGTGAGATACCAGAAACGATCACTGTTCAAGTTGGCATACAGCCTCCACCTGGCTCCCCTGGATAGCTATCTCAGCAACCGCTAAATAGTGAACTATTGCATGCAGCGTTCTCCTCCTCCGACCGGATTTGGCGGTTATTCGTGGTGTTAACGGCCCAACCACATAAAAAAACGTATCGTTAAAAAAAAAAAAAGAGTATGCTCCTGGAATGTTATAACATCATATGTTCCAGGAGCTACCCAAAAACTGAAAAATATCCTTACGCAGTATAAGGCGGACATTACTGCGATCCAGGGAATACTCTGGATAGGATTAGGAATGAGGAAAATAAAAGAGTGCGACATACATTACAGCTGCCACAAGTGGTTACTCATATTACGATCCCGATTCGCCGTGGGAAAGTGTCTGAGGTCGAATGTCATCGATTTCAAACCAATTAGCGATCGTCGGGCTGTGATCCACATCCAAGAGAACTTCTACAACATCAGCCTCATGGCCATGCCCCTATCATTGAAGCTGAGGACCGTATCAAAGAGGATTTCTACAACCCCTTGGACTCCTCCTCCCTACGGAGCCTGTCCGGAGTACGTTGTCAAAATTGCGCTCGGGGACTTCAATGCTAAAATTGGTAAGTACAAGGAGTGGTCGGAAAGCACGGCTTCCACGAAAAGACAACAGATAACGGCTTCCGACTCACTGACTTTGCGGCAGCTAGTAATACGGTGATAAGTAGCACAAGATCCCCTCATAAGAGAAGACACAGCAACCGGATGTTAGAACCACCAACCAAATTGACCACGTGATGATTGAAGCAAAACGCTAGTCAAACATCCTAAATGTCTGCTCTGACCACAAATTAGTTACAGCCCGATTCAGAGCTCGACTATCCAATGAAAGAAAGCTGCGCCAAACAACAAAAAGTAGGTACAACATTGGATCCCTGAGCACTCCGGGGATAGCCAGGGACTACATAGAGCAACTGGACGAAAAACTCTTCAATATGCCATTAAAGCTGTAGCGCAATAAGGCCGCGGGCTCAGACGGATTGCCGTCAGAGGTCTTCAAAGCTTGTGGCGATATTTTGGTAAGGAGCATGCCCCATATCATCTGCAAAGTGTGGAAGGACGAAGCAAGCTCGACGACTGGACTATCAGCTCTATCTTTCCAGCGTACTTTGTGATCGACTGAAGCCATTTTGCACCACACTCCTTGGCCCCTACCAGTGTAGTTTCCGGCAAATCGACTGGAAAAGACCAAGGAGCACCAAGTCGATACTCACCATCTCTTCAAAGCCATATATGACAGCATTAATCGCACTGAATTATGTAAGGCGATGGCCGAACTCGGGATCACTAGGAAACTGATCCGGTTGTGTCGCGTCACTCTAAAGAACCCGCAATGTATCACGCAGCTTGGAAACAAAACCTCCGAATTATTTCAAACATGTCATTCCTTTAATCTCGAGAAACCTCGAATCACAGCCACCTGCTCCACTAATAAAAGAAAGACCGAACCTCCGGTTTAAAGATCAAGTAATCGCGGACGCCGGAAGCCTTGGTCTAGTAAATTGGAAGCAACGTGCCCGAGCCCGTGAACGATGTGATGCGCCATTAGCTCAGGCTCAGAGCCTCCAAGGCTCGCTGGCCGGATAAGTTAGTAAGTATAGTATCCTTTAAGTTGAAACAACTGTTACAAATTGAGAATAATATCCACGGGTGTTATTTCGCAGTCAACCAGCATGCAGTTTAACTTCTGAAGTCCGTGAAAATTAAATGAAAGACTGTTGATACGATCAGGAATCGCCTGATTAAGATATCGAGTGTCAATATGGTGAAACTACACTGGGCCCACCAAGGGACATAGATATTCAAAGCAGGAACTACAGGGGCAAAGACTCCACCTGTCATCTGCTTTATGACTGTCCTATATTCTCTTCACAAACTTCCACCTTTGTGCATCGTAAAGTTGTCAGCGTATTTTTTTTTCTGCATTCTGGGTATCGTATCGAAGGCGCATTCGGGGCAAAACTATTATACAAGGTGTGAATTTTTTTTAAAGTCTCGAATCTGGTTGTTAAAAACTCTTCTCAATTTATTGCCCAATTTAACTGCATTAACGGGTCCATAAACTCGACACTCAAACCCTATACAGTTTTAAGGAAAACTCCATATAAAACGTTCAAAACACCAATCGGTACTCGAGTGGGAGTCTGAAGATGCATTCGATAAGAATCAACATCAACAAAAAACAAACAACTCACCATTCCGTCCATAATCAAATAATCACCATAAAAAACACTTTGACAGTATAAATCAAAATTAGTTGGTCGTAAATATTGATATGAATCACAGGTAGTACAGGTGACATTTTTGCCCCTTTCTCGCTATCTCTCAGTATTCCTTCTACTGCAAGTGGACACAATAAATTTCAGTCCGTGGGCATGCGTCTTAGAGGTTTTTGTTTTTATGATTCCTTTCGTATCTCATCACACAGAAGCACAGTTACACATCTCATAGACCCATTTTTAATGGACGTTCTTTTAGTCGATCACTGAGAATAACAACCAGAACGCGTTTTCGATCGCGTCAAATGCTGATACCTAGATATCCGCTTAATCGCCACCAAATCATTTTTTGTTTTTTTCTTTTGTTTTTTCTTTGTTCCCACTCCCGTCAGTGCGACTTCTTATGTGGGAAACACAATAAAACTAAGAAAAGAGCCCCAATCATTGACGCATTAAAATAATTAAACATTTACGATCAACTTCCTGGAGCAACACGTCTGCCAATCAACTTGAACTCATCCACTAGTCGACACAAAAGATTGTGAAAACTACAACTTCTTCGACAACAGGTATTCGTGAGTTGGATACAAATTTGTTGAAGTTCTAGTTCTAGTTCCTTATCTGTAGGGCTTTGTGGCATTTCATTGGTTTTCAGGTGAGGCCCTTATCAGGGCCAATATATCGGAAAAGGTCACCGAAGCGATAAGCACAGGACAGTAGCACAATAAGCGCCATCGTCGCAACAAATGCATTCGATTAGCGATGGCACCTTTGGAATGAAATCTATGCAGGAATTGCTGATGGACACTCGTATCAGCAGCTTATCATCATCAGGCGATGGAGCTGATTTAACAGTGGCACCTAGTCGCAACAGAAGTGGTTTTCACTTTTCGTCGAATTTGTTTTTAGAATGGCGTTAAATGGATATGAGCAACCGAACTTCGGTCAACGGATCGAGACCATAGAGATTGTTGTATTTCCGACTATTGGGAGATACGAAATATAATTATAAGAATAAAAATGCCACCTTATAAATAAATCCACGATGCTTTTTATTCAGCTTCAAAAATATGAAAAAAAGAAAGAATAGATACGTCAAATAGTCAATGTCAATTTATGTGACAAAAATATAAATGCTGTCGTTTTGGTTACTGAGTTCGCAACACCTTGCCATTTAAGTTGGCCTAATGTCGTAGCTTATGCGGTCACCTGAGTATTATTTTTTGCCACGAAGTCTTACAAATAGTAGAACTGGGCTCAAACATGACATTATTGACTGCACTATCATATATTCCAAGCGCGAAGTCCCAAGTGGTTTTTTTTTCTTGTGTTTTCTCCCTGAAGCTTGCGCAGTTAATTTATATGCGTACCGCTTTGCAGAAGTACATTGTACAAAACATGACCAACGCGTTCTATGAATTATCCTGGTTCCCAACGTGCTTCCTTGTTGTTGGAATAAGTTCTGCCATAGACTGCCTCTTCACTGTTGAGTGATCGCTGCTTGGCTCCAAAATTTCGATTAAATTGTTTTGCCATAATTTTGGAGTCGAATATTTCTACTAATAAACGCTTCAGCTGGGGACTTGACGTTAGAATTTCACGTTGATCGGCAACAGTGTATAATCGCCTGAATGTTCTGTCTCAGTATTCCCTCTGTTCTCAGTTTAACGAGCCAGTGCTTAAAAAGTTCAGTTTGTCCGTTGGACATGGGATAATACAAGGTGGCGCAAAATTAATCATATAATTTTGTTTTTGAATTACTTTTTCACTAAAACAGAAAAAAATGATTTTGAGTGATGGAAATCTTTATTTGGACCTTTACAATTGTTGCTTTTAAGTGGAAAAGATGATATCCACCCGTGTTGATACACTTTTGTGCTCGTTTTGTCGCATTTTCCATGACTTTCCGCAAGATTTCCGGTGATAACTGTTCGCATTCCTGTCGAATATTCTCCTTAAGGGCTGCGATTGGTTAAATTAGGCGATCTTGCTGGCCATGCCCAATAGCCATAACGAGAGATTACGCTACCTAGAAACGCTTTCATCACAATATCCATTGTGCCTCATGCTGTGTGTGCGGTTGCATCGTCTTGTCGAAACCGCATATTCACCAAGCCCCGCTCATTCAATTTCGTCAGTAAGAAGTCGTTTGTCGTGGCCCTGTAGCGTTTTCCAATAACAGTGACCGTGTTGCCGATGGCGTCCTCAAAAAAATACGGCTCAACCACTACTCCCGCGTGAACGCCGCTCCACACAGTGGCTTTGAGTGGATGTGAACACGCGGGTTTTCAGTGCCCCAGAAATGAAGATTTTGCTTATTGACGTAACCGCTTAAGTAGTTGAGCCTTGTCGCTCAAGATGATTTTCGACACGAAATTGTACTCTTCGTTGTTGAGATTGAGGATGGCTTTACAGGAACATGTATAAGTCTTTCACTAAAATTCGCTGTAGGGTCCGTCTGGTGATGCCCAATTACATGGCACGTCGTCTGTTTGATCGGCAGCCACAGACGTGATATTCTCAGCCGAACGACCAGTCCGGTGGCGGCCACGCCCTGCATGGTCTCCTGTGATTCCACTCTGTTCGAGTCGTGCAGCTAAGCGCCGGAATGTTTGCCAAGTTGGCGCGACACGATTAGGAAATCGACGTCGAAATTCACGCTGCGCTAACACCACCGACCGATTATTGGTCAAAAACATCGACACAATTATTCCACGCTCTTGCGGATAATAGCGCTCCATTGCTTGTCTGTTTGTATATTGCAGCTGTCTAATTCACAAATGTCAAATATGATTGACGTACGACGCCATTTGCAAAAATTATACCATCTTCCGATAGGGTGATTACTTTTGCGCCACCTTGTATATACTGGAGCATAGATGTTGGATGTCATTTTCCTCCATATACCGTCGAAATTGCGGGCTCTTAAATTGTGTTCCATTTTCTGAAACGAGGGCCTTCGATAATCCAAATCGAGAAAATATTTCAGTGAGAATCTCTAGTGTCCGCTGAGTAGTGAAGGATTTTGTGGGTACTATTTCCGGCCACTTTGAATGAGCGCCCCGTAAAACTAGAAAATAGTTTCCACCACTTGGGTCAGCGTAGTCTACGAGTATATGCAGGGGATCCCATGGCTCTTTCGGTGCAGGCCATGGATGTAGCGTTGTTTTCGTTGGCATTTTCGAAGCCATTGCACAGTTATTGCAGTTTTGGACCATTGTCTTTATATACGTTCGTTCTACTCCAGGATGTCCTCGCTGAAGTTGTTTGAGAACGCGTTTCTGTAAATGCTTGGAATTATAACACGTTGACCAACCATAAGGCAACCTTCGACGATGCTGATGTCTTGCTTTGGAGTTTAAATTTTCTTCCAAAACCAAATTTGTGGAACTTGGTAACTGCGAAGACAAGTGCCAGAGCCTATTTCTCAATTTGGCTGTAGGAGTTCTCAGCTAATGTAAGGGCATCGAAAGATTTGCGATGATTTTCTGTCCATTTCCATCGAATGTTTGCTTTGAGTAATTCGTCCAAGAGTCCTCTACGCTGGTGCATTTTTTTCATATATTTTCCGTAAAAATTGATTGCTCCCAGAAAGGAATGAAGCTGAGTCACATTTGTTGGTTCAGGCATTTTGTTGATAGTTGAAGAGCGCTGCGGATCAGGTTGAGGTCCGTTTTGGTCGATAATGTGGCCAAGATATTTGACCTTGTTAAGAAAAAATTTGCATTTACCGAATATTACCTTAAAACCGAAATCCTGAATACGACAGAGAACTACATGCAAATTTCGATTGTGCTCCTCCTGGTTTGATATGAAAATATCATCGATATATGCGTCGGTGCCTGACAATATAGCCGCCATTTGACCCATCACTTGTTGAAAAATCGATGGAACTGTTTGTTTGACACCGAACACCATCCTATTATAGCGGAAAAGACTCATGTGAGTGTTGATTCTATCATCAACTTCAATTTGTAAAAAGGTGTCAGATAGATCGATATGACTGAAGAATTTGGCATTTGCCAGCTTTGAGAAAATATCATCTGGCAATGGTAGTGAATACTGATCCATCTCGAGCGGATAGTTGAGACCAGTTGTGAAGTCAGAGCGAATTCGAACACTTTCGTTTGGCTTTTTAAGGAATGAATAGTTTACTGGCGAAATTACATGTATGTCTTGCAGCCGTCGGACTTCTGATTCAACAAGGTCTATGACCCCATAGGCCACTGGTTGCTTTGGTCGAAACATTGGCTGTTGATTTGACCTCGTTACTAAATGTGCTTCTGGTTTATTGCATAGACCCAACGCATCATTGAAAATATCTGGATATGAATGCTTAAATAGTGAAAAGTTTTTATTTATAGAATTTTCCCAGTTGTTGGTAATAACTTGATTGCAAATAACATTGATAGCCATGTTGTCCAGTTGTAAGGCTTTATTCCAATCTAGTACCATGATGTTTAAATTTCTGATAGATGTAACATAACAAGTAACATATGTGCTTCCGCCGCGGAGTTTCACATAACATTCAAACTGTTTTGACAATGGCAATGTGTCGGTTGCACTACGAGCTGTGTGAATAACTTTTTCGGTGTTAAATCACTGTTTCGCTGGTTTTCCCTTACTTTTGTCACCCTTTGGTTTACGGTTTTGTTGCTTTCTTCCAAAATTATGACCAACAGTACTACCTTGTCCGCATTTGTACTTATTGTGTGAGCAATCACGCACTAATGAATGCTGCCGCAAAACCAACAAGGTGTCTTTGGTACTCGTGCTGATATATTGTTTCTGTTGTGTTTGCTGGTATGTATTCGATGTACCTGTGCGTCGATTTTAGCTACTTCGATAAGGACTGTGCCAGTTTTTTAGTCAATCAGACGTTGACATATTGCTGTCTAACTTGCTTAGCATTTTGGTTCGGATCTCGAAGTATGATGTTGTTTTTCAATCCCATTACATAGATGGGACATTTGAATTGGTCAGGTGTTAACTGATTTAAATTGAATTGCTCGCAGTGCTTGTTTACAATTCTGACGCGTGTAATAAAATCGGAACTTGATTCGTTTGCCAATTGTAGACAATTAGACAAGAAAGAAAGAATAGAAACTTCAAATAGCCAATGTCAAGTTATGCGACATCTAATAACAAAATATAGATATTATTGTTTTGGTCACTGAGTTGTCAACAAAAATATCTAACGATTTTACGAGCTCTGCAATGCCAATTTTCCTGTCATACTCGTAGAATTCGATTAATTGAAATAAATGTCATTCACTCTCTATCCTTTCAAAGGTGTGCTTCAACTTAGAGTTTAATTTGTTTTTTTTCTTTTTGTAATGGCATTCACGCGAAAAATCTTTTAGAAAATTAACAAAAAGCTTGGTGGTGTTACAAACAAGAAAAATACCGAACTATTTAAGCAGCAATGGAAAAACTACTCAATCATGGAATTCCTATTGTTCAAGCCGCATGATGTAAGAGGGTAGTCCCAGAAGTACCAGATCTAAAAAAAAAATTCAAAACATTTGGGAAAAAATACGAGTATCTTTATTTGTATACGTAGTCTCCTTTTAGTTCAACATACTCTTCCCAGTAATGTTCAATAGCTTCGATACACTGTTTACATATAGTGAGGATCGCCGAGCTCCTTAAAATAGCCATCAACCGCAAACTCTACCTCTTTACTGTTGGGAAATCTTTTACCGCCGAGTCATTTTTTCAAATTCGGAAATAGAAAATAATTCGAAGGGGCTAAATCTGGCGAATAGAGTGAAACTTCGCCAAACACTCAATTGAAACAACTTCACGACGCTGTGTTTTCCTACCACATCTGTTAGTTCACGCACTTTCATTCGACAGTTATCCAATACCATTTTGTGGATTTTTTTCAACATTTCTGCTCGACCACTGCGATCTTCGTTTTGGCAACTCGTATGGTCTCGCTTAAACTCTGCCACCCAATATTTTATTGTTGTAGACGAAGTACGAGTAGCAGACTCCTCAAGAGTACAATCCTGTTCCGTTTTGATGTTGGTTGGAATGAGGGCTTTCAAATGAAAGTATTGTATCACATATAGTAACGATGAACAATTTTTAAAAATTCATTGAGAGCGTTCACTATTGATGGCTGCCGAACAAATACTAAACAACATAGGGTCGTCAAACTTTCTACAATTGTCATTCTTTTTAAACAACAACCGCCATCTATACGTTAGGCCAGGTACTTCAGATAGTGGATAGATGTACACAGGAAGAAAAAGGGACGACCAACAACATTTTGGATGCAGTGTAGACCAAATTTTTAACGATACACCTGCCTTATATTCAATCACATGTCCCAGGAAAAAGGTGAATGTCTTGATTCCTATGTTAGTCGTTTGTTAAAGACAACAAAGCCATGCAAATTCTCAAACTTGTAGAGCAAGCTTATATATGTATAA
Source organism: Volucella zonaria (assembly GCA_963966105.1). Lineage (NCBI taxonomy): Eukaryota > Metazoa > Arthropoda > Insecta > Diptera > Syrphidae > Volucella > Volucella zonaria. Next base: position 31,119,934 of record OZ014534.1, read on the forward strand.
TCAGTCTACTTTTGAGCTGCGGGATGGGAAAATTCGTGAATAACTGATGAGAACTAAAGAAGAGTATTATGAGCCATTTTGGTGAAAGGTTTTCGGATCATGAACCTGGCTATTTAGTCATAGGTTAACATCACCCACTTCTTATAGGCCTTCGGATACCATACTTGTCATCTTTATTCTGGGTACAAGGTTAGCGACCCGGATGCTATTAGCCAGATTCAAGGTTCAAGTCCCCGTGTGAGATCGCTTAGTTTTCTATTTTTTTTTTTTTACCTACTGATCTTGGATTGGTAATCCACATAGCAGGATCAAAATAGTACTAGATCAGATGATATGTATCATACGTTTGGGGTGAGCGGTCGTGGAAGTTTAGAAGTGGTGGTCTGATGGTCCAGTTCGAGAGGAATGGAAAAAAAAACAGAATGTTTGTGGCTATGTTAGACGAAAGTATTGAGGTTTCGCTGGTGGATATCGAAAAGGAGAGGACAGTCGAGAATAGATCGTGAAGTAGAGCGGAGTTAATTTGAAATTTATTGCAATCGAAATCAAAAGTTACTGTGTGAAAAGAATTTTTTAAAAAAAAGGAATAAAAGAAAAAAAGAAAGTAAACAACTGAGGAAGGAGTTCGGTAGTCCGGAGTGATAGGAAGCCGCTCAGGTTTAAAAGGCGTTAAACGACAAAAATAACAAATAACAAAAAAGGAACCGCGAACGTAGACATTGCCAGGCAACATTCAAAAATCCAAAATAAAAAGTTGATAAAATAGTTCGTTAGCACGAAGTATAAGTGTAAGGCAATAGAGTAAAAGCCATTAATTATTGCCCAAGATCTGAAAAAAATATAAAGGTGTATTGATTTTGTCTGTAGTGTCAAAAAAGGAATAGGTTAGGTTACGTTACGTTAAACAGGAGTATGATGGGTATGCCATCACACAGACAACAGACACCAAAACGGGCCCATCGCGATCCCTGTGGAACCAGTTGAATTTGTCTCTAAATGGCAAAAACCTAAACAACCGCCCTGGTGAAACAACCAATTTCCCTGCAAAAGCCAACAAGGCCTTTGAAGTTCATGGCATCTATTTCCTCTAGGTTTTCGAAAAACTATTTCCCTAAAAATTTTCTTCGACTATGCGATATTGCCTCGCATTTACCCAGTACGTGTGTTATGTCCTCAGTAGCTTGCAGATCACCGCAGAATCTGCAAATATTCGTGTCTGACAATTTGAGTCTATTTTCGTGTTGGCCCAGGAGAGAGTATCCTGTCAGGAGTCCTATTACTGTGCTAATCTTATCACCGTTTAATTTTATTTACTTCCTAGATCTTTTGCCATCAAAAAGTTGTCAGAGAGCCTTGGATACCCTATGTTCTAGGTTGATAGTACTACTCACTATGCAAAGGGGTGGTTTGATGTTGGCAACCTCACTATTGTCGAGTAACCCTCCTTTTCTTGCAAGCTCGTCCGCTTGTTCATTTCTGTTAATACCGCAGTGTCCTGACACCAAACACAGTCTTACCCAGTTCTGACTGCATAGTGCCTTCAGCACTGTGCGACAGCCCCTGACTGTATTACAGTATTATTATTATTATTATTATTATTATTTATTTAAACATAACATAAACAAAAAGAATGATTTCTTGTAAGTTGCGTAAGGCTTAAGAAAAATTCGAGAGAGTATTTAAAGATCAAAGTGTACATATAAATCTAAGATAGAAGGAAATTAAGAAAATGATTTTATGATTCATATGTTATCAGAACTCTATTGATGTATATAAATTTAAAGCCAATGTTCAGAGGGAGACTAGGATGATGAAAAGAATTTCAGGAGAGACGTTCTTCAAGCCCGGTTATTTGGGATGCTTCTTATTTCGATTGGTAGAGAATTCCACTGACGTGTGGTATAAACAAATATGTGCGTTCGGATGCCGAGCAGGAGTATCTTGGTTGGATACTTACATGCGATTGCTGCGAAGCTGTATAGTCCAATTTTCTATACAGATAGTCTGGCTGACCAGTTCACATGACTTGGTGGATGCAACACAAAGCTTTAAATTTAACAAAGGAACACCCAAAGATTTTTATTGAGTGTTGTGATACGTGGTCATAACGTCGAAGATTGTAAATGTATCCTGGTAATGTTGTTAAATATAACATTGAAATTTCTTAACGAGTTAGAGTCGGTGTTACAATAAACTTCGCAGCAGTACAGCGGAGTAGGTAGAAGAAGAGCTTTAGCCAATAAAGTTTTGGTTTTGATAGGGGCGAAGTGTTTTGATGCCCATAAAATGCGAACGGCTGCATAAACTTTATCAATGGTAGTGTTTATGTGGTCGGACCAGGTAAGCGTGTCATTAAAGATGATTCCAAGAATACTTACTTTTTCAACGTAGGTGATAACGGAGCCACCTAGTTTGACGTGCGGAAGAAGCGACCAATCTAATTTGGTTCGACTTATGGCAATCGATTTACGTTTAGCTGGATTCAGACTCAGATTATTAGTCCGTTCCCACTGCTGTATACCATACAAATTCTTCTAATGCCTGGGAAAGTTCAGCTAGTGGCCTACTAAAAAAGACCTGTACATCATCGGCGAACATGAGGACGGTGGAGTGTCTGACCGCCTGGGGGAAATGGTTAATGTAAAGTTGGTACGCCACTGCACACTGGGAGATGACCTGATGTCTTATCTCCAACAACCACACATTGATCATACCTGTAAGGTATGATTGAAAAAGCTTGGTTGCGGTTGAAGAGAAGCAAAACAAGCTTTTCAGTTTAGAACAGAGGATCGCATGATTCACTGGGTCAAAAGCTTTGGAGAAGTCGAGAAGAGTAAGCAAACTTAGTTCTTTTCTAGCCATTGTTATGCGTATCTCATCAACAATATTAAGTAGTACCGTCTTACAGCTCCGGTTAGCTTTGAACCCAGACTGAGCACCATTAAGGACATTATTGATATCGAGCAAACTTTGTATCTGTCTTAAGATCGCTTTTTCAAAAACATTTAACAAAAAGGGTAGGATAGAAATTGGCCTAAAATCTACTCAACTGAACCCTTCGGAATTGGAATAATCTTGGCTTTTTTCCAATCAACTGGGAAATCAGAGGTTGTTAATGTAGAGTTGTATAGATGTTTGAGCTAAGGCAAAAAAAATAGTAAAAGCAGTTTAACGAACCTGGGATCTACATGTATTGTCCAAACCTATGCCATTTAATTTTAGGACAGTAATGCTGCAACAACATCAGTATCATCAAGCAAGCCTAAAGGTTCTATCTTCGGGTGGGCCAGGAAACAAATCAGCAGGTACATTTGAACTGGTTTTGTTTAGATCCAGAAATTTTGCATTCAAAAGATTTTATTTTGTTTACCGATACCTAAATTTCTTAAGGTCTTCCAGACATTTTTCCCAGAAACCGTAGGATTGAGGTGGTTTACGTTGTAATTTTGTTTAGCCAATCTAATTTTATACACAACTTTATTCCGAAGGGTGGAGTAGATTGCATGCCGCTCAGGAATTCTACACCGCTTCCATCTAGAGTACGCTAAGTTTCTCTTGACAATCAGCTCAGTGATATTACCATTTATCCATAAGGGAACTGTATGAGAAATTACCTTCCTCTGTAATGGAACATGAGGTTCGAATAATTGCCCGATATTGCTATTTAAAAATGACAGTTGATCATTGACTGAGGTGAGCATATAGATCCTGGCCCAGTCGATTTCACGAACGTCATTTAATAGATCTAAAACCCCTATATTGGAGATGTTTAACATTTGCCTGTACTTCAAAATCGTAGATTAAGAAGATGATGTCATGTTTGGAGAAGCCAGGTGCAAGAAGTTGATTATAAAGTAGCGCCTCTTCAGGATCGTTAACAAAAAAGACATCAAATAAGGTGCTAGAGCTATTGGTGAAATGAGTCGGTGCCGAGGAGTTCACAGGGGATAAGCCTAAAGAGTCCATGGAGCCGATTACAGGCTCAGAGGTGATATTGTGCAGAATATTACAATTTAGGTCGCCGCAGAGTACGATCTGAGAGGTTATACAAGAATGCTGTTTTAAGCTAACAAGCAGTGGTGCAATATTTTTATAGGGTCTATAGGCCGTGCAGATTAGTATGAACGAGGTCACATCTAATGCCATCTCTTACATACATTGCGACTCCCCCACCCGATCGCCCATTCCTGTCAGCACGGAATAAATTGTAACCGTCGACCTCGTAAATTTTATAGCAAAACTCTGGATCAAACCATGTCTCAGAAACACAAACAATATCAATGCCAGACTTTATAAATAAATGTCGAAATTCATCCAATTTTGGATTCAGGCTTTGTGCGTTCAAATGGCAAATTTTCAACCCATTGCGCTGCGTACCAAGTACTCCAATCATTGCATGCAAGTTTTTATCTGTACCACCGTCAATCGAATTTCTGTTATTTGATTCTAAAACGGAATTCGTTGATTACCCCAAAAAAATTAGTATACAAATAAAAAGAACGAAAACCGACCACACATGAATTTTGGAAAAGTGGAAAGAGAGGAAGATAGGGGAAATTGGTGAACATAGCCGAAACTATATCAGAGTTGACATTGGTTGATTCCATTGCCTGCAGTGTGTCCTGGTTATCGATGTAGATAGCGATATCTTTTTTTGAAACCGATCTCATCTGCATTAGCTCAGCCGCTCTAAGGACAGCCGGAACCTCTGATTGGAAGACACTGCTTGCGTCCGGTAATCTTATAGGCACTCTTAGTTCCGGGTCTTCTGAGAAAATTCCACAACCTGTTTCTTCGTCTGTTTTTGAGCCATCTGCGAAAATTGCAATTTCATTTGACCTGATTATTGCATTTTTCCCAGTCTTCCCTCTCCGAATAAAATATATCATGCGTAATATTGTGGCAAATACATAGTCGTTTATAATTCATTCTTCTTCGTTTGAAATCAGTTTGTCAGCAAGGGGAAAAAGAAAACGCGAATCCCATATTCAGTCGCGAATCCCATATTCTACCGCGTGGCGACCTTATTAAACATCTTTACTCACGACCATTCTTCGGAGTGGCCGGGCACTCTTCCATGGAACATCGCCTGGTGCAGAGAAAACGACGGAAACAAGAGAAATTGTCGCTCTCAAAGGCCATTGTGATATCAAGGATATCCTTTTCAAATAAAAAAAATAAACAACTGTGACAGCACACTTATTGTAATAGAATAAAGACAGATCAAAAACTACAAATAACAGAAGAGAGGAGAGTCAGTTCAGTGTGGATTTTGAATAGAGTTATACGTGGAATATTGTTTTAATTAAGAACGATATTGTTTCAATCAACTAACACATCAGCACATAATTTTTAACCCCGACAACAATTGTGCAAACAATTAAACGCTAAATCGATAGCTATATTCTCGCCCGGCTGCGACGTGCTTGTCCGCATTCTAACCAAAAATAAAAAATAAGAAAAAAATATGGTCACTCCACCAAAAGATAGCGTTCCAACGCCAAGGGGTTCCAGTCAATCACCTTCGGAAATAGCCAGGGTTTCAAGTAAAATCCCTCCAAACCACAGCTTTGGTTTGCCCAAGTTGAATCCCAATTCTACGTGAGTGGAATCTCAAAAGATGAGACCAAATACCATACCGTCATCGCAGCGAGAGCAACCTGTTTTCATACATTTTTAGATTTATTTTATTTTTTTTAATTATCAAGGGAACGATACAAATTAATTTTTAAGGTCCGGGATTTAACGCCGGGGTACTAGGCCCATACGGCATTTTGTCAACAGCACGCGGAGTACCGAATTCCCATGTGGTCATCCATCTACGTACTTACCGCGCCCAACACTGCTTGATTTCGGTGATCTAGTGGGAGACATTTGTAGATATGTACACAACTTTAAAGGAAAGACTGATCGAACAGTTCGCAGACTCCGAACAAAAAGTCATAAAAAATATACTTCAAGATGTGGAACTTGGCGACATGAGACCGTCCCACCTGCTACTACGAGAAATGCACGAATTAGGGGAACGGATTTTCAAGAAGAAATGCTGAAGTCGATTTGGATGCAGCGCTTACCATATAACATCCGCAGTACCATTTCCATCAGCGGTGAAGGCTTCCAGCAAATGGCAGCCTTAGCCGATAAAATCGTTGAAATTAGTGAATTTTTGAGTGCTCGACAACGTCAGCGCCATCACGAAACAATACCTTGGAGCTGCAAGTAGCCGAACTATCGCGCTAGCTGTCCGAAATAAAGGCATCGTTGCAACATGGTGCAGACCAACGCAGTCGCCCGCGAGGAAGGAGACGACAAAGGAAAGTTCATCGCACTACTTCTGATATACCAGATACAGACATATGTTGGTATCAGATGAAGTATGACAACTCAGCCCGAAAATGTCGCCCACCGTGCAAACATTTTTCGGAAAACTAAAATCTCTGTCACATTTGGCAGTAAATGACAGAGATTTCATCGGAAACCGCCGCCTCTTTATCACCGACACAAATTTCAAATTGAGATTTCTAGTGGACACTGACGACGACATATCCGTTATACCACCGACCCGAAACCAACCGGATCAATGAAATTTTCTTTACGCGGCCAACAAAACTTAGATTAAAACTTTTGGAAAAAATTGCTAACCCCTAGCCTTGGACCCAGGTGCTCATTTTAATGGTTTTTCACAATTGCTGATGTTGCCCAGCCTATTCTCGGTGCTGACTTTCTGGAACACTGCAATCTACAAGTCGACCTCCGAAACAAAAACTCGTTGATTGTCAAACAAACAATTCGCCTTCCTCCAACTTAGCTGAGAGGAAAGGGGTCAACAATTAATAAATCCTTGCCTTTTCAGAAAATTTTATACGGGTTCAGAGACATCACACGCAGTACTTTATCTCCGGGCGCATCGCGACATTAAGTCGCGTCCACCAATATTTTGCCACCCACGACGTCTATCTCCGGAAAACTTAAAACAGCGAAGGCAGAATATTACTCCATGATGGCACAAAGTATTTGCCACCCTTCCCGCAGTCCATGGGCGGCTCCGCTCCACCTTGTCAAAAAACCTAATGGTGAGTGGAAACTGTGGCGATTACAGACGCCTTAATGCTGCAACCGAACTCGGCCGTTACTCGATCCCACACATACATGGCTTTACTCATTCGTTAGAGGAAAAGCGGATTTTGTCAACAATAGATTTGAAAAGAGCATATCCCCAGATACCAGTCGAGCCAAACAACATTCCTAAAACGGCCATTACTACTCCATTTGGTATATCTGAGTTCATGAGTATGACTTTTGGACTGAGGAACGCCGGGCAGACCTTCCAGAGATTCATGGACGAAGTTTTAAAAGACTTTGATTTCGCTAACGCTTACCTTGACGACATCCTCGTAGCGCCTGACAACTTCGAACAACACGAACAACATCTACTCCGTTTGTTTCAAAGGCTTCGTGAGTATGGACTTGCAATCAACATCTCTGAATGCAAAATCGGCCAGCCCAGCGCAACATTTTTGGGATATATGATCGACGAAAAGTGGATTTGACCACCGCCAAAACGAATTAAGGCCTTAAAGAGAATCACATACCCAAAAACAGTCAATGAACTAATTTTTACCGCCGATTTATACCGAATGCAGCTGAAAGACAACAAGTACTTTTCCAACTTATCAGAGGTAATAAAAAGGAAGCTTTTGACAACTGCAAAAGCGATTTGGGAAACGCAACGCTCTTGGCATTCCCACGTTCAGACTCGTAATTAACATTCATGATAGATGCATCGGAGAAGGCCGTAGGAGCAACGTTGCAATAATGGGACCTTTAGGTTTTTACTCCGAAAAGTTAACATCCACACAAACAAAGTAGAGCACATATGATCGCGTACTACTTGCCGCCTTTAAAGCGGTGAAGCGTTTCCGACATATGCTCGAAGGTTGTACTTTCGCAATACATATATGTATACAGGCCACAAGCCGCTGTCACTTGCATTCGACCAAAAATTAGACAGCCATCGGTCAAACAGTTACGGCAACTGGATTTCTTAGGTCGATTCACAACTGACATACGATATATACCAGGACGTGAGAATATTGTGGCCGATACCTTCTCACGCATTGAAGCAATCCAGATGCCAGCCACCATCAACTACGAAGAATTGTCCAAAACACAAGAGGCGGACGAAGATCTGCAGAAATTGTTAGTATCCGACACTGCGCTCAAATTAAAACCTTTTATCGTTTCAGGTACAAATCGAACAATTTATTGAGATTCTTCTGCAATGTCGCTACGACCTTACTTAACCGAAAGCTTTCGTAAGTTGGGTTTCAGAGTATTCACGGAACGAACAAAACATTGAAAATGGTTTCCGAAAAATTTGCTTGGCCGGGAATGAAAGCAGATTGTCGGCGTTGGGCAAGGTCGTGTTTAGTGTGTCAAAAATAGAAATTGCATCGTCATAATAAGTCTCCAATTGGATCGTTTTTGCCCCCTAATCGTAGATTTGAACACATCAATGTGGATATCATAGGCCCTCCACCAACTTCAAATGGGTATCGCTATTGTTTGACCTGCATAGACAGATACGCCCTCTGGCTCGAGGCGTATCCAATGCCGGATATTATAGCGGAGAATGTCGCATTTACGCAACGGTTCTCAAGATTTGGAGTACCCGCTTACCACCCTTACAAATGGATTAATTGAGCGTTGGCATCGTGCGCTAAAACCTGTCATTAAATGCCACGGTACAGAACGCTGGACGGAAGTGCTTCCCATGATTCTTCTTGGATTGAGGTCAGCTGGCAAAGAAGACTTGCAAGCATCGCCTGCTGAAATGGTGTACGGATCGCAACTCCGTTTGCCTGGTGAGTTTTTCACGGAAACATCCAATGCAATTCTTGAGCACGATTTCGTAAGGTAACTCAAGAACTCGATGAAATCGCTTAAGCCATCCTCGACTAGTAACCATTCGTCAAGCGCAGTCTTTGTGGAAAGAGAAAACTTCATCATTCGTTTTTGTCCGTATAGATGCCGTTCGAAAGCCACTTCAAACACCGTATCGTTCCGTGTCATAGACCGAGCTGAAAAATACTTTACGTTGGATTGTATGAAGTACTTCGATTTGATGACACACTCTCTATCTAGAATATTGATGATGATGGCTACAATAAAAGAAATTTCGAGTTGGCGAAAAGTGGAATATGTTCACACTGACCATACACAGTAGCATGACGAATCGCAAATGATAATAGTCTTCTTTTTAGAACACTAGACGGGGCATACGAATTCGGGCACATTAGAAGATTTTCACTATCGATAGTTACACATAAAATATCTCTAATAAATACGACACGACACATTTTTCTTCTCGATTCAAGAGTTTGCATCCCAAGTAGAAGACATTTTAGATCGATAAGAATGATGAACCTCTATTCCATTATGACAAAACAAATGACGTTTAGCAAATCTTAAAAATTTCTTTTGAACACTTTCAATTCTACTTATATTTGACACAGTGGTAGGGTACTAGACAACACAAACTTACTCCAGGACAGGACGTACAATAATACAAAATAAACCCTTAAGAGTATAAGGATCTTTACAATCTGAGAAGTTCCTTTTAATGAACCCTAAAAGTGAATTGACTTTTGAAGGAACGTAGTTGAAATGAACATGAAACCTTAGTTTACTGTTAAAAACTACACCAAAGCCTTTCTATTCGTCAACTACTTTTACCTAGGTGAATTGTTCGGAAAAGTAATACATGAAGCAGACTTCCAAAACTGTCCGAGGAGCATAATAGTTTCATATATTGTATATCCTTTAACCCCTCGGGGGACACAGGGCGTCAACAACGCCTGCGCGCCATCTTATTCGGAGCTCTGCAATGCGTTTATTCTCTTTCCAACTCATTCCTAAAAAGCTCGATTCCACCTCGAGTGTTCTGCACCATGTGTGTCTCAGGCGCCCCGCTGTTATGCCTTTATGTCCAAATCATTGCCACTTTCTCCTCCATATAGTAATGTCTATAGGTTCTTGGCGCGTCCTCTGTTAAAGCTGTCCACTATAGATACGATTGGGCGAAACAAATTCTAAGTTGGAGTGGAACAGTCGCAGCTTCGTTCTTAAGCTGAAAACATTGCATTTCCAGAATTTGGATAGCATTCTGAACGTAGCTTTAGCTTTTCCAATTCTGCTGCACACATCCAGTTCGGTGCCACCCCGGTTAGCAGAGACCACACTTCCTAAGTATAGAAAGTTGTAAACTTTCTCGACTTCCTGTCCCGCAATGTTAAGTTGAGCGAGGGTGTTGGAAGTACCAAGGCCTTTAATTTTAGCAGTGTTTAATTTTGAGCCCCACTTACGAGTAGTTCGCCTCAGCTTCCATATTGTGGGCTATCAAATGAAGTTCCATTATCCGATGTGAAAATAGGCAAACATCGTCAGCGTAGTCAAGGTGTTTAAGGTAAGATGTCATAGTCAATCGAATTCCACAGTTGCCTTCCATCAATGCTGCACAGAGTACATCGCTGATAACCACCAAAACACTAGTGGTGACAGTATACACTGCTGATGTACTCCACTTTGGGCTTCAAAATCCTCAGACATCTTACCATTGTGCAAAACGAGACACTTACCGCCCTCGAATGTAGCTTTAATAATATCTATGAGTTTTCCTGGGATGCCTCTCCTGCGTAAGGCCAACCATATAGCATCTCGATTCAAACTGTCGAAAGCCTTCTCGAAGCCGATAAACAGTAAATATAGCGGAGAGCTATGATCCGTAAGGTGTTTATGGTGGTCGATGCAGGAGTATCCAGCACGAAAGCCTGCCTGTTCGACGTTGACAGTTCAATCTCAATGTTCTCTGGTTCGTTCCAGAATTATTCTAGCCATTATTTTGGCTACGGCTGATAGAACACATTCATCAGGTTCCCCTTTTTTAGTAGCTTGATGATCATCCCTCTTTTCCACTCCTGCGAAAATTCTTCACTATCCCACGCTCTGCATGGGAGCGGGTGGATTAGATCAGCTGATGTATTTGGCGCCGCTTGGTATAGTTCGACAGGGATGCCATCAATACCGCCTTGTTTTTCTGGAGGGACCTGATTGCTGCCATTATTTCGGATTTATTGGGAGTCCCGATGCGAATTTGTTGCTTCGGAAAACTTATTCGAATTCGAGATCATAGCGCCATCGTATAAGTGGCTTAAGACCGTAGCAAAATGTTCTCTCCATCTAGAGAGTTGTTCCAGATTACCGTCTATACTTTTCAGTGGATGTTGTTTGGAGTTTTGACCACCAGTGAGCGCCTTGGTGATTTTGTAGACAGCGGTACTGTCGCACCTGCTTGCTGCTTCTTTCGCCCCTGAAGCCAGTATGTCGATGTACTGACGCTTGTTACGTCTTACACTACGCTGGACTTCCTTCTACTTCACACGATATTGCACTTCTAGCTCTTTTCTCTCTTCAGCCGAAAGCCATGTGCGGTGACTTTCTTTCTGCCTTTTACCGACATAGGTACTTGCACCGGTTTCAAACACATTTTTCACACCATTCCAGTGGTCGTCCACGCTATTCTGCGTTGTGCTGCTGATTGCTTCTGCTTCTAAGGCAAGGTGGTCCCTGAATTGTTGGCGCACTTACGGATACCTGAGCCAGTCGGTATTGAACCTGGTTGATTTAAGCAAGTTTGAACGGTTGCTGTTGGCGTACTATACTGTGGTGATCGCGTCCAATGTCTGCTCCGCACCTCTTTTGGACATCTAGAAGGCAATTTCTAAAGCGACGGCTGATTGCAAATGTCAGATGAAACCCAGATGATCTTATGGCAGGTGTTATGCTCTTCAATGACTAGACGATTGCTATTGCAGAAGTCCACAAACCGCTTACCGTTGTCATTCCCATCACGTGTTCAAGCATAGTGTTGTCACTACCTACCTTGGCATTGCAATTCCCGATCACCACTACGATGTCCCTATTAGGCATTTGATTGTAGGCGGCGAATAATTGGTTGTAAAAGTCGTCATATTCATCCTCAGCCGCGTCTTCTGTACATAACGCTCTATGATGGTGACTTTTCTTACTCTACTCTTTAATCTAGCCGTCCACATCCGGTCAATATTAGGTTTCCAGGATATTAGGCTTCTTCACGCAGCCGGAGTTAGTACCAATCCTACTACAGACCTCCGAGCACTTCCACCTGGCTTGCGTGAGTAGAGCATGTCAGTGGTTGTTGTTGGGGACTGGTATTCCGCAGCAACAAACCATCTTATCTCACTCAGTCCGAGGATGTCGATATTATATCGTGTGAACTCGCGTTCCAGTTGGAGGAATATGGCATTATGAGTCCCTTCCTGAAGTGAGTGGAGGAGGGTCTTATCGTTCCAGTATCCAATCGTTGTCCTTATTCGATAGCCAAAGGTCGTCAACAAGTTTTTTGCCCATTTACGAGATGTTTGCTGCCGATTCGTAGCAGGCATCCTTGTTACGGTTGTGGCTCGCTGGGCCATAGAGCAACAGACACTCATCTTATTTTGTGACGCAGGATACTCGCCGTTCGTCCTCATCCCGTTCGCAATTTCCGAAGAAATCCCCAGATGGCACCACGAAGAGGTGGGAGTAGGTCTTACTAACAGAACTGCTGGATTGTCGGCTGCAGTGGCTCTTACTCGCTATGTAGTGGACCAGCAGCGTTTTTTGCGCGCGCTCAAGGGATTTAAGTATCCTTAAAATCAGGGAGGATGGAAAGAGAGGTACCGCTGAATGTTGATTTTAAATGTTTGAAGGTTATAATGACTAGGAAATAAAGAGCTAGGCAGGGCATTCCATATAAGAGTTGTCGGCTTAGGAACGAATCACGATATTTTAAACTACGTCCGAAAGTGAGCTTGAGGGTATACCGATGAGCATTCATAGCTAGAGGGGTGTTACGGTTAAAAGGGGCGGAATGCTACTGGCGATTTCTGGCGATCATAAAACAGAGTAAGACACGAGACATTACGTCGGTGTTCGGGGGTGTCCATTATTTGAGTGATATATGGATATATGTAGTATCACCTATGAAGTATTTCTTACATCGCTTGAGGAAACCTAGGCATTTCGCAACATTTTTGACGACACCGAATATGTGGTCATTCTAACGTAAGTTATCATTGGCATATATAACGAGAGTGGATCGTTTATCGGTTTCGACGATGCAAGTGGCATTCATGGATAATGGCTGGGTGTTTAAATTTCCCTTTAACGGCAGCAGACAGCATTGTGTTTTGGAAGCATTAAATTCCACTCTGTTAGTCGTTCCCAATTTATGCTGTTAATATCAGAATTTAATGAGCTTGACATACAACGGGGTTCCCGTTCTACAGCCGAAGAGCAGGGATGTGAGTCCGTGAACGAATTTTAAAAGCAGAGAGTACTGTCGTCAGCAAAGGAATACGAGTATATTGGATTAGAAGTAACGGACAAGAGATCGTCGATGAAAATTAAAAAGAATGTCGGAGACAGAATGGAGCCCTGGGGCACACAAGCATTTATTTTGTGAATCAAACTTGAAACCGTTCAAAACAACTTCCATTGAACGTTCCAAAAGGTCATTCCTAATCCATGGAAGAAGAAAGTCGTCGATCCCAAAAGCACGCATTTTCGACAAAATAGCTACTCGTATCTTGCTTTCGCCAGTAGACTTTGGTTCCAGTTTTCGGAAAGACACGCCATCAGATCACCAATGGACATACGAAAACTGTACTACCGGTCATCAAGAAGTTTTCGTATTTCGAGATATTTCATGAGCTGTGGGTTTATCAGCGTTTCCATGACCTTGGAAAAAAGGGAATCTTTTCTGTAACTGTGTGGTCAGTGTACGAGAAATTAGCTGATATAGCACAATATTCTGACGAGCCTAGTGGAGAGGGCACATCAACGTTGTACTTATCAGGGTGAAAAGTTAAAAACCAGCCCAGGGTGTTGGCGGTATGGTTATCACGTTTGGTACTCGCGTGGCTCATTTACAAGCTGGGTCAAGATGTTTTCCGCAGCAAAGATCTCAACACACCGTCCTTCGGGTGTTGTCTGTCCAGAGTATTGAAGCCACCCAGAATTGTGTATATTATAATCGCCCGTACTACCGATTTCACTATATAGGATACAGGGATACAATTCTTTGAATGGAGTCAGACAGCGCTCCTTTTTTGGTGTACTTACACACTTACTTTCATCGAAAAACGCTATGAATACCAAAACACTTCTAAATGTATCACTTAGAATGCAAATGGAGACAGATTATTATCTCTTCCGGTCAAGGATCCTTTTTATTACACTACAGTGCCACAAAAGTCTACAAGGTCAGACTTGTCACCTCAAGCTTTTCCATCCACCTCTCCAAGAGCAACGGATGACACATCGCTCTTATCTAAGAGCCATGGCTTGCCCGGAACACCATCTCCGGGTTACGGGAACCAAACTTAATAGTACATCTTCTATCTGACAAAAAAATAATTTACACCCAGAGCTTGAAAACTTGCTAGATAAGAACTTAATCACAATTTCTTTCCTAAATACAGCACAGACGATTTTTCAGCAACACTGCTTACCTCCAAGGACAGAAAAAGGATATAGCTCGCATTTAGATTACCTGCCGCACGATCACAAACTGCAAACGGCATTCCAGAAAGCTGCTTGATCAGAACGCCCCCATTCAGTAGAAAATCGTGCTGGGCTGCGATATAGACGCAAGCCACGGTTTACGGAGTAGTTAAGACACAAACCTTGTAGACGGTACAAATCATATAGTCCGTAACTTACATAGGTGATAGCAGTACTTTCATTACTAAAAAACGTCTAGAAGTTGTTGACTTCGTATTACAATCGTAGGAATATGAACTGGGGAAAACACTGCACGATCGCCTATGCAAAACTAGATGAATGCGAACGTGACATCCCAACATCCCAGCCAGAATTTGATGATTTCGTCTTGGCCTGCAGTAAAGGCAGTGGTGGACCTCTGATCTTCAATAACTGTGCTACAAGAGTAAGGAGAATTTATGACAATAACAGACCTTGATTATAACGTGACTGGGAAACCTTGAAGACATGTCTTAGCATCTACAAACAAGAAATAAGGAGAGCTCAGCATTGGTCCTGCTGGTTATTGATATCCCGGCAAGATCTGTCAAAAATATATTGAATATCGCAGGTACTAAAAAACACGGATAGTACCTAATCCTAACTAACTGCACTTCAGCAACCCACTCAAACCTATCTCAGGAAAAAACTTGAATGGCCAGTTTCCAGCATCGAACCGTACGAAGTAGCATGACCCAATGCTATTTTCCCCGCACAGCCACAGAATGGTTTTCTGTAAGCCATTTTCAGCTATTCTGAAACCCTAATGCTAAATTCCAAGCAGGCAAAACCTGCCGTAGCTCCCAAAAAATTGCAGACCCATCAGTCTGTCACCCTTCCTGCTAAGGACCTTCTAGAGCATCCTTCACATCAAGTGTTGTCACAATCGCAAAAGACTGCCAATTGGCCAGCATGCCAATAAGTTGAGACTGCACTCTGAGTTTCTCCGAGTACCAAGGAAAATTTTGCAGGGCGAAACAACAAAGCTCTAGTTATTGTAGACGTGTAGTGTAGACTATACTATTCTCGCTTAAGGCATATCCATTCGGTTGATTACACAAGAAAGGCAGAGGTAATGCAACGAGCTGTCTGTATAAATATTACAAGATCCAGCGGCTGTTCTTTAAACTTTACTATCCATAGACTTGTTTGGCATAAAGAGTGAAATAAAGTCTGACCTGGGATCTTGAGACACTCAATAATGGAAAGATTTAATGTAGGACTTGACTACCTACTAACTTAGCTGAAATTGATTTCAACGGTGTGATTTAATCACTTGAAGATCCAGAGGAATTAATGGAAACAACGTGATCTCTTTCTCAGTAAGTTTATTTCTAACTCCATAATCGGTTGTAAGATTTACGAAGGCCTTGGCTTATAACCTTCTCTGAAGACATCTACTTCCACAAACCCTTTTT
Organism: Volucella zonaria; assembly: GCA_963966105.1. NCBI lineage: Eukaryota > Metazoa > Arthropoda > Insecta > Diptera > Syrphidae > Volucella > Volucella zonaria. The sequence continues at coordinate 31,135,974 of OZ014534.1, forward strand.
TTCTATCGGAACAGAGCACTAAGACCAAGAACTACTCCATGGTACTCCTTGTAAGATCCTTTTAATGGAAACTTTCAGTCCTTCGAAGCGCTTCAGTGATAAAATGCCTACAGTATCAACGCCGAGTACCTGCAGCCTGATGCGAGCGTACGCCGAACATTCACAGAGGTAGTGCCCAGATATGTTGTTATCACTTTCATCACTTTATCACTTATGCCCAGCGCATTTAAGTACAATATAGCGCCCCGTAACAATGGCAGTAAGCAACCTGCAGTATTTCCTGCTGAGGGACAACAGGAAGGCCTCTGGCCTCTTAGAGACGTCGCGAATCATTCTTTCATCTGCCTTCAACCTGGGGAGTCATACCATCTGCAGTTCTACTCATATAAAAGCCAACTGTCAATGGAAGCCTTAACCGAGGACGCAAGCAGACCCAAAGTATGTAGATTCAAGTTCTGAAAAACTCTTCTCTAAGGCTTGCCCGACAGGTTCATCGACGATTTAATTTTCCGTGATTCAATTGTGACCTGGGACCCAGACAAGACTCATTGAATTTTGCCTTCCGACTAGACTCTAATCGCAGCTTGGCTCTGACTACTGATGCAAATGCTTCGCCTCCTCCAACGGTTCTTCACAATATACTCGTAGTTCGCTACAATCAGGGTTGCGTATTTCTTCATTTGGAAAGCAGATTCAAGTTTTCCTAACGAGAAGTGAAATCTAATATTATCGTTCTCCAGAAAGACACCAGCTCCACATCCTATATTGGTTTTGGAACCATCCGTGAAGACCCGACTGCATTCTTTTCCTGGCTTAGTTCTGGGCACAGGAGAAGTCGTTTTCACATTTTTTCTGCAACAGGAGTTCTAATGTCATTGCATCGTCAATCCATACGACCAGAGTCATAAGACAGCCGGCGCGCTCCAGTGCGTGTTGTACCAAAGACCACTTCTTTTTAAACGGAAGATGGCTTTGAGAGTGCAGCCCATGGTATGAATCTCAAGGAGAGGGATATTTATCAATGCAGCCGAGAAACACTGCTCTTTGGAGTCAAGTAAAATCAGCAATGACGCATTTTCATGAGAGCTTCTTCCAACAGGCAACAGACGCATAGGATAATGGACTTTACCTTAGCCATATAAATCCAGAGGACCCTTCTCTTGAGGACAGGTCCTTTGCACTGCCAGAAAGCACTTTGCCGACAGCATCTTAGAGGCTTTTAACGTAACATGTTTAGCCCATAGCAGTTTCTTATACAGGAAGACATCCAAATGCTTAGCTTCTTTAGAGAATTGGATGGTGATGCCTTTAAGCGTTAGATGAGTCAGAAAAGGCATCTTCGTGGTTCTAACAGGATTGACTGAAAGCCCATTTCTAGTGCACCAGCCACCAATCGTCGACCTCGTCTAGCAGACAGTTACTAGACACGATCCAACAGCTACATTATCCGCGTATGCTTGTAAATCGACGTCAGAACTATTGAGAGCGGTGTGCAGTAAATCGACCAGCAAGCGCCATAGCATTGGAGATAGAACACCTCCTTGCGAGCAACTCCTGTTTACCCTCGTCATCATATATTGGCCGTAGTCAGCTTCCGCAATCAGTGTGCTATCCACCAGCGTTGCTTTGATCCACAAAACTAGTGAGTCGTCAACGCTCTATTGTCTGGCTGAGTTACACATGTCGCCATAAGTTTCGTGTTCGAAAGGACGTGTGTATCCAATACTGTCTACCAGATTTTGTACCGCACTCCCGAGGGATATTCCACGTTGGTAAGCTCGTTGCATCTTAGACCCAACACGCATTTTCAGAGCAGCTTTGCGCATACGGATCTCAACCATTCTCTCGATTCTTTTCAACATGAAGGATGTCAGACTTATATGCCTGAAGTTCTTGGCGAGCGTGTACTGCTCCTTTTCGCTTCTCACTGTTCGCCAGGGTTCCGGTATGTATACCAGTGCCTTGCTAGCAGCGGAAATTCTCTTCAGAGTTCCAAGCAGCTGATCTATACCTTTTTGTAATATAACTGGGTATATGCCATCCATGCTAGACGACTACTTGAAGTCATCAAAAGAGCGACAGCATTTTTAGTGCCCTCATCCGGTACTACAAGCTATGAGATATACCAGTTCCGGCGTGTTGTGTAATTCAGTTCACTAGCAGCTTCGTTAATAGGAGCTGGTCGTGACCTAGTTCGGATTAGGATACCTGGGAAGTGAACCTCCACTATGAGACAGATAATCTATTCTTTCGACTCAGTGTAGGTGCTATCCAATTTTCTGAATGATTCCAAGCTGGTTGAGAGCTCAGACCAGCCTACTGGTTTCACCAGTAGTTGAGAGCTCAGACCAGCCTACTGGTTTCACCAATAGTTTCAACCTTTTCCCAAAATTCTCTATAAGAGTCAGTCTTCGAAATCCGAATTAACATCTTATATTCCTTTTGCTTCGATCTGTAAAGATGCCAGTCTTTCTTGCAAAATTGCGCAAAACAGAAAGCCCTCTACATAGGATGCAGACTGATGAAGGTTGATCTGAGTACATAAAATAGATGAGTACTGGGGTGGTCGTCTCTTCTCCGCACTCATTTCGGATCACAGTGGAAATTAACCCTTCCAAGGTGCAGATAGGGACATGAGTCATACCCAAACTTAATAGTCTCGACAGAAGCTTTGTCTAAAAGAGAAGAGCTGTACTCGTTTTCCCGATTCTTTGTCTCCCTGTGAAAGTAAATTGTTCACTCTTTAGTGTCGTGTATCCAGGGTTCTAGGTATGAGTTGCCCCGTAAAGTTGTTTGAAAATCTCGAAAGTCTTAGTTTTCAGAGGTGGCATTTTCGGCACAAATTTGTTCAACCATTCAAAAGTTTGTTGCGTAGCCCTCTGCTTTAATTCAAACATTTTTTGCTGTGGCTAGCTCCCACAGTTGATCGACACAGTGTTTGCACTCAACGCCGTTTAGACTGTTGTCATTTCCAACTTTCCGAATTCGAAGCACCAGAGAGAAGAAAGCGGCATTCTTACAGGTACGCCGCTCTTGTCCTCTTTGATATTTCGGGGTTTTCTTGGAGGTGGCTATGGCAGCGACGCCTGCGTTGCGTCTACCAGAACTTCAACTTGTGCTGGTTATAGCACTGGTTTCAGGGGGATCTTGTGCACTTGGAAAGCCGCCACCAGAGTTGTTTTTCAACGGAGATTCCACAGCGTTAGCCGATTTCCCTCCACCAGAACTACGGCCTTTGCTGGTTGTACCACTAGTCTTATCCCGATATCGTGAAACCACCGCTGGTTTTATTTTCTTCGCTTCATGCTATTTCCGTCCATTGGAACTGAAGCCTTTGTTGGTTGCAGTACTGAGGTCATCCGCCCATCGACAGAGAGAGTGCCGGGAACCATCTTCATCTGGCCCCTGTTCAAGACAGAAGAGCAAACAGTACTCTGACCAACCGCTTGTCTGTTCTGAAGCAGTTTAACAGTAACAGACAGGGCCCCTCCGGTGCACTCTTCATCGTTTCAGCTCAATCTACCGAACTTGTCGTAGAAAGGAATCAAGTGATCCAGCAGCTCATGGGTCAGCGCCTAAATCGGCGCCGGGTTTTAGAAGTACGAGTATGTTTGGCAGAGGCCTCCAGAATCCGTGCCTTGGCTGCAGTTGAAAAGATCACTTGTGGATTATCACTATTGCGATTACCACCTGGAGATTAATCCGTCACCTCCATACTGTTAACCATTTTACATCTAGTTTGGACGTCTTTGGCGCTTAGTTCGACGTCTCACCCGGGCTCTTTTCAGAACCTTAGGATCAACACTTAAGACTTCTTGCCACAACAAGGCAGCCGAAGAAGTCTTCGCTTATGCTGTACCGTTTTCTCAGGCGAAACCTTAATCCTTAATCCAATACCGGCGTCGATTATTGCAATATATAAAGACAGTTAATCAACGACCAGATCTTTAATTTCGAGCACCATAAATTCCAGAGTAGTTGGAGGCTACCGATTACCGCTCACTTCACTGTTAGGCTTAGGAACACGCAGACGCCCAAGTGAACTGTGTCGCTGATGAAGTGACTGAATTCTTAGGAATAAATAGTACACAGCCTGATAATGAAAAGCCACCAGTGTCCTACGCTAAGGTCTATACAGTCTTAGGTGAATTATCGAGGCAACAGTGAGTTATTAAGACTAATATTACCCATACTTCGACGCAACGCAATCAACCTCAGGGGAAGTGGCATCAGAAAATTCGCAAACATAATCGTGGAACAATGTGACATTGGAAGATACACACAGCGATTTAGTATTTTCATAACCACTTCTGCAGGAACTATAAGGAACTGTGGCGCACTCCTTTGCAACTGCCCGGTATTAGCACGTTACAACTTCCGAGATCTAAATTGTCTCTGCTCTATGAAGACCACGGAACTTTACAAATTTATCAAGGGATCTCTTGTTTCTGTAGTGGCTAGAATATCACCTTCCCATCCTCTCCCGGTGGTATCACAATCGACCCATATTTGGTCTAAGTGCACCTCAATGGGGACCACTCTAACCTAAACTACTTATTTAAAAGTAATTCTGTGTTCTGCTTCTTATTTTGTCTACCGCTAAAATAGCCGTATATAACAAATACATGTGCTATATGCATCTACATCAGCTAATGCTTAATATTGCTCCCACGTATCTGAATAGAGACTGACCTTAGAAACCATTCTTCAGCCGCACTATTTTGGATCACCTCGTAAGTGAGAGAGGTTTTGAGTGGTCTCAATTATTTTCATTCCTGCCTCTTCTACGATCCTCGACTGGCTCTGATTTCATCCATAATAAATTATATTTCTTTCAACTATGTTACATCAAAAAATCGTTTGGCCGCACTGTGTACATTTTCTAGGACCTGTTCGAAGACAGAAAAATCTGGCGCTTCAACTCCAACTTCTGTTTAAAACCTGGCACACATTGATAAACATCCTACGCATTCGATAAAGGTATCCGTATTTTACATTTTTAATTGAATTAACATTGATGCACAATAATCGTTAGGCTGATCATGCTGATGGTAGTGTTACGAGTAGCGCTGGCGTCCACCTTCGGTGGTTCCATTTCGGTAGCCAGGCCCCAATCAACTACATTGCCCAATCGTCCAATCCATTTCAATGTAAATGAGTCAGCTAAATTGTCATTAAGGCGAATCAAATCAAAATCAATTGTAGCCCCGATAAGGTTTACCCAAAGATTAAAGAGCAATCTATGGATACTCGTATCACAAGGCATCTGGCTAGTTGGTCCCATGTCTGTTTGTTGCTCCACAAGTAAGTCATTTGTGGACATTACGAAGTGCACGTCGGTTCTATAATACTTACTCTCATCCAAAGACGGCTGGTCCTTAGTATGAAAGTAAATCGTTGTCATCGCCACGATCGTGCGGTTTGCACTCAATCGGATCCTTGTGCTGAGTCCTAAGAAGTCCGCTGCGAAGACGATGGCACAAGTGGTCGGCGTTAATTGCCAATTATGGTTTTAGCGAATTAAAAGGGGAAATTAACAAAAAATTATGAGTTTATGCGAAGGTTGAACAAGCGCGCGTCTGCACAAAAGATACAAATGTTGACCATCAGCGAGGAGCTTGTGCCCATGTATAATGTCGGATGTGATGGCGCGACAGGTTCCAACGGAGAATCTGGGGCTTCCGCAGTCAGCACGGGAAGGTAGTGTTAGGTGTTTTGGTGGAACACGATTTTATGGAAATACCGTCGAGCACATGAATTTTCTGGCAACAGGTGCAAGCATTTTAAGAGTTCATAAATCACATCTGCAGACAGGCTGTTAATTTTGCCTACTTACTTTTGGAAGATATTTTCGGTAGTCCTGACAGATGGACATGGCTATTCTTAAATTCAAATAAGGGCTTGTCGTAAAGGCAGGGAGCAATTTAATGGCCAAAAATGTGCAGGGATTATTCCTTCACATAAAAAAGGTGTTTAGGAGGTTCGCAAGTAAGTGAGCATTTACTCATTAGCTTAAAGTCTCCATCGGATTCATAAAAGGGTTACACTCCAGTAAGGCTATAAGAGGTAAATTATATTATTCGATCTACTCGTGACTTCGTAGTCAATCAGGCGATAAAACGGAAAGAATGGTGGATGAAAAACGACATGTTAAAATTAGTGAAACAATTACATGAGTCTTGGATTAGACTGCCAACGGCGCAAAAAACAGGTGCAGAAAGTGGTAATCTGGAACTACGAAGTTTGCATTGACCTACTAACACACTTACTATGAATGAGAGCTACCAGATTGAGATTATCTTTCCTCGTAAGCCAACTCGAGTTGGTTGCATCCGGTTACACACGCTGAGTTCATTAAGATCCCAACCAACTGCAGGCGCTACCATAGGTAGGGTCTTTCTTTACTGCGTTTTACTACTCTGATAGGCTTGAAAAACCTTGGGGCTGAGGTACTGGTATCCATGCGCCGTACATGCCTTAAGAGAGAGTTTTCCGTCGACAATCTGCTCTTCTGAGAGGATTTGTCAGCGGCATGACTCTATAGTTCGTCTCTATAGGTGCCACCATTGTCAACTCTCTCCCTTTCATAATTGAATGCAAATCTCACTTACGGCTTCCTTTCACCGGCTGACCTTCGCAGCATAGCAACGTGCTCACTGTTATCAATAATAGCCTTCTGCATTTCATGCGAAGAATCGCCATTAGTTTCAGATGGACAGGTCATCCCTGTTGATGCCTCCTGAGTTGAGCTAGATTGATCATTTAGTGAAGGTGGTGTCGTCTTCACTCTGTGGAACAGTTACTGGTGACCTTCATCACTATATTGGTTGGTAGTAGAAATTTATTTTAAGGGCTGTAAGTGACCACATGTGGTAAGAATATTGTTAGGTAAATCTATTTTGTTACCACCATTCGGATCCATGTGATGAATTTCCTCTACAATACCATGATGCCGACTGACGGTGTTTTACGCAAACACATCTGATTCTGATGCCATCGAATAGTGCAATATTCGCTGTTCAACAAATACATACGACGTCTAATCATTTTGTATATAACCGCCTCTGTCCATTGATTCTTCTTTCGATATTCCCTAGCGTAAACGGACTGATTTGGTTTAAATTTTGTAGGTGATTGAGTTGACTTTTGATAAGTGACAACCTCTGGTAGCCTAGCCAATGTAAGTCTACGATGTTGTCCTCCGCGTAATTTTTCTGCGAAAGATCTTCGTGCCTCATCTGGTGAGGCTCGGTAATAAGCCAAAAATGGTTGTGTGTTTTGTCTTTACTGTTGCGTCAGGAATGTTCGCGTGTGTTATAGGAAATGATCCCAAACACTGTAGTGAATACTATTTCGAGGTCTAATACATCTAATTCGGTTTTGCCAAATTCTATGTTGGAGCCCACAGGTAACCGGGACAAGCAATCATGGTGAGTTTTATGCCATCAAAGTAATGGTCCAGCGCTGCAAACGTTGGATAGTCATTTCTGAGTTTTTTTTTTTTAAGGATGGAAATGGCCGTGAGTGGCTTGTGATCAGTAATAAAAACGAACTCACGAACAATTGTTGTGTTTCAGTAGCTATGAAAGTTACCAATGACATCCAGCTGTCAAAATATTCAGGAAGGTTTTCCATTTTACGTTTGCCGAACGTGCGGAAATTATCAAAAAAATATTAACGAAATTCCGGATCAGTGAATTTCGTCGAGAGGTCGGTCGTCATCATGGCTTCAGTATGCAGGCAATTCGTCGCACCGTGGAAAAGTTTCACCTTGGGTACACTCTTTTGGATCTTAAGCCACCAACCAGAAGGAGATTAGTGCGAAATAAAGAAAACATAGCCGCCGTAGCGACCAGTATCGAAGAAGACCCAGAAATGTCGATTCGGCGCAGATCAGCTGAATTGGGCGTCGCCAGAGGGTCAACCCGGCTTATTTTGCGGTTAGATTTAGGCCTACATCTGTATAAGATTGTGCTGATGCGGGAATTGAAGCTGGACGACCATAGACAACGTCGTGAGTTCACTAATGGTGCACTGTAAATATTGGCTGGAGATTCGGATTTTGACCAAAAAACCATCTTCTTGGACGAGGTCCATTTTTGGATCAGCGGCTATGTCAATAACAAAATTGCCGTTATTGAATCGAACACAATCCACAAAGTTTGGTGTGGTTTATGTCATGGCGGCATCATCGGACCTTATTTCTTTCGAAATGAGGAAAGAGACACCGTTACTGTCAATGGTCTCAGGTACTTGTTCATCAATTGGCCGCCGCGATCATGCGATTTGATACCACTAGGGCTGTGACAAGTCCTTAGTCTACACTAACAAGCCAACCACTTTGAACGTGCTCGAGGCCAACATTCGACACACTATTGCCGGAATAACGCCGCATATATTGGACCGAGTCATCCAAAAATTGGACCGACCGCTTGAAGCACTGCTAGCGAAGAAAAGGCGGCCATTTGAATAACGTGCTATTCCAAACATAATGACATGAACGTACTTTCAAAATAAAGCTAAAATCAATTTTATATCTCACACCGTTGTTGTTTTATTTAAATTTGTTTTCCTATCGTTCTAATCTGGCCACCCTATTGATATCGCATTCCTTCTCTATTTGGCTGTATTGCTTTTGACTGCTGTTGAACGTTTTAGATGCGAAGGCAATAAGGTGTTCTGAGCCGTCTGAGTACATGATAAACTATGGCACAGATACCGTGAGAAGATGCATCAGTCGATAGGGTAATAGCTAATGAACCAACTGTGAAGCATTGGCTATACAGTACTCTAGTCGCTCAAAAGCCACTTGTTAAAAATTAATTGGGTTACCTATTAAAGATCTTGCTATTTATCTTATAATAATATCGTTTTCTTACTTACACTTAACATTGTTATCTCTTTCTAATGTTTATACTCATAATGAAATTTCACTCTTTGTTTCTTTTTATGAATTACCATTGTCATTTGTGCTTTGAAGGAGTTCACTCCTTACAATAAAATATCGGTTTCTTTTAGTATTGGTCTTTCTATTTAACGCCGAACAAAGTGTTTATTTTTTCATACCACTTATTGTGCTATTCCAAACACGTAACTTTTATCCTTTGCTCTCAGTAAATGCGTTAAAAAGAGAAAACTTGTAAATATTTTTGTTAAAATAAGAGACGTGTGTTCAAGTTTAATTCACAAAAAGAAGACAAAGAAAAGAATTGTAAAACATATCGCAGTGAATATCGGAAAACATTGTTTAGTATTCTTAAAGAGTGTAGTCAAGGCAACAAATAGAATTAACTTATTAGATTAATAGATTTTCTTTTTTTTTAATTAATACTAAATTTAAATTTACCAAATTTATCTTTACTCAAAAGTTTTGTGAACATACATAACATATGTATCTCCTAATTGATCAGTAGGTACTCGTAGTTGATGCGAAATCAATTTCAAACAAATTATCGTTATATTTTTCGCTCATAAAATGTACGCGTACGTCAATATCTTTCGTTCGCGAGTGGTACTCAGAGTTTTAGATGAGCCTTAGAGCTCCTTGATTATCTAGATGCAGAATTGCTTTCATAAGTTCTTCAGTAAGCCTAAACGTCAACGTCGCCGGCATAGTCTGAGTCACTATAACACAACATAGTTAGTTTATGACAATTTTTATAAAATATACTAATATTGGGATTGGCATTCAAATATCGGAAAATCCTTTTAACCATTTTGATATGATGTTGAGCCGGGATTTGTATTGCAAAAATCTGTTTAAAATTCCAACACGTAAGAAATATCTGGCCTCGTAGCTGTGATCAGATATTTCAGACATCCAACCACTTCATGAAATGGAAAATAACTAAGATCTGGTAAAGTCACAGATAACATCTATAGCTGATTGACCGCTTCACATTCTGTCGCTCTTCCTTTAGATTCTGTAATATTAAATTGGCATAGAAGCCACTTTGCTTAACATGTGTGGATCCATTTTAATTGCGTTTTATGATTCCGAGATAGTATTTTGCCTCATGGGCTGTGATTTCAAGATGTTACTTCAAGTAATATATGTATAACTTCCTGGTAGACGTTTACAACACTCGCTGCGACTAAGCCATCATCAGTATAGAGTGCAACGAAAGCAATTTGAGTTTCTGCTGCGCGCGCAAAGGATTTTGGGTACCCTTTGGTTTGGGCGGGCAAACGGAAGTTAGGGAGAGAACAAAAAGAGATATGATGATGAGCATTCATAGCGAGACAGATGTTACGGTTAAAATTTAGAAGGGGTGGAATGCTACTGGTGATTTCTATGGAAATGGAGACATCGTCGGTGTTCGAGTGTATCTGAGTAATATTAGCATCGTCTATGAGTTTCATCGCATGGTTTTGAACCCTAACTAGCAGGTACAGAGACGTTTTAGGAGCACCTGACCAGATATAGGCATTGTACTCCAATTTTGGTCGGATGAATGCATTATATATTGAGGCCAGATCAGAGGGCGTGAAATGCTTCTTACATCGCTTGAGAAAACTAGACATTTCGCAGCATTTTTGGCGAAATCGAATATATGGTCATCCCAACGTAAGTTGTCATTGACACACATATCGAGAATGCAAACATTTAAAAACAATGTACATCGGTACCTGTCTTTTCTTCCTCCCTAAATTTTCTTCGCGGTGTGTACGAACATTTTAAGGGTACAAAAACCTCTTGAGCTTGCGCTGATTATAAAAAAAAAGTAAAAAAAATGGAAAGTTTTCCAGTTTCAACGATGCGAGTGCCATTCATAGATAGTGGCTGGGTGTTTAAATTTCCCTTTAACGGCAGCAGACAGCATTGTGTTTTGGAATCATTAAATTCTACTCTGTTAGTGGCCCCCAATTAGTTATGCTGTTAATATCAGAATTTAATGGGCTTAACATACTCTGGGGTTCCCGTTCTACAGCCGAAGTGCGGGGACGTGAGTCCGGGAACGAATATGAAAAGCAGAGAGTACTGTCGTCAGCAAACGATTAGAAGTAACGGACAAGAGATCGTCGATGAAAATTGAAAAGAGTGTCGGAGACAGTACGGAGCCCTGGGGCATTTATTTTGTAAATCAAACTTGAAATCATCGATCCCAATAGCGCGCATTTTCGACAAAATAGCTATCTTGCTTTAGCCAGTAGACTTTAGTTCCAATTTTCGGTAAGACACGCCATCAGATCACCAATGGACCTATTGCTACGAAAACCGTATTGCCGGTCATTAAGAAGTTTTCGTGTATCGAGATATTTCATTAGCTGACGGTTTATCAGCGGTTTGTAAGTGCAATGGGTCTATAGGAGGAGAGAGAGGAATATTCGCCTTTTTTAGGGACGGGCTGGACAATTGCTTCAAACAAATGTTTTCCATCTTCTCGGAAAGTGTCCTAAAGAGTAGGCTTACTGAAAAAGCAAACGCAGTGGTTTTGCCAGCGTGGAAGAACACCTCTTCAGAAGAAGGGGATAAATACCATCTGGACCAGCGGATTTGTAAATGTTAAGAACTTTAAGTACACTTGCTACTACACGAGTGCGAAAGTGTCGTCCCATTGAAGATTCAACGCACTCAAGTGTAGGCGGAAATAAAGCGCAATCTGGAAGTGTTGAACTAGCCGCAAAGTATGCAGCAAGCAGATTTTCTTTTTCCAAAGAGCTGACAGCTGGAATGTCATTGTAAATGAGCGTTGGGATGGAGAATGAGGCAGAATTTCTGATGTTTTTGACAAAAGACCAAAAGCTTTTACTACCTTTGGGACATTATAGTATTTTTTGCCTCAACTGATGTTGCAGTCATTCCTCGTTTAATCTTTTTGCTGTTTTCCTTTGTCGGATTGGTCTTGAAGAACCGAAAAAAAAATGTTCTAACCCGGACGGCCTCTTCACAGCTCGCGTCGTACCATGCCTTTTCTTTTGGTCTGATACCCTTCATCCGATGAGGGATAAAGGATCTCATTCCAAAGAAAATTGGTCCTTCCTATGCCAACCAGATTGTCACCATAACCTATTCTAGGCTTGCGGGCATATTTTAGTTTTTCTTCTGCATCCAACCACCGGCCAGATCTTTTACGGTTGTCATACAAAATCCACTTTTCATCACACGTGATTATACGGTGCAAAATTGGTTCGTTTTGGTGCCTTAAGCTCAGCAATGCACAGTTTTCTAGTTTTGTGCCTCGTTCAGTTCATGGGGCACCTACTTTTCGAGTTTTTTTACTTTTCCTATTAGAGATAGGTGTCGAGTTATTGTCAGGGAATGCTCCCATGTTCTCTGCAATGTCCCGCAACGGTTTTGTTGGGTCTGTATTTAGCGTTGTTTTTAAAACATTGTCGTCAACTAGCATTTCTGGGTTCCCACGTGGTTCGTTTTCGGAGCTAGGATCTCCCGACCGGAACTTTGCAAACCCCCGTCTTTCACTGCCAGAGACGCATAACATGTCAGTTTAAATTCATAAAGGAAGAGAGTCAGAGTTTGTGCCGTTGACAGCATGATAAATCATTCCTAGAAAAAAATTACTATAGTTGCAACGAGCCCTAAAAGTTTCACATGTCAAACACACGTATCACTTTATCTCTAAAAAAAAAATATTTGCTGCTGCTTATTGCGGACTGAGTGAAAATCGGACAATCACATGGTTCAACCTAATAGCTATAACAGATACAACAGCCGTATGCAATCTATCCTCATGTCTGACCCCAAATAACTCTTTCGATTTATCAATATGAAAAAAACTCAGATAGCCTTCCGTCTTTTCTCAAATTCTCCAATACGTCATCGTCTGATCCAGCAATCAATTATTTGCTTTATTTTTTTAGTAAATCATTTTCCACCCAGACTGAAAGCCCTGAACCCAAATACTTCGGTTACTTGAGTAACTGCACTCAGATAACTCTAATGTCTATTGAAATAACACCAGCATAGCTACTAGACCATATTGACAAACTTAAAGATGGTTGTCCTGCTGGTCCTGATGGTTTTTTTTTGTAAAAAAAATGTGCCCCAATAATCTTGTTCAACCCCTCGTTAGTATCTTCAGACTTTCAATCTCCCTGGGTGTTTTTAGTCGCGTCTGGAAAACCTCTATAAAAAAGGATTTGAACAGGGTATTACCAACTACCGACCCATTGCTAAGTTATCCTGCATCCCCAAGATCTTTGCGAGAATCATTTAAAATACAATGTTCTTTCATTACAGTTCTACCCTTGCGCCGAACCAACATGCACTTGGTTTTCAACCTGGGCTGATCTTTTGGTTCAAATCCTACTTGGAAGAACGCTATTATCTAGTCCATTTTCGTTCTCGTTTGTTTGAACGAATTAAAACCACTTCGGGCGTCCCACAAGGAAGTCACCTTGGTATTATAAATAACTGAACTGTGAAAATCTATAGACAAATTTCCCATGTGTTCGACTTCAATAGCAGTAGAAGTACCCTAATTACTCATTTCATGTTTCCGGACCATGATCTTTCTTGTCCTTTAGTTTCAGTTTAAGAGAAGTTTGTACTGACCTCAATAAAGTCGTCCGGAGTTGGCCCGGGTCTGCTAAATTAACCAGATCATTTCCTAAACCGTTCAACTGTTAAGTTATCGGCTGCTGCAGATTTCTAGGATGCGAATGAAGATATGAAGATTGAATGCGTGTTCGTTGTCTTCACCTACTAACACTCTACAGGCATAGCTCTTCTCTAGTCCCAGGATCAACTGCGTCTCTGCTATGATGCAATCTGTAGATTGAAGGCGCGCTTCGGTTCGGATTCTGCTGGCCTAAAACGTCCTTTTACTTTCTAGAGAATTATTTGACAATAAGGAATGGGGAGCACACACATCTGAAGAACGCGGAATTACTCGTATTACTACTGCTTGTTTGACTAATTTTCGGCCTGTTGTTTTAGCGCAGCGTGTATTTACTCGTCGTCCTACATCATGTACGCGAACAATGGAGCGTTTAGCTGAGTGTCTTATGCAAACTGGGTCCACTAGAGATGTCGCAAGAAGTGCCCGGGCCCGTATTGCTCGTTTGGCTAAGAATATCACTGGTGTAGTCGAGGACATACGAGAGAGTCAACAAACATCGTCGAGACAACGATGCACATAAATTCGCGTCGAATTTTGGTGAAAGACCTGAAGATGTTCGCTTATAAATTGCAACTGTTGACTGTTGACCGTCAAGTGAGGTTAACTTATTCCCATGCTCTGTTAAACCTGGTGCAAGAAGAGGATAATCTCGTATCCAAAATCATAATGAGCGGCGAAGCCCAATTCCACTTAAGTGGTTATGTGAATAAACAAAATTTGCATTTCTGGGGCACGAAGAGTCCATACGAAATGCACCAAGATCATTGCATTGCATTTCCTCAAAGTAATTGCTGTAGGTGCGGTATTTGCAGTAGGAAGAAGTGATTGGCCCTTATTTGTTTAAAGACGCCGCCGGCACCACCGTAACCGTAACTGGTACAGACAGATGTTAAACTAGTTTTTTTTTTTGCCGCAAGTTGCTGAATTGGCTCTCGAGCGTTGTTGGTTCTAGCACGACAGAGCAACCGCTCACACAGCTCAAGCAACGATGGAGATTTTGAATCACCAATTTCCAGGCCATTTGATATCCCCTTTTAGCGATTAGAACTGGCTAGCCAGTTAGCCAGATTTGACGGCGTCAGGCTTCTTCCTTGGGACTTTTTCAAATCTCAAGTTCACCACAACAAATCACAAACGCAGTTCGTCATACCAAAACCAGCTAATAGGTTAGCAAGTAAATCCAAATTGGCAAGACCCACCTCCTCTTCACACAACAAACGCAATTCCAATTCGAGTTTCAAAACTAAAATATTTCCCATACTCCAACTTCCTCTATTCCATGCCCCAAACCTACGTGTTTCTTTCCACTTAACCCCTCGAACTCAAACTGCCACCACCAACCCCTATCACACACGCTTTTCCCTAATTTCTACCTGGAGCTAAGTAACTTAACTCAGTTCTCACATTTTAAATCCCACCTCTGACATCCCATCTATTGCACCATCAAAGCCCTCTTCTTCAATCAATCCTTCTTCTATTGACCGACCCCCTTTCGCCACCCAATGTTAAATTAACGCAGCAAACATGCGATACCACCGAATGTCGCTATGCGCTCTCTAGGCCTAAGGATAAAAAGATATATGAGAATACAAGTCTATATCTCGCCTATCTGCACAACAACAAGCGTCATGGTTTTCGTCCAGCAGGAAGACCTCCCTACCAATGTTACCAGTTGCAGAAAACTTTATATAAAATATCACGAGATTTTCAATACGCGCGCCTCCCCAAAAACTTGCAGACGATCTTGCCGCTTTTCGCCACTGTGTACACTCTAAAAGAGTCTCACACCTCCAGCACAGCCGACTTGACCACGATAATTTTTTTTAGATCCTAAAAAGGCATGAAAAACTTTCATCTCACCGTAAGAGGACTGCGTTCTAAAACCTACGCCGTTTCGCCTCAATCTCATGCTCTCCCATTTCATATCTACGCTCTGACTGAAACTAATCTTATCCCCAAGATATAAAACCAGGAGTTATACCCTCTTTCTTTTAATGTTTTTCGGGATGATAATCGGGCACCCCCCCCCCCCCCACCATCTTATCACCAAGATATAAAACCAGGAGTTATACTCTCTTTCTTTTAATGTTTTTCGGGATGATAATCGGACACCCCCCCCCACCAGCCTCCTTTGATTGACTCTCCTTGTCTAGGTGTTCTACTGGCCATTCACAACAGCTTTGACCTCCCTCCCTCCCTCTTTCCAACTTCTTCTAAGCTTGACTTTGTGTTAAATTACACTCGTAGCGGTTTGTATGTTATATAGTATGTTGCTACAGTCTTCCAGCCCAACCTATCGAATCCTACCAGCTTACTATTTATGCAATTGACAATTTGATTGTCTTGTCGGACTTACTTGATGATATCACTATCTTCAGCGATTTTAGTCTGTCTTAGCTGAAAAGGACTCCTTCCGAAAACCTATATTTTTTCATCGCTTCTAATCCCATTTCCACTAAGGAATGCCTCTTCTTAGATTGGTTAACAAACTCTTGTCTATGTCAAGTCAGTGGCGTTTCCAACTATATGGAAAGGCAATTAGACCTGACCTTCACAACTGACCCCATCAACTCTTCAGTATCGTGCTCTCCCGTATCTCTTTCAACTACTGATAACTTTCATCCACCACAACTCTTGTCTGCAACCGCCTCCCCAGCAATTCACACTTCTTACAATTTTCGCAAATCTAATTTCCGTAAAATCAATACCTGTCTAAGCAGGGCTTCATTAGAATTTACCAATCTATCTCTGGTCGCTTCTCTCTCCATTTTATACGGAGAAATATCAAATCCATCTCCCTTTATGTGCCATATCGGGCGGTATTCCTTCGCACCCACTCTTCTTCCGACTATTCAAATTATCTAGGTGCATATCTTCATTTCATTGGACTCTACAACTCTCTCTAACAACACTACCTAAATAGTTCGCAAACCAATCTTATAAATAATCCCAAGTCCTTTTTTCAATTTGCCAATTGCAAAAGTAAGACCGATGATTATCTTTCCTCCCTCGGTTTCGAAACCAAATCTTCAAGTTATCCTCCTACCGTCGCCAATTTGTTTGCTACATTTTTCAAACAATTATTTGCCAACAACTCCTTCGTACCAGATTCGTCTTATGTATTTTAATGACCTACCAAATTTCTCCGTTGGTTTCATTCTCACTCCAAATTTCGATCCTCCAGTTATTGAAGAAAAGTTACTATAACTTAAAGATGAATTTCTACCTGTCTCCCGCCGCTTTTCTTAAAAAATGCTCTTCCAACCGGTCTCTACCCCTTTCCAACCTTTTTCATCTGTACCTTACACAGGGAGAATTTCCCTAGATTTGGAAGACCTACTTTATAATCCCGATATACAAAATGGGAACTAAGCATGAAGTTACCAATTATCACCCCATTACTAGGCTCTCTCATATACCCAAACTCTTTGAAAGCATTTTATACGAAGCCTTGGGCTTCAAATGCAAGCCTTTTATTTCACCCCGACAACATGGTTTTCTAAAAGGCACCAAAACGCTCGTTGAATTCTAGTCTTTTGTTTTCGCAGCCTTAGAAAATGGCAAAGATATCGATGTTATCGCAACTGATTTCACTAAAACGTTAGATAAGATATCTCATCAATTGATCCTCTTGAAATTGTCTGCTCTCGGCTTTGAGCTTCTTTTGTTAAAATGGATTTCTTCTTACCTGATAAACCGTAATTATTGTGTTCAGTTTAGATCCGCCCTTTCTGTCCCATTCCTGGACTCATCTGGAGTTCCACAAGGCAACCACCTTGGCCCTCTTCTCTTCATTCTTACTATTAATGAACTTTACGCTGACGGCACAAAATTTTTTAAAACTATTTCTTCTCTTCTATGACTCTGCCATTAGTGCCTCAAAAATTGCAGAGAACTTAATATAGCCAATTGTCAATCTATAACCGTCACACTAAATGCAACCCGTCTCCTACCCGATTTCATTTCTCCTATGGTCAACCAAATGCCCTGGTTCAGCCTTTTCAAGACCTCGGCATTTTATACGACCGTGAGCTTAATTTCCATAAGCACATCGATAAGATGATCCTTAAAGCCGACTCATCACTTGACTTTGTTAAACGGTGGTCCAAGGAATTTTCCAACCCGTATGTTAGCAGATCTCTCTCCTTTGTTCGCCCCCTGCTTGAGTATGCCAGTCAAGCTTGGTACCACTTTCACCGGGTTCATATTTCCCGAATCGAGGGTATTCAACATCGATTCCTCCGATTTGCTCTACGTGGTCTGCCGTGAAACGACCCTTTAATCTTACCTCCCTATCAGGACCACCTCAACCTTTTCAATATGAATTCGTTAGAAGAACGTTGGAATATTGCTGACATTCTTTTCATTCATCGACTGCGCTAAGGTTCCGACTGCGCATCCCTTTTCAACTCTATGACCTTCAACACCAACCTCAGTCTACCGCACCGCTTATGGTTCCAACGAACCACTCACCCGTATGCTCCGAAAGGTCAACTCAAACCTCTCCGTTTTTTTGTTATTAACCTGAGCACTCCCCGTCTCAAATAAGATCTCCTACATCATTCCCTTGGTTCTTAGCTCTTAATTCTTTGTGTTAGCTATTAAGGTAGACACAAAGCTTGTATTAAGCCAAATAAATGATGGCATCAGCCCTAACCAAAATTAAGAATTGACAGATATCGTTTTATATGTTCGTTTCGAGACGTCATGCAGGCAGTGACTTCATTTCCAAAATATCTCCAAATACGATTTTTACGCCGCACGTACACCACTCATAGGTTCTCTCCAAGAGTTTGTAAGCGCTTTTCTGGTAGATTGGTCTTTCTCCTACTTTTAATCATGTGCATCATACCTCATACGGATTTTGAGAGGAACTCGCTTATATATCTTAAGCACATGGCTTTATACTCGAGTCTGCTTCAAATGGCCGCATCCGAGTGCCTGCTATTGATTGATTGCCTTCTGCTGTTTCTCTCTGCTTTCTAAGTTCTAGGTCGACGAAAGTATGCCCCACGAATGGAACCTCAGCAATGCATGTCGGATCCTAAAGAAGCGAGTTCTCCTGAACTGCGCCAGCGACAGGGGAACAAGTTTCCTCAACACTAACATTCTACCTGGCGCATTATGTGAACGTCTAAGACCCTTCGTAAACAGTCTGACCGGTCTGAAAGTCCACCATAGATTATTAGTACAGACCTTGGAAAAAGCCCAGGAGTTCCAAATCGATACACACCACCCCTCCATCGATTTCAAAATCGCATATTACATATTACTCGTATAGCATCTACAGGAACGAACTATAGAACTATTCCTAATTTTAACATTTCTACCAAGTTCATTCGACATTAGGCGGAAAATGCACGCTGATCCTGACAAAACCGAGACCTTCAATGTCAACAAGGCGATGCGTTGTCATATGAATTTTCCAACATCGTTGTTGAAAAAATTTTGGGAAACTCCCAAGTCAACTGTAGAGACACCAGCTTTCGAAAAGACCGTTTAGTTGCTCATATACGCAAGCGATATTGACATAATGGCAAAGACACAGCGAGCTGTCAATGCAGCGTTTGCGGCTACTGAAGCAAAAGCGCTAGAGATGGGCTTAGCGGTTATCGGAGACAAAAAAGTATGTGCTGCCAACAAAGAAGGACATCGACGCCTAGGACAAAACGTCACGATATGCAGCTACAACTTTAAGGTAGTAAGGGACTTTACTATATCTACATCGGCTTCGCTATCAACTCTACCAATACCAGCGTGGAAATCTTGCGAAGAATCATTCCTGCTAGTCGATGGTTCTTGAGCTAAGAAGGCAATCGAGTATTTGGTTTTCCAAATACAAGTATCTTTTTAAAAATTAACAAAAATCAACATTCCCATTAGTTGTGAAATACGATTTCATGTGGCTGTCTCGGCTAGATTCGCAGTAGGGCATCCTGTTAACCCCATTTTCCAAAACCTTGTTGACTGTTTCTGGTTAAATCTCACGAATGGCTTGGACGATATTCACTTTAAGGGTATGCATCGTTTCTGGATTGTCCGCATAATATCGATCTTTTAGGGCACCTCACAAAGAAACAAGCCTAACGGGCTCAAATCGCAGTTCCGAGATGGTCAATTGACATCACCAAAGCGGCTGATAGCATAATTACTAAACTTATCGCGCAAACGATCGAATACTGGATGGGCTGTGTGGTATGGCGCGTCATCGTACTGAAACCTAAGATCATCCAAGTCCATGTCTTCAATTCCAGTCCACAAAAATTCAGTAATCATGGCTCTGTTGCGCTCACCGTTGACCGAAATGACGTTTGCAGCAGCATTTTCGGAATTAATTGGGCCAATGATGCCACCACTCCAAAATCCTCAAGAAACTGTCACTCTCTACGGATGCATTGACTTCTTGACAATCACGTGCGGGTTTTCTGATCCCCAGATGCGACAGTCTTGTATTTGTTAACACAACCGCCGAGATGAAAATGCGCCTCGTCAAAAAAAGTGATTTTTCGGCCAAATTCTAAGTCCAATTCGAGGTGCTGTAAGGCCCAAATTGCGAAGCAATAACGAAGCGGATGATCTTTTGCCTTCAATTGATAAGTCAATTGGGCTTTGTAAGGGAGTAATCCGTGACCTTTGTGCAAAATTCTTATCAAGCTGGTGCGTGAAATGTTGAGTTGTTGAGATCGATGACGAGTCGATGTTCCTAGATTAAGTCGAAAACTCTCGACAGCCACATTGACCGTGAGTGTTGTCCTCAAGTATGCCAGTCTCACGAACTTTTTTCATAAACTTTCGTGAAGTAGGCGCACTTGGTAGTTCATTTCGGCCAAAAGTTATTTTCAATAAACACGCTGTTTGGGCAACACGTTACTCAAGCGTAAGGCGATTCATCTTATTCTGTTACCGATACTGATTCTGACTGACAGCCAAGCTTTCGAGCGAGAAATATAGTTCAAGAAGAAATTTGTAGTAGGACCATCCGTTATGAGGCTCCGAAGCTTAGACACTGACGAAAGATGAAAATGCTCGCAGGTGCCTCGAGGGAAATGTTTTTCGGGTAATTCTAGGTCCCATTCACTTTGATGGAGAATGGAATAGACGTTTCAACAACGAACCGTGTGATTGACAGCGGTGCTGACCTTGTCAAAAAAGCTCGCATAGCTCGGCTTTGATGGCCAGTTCACATTGCGCGGATAGACACCAGCGTCCCGGCCTGGAAGATTTTCGACTCCAACCCAGAGGGACAACGCAGTAGAAGACGCCCTTATCTTAAGTGACGCACACAAGTTGAAGGTGATTTCAGGCAACTTTGTGTGCGCAACTTCAGGCAGTTGATAAAAGATCGCGTACACTCTGGAGAGTAGCGCCATCTTCTTATTCTGTCCGTCCCGTCGAATAGCTTGAATACAGGCCTCTAGTGCCTAAACCAAGCATTCGAGTACACCAAGCTTCTTCAAGGTACGTTATTGTCCTTGTCAAATTTAAATGGATCAACAACAGTTGAATCAGAGTTATCTGATTTGTTTTTAGTGGGGGCTAAGGCGGATCGATGCCGGTATTTATTGCTTACGATGATACACGTTCTTATGACTTGTAAGGCGAATATAGTAGTCAATATATATTTACACTAAGATGCATATACTCGTATATATTTACACAGCCGCACTCAAGTAAAACAAAAGGTGTCAGTTATTCTTCCTCAACCGTACTGTGCCACGTCTTCTAGGACTTCTACGAGTGACTCCCTGTTTTGCCTGCTTGGATGAGAGAATTCCATTGCATATCGTACTCTGTAATTTACTTCGAGACTTCATGTGGTATAATCTAGCGCCATTACCTTCGCCTTGAATTGATTTCTATATGCTCTTAACCTTCGTATGTAACTGCTCGTATGAGAGCGATTTGTCCAGAAAACTATCATAATGTTTACGGAGATCTGCCGCATTCGTGCGACAGTGGCGGTTACTTTTCACGTATTAGACCCATATAAAGGACTTACTTTACTGCGTATGGCCGCTTAGCATTGTATAAATCACGATATCTTGCATAGTCATATGTATCCTTAATAGAAAAGATTAAACCGATTCACGCTTGTGGAAGTCAATAAAATCAGGTAGGGGGATCTATACCCTATTCATTGTTCCATAATGCGCCGCAAGATGTTTATATGGTCATTGCATTGAATCTGCTTATTAGACAATAACTGTTGAATTTATAATTTCTATTATCCTGTCCATAGCCGTAGGAACTCTTATACCACGACGGTCTTCACTGTCCATCAGATTACGTTTTCCAACACTCCAAATTTGGAAGTCCTCAGTGGCTGGCTCTGATATATTTACGTGTAGCGCAGCTTGAAAAAATGCCTTCAATACCAGGAGCCTTATTTTTGTTCAGTAACTTAGTCAAAGTCAAAATCGGTGTATTGTTTGAAAGGCCGGTACGGTTTCGATGTATTGTCATGTCTTGCACTACGCTGTACTCGTACTTGCTGTCTTTTCACACCGTGCTGAGCTTCAAGTTCTGGTCTATCTACCGTTGAGCCTGTTGCAATTTCAATTTCGGGTGAGATACACTCCCTAATTAATCTTGAAATGTCTGCTGATAGACATGTGCTCTGATTTCTCCGCCACTTGGCGACATACCTCTGCCCCTAGGTTGCGTAAATATTTTTCACATAGCAGTCGTTCATGGTTGTGCGCTTGGATTTTTTAATTGCTTCGACTTCTAAATTGAGATAGTCGTAACAAAGTTTGCTGGTATTGCACCCGGTTGTAGTAAAGCACTGTTCTGAGTTGGCGAAGGATACTTACAGGCAACCGATCATATCATTTAGTGCAGCACCGATAAGCTGTCACGAAAATACGTTGCTGCTTTTTTTTACCAGTCCCCAAAAAATGTCTGTCGAGGCTGCATGGGTCTGCCCTAGACGCACTGATGAATCCCTTGCTGTCCCTCGATAAGAGAGATTGAACTGCTTACTGGCGTGCGCCGTAATGCTATGTATAGTGTAAATGTCACAAAATCCTACGAAATCTGCTGTGTGAAAAGGAGCAGTATCTCAATGACTGTCCGGTCCACGCTCGCATCAGGCTGCAGGTACTCGGTGTTGACGTTGTAAGTTATAATTCTGTAGGCACTTCATAACTGAAGGGCTACGAAATGCCAGAAACATGAACATGTAAGGAGTATAATAGACTAGTTCTTTGACTGGACTTCACCTTCAAAAATCTGATTAATGTCTAGTTATCCGTACACGATAGCACAAGATCAACAAATTATCTGCCTCTGACTAATGGACTTCGTTCGCGGCTTACTAAGTTACAACTAACCAGCATTTATCCTGTTTTGTGATGCAGGAGGCTCGTCATACGATTAGTACTCGGCTATGAAGACTCTTTCTCGTATTTTCACTTAACTCACATTCGGCGGAAGATGCTACTTCTAAGTGGTCTGATATGTTATCCTATGATGCAACTTTACTGCTTCATTTAACAACTAAAATTGGTGTTAACTATACTCTACTTTACGTGGAGCTACAGTCCGGAAAAGTCTTTCCTTATCGCGATTTCTCTTCATTATGGATCTGAATACTCTGCAGGTCACACGCCCGTTATTCTTCACATGGTCGATCGATAAACTCTTCATCTTGAAGTGATACTTTTGTCCTAGGGCTCCCAAAAAGAGCCTGGCCCTCCAGGTTGGAGGTTGTGCGTGGAGTTAACTGCACAACCACGTAAAAACCTAATTGTTACGAAACGACCAATAGCCTCGGATAAGAACGGATTCAGTATTGACGACCCTGCAAAACGAACAAAGGAAAACGACTTTCGGATCCGCAAGTGGAATGTTCGGACCTTCAACAGGCCGCGTGCAGCTGAACAATTAGCGGAGGCCCTATACTGCTATAAAGCAGATATCACCGCCATGCATGAAGTGCGGTGTGATGGGCCGGGCAAAAGAAAGACGAAAAACTGGGTTGATTACTACGGTGATTGCTATAGGGAACGAAAGCAGCGTCTATTTATATGCGGATTCGTTGTAAGCGGCAGACTAAGGCAAGAGGTCGTGAGTGAATGCCTTATAAATATCCGTATCAAAGCTAAATTCGCTAACATCAGCCTTATATGCGCTCACGCCCAAACAGAAGAAAAGGACGATGCTACCAAAGAAGGTTTCTACCAGCTTCTCGACAAAACCTACGAGCAATGTCCGATGTATGACGTTAAAATCGTCCTAGGCGACTTTCATGCCAAAATTGGAGAGGAGGACATCTTTGGTAGCGCAATCGAAAGACATAGCCTACACGACACCACGCCTGGAAACGCACTTAGTCTAATCGATTTTGCTGCGGGGCGTAACGTTATTATATCAAGCACACGGCTTCCTCACCTCAATATTCACAAGGGATCATGGCACATACCAGATCAGCAAACTGTCAACCAGATTGATCATGTTGCGATGGCACTCCTCAAGTATTTTACATATCCGAACGTTCCGAGCGGCCAACATAGACTCGGAACACTACTTAGTTGCAGCCAGGGAAAGTCTACGGATATCTCAGATGCCACAACAACGGCGAAATAAATGAGGAGATTTAACGTTTAATGGTTGCAATCATAACAAGCCGCCAGAACCTTTGCGGTCGCGTTTCCCTCAACCTCTCGAGAAGTCCTCTGCAGCCAGCATCAAGAGCTGAAGACGTGCTGGGTTTCACCCACCCATCACCACGAAACCCCTGGTGTGATGCAGAGTGGCTGTAAGCAGAACGGCTAGTGAGCTCTACGAGCAAAAGAGGAAAGAAGAACATTGGCTTCTTCGGATAAAAAAGAAAGAGCATGAGAAGCGCGAGATCGAGGAAATAGAGAGGTACTACTCCAGTAATAATGTTCTGAAGTTTTACCAAAAGGTAAAAGAACGTGTCAGGGCAATAAGACCCAAACGGAAACCTATAGAGGTGAACAAAGAAACCTTGCAGTGGAGTCACAGTCGATGCTGAGGTTATGGAAAAACTATCTCTACCGACTGCTAAACGGCGAAGATGACCCAAATTCCTCCGTCAGGCAGAGAGAACCATTCAATATTGACGATGCAAGTCAAGAATTCCATCCACTCGATAAAAATGGAACCTCAGCATCGTTTGCCGGGTTCATAAGAAAGGAGACGCTCTAAACTGCGCCAACTGTGGAAGTATCAGTCTCCTAAATATCGCTGATAAGATCTTGAATGAAACCATTTGTCAACGATCTGATTGAAGCCTATCTGTGCAGGTCTAGGCCCAGTAAGGCCACAATTGACCAAATTTCCACACTACGGCAGATCCTATAGAAAATCCAAGAAGTTCAGATCGATACTCACCAACTTTTTATCGATTTTAAAGCCGCATATGACAGCATCTGCAGAGACGAACTATACAGACCCATGTCTAGTTTTGGCATCCCTCGTCCCCAAACTCGTCCGCTTGTGCAGGGTGACGACGGGGAAACTACATCAAGGTCGGTAATGACTTAATCGAGACCTTTGATGTCAAAAAATAACGCTTGCCAATGGCTGTTTCTGTGGGCTGAGAAGACAACTGTGTAGTAAGGCCGTTTCTCGTACAACCAGGGAACTCTTTATAATACCCTTTTAGTCCCAGTCCTGCTCTATGATTCCGAAGCATGGACCCTTTCTAAAGCGGATGAAGATATCCTTGGTCATTTTGAGAGAAAAATTCTTCGTAATTCTTCTTCCCGTATGCTTCGACGGATTCTGGAGGAAACGATTCAACGATGAACTCTACAAGCTGTACAGCGACATCGACCTGATCAAAATACTGCGCATTGGGCGTATGAGATGGCTGGGACATATAGAGCGAATGAACACAAACGCTCCAGCCCGCAGAATCTTCGTCTCAAATCTGGAGGGACAACGCCGTAGAGGAAGGTCTCGCCTTAGGTGGCGTGCGCAAGTGCAAGGGGACCTCAACCAACTTGGAGTGCGCAACTGGAAGCAGTTAGCTAAAGACCGCGCTAATTGGAGGGACTTATTGGTTGAGGCCCAGGTCCAAGGCTTTTCATAAAAAATACCTATTTAATCTGTTTTTGGTGGGAGTACACAGCCCATTGGGTTAGTCCGAAGTAATATTTGAGTGGCAGACGTTTGTGTCGACTAAAGTTGATTATGTATTCTAATTTGAATCCCTTAAATTAGTAAGCGTCTGCTAACTCCACTCGTGGGAATATCCGGCTGCATGAAAATTTTAAGATTTCACCACCCAGGTAATAGGTGATTACCAGGCGGATTATTCTGCAGAGCACCCCTACTGTTAACCACGCAGATGCATTGCAACGGATTTTTTCTGCCCAATTCCTACCAGAAAAGTAAACAATAATACCACTGCGCAATGCGGCGTATCGGCATTTTACTTCTTCTTAAAATCCCATTCATAGTGGGGTAGAAATCTTCCCACGGTTTTCAAGCCCAGTCACATATCTTCACCCTCTTCTTGAAGAAAACCAAGAATGCCAACCCATTTACTACAATGGCATGGTAAGAAAGCAACCCCCTAAAATTAGGCGGGAAACATCCTCACTAACGGCTGAACACCAACAACAACGCGGCATGCAGCAATAAGCTGTTTTTGTTAGGGGAGGCAGAGGGATGATTACAAATCACAGAAAAAGGAATTTCTTTTCTTTTTTTTTTTCAAAAACTTCACGGATCACAATAGCATCGCCAAATCACTGATTTAATTTACCTTCTTCTTCGTCTTTTGTATGAAGAGGACTACACAACAAGAAAATGCTGATCGGGGTGGTAGTAGGAACAAAAGAGAATCCCTAGCCCAGCGAACCATCAAGACAACAACGCCAACTTCGTACTTCGCCTACCCTGCCAAATCGCACTTAAATTTTTTCAACATTTCCACCCTTAACACTACCTTGATCTGGAATCGGGAACCTGGATGTCCTTCCTTCCTTCCTTCTTTTTGCGTTTTGTTTGCCTTTTACGTACGAGTACGAATAGTTCCCTGCCTGGTTCTTCGATTTCGATGATCAACAGTTTTTATTGTTCGCGTGGCCGGAGGGTGAGACATTGCAAGAAACCAAGCAAACTAGATTCCTCCGATTTCTCCACACTCCATTTGAAGGAGTCCTCAAAACCGGCTGTACGTCAAGGTTTACTAACAAAGTTTCAAGTTTAACAGTACATTGCTGTGTTGCGGATTTTACTTCGACATATTTCAATGATCTTTGAGGTTATTTTGTCACGTTCAAGGGAGTACGTAGTTTTTCTCTTTTTGTTGTTGTTATAATTTAAAGGATATAATTTTTGCCTAGATGGTAGTTAGGAAAATAATTCATTTGTTTGTCTGTCCCTTGAATAAGGAGAACTTTTATTTTATGCGTCTTTTTGTTAAAAAGAAATCGACCACTCAATGGCACTGAACAAAAGGATAATCAGGATACGGAACTTCTTTTGATGCCATCTGTGGAGGCGACTTTTCACCCTCTTCATTCCTACGCCAAAAGTGTGGGAAAAGATTTTTCCACTTCGGAAATATGTGAGCACACCTTTCGGAGGTGCAATTCGGATTCTGTTGAATTTTAATTTTAACACAATCCGATTTTGATTAAGTCCTGCACAGAGGTCCTTTAAAGGGGGTACAATTCGTTAAATGCAGCTGCATTCTTGAGAGTGGTTTGTTTTCGATTTCTCCCACGTTAAAATAGTAGCATGCGAAGATTAACAATAAAGAGTTGATTAGTGGAATTGGACAAAGACAGTTTCAGTTTTCCTTGAGAAATCTTTGCCGGAGGTCAACCGTCCGAAACATTCCTCGAATGAAAACAACGATAGCGTCCATAGTTAGACTTGCTGATATTTTAAAGGCGTGATACTCGTAAATATATTCAAGAACAGTGATAAAAACAGTATCTTCATGTTTCAAAAAGACCCAAGCCACTGCCAGCTGGCCTCAAACCAGAAACCCGGGCTCTAGAGAAGATAACGTTTGCCTTTTTAATTAGAAAACAATACTCCACCATAGGATCACAAGTCAAGTCGTCTGAGCACTCTGAAGATCATGTACAACAAAGAATATATGTACCTACACTGTGCCTCTTAGGAACTAACCTTCATGTTCTGACAAATTCAGAAGAAGGCCAGTCAATGTCCTTCATACTTTTCTCAGTTTTAAAGCCGCGTGTGATAGAATTCATAGTTTTCAGTGACTCAAGGCGATAACCGAATATGGGATTTCGCTACAACTAATATGGCGAATGTTAATCACTTGAGGGAGCAGATAGTGCATGGACGATTATAAGAACAGAAGAAACTATCTTCAAAACAAATGTAATAGCTGCTTGATTGAATCATTATACGTTTACGGCTCAAACGTGGAAGTGCACAGTCTTTTTCGAGGAAAGATGAGAAAACTATTCAGTGATTAAATCCCTACAGTACCACGTCCCACCATACCTGCAGCATGATGCGAATTAGCACACTTAGGTATTTAACAAAAACACTATGCCTCATTACGAGGCAGTAAGCAGTGTACAGTCTTTCCTACTAGAAGACGTCAGCAAACCAGAAAAGTCGCTGACAATCTAGAAGCATTAGTTTTTCTGGCTGCATTCTGGAGAGTCATGTTGTCTACAACTGTGCTCACGTGAAACTCAACTGTGGACGCAGCATCAGGCTTTGCGAAACTGTTCTCTGAGGCTTGCCTGAACTTTCCCTCCCTAAATTTATAAACGATATCATTTCCCGCGATCAGTATTGAGTATATCTTCGCTAAGAACCGACTACATTCCTTTTCTAACTCAGAGTCTGCTCCAAACTGGACAGCAAATAGACCTTTAACCACACTGTCTCCATACAAAGAATGGTATCCCTGTATCCTCATACTAAAATCATTATTACGGGTGGTTTAGACATTCTGAATAGACAACACCAGTAGGACGGTATTCTGAGATCTCCGCTACGGAAAACAACTGATAAGTACAATGACGATCTGCTATACCCTCTAGGCTTGTCGGACCACTGTGTTATATCAGCTAATTTGTCGTATACTGACAACATAGTAAAGATTCTTAAACGAACCGTGTAGCAATACAAGAAAGCAGAATGGAGCGCTCTTAACAGCTGTTTTAGGAATTTTAACTTGTCGTTATGTTTCCTCGATAACGACGTGGATGTCGCTGTTGATATAGAATGAGATCCTATATCCCTCATCGGATGAAGGATGTCAAAGTAAAAGAAAAGGCGTAGTATGACTCGAGTTGTAAAGAGGCTGTCAGGGTTGGAAAAATATTTTCTCGGTCCTACAAGACCAACCTGACAGAGGAAAACCGAAAAAAGTTCAAATGGCCCAGGGATGACTGCAACGCTTTTCTTAACCGTGCAAAATTTCAATAAGACCGAAAACTAAAGGTCGAAAAATACTACTATACAATGTCTCAAAATTCGTAAAAATATTTGATCGTTCGCCAAAAACATTAGAAATTCTGCCTTATCCTCCAACACAACGGCCCTTTATAGTGACATTCTAGTTGTTAGCTCTTGGATAAGACCAATCTCAACACTCCTAGATTCTGCGTTGTCCCCGGCAACACTTGTTCCATGCGACGAATCCACTTTTGCACTCGTGTTCCCTCAAGGCATTCATCCACCTATGGCCACATGTATACAGGGTGTCCCCTAATTAGATGACGAAAATTTGGGTAATGATTCCTGGCCATATTGTAAGAAAAATATCGTTCTGCAGTAAGGGTCTATCTCCAACGTTGACATCATTTATCGAGGATTTAAGAAAAGGCTTACTTTGGTGTACCCTGACCCATGTTAACTGAAATTTCTCTGTTAGTGCTAATGGTAAAAACCTCGTGTAGGACTTTGTTTTTAGAAGAAATATTAACCTTTATACCGGTGTTTAAATAAAGCTGATATCTTATTTGAGTCTTTAAATATCCAATTTGAAAGCCTGTTCCGTTTTCATTACCCATGCTAATTTTTAATTTTGAGGTCACTTTTCTCCAGAAAATGTCTAATTAACATAACGTTTTACAATTTTTTTTTTATGAAAGTAACAATAATAAAAAAAAATCATCAGTGAGTTTGCAGAAAAACCAACAGATTTTATGATGCTTGGAAAAACCTGCAGCAGTTAAAATTTATAAAAAAGGGTTTTTTTGCTTTAAGCTCCAAAGGCTATGAATAAAAAATGATTTTGTGTTGTCTTAGTTAGTTTTTATTTTATGCGTATACTAAAACAGTTATAAGAGGTGCTCAAAGTGTCCTCCTTGGTTTTGTATGCATGCTAGCTCCCGTTTTTGGATTGCACTGGATTGATGCTAACTCATTTTTGAAAGTTACGAATACGGTTGAATAAACAAATTCTTTCATTCTTCCCCATACAGAAAAATTCAACACTGTAAGGTCAGGAGATCTAACTAGCCAGTGGTCCATTTCTGCCTATCCAATGACTGCCGTACTCTTCATCTAGCCAATTCTTAGCCTCACGACTATAGTGGACTGGAGAACCCTCCTGTTGAAAATATGATGAAGCTAGTTGAATCAGTGGAATGTCCTTCAATAGTTCTGCTAAATCATTTCGCAAAAACTCTTAGATAGTTTGTAGAATTCAGGCTAGGTGGTAGTTTGAATAGGCCGATTAGCTTGTTTCCAAGTACACCTGCCCACATATTTACGCTGAATTTGTATTGAAATGACTTATGTCTCATTGCATGTGAATTGTCCGCAGCCCAGGTATGAAGATTTTGAAAATTTGTGATACCACCTCTTGTAAATTGAGATTCATCCGTCCAAGCTCCGCTCCAGCAACCAGTTAGAAAACTCAAGTCTCTTTTCCAAATCATTTGGAAGCAGCTCTCTTACAGGTGTATGGTGGTATCAATAAGATTTTCTCCATGCAGCACATTAGAAATTTTATGTCTGGAAGCATTGAATTGCAAAGCTAAACGTCTGATGCTGATTGATGGATCATTTGTAACAGCATCCTGTATTGTTTCATCAGCCGAAATCCTTCTTACTTGTGGGGCTCTCGCATTCGGTCGTGTATTCGAAACTGATCCGTTTCTCGAGTATTTCTAAATACTCTTTTATTAGTAAGTCGTTGGTTAGCATAAAGTTCATGGTATCTTTGTTGCGCACTAGTTCAACTTCTATTGCACAGCTCGTAAAGGCGACCTAAACCTAACTCTTCTGAGAACTTTTAAGGAACAGGGTAAGGAAATGAGGGTTTTGACGGGTAGTCAAATAAAATAGCACGCTTTAAAACTCTTTAATAGCTATGAAATTTTAAAAAAATATTGGAAAATTAGTAATTCATGGAAAACCACTCTTACGAGTATGTATTGTCAACAGTTGTTAGAAACGTTGGTAAAAAATCATAAATTCCTTTTTTTACCTGTTGCAGGTTTTTCCAAGTATCATAAAATCTGTTAGTTTTTCTGCAAACTCATTGATGATTTTTTTTTATTATTGTTACTTTCATAAGAAAAAATTGTTAAACGTTATGTTAGTTAGGCATTTTCTGAAGAAAAGTGACCTCAAAGTCAAAAATTAGCATGGGCAATGAAAATGGAACAGGCTTAGAAATTGGATATCTAAAGACTCAAACAAGATATCAACTTTACTTAAGTGCCGTTATAAACGCTGGTATTTCTTCAAAAATTAAAGTCCTAGGCTAACAGAGAAATTTCCGTTAACATGGGTCAGGGTACACCAAAGTAAGCCTTTTCTTAAATCCTCGATAAATGATGTCAACGTTGGAGATAGACCCTTACTGCAGAACGATATTTTTCTTACAATATGGCCAGGAATCATTACCCAAATTATCGTCATATAATTAGGGGACACCCTGTATATGTAAGTGCTGCTATAACATCTCTGCACTTTCTAATATCTCCTGCCTACAAGGTGAGACTATCGCTATTTTCATCACCAGAGCTCTATCGAAATTGCCAATAGCATTCCACCCCTTCAAATGTTCAACCGTAACACCCGTCTCGCTATAAATGCTCATCAGTATACCCTCAAGCCCACTTCTACTCTGAAATATCGTGAATCATTCCTGAAGAAAGAAAAATCGATTTTACCTCTAAGAACTTCGATTCAAAATTTTCGAGATCAGCTTCAGGATCGATGAAACCATCATCATAAACAAAATTGTAAATTTGTTCTTGTGTAGGCGTAAGCTTATCCCATAGTTCATTGAGCTTTTCTAGGCGCACTTGCAATGCTTCTAGACTAACGGCATTCGTAATTTTTTCGGAGTAATTTGCTAATCTTGTTAGCGATCTTTTCACGATATGCGCGCGAAGCCGAATTTATCCGTCTGGATAAATTTATCGACTTACGAGGGTTGACTGAAAAGTTTCCGACCGCAACATAAAGATAGAGGTACTCGTCAATAAAAGCTAGTGAATACTAGTTGTGCATCTTTTGACAGTTACTTACCGAAGTTTCTGTCATTTTGGAGGCGCAGTTTTTAGTTGACAGTTGTTTAAGTGAGTCGATGTGAGTGTTTTTTGTGAAAATGGAAAAAATTTAGTATCGAGCTGTTATTAAATTCTTGTTTTTGAAAGGCAATACGCCTACGCAAATCAAAAATGAGTTGGACTCTGTATATGGGGACTCTGCACCATCATTTACCACAGTGAAATTTTGGGCAGCTGAATTTAAACGTGGCCGTAAGAGCTTGGGAGATGATGAACGTTCGGGACGTCCAAAAACTGCAACCACTGACGATGACATTGCTAAAGCTCACCAAATGGTGTTAGACGACCGCCGAATTAAAGTGAGAGGGATAGTAGAAGTTATGAAAATGTCCAAAGAATGTGTTTGCTACATATTAAATCCAGATTTATGCATGAGAAACCTGTCCGCGTGTTGGGTTCCGCATTTGCTTACGTTAGATCAAAAACGTATTCGAATGAACATTTCCAACTCTCTGTTGGCGCAGTTTAGGTGCAATAAATCCGAGTTTTAGCGCCGATTAATTACTGTAGATGAAACTCGGATACACCATTATACGCCCGAAACAAAAATTCTGTCAAAACAGTGGACTGCAAAGGGCGAGCCGGCTCCAAAAAAAACAAAAACTGTTTTTTCGGCTGGGAAAGTTTTTGGGATAGTAAAGGAGTTATCTTAATCGATTATCTTCAAAAAGGAAAAACTATTACAGGAGCATACTACGCACCATTACTTGCCGAGCTGAAGGCAGAAATTGCCCAAAAACGGCCACATTTACAGAAAAAGAAAATCCTGTTTCACCAAGACAACGCCTCAGCGGTTGCCATGGCGAAAATCCATGAATTACGGTTTGAACTGCTTGACCATCCGGCTTATTCACCAGATCTGGCCCCAAGCGACTTTTTTTTGTTCCCTCATCTAAAAACTGCGCTCGAAGGACAGAGTCTTTCGTCAAATGAGGAGGCAATCACCTTCGTGAACAATTATTTTGCAGAGAAAAACGCCAAGCAATATTTGGACGGGTTGTATGTAGAGCTACAAAGAGACTATGTGGAAAAAAAAAAAATTTTGAGAAAAAATGTCTTGTATCATTTTCAGACAACCCTCGTATTAATGTCCAGAATATAAGAAAATAACAACAACAGCGCAACTAAGCGAATGATTAAAGTTTGCAGAGCTCATGCTTTCAAATGCGAACAATTTCATGCGTAGTCTAATTCGATCCTAACTGTCCTCACAGATAAATTAATTGCAATCACAATTTAATCGAACACTTTTAGTTGCATGGAATGTAGCATGTGGAATGGCCAGAATAACGCAATCTCCGTTAAACAGCGACGAAAGGTATACCATATTGGTGAATTAAAGAATTTTTACGAATCAGGTATCCAAAATCCGGTTCGATGTAGACCAAAATATGTTTGATGAAGAACGAATGATTATGCAGTCGATGTGTGCAAATTCCAAAAGACAAAGCGACGAAAGATAAAATTACACTAGTTAAGTTCCACCGATAAATAAAAAAACCAAAAATTCAATAAATTCATACAATACCAAGTCCAGGGACCAGAGGTCTTTATTGTGAGATAGTCAAGATCCAAATGGGCGAGACAAAATCAAAATCAATTTGAATTCAACTTCATATGACATAAACTGTTACGAGTATACAGTGAGATTGAGTTTAAGCAAAAATTATCAAAATTGGATTAAATTTAATGAGAGAAGCTAAGTTATGGAATGATTGAAATAAAATAATGTAAAGTGTGTAATGTTTGGCAAATACGACATTAGTTCAATTAAATTAAAATAATGAAAATTTACAAGATATGATTTATAAATTAATGAAATAATCAATTAACTATCGATAAATGTATATCTACTAATTAAATTCCACATATTCCCAAACAAGCAGTAAGGGTGCCAAGATGCTATTCTTTATTTTTAGGACATCTTAGGACATCCAGGTTCGAGTATACAGCTGCATACAGTACTGTACAAAACCTAAGCAACCATCTGGAGTCAGCAATTCATAGTAAATCTTTTCAACTTTCTACCCCACCAAATAAAAAGAAATGGATATGTAATGATGTGTAATACTTCAGATTTAAGAAAAAAAACGCAAAAACCAACAAAGTAGCCAAATTGAGCTCTGCAAAACCTAAGCAACTTTGTAACCCACTGTAAAACAAAAATAACTAACAGTACTTTTCCAGTCAGTGATCAGTTTTCTTTTAAGTTAGTCGCATAATTGATATTTCTTAATGATGTCGCCACAAAGTTACTCTTCTTCTCTTAAACTAAAGATTATTGGTGCATTGAAGTCTGGAGATACTCAGGCAACATTAGCTAAACGTTATAATATTAATAAATATGTAGATTATTTCACGTTTAATAAAAGAATATAATGCAACAAGAGTCGTTGAAAGTCAAAATGTCAGTAGTAGGCCGCGTAAGACAACTTGTCGAACGGATAGAAACATTTGTGGTTTAATTAAAAAACAACCGTTCATAAGTTCGGATGAAGTCGTAAAATTACTTGAATTAAATATTGATGCTAGCACGGTGCGAAGACGTGCAATTGAAAATAATCTTCGAAGTTACGTGCAAAAAACCACTGCTCACAAAAAGACATTTAAGGAACAGGTAGTGCAATGAAATTCTTTAAACATAATTCAAGCTAAAATCTTTTTTCATATTAAGCTAAATTTTACAAGAAAATGCCAACACTGGTGTCCTGAAAAATGGAAAACAGTTCTTTTCAGCGACGAGTCACAATTTAATTTAATTAATTCTAACGGGATATGTTATGTGAGACTTCGTAAAGGGCAGCGACACAATCCTAGATTCTGCACTCCCACTGTAAAGCATGGTGGGGGTAATGTGATGGTGTGGACCTGTTTTTCGGCAGGAGGTGTAGGTCCATTCTACGAAATAGATGGAATCATGGACCGGGTCAATCACCCGACTTGAATCCCATCGGAAATCTGTTTGGTATCCTTAAAAGCCGTGTCGCTGCACAACACTTTTCCAACAGGTCTCACCTATTCAATGCTTTGAAAGTTGAGTTGGAAAATATACCAGGAAACACTTTCAAAGTTAATTACTTCTATGCCTCGTCATTGCGCTTCTGTTATTTAAAATAAAGGATATCATTTACACAAAATATTAAAAAGTTGCTTAGGTTTTGCACAGCTCAATTTGGCTACTTTGTTGGTTTTTGCGGTGTCTGAAGTATTATTGCTTTTATAAAAAGTTGTGAAAAGTTCAAAATACATTCTTTTACACATCATTACATATCCATTTCTTTTTATCTGGTGGGATAGAAAGTGGCAAAGATTTACTATGAAGTGCTGACTCCAGATGGTTGCTTAGGTTTTGCACAGTACTGTATTTTCATGGGAGTAAGTGAAAACGCGGCGACATCGTACTTCCGGATCGGATCCCAAGATAGAATTGCAAAAGCAAGGGTTGCTCACCAATTCCCGGTTTCAGTTCCCCGTTTAGAATTTGAGGCGACAGTTCTCGGAGTACGGCTGGCTACCTCCATATGCAGTTCATATAAGTTTTGATTAGCCATTGATTTGAAATGATTCCAGGACAGTGCTGTCATGGCTCAAGGGAGAGAAATTTTAGAAGCCTCGCACATTTATGAATGGAGATGGATACAAACAAAACTTAACGTTTTGCTGATAAAGCCATGAAATGGAACGAAAAGTCAGAGTATTATGCAGTGTTCACTAGTCCAGGGTTTTTGCGCAAAATACCTCGGAAATGGCCTTGAACATCTGCAACCGATGTACTTGTTCCATACGTGAGCGTGAGGTCAAGATGTCGAGTAGTAGATGAAACCCGTTTCAGCAACTGGTGGCGTATGGATTGTTTATGCAATTTTATTTCCAGATATAAAACTAAAATAAAAAGCAATTAGCAACTTTGCTGGATCTACCTCAGAGGTTCTCAAGAGATCGCAAGTTGCACTTTACCGGCAGGCTCAATTCGCAGCTTATCAAGATGAAATTGCTTAAGAAGGAAGAAATCTGCAGCCTAAATGATGCACGAATGCATATGTGTATACATTTCGAAAAGCAGCGCCTTGTGCAAACGTTCACCCTTTCTGGACAAAGATGTCGTTCTACGGATGAGTGGTAGTATTTTATTTGCCGGTTGTGTTAGCCAAAGTTGCACACGACAGCATCACGGTCCTGATAGTTGACTTTTTTCATAGAAGGTTCCATCATAGTAATCATGAAACCACATTAAAATGAAATTCAATTTCAATTCAATTAAATTTTTTTTATTCATATGAATGCAAAAAAAAAAGTTTACAATTTAACATAAGATTTTCCATGCAGTTAACACACACAGGATAGTTAGTGGCATCTTTATTTATGAAAAATAGAGATGATGCCACAATTTAATAATTTTTACTTTGTGTATGGTGTACAAAAACAGACAAACAGAAGTTCAATTTTTTTAAAAAATTCCAGTGAGAGCCAAGGGCAGAGTGTTAAATAATTTACATGACACAATGGAGTAAAAGTTTCTGTAACTTGTAAGGACTAAAACGAATAAAATTTGGAAATTTTAAAGTGAAAAAAAAAGATATTTTCATAATTCATGTAAATTTTTTTTATTTGCTTTAAAACTCTGTTTTCATTAAATTCATTCACAATTACAAAAAATAAAAAAAATTATTTGGGTACCCATTCTTTCCTCAACTTCTTTCCATGATCTTTTTGGACGCTCTTTTCAATTTAGCATTAAAATCTTTTACGTCCTTTGCACACTGCTCACTTTTCCTCAATTTAGCTTTGACCAAAGCCCAATACCTTTCAATGGGACGGCACTGTGGAACATTGGGTGGATTCATGTCTTTTGGGACAAAGTCGATATTTTTAGCAACAAGAAAGCCCAACGTCGCATGAGCATAGTAAGCTGAAGCTAAATCTGGCCAAAATAATGTTGAACCCTCATGTTTGTTTAAGAAAGGAATCAACCGTTTTTTTAGGCACTTGTTAATGTACACTTCTCCGTTAATTGTTCCCGTTGTAATAAACGATGAGCTTCTGTGTCCACATTTTCAAATGGCCTGCCAAACGAGATATTTTGACCCGAATTTTTCCATTCCAATCGATGTTGTTGATTGCGGAAGAATCTCAGCTTCAAACAAGTTGTAAAACTGCGCACCTGGAAGAGTAGTAAGCTCGGCTTTGACATAAGTTTCGCCATCCAAAGCCAAGCACGCTTTCTTGTTGTCGATCAACTCGTATAGCTTTCGGGCTCGTGTTTTTATGACTTTTTTTTGTTTTTCAGTAACAGTGTTTTTAGACCGTTATGTTTCTTAGATCTTTGTACCATTGTTTGGTTGGTATTACATTTCCGAGCAGCATCTCTGGATGACATAGTCCGGTTTTTTACAATGGTACTCACTATTTTCCTGTCCAAATTTGTATCATGTGCTCCACTTTTAGCTCCACTTTTCCGTTTTCGCTTAACTGTCAACGTCTCCAAATATCGTTTAATAACAGAATCCACTGTACTGCGTGCTATGTTTAAATTTTTTGCGATGAAATGGTTTAGACGCGAAGTATTTTCGAGCCATTTGTCGATGATCTTTTTACGGTGTTCCTCTTGACTCCTATTTTATAAATATTTCAAACCGCACCGAACTAAAATCAATAACAAACTGAAACTAGAGAATATACAGGCTAATTTGGGTACAAAATGGGATTGCAATTTTTACGCATTGGAAATATAGCCCATATTAAAATTTACAGATTTTATTCGTTTCAGTCCTTAGTGCGAAAAGCTGAGACATTTACAACAAAGTTTGAGTAGCTACGTAAGCTGCGTAAGTCAGAAAGTGGACTGCTCAGATACCCGCCTCTCATGAAAAAGACCTTCGAAAATTTAAAATAAAATAAATGAAGTAAAGGAAGAATTTTTATGGTCCAGTGAAGATACATTGTGTGCGCAGAGCGGCGGGAACTACAAATATTTCGTATTGCAGATTTTTGAGAGACAGTTAGTTGCTGCAGTTTACTAAGATAAGCGCCACCCCAACTACGAAGCCCATATTGCAGCCTTGATTGGAATAGACCCTAATAACCCCTTTTCAAAGTATTAAAACAGCAATACTTTCTAAGGCGGAAACAACAATGTTATATCAGAGTCAGAGTATCCCTTCGCAGTAAGACCGATAAACATAAACTTAGTTTTGCTACTAAAAAGAAGTCCGTGATCGGCAAAGCAATATCTTAGTAGGAAAACGTCATGGTATATGTCAACGATTAGGTCTAACGGACTGACTAAATAATGTGCAACTCCATGATCATTGCCAGAAGCTGTAGTTTTGCCCAAGAATGGGAGAGAAAATAAGAATGGGGCAAGTACAGAACCTTGGGGTACCCCCAGGTTAATGGTTTTGGAACTGCTTTACATATTTTTAAGGTAAGACACAAAGCATTTGTATATGAACCCTCTGAATCCAGCACCCTTATATAAGATAGAGCAAAAGTCCAACAGAGCATCCACAGTGGAGAGGCCAGTCCTGAAACCAAACTGCATGGGACTAAAAAAAAATTTATATGTTTTTGAGATTGAAGACAGTAAAGAAATTGGTCGAATTATCTGTCCTGTTGCCCTTCTAAAATAAGGGAATCACTACAGCGCATTTAAGTTCAGAGGGAAAACTTCAAGACATAATGCTAAAATTAAAAAGCTAAGATAAAATATCTACTAAATTGAGTCCAATGTTCTTTAGCACCAAATTCGGGATTTTATCATATCCATGTGAATTGAAATTAGGAAGAGAATAAATAGTTGTTAACAATTCAAGTCTCGCATTAGATTCAATCACAAAACTGTTTCTATAGCCTTTGCCTTGAGTGCCAGCCATAGCGCAACAGTTACAAGAAATTTTCAAACTATCTGTGCCAGAACGTTAAATTTTCTTTTTTTATAAAATGAAGTGGTACGTGTGCTTGACATGTGAGAATTTAAGTGTTCGTTACAGGTTCCGTTATTTTTTTTCTAGGAATTATTTACCATGCTGTAGGCAGTTCAAATTCGAACCCTCTTCCTTTACGAATTTAAAATGGGACATAATGCGTCGCTGGCAATTAAAAACATTAATAACGCATTTGAAGATGTAGTGGTAAACTAGCTGACTATACGAGGGTGGTTTGGAAAGTTGCGTTCGGGAGATTTCAGCCTCGGAAAGAACCATGTGGGAAGACGGAAAGGTTAGATGACGACGATGTTTTAAGAGCAACGGTGGATGCGGACCCAACGAAATCGGTGAGGGAGATTGCACAAAGCATAAGAGTATTCCCAATGACAATAAGTCGACACCTTTCTCTCATAGGAAAGGTAAAGAAACCCGATGTACCCCATGAACTGAACGAATCCCAAAAACTACGGCGCCTGAAAATTTGCACATCCCTTACATTGGTAAACCAAACTGAACCGTTTTTGCGCAGGATAATCACCTGTGATGAAAGGTGGATACTGTATGATAATCGTAAAAGATCCGGGCAGTGGTTGGATGCAGATGAAAACCCAAAGCACACCCCCAAGCCCAATCTTCACCCAAAAAGGTTATGGTGACAATTTGGTGGGCATTGAAAGGACCAATCCACATTTCATTTCTTCAACCAGGAGAAACGATGAACGCTATCAAATTGTGACGAAATCGATATATTTCATGCCAAATTGGCTGAAAAGCAACCTGCGTTGTTCAATAGGCACGGTCCGATCCTTTTGCATGACAATGCTAGACCCCATACTTCACTAGTAACGGTGCAAAAACTGTTGCCGTTGGGATTTTAAATTCTTCCACATCCACCGTACCCTCCCTATATTTCCCCAACGGATTACCATCTTTTCCGTAATCTGGATTCATTTTGCCGACAGAAGGTCACAAAAGCATTTGAAGATTTCATTGCCTCAAAAAGTCAGCACTTCTACGAAAAAGGAATATTTAACCTTCGATCACGTTGGAAGGTTGTCATAGATGCCAACGGATCCTATTTTTATAGAATAAAAATTTACGGAAAAATAATATTTTGCCTTTTAAATTTTAACTATAAAGTCGGACATTTCATGTGATATACCCCAATATTTTATAGGGTGACTAGTTGGCAATGATAGTTTATTACAATTCTTATGTTTCAGCAGCTGTCAAAGTTACCAATGACATCCAGCTGTCAAAATATTCAGTAAGGTTAGCCATTTTGCCATTGCATCGTTTTACGCTTGCCGGACGTGTGGGAATTATTAAAAAATATTATCAAAATTCCGGCGCATTTGCAGACTCGTGTACACAATATGAATTTCGTCGTGAGGTCGGTCGTAATCATGGCTTCAGTGTGCAGGCAATTTGTCGCACCGTACAAAACTTTGAGCGTGAGTACACTCTTTTGGATTTTAAGCCACAAACCAGAGCGAGATTGGTGCGAAATAAAGAAAACATAACCGGCGTAGCGGCCAATCTCCAAGCAATATCGATTCGGCGCCGATCTTCTGAATTGGGCATCGTCAGAAAGTGAACCCGGCTTATTTTGAGGTTGAATTTGGGACTACATTTATATAAGATTGTGTTGAGGTAAGAATTGAAACCTGATGGTCATAGACAACGCCGTAAGTTTGCTAATTTGGCGCTGGAAATGTTGGCCATAGATTCGGATTCTGGCCAAAAAATCATCTTCTCGGAGGAGGCCCATTTGTGGCTCAGCGGCTATGTCTATAAACAAAATTGCCATTATTGGAGCAAACGCGAAATGAGACCGTCAATGGTCTCAGGTAAAGAGCGATGCTAACCGACTTTCTGTGATCAGAGCTCGACAACATCGATATATCCGAGCTGCGGTTGCACGAAGACGGCGCTAAATGTCATACAAGCGACGCAACGTTCGAAGTTGTGAAGAAGAAATTTGGTGACTGGGTTATCTCATTGCGAGCGTTCATCAATTGGCCGCCGCGACCATACGATTTGACACTACTCGATTATTTTCACTTGGGCTAGGTCAAGTCCTTAGTCTACGATAATAAGCCTACCAACATTCGACACGCTATTATTAAAAATTGGACCTACCGCTTGAAGCACAGATGTGCCATTCCACCCAAAATGGCATGAACGTATTGTAGCTTCAAAATAAAGCCAGAATTTTTTTTTCTATCGTGCTTATCTGGTCACGATAATAGTTATCCCGAGCGTTTTAAACTTGCTTATTTAATTTTTTTTACGTTTGAAAATCGATTTTTTTAAATTTCTATACAATGGATGCTTCCAACATTTTTTTCTTAATTTGTGTTTGAGATTTATTTCTTTGACAAGTGTACGAGTTATCCAAGGTTTAAGGCGGTACTCCGATTTTTTTTTTTGTGTTATAGTGGAAGTGGATAAACTTATGTAATTTTTCAAGATCCTACGACATATGTATGTTATATGCTAAAGAAGTATTTTTTTTTTCAACATAAAGACTGACCCAATATTTATAACGTAGCCTATTGTTCAATTCATGGGAGTTAATTTAGTCAGAACTGGCTTGAGAAGATACATTTGGTTTACTAGATTTTGTGTTTTCAAAAAAGATTCCCATCATACAATAATCAGTTTTATAAAGGTCCAAGTTAATACCAGCAAAGAAATCCACAGCAATATTCTCAAAACGAGCAAAAATATGATCGAGGCAGGTGTCTGAATTTGATCTGGTAGGTTTAATAACAAAGGATAAAAATTCATGTTCCCAAAATCCATGAGCGCAGTACAAAAGTACTACATTGCTAATCAAAGGTTTTCAGCTATGTAAAATTATTGGAGCTCCTGTCGTCGTTCCTGAAATAACAAACTTACCCCTGGCGCGGATGTCCTTTGTAAGATTGAACTATTTTGGTCCCATTACATCGTGGTGACAGTTAATTGACGGAACGAGAAAAGATGGGGTGCAATTTTCACTTGCCTTAGAATTAGAGCGGTTGCACATTGAGTTAACTCATAACTTATTCACGGAGTCCTGTATTATGTGCCTAAGGAACTTTATGGCGCAAACGTGAATGCCATAGAAGATTTATTGCGACAACGGCACGAATTTTCGTCGAGATGAACAACTATAAATAAAATAGATTTGGAGAAGTTGGTTCAACGCTTTTTGTAGGCTTTGTGTATTGGAAATTAAATCCACCAAAGACACCGCATGTGAGAGGAGCTTGGGAAAGGGTTGTGCGGTCAATCACTTTACCGAATACAACAAAGTGCAAGATCAGACTTTGAAAGGCGCCCTTGCTGAACTAGAAAACGTAATCAATTCCAGGCCGCTGAGATTTGTGTTATTGTAATCATCCGATGACAGGCAGTCCGAAGCTTTGACGTCGAACCATTTCCTTCTCAGTGTATCAGATGGATCTAAACCAGGCCGCCTTGTGACCCGAAGATAATAGATCGCAGAAAAAGTTCGAAGCTGATCTCTTCTGGAAGAAATGGATAAAGGCATATCTACAGACCCTCAAAAGACGAGCGAAGGCGAAGTGGTTCAAAAAGGTGAAGCCGAACCAAAGAGGAGACCTTGTTATAATAGTCATCGAGCACCTTCCAAGAAATTGCTGCCCAAGATGCGTGGTTATCGACACTATAGTGGCTCAGGATTTTGAGGTGAGAAAATCAACAGTACAGACATCAGGAGGAGTTTACGAGCGCCCTGCAGCGAAGCTTGCTGTACTAGATATTGCGGCGCAGCGTGTGGCGACAGTAAAATTAATACGGAGAATTTCTTTTTTTTTATAATTTGCTCGCGCATTGGTCCCTGCTCTTCGGATGCGCTTAAACATCTCTGCAGCTGCAAGGTAGGAATCAAAACCGTGCGATAAAACTCATAGGTGGTACTAATATCACGCAAACAACGGACACCTTCGAACACCAACGTAATGTCTAGTGTCTCACTCTGTTTTATCGCTATTTCCACCACCAGTGCTCTATAGAAATCGCCAGTAGCATTCCGCCCATTCAAACTTTTAACCGTAACACCCGTCTCGCTATGAATGCTCATCAGTATACCCTCAAGCCCACTTTCGGACGTACTCTAAAATATCGTGATTCGTTCCTAAGCAGTACAACTCGCTTATGGAATGCACTGCCCAGCTCTTTATTTCCTAGTCATTATAACCTTCAAACATTTAAAACCAACGTTCACCGGTACCTCTCTTTGTATCCCTCCCTGATTTTACTTGAGCGCGCGCCAATTATAAAAAAGAGAACCAGGCATTTACTATGTATGAACTAACAACTTATTGTATATCGATTATTTTTTATTATTTTTCTTTACATTTTCTCTCAGAATGATTGAACATTCCTCCTTTTTCCTTATTACTTCCCCTTTCTCCCTTTTCTCTCTCTTTTCTCCTATTACTTAAATTCCACTTTTGCATTGTTATGTTGCGAAATTGCATCTTTGAATGTGTGGTACTACTTTTGATATCTTTGACTATGGATAGAAATTCGTCATATGTTATGTTCCCCATACAAGTACTAATTGTGTGAGTGGAAGTTCCACCCTTAATATGTTAAATGTTGTATGTAGGCAGAGAGAAGGGCCGAAAATATGTCCTCTTAATGCACGCAGTCTCAATATGTATAAATAA
Organism: Volucella zonaria; assembly: GCA_963966105.1. NCBI lineage: Eukaryota > Metazoa > Arthropoda > Insecta > Diptera > Syrphidae > Volucella > Volucella zonaria. The sequence goes on from OZ014534.1 coordinate 31,179,674, forward strand.
GATTATTTGAGCTACTTATTAGAAAATTCTGCCGTTGTAAGCGAAATTTGGTTCAAACCTAATATTGAAGATTACGTCTACGACATTCCTTACTTTAAATTGCACAGGAATGATAGAATAACTTGTACGTTAGGGGCGGTGTCGCGATTTACTGCCAAACTGGCATTCGCTCAGACACAATTAGAAAATCTGACTCTTTTTCAATTGTAGGGTATATTTTTGTTGAAGTTCATGACAATAATATTAAGTGCTTAATTTCATGTGCCTACATGTGCTGTACTCCTGTTCCTTTTTTCATACTCTGTCAGAATTTTCCGCATTGCAGGAAAATATTATTGTATTGGGGGATTTTAATGCTGACCAACTGAAAAATGATTCTCGTGCTTTTCAAATTCAAGGCCTTAGTTTCTCCTTAATAAATCGTCAATATCCTACTCACTTCTCTGCAGATTATGAACTTAGTTTACTTGACTTTGCAATTACAATACATCTGATCCTGCTCTTGTCCTTCTCTTTGACCAGCTTTCCCTTGCATATATTTCCGATCATGATTTACTTTTTTGTACTGAACAATGTTGGCTTGCCTACCTTGCCTTCTCGTTTAAAGACTTCGATTCAATTGGCATTGATGCCCTACAAAATGCTCCTATTGCTCTACCCTGGGAGCTTTATAGACTAGGTCTTGACTCGGATGAAAAATTGAATCACTGCCAAAATTTTGTCTCATACTTATTCTATGAATACGTGCCCACCAAAACAGTCAATATCTCTAATAAAAGTACTGCCGAGGTGTTACATTTGATAAAGCGACGAAATAAACTCTACAATAAGTGGAAACGTAATTCAACTCCTTCTAATTGGGAAGCATATAAAGTAATGCGAAACGATGTGAATCATGTAGTTTGCACTGGCAAAAGAAACTTTTTTACTTACAAATTGAATACATCGCAACAGCCCAAAAACTTTTGGAACAACTTGCGTAAGATTTAAGTTAGTGGAAATACGATAGAAGCAGAACTATCGTGTGAATTTGATCCAAATGTGCTCAATCACCACTTTTTTGATACTGATAAGATCACTCATTTATTTGATTTCTCCTCTAATCCTGATTTACCAATTGCTAGTTTAGCTGATTTTGAAACGGTAAGAGAAAGCGACGTAATTGAGTGCATTACTATTTACTATCAGGCCGAATTCAAGCGGGGTAGATGGAATTCCTATTCGTTTTATTAAACTTTTACTTCCATTTATTATTAATCATTTGACGCATCTAATTAATTACTGCATTACAACCTTAACATTTCCACAATCCTGGAAAACTGCTACAGTTGTCCTTATTCCTAAAAAGACTTGCGCTTCAACTTTAAATGACTTTAGACCAATAAGCATATTACCTAGCTGCCGAAGGTTTTTGAGAGGCTTATTGCCAAGCAAATACAAAACCACTTATCAGTCAATTCCTTGTTCAGCCCTTTTCAATCAGGCTTTAGAGCTAATCATATCCGCTCCACAGCAGTTATATATATTCGTGACGACATTCGATGGGGTTTTGTTAAGGGTTTTTTAACAATTTTTTGCTTGTTGGATTTCTCAAAAGTAAACCATGCCATTCTCTGTTGGAAGTTGAAGTATCTTTTTGGTTTTGGTGATAGGAAAGCACAGCTGATAAAAAGCTTCTCGTTAGGTGGAATTCAAAAGGTCCATAATGGCGAAATCTTTTCCCAGCTGAAGCCTTTAAAACAAGGTGTCCCTCAGGGATCTATCTCAGGACCTCTTCTGTTTTGCATGTTCCTAAATGACTTGCCAACGAAATGCGAATATGCTTCAACCCATCTATACGCTGATGACGTCCAACTCTATTTATCGCGACCTTTACACGAAATTGACGAGTTGGCTCACGCGATCAATAAAGATCCATCACTGGTCATTAAAGAATGGCTTAATCATCAACCATGCAAAATCTCAAATGATCCCAATAAGTAAAAAAACCCGTCGATATAATCAGAATTCCTGATCTTTGGCTTTGTAATAATAAACTAAAAGCCGTTGAATCTGTATCTAGCCTTGGTTTTACCATAAACTGCCACTTGACTGCGTACAACCATGTGAATGCAATAGTTGGTCGAATCTACGGATGTTTTCACTCCGATAGAAACTAATATTCCGTAATAGAGCGCTTTTAGTACCCCTCACACCGTATTCTGAGAATGTTTATTGTAAACTGGACTCAAGCACAAATTACAAGTTGGCTTCAAGATACATTTATAATATTCGAAGATATGACCATGTTTCTGAACTATCTAGGAACTTATTGGGATGCACGCTTCAACAGTATATTAAGGCTAGAAATTGCATATTTCTATTTAATATAATTAAGACTAAATCTCCACCATACCTGTTTTACAAAATTCAATTTGCTCAGTCTCCAATAACTTTTAACACTATGTTTTTTCTTTGATATTGAACCTTCCAACGATCCACACGTCTTTTTCATTTTCCTAAGTAGGTATTCTAACAATAGCGTTAGACGCAATTATACGCATTACATACGGATATTTCAAAGATGAAGATTGATGTTAGCACAGCAAGATTAGCAGAGCAATATATTGTATGTACATATCTCAAATAGTAATTTACGTAACAATTTTAACATTAAGTAGGTAATTTTTGTGCATTTTATGGCACAAAACTTGTGTATCGATCAATCAAAATTACTGTTATTGCAACCTGTTATTGTGTTGTCATCTTTCAACAGATACTGCTTCGGCTAGATACTGACGTAAGCTTATTTATTGTTTTACGAGACGACCCTTCCCTGATTTCCAAAACATCAATGCATACGACTCAATTCAAATTTAGTGCACCTCATGTCAGAAACAACAGAATTAACGGTATCTATCACAGTTGCATGCCCTCGATAGCAGTTATCTATGATACCAAAAGTGTATAGTGTAAGATTCGACTACTTCCGGAAAAGCTTTATCTACCAACAGCTGGATATGTCGACACCGAAAAATGCATCAAAACACCTGTCATAACCCAACTAGAAGCCATAAATAAACTTTCCAGTTGACAATCTTACAAATTCGTTGACAGCCGCATCTGATTTCTTCCGGCAATACGAGTAGATACGAATACAATCGTACAATCAGTGGCACTGCTGTAGGTTAACAGTTACACATCGAAAATATGAACGAAACTGTCAGATTCGCTTCGGCCCAATGGAGTTCTTCAGCAAGTCCCCTTTATTCTAGATAAATTACCGTTATATCATCTCCACCTATACAACAATTCGTATGCATTCGTAGATATGTAGATATATTGCCTTGAAACTCGCTTAGATTGTAAATTTATTCGACATTTATCTAATCGGGGCACTTTTCCAGCTATTGCATGCGATTTCAGCTCATTGGCAATCTCGATAATTGGCTTATTGAAGTGCAAGAAGTTCAATTAGAAGAAAAAAAACACAGTTGTATCTACCTATCTGTGGATATTTAATGCCATGGATTTAATTAGAATTGTTACACAAAGATCTGACGAAAAAACGACCTATGTAAGCGCTAAAAGCATTCAAATTATTTGTTTATTATGGCGTAGTTAGTTTTTAAAACGTTTTCATGCAAAAAAAACCCTTCGCAATTACTACTCGTAGCTCCATCACCATTCTAGTGTCTCTGCCTGTATCTGCATTTGAAGTTTTTTCCCTAAGCCAGTGACTTAACGCTTTTGTCTATCTCTACACTGTCCTCGTTATCAACTCTAATTTGTGTTAATTAATTCCAATTTAACAACAAATTGAATATAACTGGTGACAAAAAAAAAAAAACCAAAAGTCACATTGCCTAACAATTTCTTGTTAAGGCAACCTCCCTCATTTAACCCCTCCATAGGGAGAGAATTTACCCAACGATAATCTCTCGTTTCGTCTCACTCGCAGGGACCCTCTCTCATTTGTGCGCCCACTCCGAAGGCCCCGTTTTATTGAAAAGCAACAGTTGTTTGTTCCCACCTCCACATGCCAGCACCATTTTTCTTTTTTGTTTTGTCTTTGCCTTCTTGGTTTAGTGTTGTTGTTTCGGTTGGTTTAGGTCGCCCACTTCTTGGTGGAAAGACTATATCGCGGCGTTCTCATTGGAACACGATTCGGTTGTTTTCGGTTGTTTCTTATTCTTCTCTTTGTTGGTTTTTCTTTTGTTTTGTGTCTACCCTGCCCACTAGTAAACGCACACATTGAAATATCATCATTCTCTCTTTGATTAAAAAGAGGGAGAAACAAAATTGCAATAGAAAGGAACACACATGGATAGATTGGTATGCGATTGTGTAGGAAATAGAAAACAAAACAGAAGAGAAAGAGAGCAATTTTGAAACTGAGAGAGATTTAGAGAGAACTCTTTGCAGCCGACCACTCTCCGGATAAACAATTTTATCCGAGAGCCGGCTTTTCGTCGGATGATTGTTTTGAATGCGACACTTCTGTAGATTGCGATTTCTGTTGTCGCCTCGGCTGATGGTGTGATTGGCGGCGGGACTTGTTGATAACGTTGGAATTAATTCGTCTTTCGGAAAATCGAAAATACGGCGCGTGGAAACTTTAGTTAGGGTATAGTCCCCTATTCTCGAACAGTTTACAGACTTTGAAAAATGAATAGCCTGTAAAAAATGCTTGCATTGGGACTAGAAACATAGAAACATATTCTTAAACCTCAAATACCTATTGTAGTTAATTTTATTTATTATTACAATTTATTATCAAATGTAACAAATATGAAAACTAACCATTTTGCCCTATTTTCGAACAGGTTCCCTCCTTTCGAACACTTGAATCATACCTATAAGTTTGTCTAGAATGTTAATTTCAAGCACAATATATACGAAGGCAGTCTCAGAAGAACGCGACCTGACGTATAGATGACAGTTGTTGTTTAAAAAGTGTGACGGACCAGCACTAGCGCCGTTAGGAGCGAGTAAGGAAAACGGAGAACGAACAAAAACCAAACACTTCCTTATTCCTTGTTCTGTTTACCAGTGATATCATCAGTAGCGGGATTCGAAAAAGAAAGTAAAAAGGAAAAGTTGTTGAAGTAGAATTTTCATAAAATACATTTGTAAAAGCGCATTTTTATTGATTTCTATTTATTTTATTGTGAAGAAATTCCCACAATAAAGTTGGTGACCCCGACTACAAAATTCGAGGAAACAACGCCCCAGATGATTTCTCGACCAATGGATTCGCCTCCAAATCTACAGACCGATGCGGGTTTTATTGGATCTGTCCAAGTCCTCAAGCTACCACAACCTTTCTGGCGTAACATGCCGGCTAGGTGGTTTACAATCGCCGAAACAGCATTTGTACTGCACCGAATCACTTCTGATGAGACTCGTTTCAGACACGTCGTTTTAAACCTCGATTGCGACATGCTCTCCGGCGTCGGTGATGTCTTTGATTCTCCACTCCACCAACAGAAAAATACGAAACAATCAAAAAGAGACTTATTGCCAGTTTCGGAGACTCAGCAGAGTCTCAACTTCACCGCCTCCTACGTGGACAAACGCTCGGCGACGAAAAACCATCCCTTTTCCTTCAGAAACTGCACAACTTGTCAGGGGGACAAGTAAGTGATCCTGTACTAAGAACTCCATTTTTGGAGCAGTTCCCAGGGAATGTTCGAGGTATCCTAGCTGCAAACGCCAACACCGACCTTACTCCATTGGCTATACAGGCAGACCGCGTTATGGAAGCCATGCCTTCGTACATGAACATGATTGAACCTTCTGGAGAAACCCGTGCTTCCAAACGCGAAGACAACACGACGAAATCAACTGCAACAGCAACAATAGGATCAGCTCCCGGTGAGACATACCGAACTGAGATGAACGAACTACGACTAGCTATCGAAACCCTGTCACATGAGGTCTGCAGAAACCAATTCCGTCCGCGCAACCGTCACGACAGCAATAAAGAAAGAAACCGATCGACATCCCACAGGCGAATCAAGCAAAACTCAGATTATTGCTATTACCACAGTCAATTTGGTGAAAAAGCCCGAAATTGTCGTCCAGCATGCCGTTGGAATCAGCGGCAGGGAAACTAGTTTCGTCGGCGCGAATCGAGGTAGCCGCCGACGTACTCGTATCTTCAACCTCGAAACGTCTTCTAGTTGCAGATCGAAAGACAGGAATGCGGTTTCTAATTGACACAGGAGCCGACGTATCCGTGATACCATTGCAGACTCAGAAGAAAAAGGCGCCTACTGATCGCAAACTTTATGCAGCAAACCAAACCAGAATCAATACATACGGCGAAATACGATTAATCCTCGGTTTGGGTTTGCGACGACCTTTAGTTTGGAACTTCATAGTAGCAAACGTCACGCAACCCATCATCGGAAACGATTTCCTACATGAATTTCATTTCCTACCAGATCTCAGGAATCGACGCTTGATCGACGGCACGACGAACATCAAGACTATTGGAAGAATAATCGCAACGGACGCCCCAACAGTGACTGCGCTTAGCGAGGACTCTGGCTATTACACGATAGTTCGAGAACTTATAAGTGTCACACCCATAAGATTTCGAGAGCCTCAACAGCAAATCCGACACCATATAATAACGAAAGGACCACCGTGCTACAATCGGGCTCGACGACTTTCTCCTGAACGGCTACGTTGGGCCAAATGAGAAATCGAAACATGGATCGCAGACGGCACCATAAAACCCTCGGATTATCAATTTTCTAGTGCAATACTTATGAGACGAAAGAAGGATGCAACCTGGCGTATCTGTGGGGACTACAGGCGACTAAACGCTATGACAGTGCCTGACAAATACCCTATTCCACACATACGAGACTACGCACATCGTCTGTACGGCTGTCAAATATTTTCCACCCTTGATCTCGAGCGAGCATATTTCCAGATTCCGATGTCACCCGAAGATAGCTCAAAAACGGCAATAATAACTCCATTCGGATTGTTTGAGTTTCATGTAATGCCATTTGGTTTGGCCAACGCCGCTCAAACTTTCCAACGCTTCATTGATACAGTTTTTCGAGGGCTGGATTTCGTATTTTTGTTATATCGATGATATTTTGATATCTTCAAGAACACGTGAAGAACACAAAAAACATCTAAGGCAAAATTTCAAACGTTTGCAACAACACGGGCTTACCATTAAGATTCAAAAATGCCAGCTTGGGAAATCAGAAGTCGAATACTTAGGCTATCTAGTAACGGCCGATGGAACGAGACCATTACCTCAAAGGATCCAAGCCTTATTGGACTGGAAGTTGCCGAAGACCTTCATCGAACTTCGCAAGTTTCTTGGAGCCATAAACTTTTACCGACCTTTCATTTCTCACGCGGCAGAAGCACAGGCGCCATTACATGCTATGATATCAGGTTCAAGAAAGAATGTCAAACGAATTTTAACCTGGAGCGAGGAAACGCAACGTGCTTTTGAACAATGCAAAAACCAGCTTGCACATGCAACATTATTGGCGCACCCCATGGAACGTTCAAAATTGAGGCTTGTCATAGATGCTTCAGATACGGCTATAGGAGCAACATTAGAACAAAAATTCAACAATGTTCCACAGCCGCTCGGTTTTTTTCTCCAAGAAACTCTCCGACGCGCCAAGACGCTATTGCACATAACGTGCACCGTGAACTCTTAGGGTATACGATTTTTCCGGCATATGATCGAAGGCCGGGAAACAGAACTTTTCACAGATCACAAACCGCTGACGTACGCTTTCCAGCAACTTTTCAACTAAAATATCACCAAGGCAACAATGATAACTAGATTTTAGCAGCCAATTTATCAAGAAAATCCATTACATATCCGGACCGGACAACGAAGTACCAGACGCTCTTTCGCGAATCAATAATATTGACCTGCCACTCATTGTCACCACAGAGAACATCGCCATGGAACAAGAAAGAGGCTCTGAATTACAATCACTTATTCAAGATCCAGGAGTCCTGCGGTTAAAAAAATTACGCCTCGACGGCACGGAAACATCAATTCTTTGCGATATTTCCACGGAAGAAATCCGACCATACATACCAAAATCACTCAGGAAACGAGTTTTCGACAACGTACACAATACTGCACATACCAGCGGCAGAGCAACACGAAAAGCGATTGCAAAAAAGATTGTATGGCCGTGCATGAACAAGGATATCACCAGTTGGGCGAAGACATGTCTTCCTTGATAACGGTTAAGATCCACAGACAAAATCGAAGGGCACCTGAACACTTCAGAGTACCCGACGAAAGATTTTACCACGTACATCTTGATATAGTAGCTCCAATGGTTGAATCGCAAGGATTTCGGTAATGCCTAACGATGATAGATCGTTTTACACGTTGGCCGGAGGCAGTGCCGATAAAAAATATTACAGCCGAAATAGTCATCGACGCCTTTTTCTCAACCATGGGTCGCACGGTTTGGAGCTCCAGCCATCATAACGACTGACAGAGGTTCACAGTTCAACTCACAACTATTCGACGGATTAGCAGCGATGATAGGAAGCCGAACATGTCGAACGACAGTATACCACCCACAATCAAACGGTTCAACGGTTCAATTGAGCATTGGCACCGTACTGTCAAAACATCTATCAAATGCTATGAAACATCAAACATTAGACTGGACAAAAGTGATACCCACTATCATGCTCGGACTCCGCAATAACACCAAAGAAGTCATTGGCACTTCGGCACTGAACTAACATATGGCACGACGTTTTGAATACCAGGAGAGTACTTTATCGGTGACGAACCATCCCAAGATCCACTATATTTCCTCCAACACCTCAGACAATCTATCCGTAAAGTTTGATCGCAACCTACAGCCGATCACTACAAAGCTCAAGTTTTTACACACAAGTCACTCTTTTTAAGCTCTAATGTGTTCGTAAGAATCGACAGTATTAGGAGAGCATTGGACCAGCCATATGAGGGACCGTACACAGTCCTAAGGACTGAAACGAATAAAATTTGGAAACTTCAAAGTAAAAAACAAAAAAATATTTTCATAATTCATGTAAATTTTTTTTATTTGCTTTAAAACTCTGTTTTTATTAAATTCATTCACAATTACAAAAAATAAAAGAAAATTATTTGGGTTCCCATTCTTTCCTCAACTTCTTTCTAATGTCCTTCATAAGGTTGGTGGCAGTTACATCCGTGATCTTTTTGGACGCTCTTTTCCATTTAGCACTAAAATCTTTTACGTCCTTTGCACTCTGCTCAGTTTTCCTCAATTTAGCTTTGACCAAAGCCCAATACCTTTCAATGGGACGGCACTGTGGAACATTGGGTGGATTCATGTCTTTTGGGACAAAGTCGATATTTTTAGCAACAAGAAAGCCCAACGTCGCATGAGCATAGTAAGCTGAAGCTAAATCTGGCCAAAATAATGTTGAACCCTCGTGTTTGTTTAAGAAAGGAATCAACCGTTTTTTTAGGCACTCGTTAATGTACACTTCTCCGTTAATTGTTCCCATTGTAATAAACGATGAGCTTCTGTGCCCACATATTTGCCTGCCAAACGACGAGATATTTTGACCCGAATATTTCCATCCCAATCGATATTGTTGATTGCGGAAGAATCTCAGCTTCAAACAAGTTGTAAAACTGCGCACCTGGAAGAGTAGTAAGCTCGGCTTTGACATAAGTTTCGCCATCCAAAGCCAAGCACGCTTTCTTGTTGCCGATCAACTCGTATAGCTTTCGGGCTCGTGTTTTTATGACTTTTTTTTGTTTTTCAGTAACTTTTGGTATTTTTTTGTTTTTTTTCGTGTTTTTAGACCGTTACGTTTCTTAGATCTTTGTACCATTGTTTGGTTGGTATTGCATTTCCGAGCAGCATCTCTGGATGACATAGTCCGGTTTTTTACGATGGTACTCACTATTTTCCTGTCCAAATTTGTTTTCGCTTAACTATCAACGTCTCCAAATATTGTTTAATAACAGAATCCACTGTACTGCGTGCTATGTTTAAATTTTTTGCGATGAAATGGTTTGGCATTGACAGACTCAAACCCTCTTTTATCGAAGTCTTACCGAGAGAAATTTGTTTGAGTGACAATCCAACAAACAATCAAACCATGTAAAAGCGCATTTTTATTGATTTCTTGTTATTTTGTTGTGAAGAAATTCCCACAAAAGGTTGACTATTGTAGAAAGTACTAACCTTATAAAGCTTAAATTTGAAGTTTGACGACACTTGAAAGAAAGGCCTCAATCCAACCAACATCAAAACGGATCTGGGTTCTACTCTGGGGGAGTCTGCTCCTTTGTTTGCAACAATTAAATATTGGGTAGCAGAGCCAGGACGTACGAGTTGCCAAGACGATCATCGCAGTGGTCGGCTAAATGAGGTGAGTTCACCGGAAATGTTGAAAAAAATCCACAAAATGGTATTGGATCACCGTCGATATGGCAAGCATTTCAAAAAGCGCTGTACGTCGCATGTTAACTGAAAAATTGGACATGAGAAAGTTGTGCGCAAGATGGGTGCCGCGATTACTCACAATGGAACAAAAACAGCGTCTTAAGGATGTTTCAATCGAGTGTTTGGTGAAGTTTCACAGCAATAAAGCCGAGTTTTTGCGTCGATTCATAGCCATGGATGAAATATAGGTCCATCACTTCACATCCGAGATGAAGGAACAGTCAAAACAATGGACTCAAACGGGACAATCGGCTCCATCGACTCCATCTGCAGGCAAGGTCATGGCTTTTCTTGGGCTGCGCGTGGGCTAATTTTCATTGATTATCTTCAGAAAGGAAAAACAATCAATGATATGTATTATGCGAACTTATTGCAGCGTTTGAAAGATTAAATCAGGAAAAAACGGCAGCATTTGGCGAAGAAAAAAGTTTTGTTTCATCACGACAATGCACCAGTTCACACAAACGTCATCACGATGGCCAAAATCAGTGAGTTAAAGTTCGAATTGCTTCCTCATACACCCTGTTCCCTAGATTTGGCCCACTCGGATTAATTTCTATTTCCGAACTTTAAAAAAAGGCTCGGTGGTAAAAGATTTGCCAACAGTAAAGAGGTCTGCGGTTGATGGCTATTTTAAGAGCTCACCATAAGCAGGGTATCGAAGGATATTTAACATCGCTCGGAAAAGTGTGTTGAACTAAAAGGTGACTACGTGGAAAAATAAACATATTTTTGAACAATTTGTTTGTGTTTTCTTTGTTAGGTCGGGTTCTTTTGGGTGGGATACCCTCGTATCATGAAACTGATAGGAAATATTGAACCGTTCGATCAATCTAAGAACGATTCCAATACCTATTGCGAGCGATTGGAACAACTATTCGTAGTCAATGTAACTCCGGATGATAAAAAATTGGCGTTGCTTATAACATTAATTGGTGACGAGACATATAGTGTTTTCAAAAATCTATGCATGCCTAGTTCGCCTATGGAAAAAAACTTCCCAAGCATGTAAAATATTGTTACAAAATTATTTCAACCTGAAACGTACTGTGATTTTAGAAAGATTTAGATTTAATAGAAGAGATCAAAAAGCAACATGTGAATCAGTGGAAATAGTTAGCCAGACCATGTAAGTTTGGAGATTTTTTATCAGAGACTGTACGTGATCGGCTTATTTGCGGATAATGTATACAGGGTGTCCCAGTTTAGCAGTTTAATCCTTTAAGGGCATATTCCCTAAGTTCCGTCCAACAAGAAACTGTATGGCAGGGGGGTCTATTCTTACTCCATTTTAAGTTACAGCCCATCAAAGTGGCTGACCTCTAATTTGGAGGTGTAACCGCTTTAAATGCTATAATTTCTAAACTAGTACATGTACAAAAATAATTTTGGACATTTTGGAAAGATAATTTGGTGCAGTAGTGCATACAAGGCTTAAATGCTTTGGGTACATCTGTGCAGCAACAAAAAAGTTATGGCTCGTTACACTCAAAATTATGAAAATTTGCTTTCCTTTTTTTTATTTGAAATGCATTTTTCTTAAAAGTTTTACGTCATAAATTTTCAGAAATATTTCATAAAATTACACCTTCAAATTAGAGGTCACCCACTTTGATGGGCTATAAATTGAAATTGAGTAAGAATAGACCCCCCCCCCGCCAAATAATTTCTTGTTTGGTGAAACTTCGGGAATATGCCCTTAAAGGATTATATTGCTAAACTGGGACACCCTGTATTAAGAATAGGCGTAGCAATTTACGGTGGATACACATACGAGGGTAGACCCAGAAGTATCCGATCTGACATATAGATGGCGTTTGTTTTTTTGAACAAAATGACAATTGTAGAAAGTACCAACCTTATAAAGCTTAAATTTATCCCCCTCGGATTATTTTCTATTTCCGAACTTGAAAAAATGGCTCGGTGGTAAAAGATTTGCAATTTGTTAATAGGTAGAGTCTGCGATTGATGGCTACTTTAAGGAGCTCGACGATTCTCACTGTAAACAGAGTATCGAAGCTATTGAACATCGCTGGGAAAAGTGTGTTGGACTAAAAGGGGACTACGTACTCGTACAGAAATAAAGATATTGTCTCCCAAATCTTTTGTGTTTTCTTTATGAAGTCAGTTACTTCTGGGACTACCCTCGTACGAAGTAAAAACGAATTTGAGGTAACACATTAGTGCTTGCACTGATTTTATTTTAAGAAAATAAAAGTAACAATTCATTGGATCTAAAAAAAAAAGCTTAAAAGGGATAAATAACTATATCTAACTATTAGAACATTTATAATTAATATTATCAGTCATTTTTTACTGTAACGACTTAAGTATTACCGATCAGATTTGTTCCAAACTATCATAGTTTTAGCAGCTGGCTAAAGTTTGATTTTTTTTACAGTTTTCTCATGATTTTCTGGTAAATTACTCCAATCTCTGACAGTTTTTTGGTAGTCACGTTTTAGCCCTTTGAAAGCTCCGGCCTCAGCAGGCTGCAAAATATGTGTTATATTGGGTGGAAGCGAATACAATATTATCTGTTTGTTAGAGCAGAAATCACTAATGTGCATAGATACGTGAGACTTATACCCATCTACTTAGAAAAGTACTGGCCTTTTCCTCTAATTCGTCAACAATAATTTGGGGAATGATTCCTGGGCATATTCTAAATCGTCCTACAGTAAGAGTCTATCTCCAATGTTGACATCATTTATCGAGGATTTAAGAAAAGGCGTACCTTGGTGTACCATGACCCATGTTAATTTCTCTGTTAGTACTAATGGTAGAAACTTCGTGTAGGGCTTTAATAAAGGAGGTTTAAATAAAGTTGATATCTTGTTTAAGTCTTTAGATATCCAATTTCTAAGCCTGTTCCATTTTTATTGCCCATGCTAATTTTTGATTTTGAGGTCACATTTCTCCAGAAAATGGCTAATCAACATAACGTTTTACAATTTTTTGCTTATGAAAGTAATAATAATAAATAAAAAATCTTCATCAAGTTTGCAGAAAAGTCCACAGATTTTATGATGCTTGGAAAAACCTGCAGCAGGTAGAATTTATAAAAAAGTTTTTTTTTGCTTTAAGCTCCAAAAGTTATGAATAAAAAAATAATTTTATGTGGTTTTGGATAATTTTTATTTTATGTGTATACTAAAACAGTTATAACAGGTGCTCAAAATGTCCTTCTTGGTTTTATATGCATGCTAGAGCCCGTTTTTCAATGGGAATATTTATTGATGCTAATTGCTGCCTCACTTTTGATGACGCTACGAGAATACGCTCTTCCAATTCAATTAAAGTTACTAATTCGGTTGAATAAACAAATTCGTTCATTCTTCCCCATACAAAAAAATTCAACACTGTAAGGTCAGAAGATCTGACAAGCCAGTGGTCCATTTCTGCTTATCCAATGACTGCCGTACTCTTCATCTAGCCTATTCTTAACCTCACGACCATACTGGGTTGGAGCACCGTCCTGTTGAAAATATGATGAAGCTAGTTGAATCAGTGGAATGTCCTTCAATAGTTCTGCTAAATCATTTCGCAAAAACTCCAGATAGTTTGTAGAATTCAGCCTAGGTGGTAGTTTGAAGTGGCCGATTAACTTGTTTCCAAGTGCACCTGCCCACATATTGGCGCTGAATTTGTATTGAAATGATTTATGTCTCATTGTACTAGATGGAGTGAAAAGTGACATCCTTGACCGCTAGAATGCGCTGTTACTGCAAAAAAGGTTATGGTGCCTTGAAGTCCGTTCATATTTAGGCAGACATGCCAAATATCAGTGCGATACTGTCTTAAGTTTTGTTTTGACAGCTGATTGTTGTTGACGTTTTGACGTGTTTGGCATCATGTTGAGTATGCACAAAAACGATTTTCGTTCTCTCATAAAACATTATTTTTTGATAGGCAAAACGGCGAAGGAAACAAAAGAAAAGTTGGATAAATATTATGGGGCTAATGCTACGTCAGATTACACCGTCAAATATTGGTTTCGAGAGTTTCGTGGTGGCCGCAACTCCACTACCGATCAAGTCCGCAGCGGCAGGCCCTCCGATGCGGTTAAAGAGGACAATGTCAAAAAAATACATGAAATGGTGTTGGCTGACCGGAAAGTGAAGATGCGCGAGCTAACAGATACTACAAAGATTAGTACTGAGCGCACACGCTATATTTTGAGCAATATTCTGCATATGAAAAAGTTATCCTGCCGCTGGGTGCCGCGAATGACCAAAAACACGAAGGCGAGAGCACTTCGACAGAGTGTTTGGACTTGCTGTTGCGGAATCGGGCGGACTTTTGGCGTCGATTGGTAACTGGATTTAGATCCCTCGGACTATTATCTCTTCCCAAACCTCAAAAGATGGCTCAAAGAAAACTTTTTTAATTCCCAAGCAGGTCACTTTTAACTCCATCTAGTATGTGGATTGTCCGCAGCCCACGTATGAAGATTTTGAAAATTTGTGATCCCATCTCTTGTAAATTGAGATTCATCCGTCCAAAGAATTCTGCTAATAAACTAGTTGTCATCCAAGCTCCGCTCCAGCAACCAGTTAGAAAACTCAAGTCTCTTTTCCAAATCATTGGGAAGCAGTTCTTGTACAGGAGTATGGTGGTATGAATAAAGATTTTCTCCATGCAGCACATTAGAAATTTTATATCTGGAAGCATTGAATTGCAAAGCTAAACGTCTTTGTAGCGCACTAGTTGAGTTTCCATTGCATAGCCCATAAACGCAAATAATGTCGGCGTAGTCTTTGTTTGTAAATGCAGACAAACCGCCGGCGTAAAAAATTAAACTGATGAATTAATTTTCTTTTTCTAATCTTTTATGCCATTTTTGTTTGATAAATTTTCCAATAGGGCTTCATAACCCAAACCGTATTGGACAAGGTAAGGAAATGAGGGTTTTGACAGATAGCCAAATTAACGCTTAAAACTCCTTAATAGCTATGCAATTTTAAAAAAATATTGGAAAATTAGCAATTCTTGGCAAGAAAAATGGGACAAGTTTAGAAATTGGATATCTGAAGACTCAAATAAGGTATCAACATTATTTAAACTCAGTTACAAAGGTTAGCATTTCTTCTAAAAATGTAGTCCTAAACGAAGTTTCTAGCATTAGTATTCACAGAGCAATTTCCGTTAACATGGGTTAGGGTACACCAAACCAAGCCTTTTCTTAAATCCTTGATAAAAGCTGTCAGCATTGGAGATAGACCCTTACTGTAGAACGATTTTTTTCATAGAATGTACCCAGGAATCATTTCCCAAATTATCGTTGACGAATTAGGAGACACCCTGTATATTCATAAAAGGTTTCAGTCCTCATCCAACCAGTGTCAGGAGGACCAACAACCCAGTCTTCCGGCATGTTGCTCACTTTTTGATATGGAAATACTATGACGGGTGGTAATGTTTCACCACTTACGCGATTGCGATACCCTTTGGGACCAATTACATTCGCAGTTTTCGGTGCAAGGCTAAATTAAAAATAATTGTTGGATCATCCAAAATATCTGTGCAGTTTTCCTCTTAAAAATGCGCCTCAAAGTCTCTTAATCATTTCCTGATAGTTCGTTCCTTTGCAACGGCTCTAGCCTTACTTATACTTTCGGGAGCACGTAAAGACAGTAACTCGCTATACCTTTTCATAAAATAATAATACCATTTTTCCCGGATCTTAATTTCATCTCCATTGGCAAGCATATTTCCAGAATCTGGTTTTCTGAGTTCATCAACAGTTCTGCCCTTAATTCTATCGTGAAACTTTATGACCGAAACTCCATAATCCCTACTTCCTACCCTTAAACGCATTGGCTCATTTCGAATATCTCTCAAAGCGCTTGATAAGAAAGTCCCAGTATATTTTGGTTTTTGAGATGGCATTATTTCAACCTATTAAATGAAAAACGTTAAAATATCGGGTGATCGAGTATAGAAAACCATAAAATTGCCAGTTTATTTTTTTTGGAAAACCGATAGATATGGTGTTCGAAAATAGGAACGCTAATTTCGTATTTGTTTTCTGACACAGAAAGAGAAAAAAAAATGTTTTCCGAAAAGTTAAGCTAGTAAAATGGAAAAAAGCAGTGAAAAACCACGAGCAAACTTCAATTTTAATGTGCAAAACTTCATGAAAATTTATAAATTATTGCACTATCATCATAAAAGACACAGCTGAAAGTACTTATGTGATTGATTTTGCTTTTAAACCAATTTTCCCCAGACGTTCACTGAAACTTTTTTTTCTTAAAGAAAACAGATCGACCGCATTCATTGAAATCTATTAGCAAACTCGGAATTTTTTTGACATGAGATACATTTGTATGAATGAGATGCTTAAGGTAAGTAAGTAAGGATATGCATACGTATAAGTGTGCTGGGCCGAAAAGCTGAAACGGTAAGTTAACGACAATATAACGCGTTCGAGAACTACCCTACTAATATTTGTATTCGAAGTTTCTATTTTTTTAAATTATTTTCGCGGTACCTAATGTAGTTAGTAGGCGTCGAAGGCCTGATCGACCTTAATTTACATCCTTATCACCCTTTCGATACGTATTTTATAATTGCTGTATCAAATACTTGTACACTCCTCGACAACTGGTTGAGACACCCCCCTCTGATTTCGGCGCATCTTGATAATTGTGTTCTGTATGTGCCGAAGGTATTATTGTTAGGTAATTATCACCATAAATCCTTCCTTTTTTCCCTTAATTTTCTTTGGAATTCACAATTTGTCCTTAATTACCCGCGGCAAGTGGTTGAGACAGGGTTTAAATACTTTGGAAGGTTCAGTTGCGGATTGTGTTCGCAGTGTGGCTTGTTAGTCAGTTTTAGTGATTTGATTTGAAAGAAATTATTTAAACAGGTCTTAGAAGTAAAAAACGTTAAAAATGGGATCTGGAACGATGTTAAATCAAACGGAGATCTAAAACACTAAAAGAATGCGCTAGTTGTTTCAAACTATTTAAAGTATTCAGAAAACTACGGGAAAAGATTCGTATCTGGTCGAAAATATAGCTCGAAGATCCCTACTAAGAGAAGCGTCAAATTCTACAGCAACAACGAGAGAATTCGCGGCATAAGCAGGGTTTTCGAATGTGGACAGAAAACTAAGGACTTGCCAGCGTGTGTTAACACAAGCGGAACAGCATTTGTAAAGAAAACCCGCTTTACTATGTACAACGTCATAGAAAAACGCCCGTTTGACCTTTGCCACAAATCGCTTAAAATGGAAGAAGCATTTTTTTTTAGAATTTGAGCACGCTCAAGGGATTTAAGTACCCTTAAAATGCTTGCACATAGTGCGGGCGAAGGAAAATCAGGTAGGTTAGAAAGAGAGGTACCGGTGAACGTTGGTTTTAAATGTTTGAATTTTATAATGACAAGGTAATAAAGAGCTAGGCAGGACGAATCACGATATTTTAGAGTGTCTGATGAGAATTCATAACTAGAAGGGTGTTACCATTAAAAGTATAAAGGGGCGGAATGCCACTGGCGACTTCTATGTAGCCCTGGTGGTGGAAATAGCGGTAAAACAGAGTGAGACACGAGACATTACGTCGGTGTTGTTAGAGTGATATTAGTATCACCTATGAGTTTATCTCACGGTTTTGAATCCTATCTAGCAGGTGCAGATGTGGGCATTGTACTCCAATTTCGGGCGGATAAACGCCATATTTATTGAGCCCTGATAAGAGGGGGTGAAGTATTTCTTACATCGCTTGACGAAACCTAGACATTTCGCAGCATTTTTGACGACACCGAATATGGAAAGTTTATCGGTTTCGATAATGGCTGGGTGTTTAAATTTCGCTTAAACGATAGCAGACAGCACTGTGTTGTAGAAGCATTAAATTCTACTCTGTTAGTGGTTCCCCAATTAGTTATGCTGTTAATATCAGAATTTAATGAGGTTAGCATACGATGGCGTTCCTGTTCTACAAGCTAAGAGCAGGGACGTTAGTCCGAGAACGAATATGAAAAGCAGAGAGTACTGTCGTCAGCAAAGGAATAAATTGGATTAGAAGTAGCAGACAAGAGATCGTCGATGAAAATTAAAAAGAGTGTCGGAGACAGAGTGCACATCAGCATTTATTTTGTGAATATCAGGCTTCAAACCATCCAAGACAACTTGAATTACACCTTCCGAAAGGTAATTTCTAATCCATTGAAGAAGGGAGTCATTGATCCCAAGAGCACGCATTTTCGACAAAAGAGCATGATGTCAAACTCTGTTAAACGCCTTAGAAATATCAAGTGCAACTATCTTGCTTTCGCCAGATTGATGTACCCCTTGGTTCCACTTTTCGGTGAGACATGCCATCAGATCACCAGTGGACTTGTTGCTATGGAAACCGCACTGCCGGTCATTGAGAAGCTTTCGTGTTTTGAGATTGACCGATAAACCGTCAGCTTTTAAATGACCGTGGAAAGATGGGACGTAAGTGTAATGGGTCTGTAGGAGGAGAGAGAAAAAGATTTGCACCTTTTAGGAACGGGCAGGGCAAATGCCGTTTTCCATTTGCTCGTAAAGGGTCCTAAAGAGCAGGATTGATGAAAAAGCTTACGCAGTGGTTTTATCACCGCGGAAGAACACCTCGTCAGAAGAACAGCAGATATACCATCTGGACCAGCGTATGTGTGTGTTGAGATCTTTAAGTAGTCTTGCAACTACACGAGTGCGAAAGTGGATTCGCCCCATTGAAGATTCGACACACTCAAGTGTAGGAGGGGACAAAGCACAATCTGGGAGTGTTGAGCTAGCCGCAATGTATGCAGCAAGCAGATTGGCCTTATCTAAAGAGCTGACAGCTGAAATTGTTACTACCTTTGGGACATTGTAGTATCTTTTGCCTCAGTTTATGGTCGTATTGGAATTTTACACCCTTAAGAAAGATGTTGCCGTCATTCATGGCTTGTTTGAACTTTTTTCGGTCTTCCTCTGTCGGCTTGCTCTTGTAGGACCGAAAAAACATTTCTGTAACCCTGACTGCCTCTTTTCAGCTCAAGTCGTACCATGCCTTGCCTTTTGATTTGGTACTTTTCATCCGATGAAGGATAAAGTATCTGATTCCAAAGAGAATAGTTTCGGTGGTCATATCAGCAGCGGCATCCACGTCGTTATCGAGGAAGTATAACGGCCAGTTAAAATTTCTAAAGAAGCTGTTAAGCCCGGTCCAATTGGCTTTCTCGTATTGCCATACGGTTCTTCTAGGAATCTTTTCCCTAACTGTGTGGTCGGTGTACGAGAAATTAGCTGATATCTGGTCCGACGAGCCTAGAGGGGATAGCACATTGATCTAGCATTTGTCAGGGTGAGAAGCTAAAAACAAGTTCAGTGCGTCCGCGGTATGACTATCAACGTCTGGTATTTGTGTGGGCTCATTTACAAGCTGCGTTAAGTTATTTTCCGCAGCGAAGATCTCAACACACCGTCCTTCGGGTGTTGTCTGTCTAGAATGTCGAGGCCACCCAGAATTGTGTAGTATATTAAAATTGAAAGGGATACAATTCTTTGTATGGAGTCAGACCGTACATCAAACTCGTTAGAGGTCGAATTGCTGTCCAGTTTGGGGCCTCTGCAAATAAAGTAATAGTGGATAATTTGTTTACGGAGATGGAATTTTAAAAACGTGAAATTGAATTCTGGATTGGAACAGTGACAGTGACATTCTGGTGGAGTTTGGTAAGCTATATCACTACGCACGTAAATGGCGAGACCACGGTAAAAGAAAAATAATGGCACTAGTTCGTAGTTCGTATGCTTGTTCCCTTAGTAAATGAGTTGCGTGATTTAGGTGTTATCTGTGATATGGAACTCAATTCCCGTTCTCACATTAATAACATGATTAAAAAAAGCCAACTCTGCGTTGGTTCAAGGAATTTTCCAATCCTTATTTGACCAAGTCACTCTACATAATCTTTGTTAGGCATCTTCTTGAATATGCGAGCCAAGTTTAGTCCTCCGGGTAGAAGCTGTTCAGTGCAGGTTTTTACGATTCGCTTTACGTGGCCTTCCCTGGGATGATTACCATCATACACGGATCGGCTGTAACTTATGAACGTACAACCTTTTTGGATACGCCGAAATTTTGTCCAAATTCTTTTTATTCATTAGATCTTAGTTGGTAGTATTGATTCTTCTTATCTCTTTTAACACCAACCCACGTAGTCCTAGGTCTGTGCCACTTTTCTAGATCAATCTTCACAGAACGAATTACGGACACCTTGAGCCAGTGGTATCTACTTAGAATGCTTCCTTTCCATCTATGCCTCACGTCCTAATTTTCTTTAACCCTTAAGTTTTTATCGTTAGTTTTAAGTGAAATTGTCAGTTTCATGTCTTGAATATGCTTGGAATAGGCTTTAATAAATCTTTCCGGGTTTGACCCGGGCCTCAAATCAATTCAAATCGAATCAAAGATTTCCAATAGCCGATCATACTTCAGAGAGTATGTGATCCGGTCCGACTGGACGCCCCAGGCTCATTCATTTTACTACTTCGCTAACTTCAGCTTAACTGAAGTACTGCTCGGACGTTTTTCGTTAAACAACAGAATAAAGTACTCCTTTCATCTATGTATTCCAAATTTAGTTGGTCCTCGTAAGCAAGGGTCCCTGTTCATTTTCAATATGATTTGGCAAATGAATCCCTTCCAAGTTTTTTTTTCATTGTATCGCGATCTTAAAAATACAATTATGTCCTGTTTGCCCGATATTGTTGCCTTCTTATAGGTCCTTCTAACTCCCAATAGAATGCGTAATGTGTCCGTGCTCTAGCTAGAGGTGCATTTTTTTTTAATTCTAGTTCAGTCTAGTTTGTTCGTTATCGTCATTTTCCTGTCATTGGTCTTAACAAGTTTTTTTTACAAAGGGTGATTTCTTTGCTGTTTGGTTTTTCAGTGATCTATATGGTATTTGACAGCTCACGCGTGATTCGTGACATGTGTCAAAGTCAAACTTTCGCAATTTGCATTGACATTTCATCATGGAAAGACTTACACCCGAAAAGCGCTAGCAAATTATTGAATTTTATTGTCAAAATTCGTGTTCTGTGAAAAATGTTTTTCGCGCACTTCAACCATTTTACGGTCGTTATAATCGACCTACTGAGCAATTTCAGCCATAGTAAACAAATTTCGCACCAATTTCACGCTATTGGACGGAGGAAAATATTGCTGCTGTACGAGTATACGCCAGTGTTAATGAAGACCGTGATTTGTCTATTCGTTGCCGTTCGCAGCAACTCGACTACATGGAAGATTTTACGCAAGGATTTTGGTCTAAAAAGTTACAAAATACAGCCGAATGACCTGCCACAGCGTCGAATTTTCATCGAGTGGGCCTTAGAAAAGCTGGAGGAAGATCCGCTTTTTTATCGAAAAGTTGTCTTCAGCGACGAAGCTCATTTCTGGTTGAATGCGTATGTTACTCGTAATAAACAAAACTGCCGTATTTGGTTCGATGGTCAACCTTAGGCAATACAAGAGCTGCCAATGCACTCGGAAAAATGCGCTGTTGGGTGCGGTTTATGGTCCGGCGGTATCATTGGCCCATATTTTTTCAAAGATGACCGTGAGAACAATGTTACCATAAATGGCACTCACTATCGCTATTTTTTAGTCCAAAATGCACGAGCTGAACCTGGTCGGTATGTGATTCCGGCAAGACGGCGCTACATGCCACACAGCACGCGAATCCGTGGACCAATTGAGAAATGGTTTCGGTGAACAATTCAACTCCCGTTTTGACGCCTTTAGACTATTTTTTATGGGGATACGTCAAATCACCCGTCCACGCTGATAGGCCAGCGTCAATTGCATGTTTGGAAGACAACATTGCAAGTGGTGTTAGCGAGATACCAGCCAATATGTTCGAAAAAGTGAATCAAAATTGGACTGTCCGACTCAAATAAAAATTTTATACACTTTTGCAATTTCCTGTGCTTTTTTTGACAAATAGAGACGGTCTCTTGAACACCGAGCAGAGTTTTGCGCTATTTTTGATATTTCATCGATATTGTTCCACATAGTTCTTGTTCTTGGTGTATGTCAATTTGGATCTATTCTCTCAAGCTTCAGAGCAAAGAGCTGGCCTCTTTCCCTGTTTAAGTTGTAGTAGTGTATTCTTTCGATTGCAGTGATGAAATTCATGTGACATTTTGGAATATATCTCATAGTCTTTACACGGTAAGCCTACCTTCCCTTCGTTTTGTTGCAAAAGTAGATTTTTAAACTGCTGCAGCGTAACAAGGATTCCATATTTCCATACGTGGATTCGTATTTGATTGCTGATTTAAAACAATTTATTTAAATATGAGAGTTTTATAAAATCGTATTATTTAGTTCGGCTATATTAACAATAGTTTCAAAGGTTCCTTCTCCGTGATTCTCATAATTTGGAGAACTGTTTTCGTAGTTCTTTCTGAGTTATCTTTGTACACTGGTTCATGTTTATTTAGCTAATTAAGAAGGTAATTGCAAGGAAAATCTTCTTTTTTCTAACATTAGTTTATTTATTAACCATTTAGGTAACATTGGTATCTATTATTACTCGTATCTGTCACATGTCCGCCCAACACACAACTTGTTATTCGTGATTAGAGGCTTACCTAAACCTACATAAACTATGTAATTATAAAATCTGCTAATTGATTTTCAGTGTTTTGTATTCCTTTGGTAATGAACTTATTTAATGCAATATCATGCAAAAATCTTAATTTGTTTTTACATAAGTAGAAATGGAGAATTTGCATGTGGGATTACAAAAAAGAAGAATTTGGCTTAGTATCGGAGTACTCCATTTATTTTTTTCCAATTGGTTTAATAATTTTAATGGGATAAATAATCATTGCCAACAAAAGGTTGACGAATAAGTCCATGATACTGATGTTACCGCAATTGCTTACGACAATAGGAGGAGTTATTGTCAGAGCTTCCATAAACTCATTTATGAGTGCTAAAATATTCGCCTTAAATATGATAATTGCTTATATTATTCAGTTTAAGTCATCGTTGACTTTAGAGGGCTGATTATTAACTTCCTAGATACTTAAATTTAACTTTGCGCTGTGTAAATATTTTTCTTACATACGAGTATGTACATGTATGTAGATTGCTACTGTGCCACTGGTTTTGCTGCGATATTTTCTTGGAACTCAATACCGGCGGCGGCGGAGGTGGCATTGTGATCAAATCTTTTCTGTCTTCGTCTCTTTTTTATCCCTTAACTAAGACTTAATTTGCAGTTACTTCCCGGACCGGAGAGAATTTTCCGACGATCTTCATGTAAAAGGCGACGGGTATTTCAATGTTAAACGCAGAAAAGTATAAAACCACGAAGTCTTTCAGCCATAAACAGATCTGAGACAGGATAAAGAAACATAATCATATATTCCTCATATCTTAGCCAAAGTAGACAAGGTAATTTAAATTTTTGTAACAAAGCTTTTAATGGGGTGCGAGTTAGAATCTGACCAATCAAGGGTCGTTACTTCCGTTTTCTGATTTCCCAAAAACATCTAACTCTTTACTGGACGACGGGACGCAGAATTACAGAACTAATGGCAGCAGCACTTAGTTGGCTATCTTCAAAGATCTAAGCGATTCCATATTGATAGTTAAATTTTAGATTATTGCAGGAAAAGGATTACGCTTCAAAGTTGTACTGTGGCTCAGAAAATGCACGAATTAACGCCTGCCGGGAATACCTTGAGAGAAAATAGAAAGAAGTTCTTTCGATAATAGAAAGCACCGACAATAATATGCTTACCCAAGCGACGGCTTCAAAAGTCAGAATTGCGACGGCAAAAGCCTAACAGAACTTTGTTTAAGCCTAAGACTTGCTAAGTGAGTATTTAAATTTCATCTTAGACGTCTAATATATGCATACTCAGAGACTGCTAAGAGGCGCTGAAATAAAGGCATACCTTTCGCATTCGCTTACAACAACCGTAAGACAAATTTTGAATACTTAAACATTCTATTTATTTGAACCACCGCTTTTTTGTAATCAAAATACTGCTGCGGATGTTCTGGGCATAAGTAACGGTAATATTCTATCGTAACAGACTGTTAGAGATTTAAAAATCAATTTACCTCTTCTAATAAGCAAAGTTTCATTCGAATACCACGGCAAAATCCTGTGATTTAATAAAGATCTTTACGATCAAATTGTACAGGGAGAAGATCGGCCACTTCGAAAGTAAAACTAAGATCAATTGACTAAATTCCATGATATGGTGCTGGTGATGCGCCCATACCTCCACGGAAGACAAGGATGACGCCACCAAAGAATGTTTCTAAGAGCTCCTCGATAAGACATATATAAAAGGAGGGCATCTTTGGTAGGACAGTTGGTAAACATAGCCTGCATGACACCACGTCTTGCAACGAATTTAGGCTTATTGGCTTTGCGGTGGGACGAAATATTACTATAGCAAACATACGGTTTCCTCATCTCAATATACACAAGGGGACTCGACGCGACCGTCTACGGATCCGACCTTGTTGCAGTCAAAGTAGTAATACGAATTTCCCAAGCACATCGAAAAGAAGAACTGCACTGAACAGACAGAATCTTCGCCGAAGGCGTATCTCAACAACTCCCATGCCAAGAAATCCTTGGTTTGATGAAGAATGCCGGTACTTCCAGCTAAACAATAAGGGTACAAAGCGGCCCTGCAACGAAGTTCGAGTCTTGGGCTCTATGAGCAAAAGACACGGGAAGAGCATCAGCTTCTCCAGAAAATAAGAAAATATCATAAGAATTGTGGATATTGAGATGAATAATGTACGGGAATTTTACTAATAAGACCCGTATAGGAACCTGTAGCGATAAAGAAGAAAACCTTCTAGTAGAGTCACAGCCGGTCCTGAGAATATGGAAAAATTTCTTCTGCAGATTGTATAACAGTGAAGAAGACCAACAATCCGCCATCAGACCGAATAGACCAAAAATAGAATAGAAAATGAAGCAAAGATAGCAATATCTAAATTAAAATCCTACAAAGTATCAGGACCTGGCGGCTTACCGGCCGAGGTATTCAAAGCCTCTGGAAATGATTTTGTGGGGAGCATACACCAACTCGCTTCGCAGATCTGGTCACAAAAGTGTATGTCTGATGATTGGAATCTCAGTATCGTTTGTCCGATCCACAAAAAAGGTTACTCCCTCAACTGCGCCAACAATAGATGCATATGTCTCCTCTACATCGGATACAAGATCTTATCTCCAATATTGTGTGAACGTCTAAAGCCCTTCGTCAACAACCTGATTGGCTCCTATCAATGTGGCTTCAGAACAGGAAATTCCACAATTGATCAAATCCTCACATTCCGGCAGATCCTGGGAAAAATTCAAGAAATCCAAAGCGATATCCAGCATCCGTTCATCGATTTTAAGGCTGCATATGACAGAATTCATAGACGGTCTATATAGAGCCATGTTTAGTTTTAGCATACCCACTAAGTTCGTCCGTCTATGCAGAATGACGATTATGAACGCTCCGTGATCCGTAAAAGTTGGTAATCACTGGTGATGCGCTGTCAAGTGACTTTTTTAACATTGTACTTGAAATAATTGTGCGGAATTCACAAGCGAACACTGAAGGCGCAATCTTTCAAAAGTCTGTACAACTATTGTACTACCGTACAGAGAACTCAGCGGGCGGTCGCTGGTATTATCACTGCCATTGAAACAAAAGCTTCCAAAATGGGTTTAGCGGTTAGCAAGAAGGGATGCACAACATCGATGAATTGGACATAAGTTTACTTACCTAATTTCGAGGTAAGTAGTAAAGGGCTTTGCCTACTTTGGCTCTGCTATAAATTCTGCCAACAACACCTTAGCAGAAATAAAGCGAAGAATCCTCTTGCCAATCGCTATTTCTTTGCGCTAATATTGGGATTGAGTAGTAAGGCCCAATATAGAACCTTGATCAGCCCAATACTATTGTATAGCGATTAAGCGTTGACTCTATCGAAAGCGGATGAAAATATCTTCGGCGGTTTCGAGAGAAAAGTCCTTTGAAAAACATTCGGTGCGTTGACTGTCTTTGGAGGAGAAAATTCAATGACGAACTGTACGAGCTGTACAACAATATCTACCAAGTCACATTAGTCGCCTGAGATGGCTAGGACATATAGAACGAATGGACACCAATGTTTCGACCCGCCAAGTCTTCAAATCTTTCCCGGAGGGACAACGCAGTTGTGGCACGCGCAAGAAAAAGGAGACCTCAACCAACTTGGAGCGTGCAACAGGAGGCAGCTAACTATGGAACCATACAGAATTCGCCTGAAAACCACAGGGAGGAAGTTGCTTTCCCTACTCTTACTATACATATACAATACAAGGTGGGGCAAAAGTAACGTTATGAGAAAATGATATCGGATCACTTGCTGAGTTGCTGCACATTTATGCTCGTTTTATGACATTTTGAATTGTTGTTTTCAAAACATCTGGCTCCAAATTGGTGATTTCTACTTCAGTGTTAGCTAACATTGCCAAAACGGAGGACTATACGACCTGGAAATTGTTGATTTTGATCCATCGTTGTCCGAGCTGTGTCAACGGTTGCTCCGTTCTGCTGGGACCAAGAATGCTCGATACCCAATTGAGTAACATGCGGTAAAAAAAATCTCGTTTAACATCTGTTTGTAGCTCTCACCAGTGTGCCATCGGCGTCCTCAAAAAAAATAAGGGCCAACCACTTTTTCACTGCAAATGCCGCACCAAATCGTCACTTTGAGGGGATGCAATGGCTCTTTGTGCATTTGTGCATGTGGATTCTCCATGCCCTACAAACGCAAATTTTGTTTATTCACATAACCGCTTAAGTGGGAATGGGCTTCGTCGCTCATTATGTTTTTGAATACAAAATCATCCTCTTCTTGCACCAGTAATCTACTTGCATGGGAATAAGTTAACCTCACTTGACGGTCAGCAGGCAGTAATTGGTGAACGGTTTGAACTTTATAAGGGAACGCCTTCAGGTCTTTCACCAAAATTCTACGCAACGAACGTCTGATGATGCCTATTTGTGTGCATCCTTGTCTCATCAATGTTTGTGGACTATCTCGGACGTTCTCGGCGACAACAGCTATATTTTCGCCGGCCACTTCTTGCTACATCTCTAGTAGACTCAGTTTGCATGAGACACTCAGCGAAGCGCTTCATTGTTCGCGCACATGGTGCAGGACGACAACGAAAAGGATGACGCAATTCAAAAGAAGGATTTTGAAAACTATGGTACAAGATGAGAAAGACTTACGAGTAAGTGAAGAAACACAACAAGATTTCCGAGAGGATTTTAAATCTTAAGACATTCCGTGTAAAAAAAGTTTAATGTGCAATTAAATACTCGTAGATAACATGTCACGATTGAAGCTATTTTGGCCATTGGTGTACAAAGCCAATTCTTTCATATTAATAATTTAGTCACTCCTTATTCTTGTCAGGAATTCTGGAATTGAAACCATGTGTCGGTTTTTAACAAATTTTCCGCAGTTCTCCAGCGACTCAGTTTTGGCCTCTGAACTGCTTCAATAAATTCAGTGGAATGAGACTAGTCATGATGCCCAAAGAGGCCGTGCGTATTCTCCTGAATGATCCCAAAATTCCAGTGCAGAGTAACTACTGATCAAACTAACGAGTCTTATGGAATGTGCCTACAACCCCCAATAAAAAGTTATACCTATATGACAGTTGGCTTAGAGCTGTAAGTAGTACCCCGTCTTACACGAGATATGAACTGCAGTTACTTTTTTGAGCATGATTTTCGGGGTTTGTCTGATCCTAGGATGAAAAAGATGTTAGCGTAGGCCGTCAAGTTAAATCGAACATATGTTTTTTTTGTCTGCAAAGTTTTATAGAATATTGCCGCAGTTCAATTCCCTGCTTGTCGTAAAAGGGTACTAAGGGATAATTTCATATGCGCAGGCACTTTAGCGTTGAACATAAAACTGAGGCCCTTTAACACCTAATAAGACCAATTGAAGTGTTAGCGATGTCCGAAAAGGAAATATTTTAGCGCGAGGAGCTTTTAAATGGAATATAAAATGAAAAAAAATGCTTTTGATCGACGCACATTTAAGCGAACTTCAACGGTTTCGGAAAAAAACATACAGCGGCAGAAGATATACCAAACTCACGCAAATCACACAGTCTTATTACGCCATTTGTTAAGAAAGAAGGCCTTGGACTACATACTGTTCCGTTGGATATCAAACCCAGATAGATTGCCATGCTAGAGTAAGGAAACGGCGAGTAAAAGATTCTGAAGTTACTAGAGAACAGCTAATAAAAACCGGCATCAACCGAAAAAATTAACTGTCAAAACTTAAACAAAGAAATAAGCCTGCTCTGGCGCTAAATTTGCGAGAATAGCTCAAAAAATGCCGTAAACTAAAAAGAAGGACTAAGCGCGCAAGGTATGTGGAAAGGTTTCGATAGTAGTACGATGTTTCAAAAGACAGGCCCACATAAATAAGGTAACGTGGTGCTGGAACCATGAGACAAAAATGGTGGTAAAGAACAAAAGGCAAGTCTTTCAATCGTGGATAAAGTGCACTTTGAATAAGACTATGGATAATACAAAAAAGAGGAATCTAGAGTAGGTATCCTTACAACCTATAAGCAGACAACAAGCAGTAGGTGAAGTGCAAGGTCGCAACAAAGACAAGAAGCTAACATTATTGCGGCGCAATGAAAAAAACAACCCGAGAGAGTTTTATCGCAGAAATATATTGAAGGTTATTCGCGATACTTGCTAATGGGGAAAATTTCAATAGATTGAAAAGGAACTTTAACGCATAATCAAACCAAGAATTCCTGGCCCTTACCATACCTTTGGCTGTAACGTATGTAGAGGAAATTGCAGATTTTACCGAACCCGAAGTTATCAAATCAGCAAAAAGAATGAACAGGGGTGTGTAGTCGCGTCGGATAACATGCCCTACGAAGTAGGGGCGATATTTCGAAATTCTGGGCGCAAATGACTTTTGATTTTGTTCAATAAAATGGTGAAATGCGATTGAATGCTTTCCCAGTGGAGGGATAGCATTGTTGTTTCACTGTATAAAGGCACGTCGTCACGAAAAAATGCAACAACCACCGATCGGTGGAGCTAACTTCGCAAACTATGAAAATAAAAAAAGGAGTTCAATACGGGCTTTATGACAGTCAATCCGAAATACTCCGACATATGACGTGATTCAATGTCAGCAGATAATGACGGAGAAACATCTCAAAGCTTCGAAAATTCTGCATATTATCTTCAACGACTTGAAAAAGCGTTCGATAGAGTTCACAGAGATCTTATTTGGGCGGCGCTATGATTTCAAAATGCATCCGAGACGTACATAGGTATATAAGAATGATACGCCATATTGACTTTAAATTCATATCGGGAACAATCGGAGAAATGGAAATTAATGTTGGAGTACACCAAGGAAGTGCACAAAGTCCGTTGCTTTTTAACGTCGTGTACATTTTTTTTATTGAAGCAGAATAAAATCGACAGCTTTTCTTCTTTTCGCCGATGATTGCGATTTTATAGGAAGCGCTGTAACAGCCCTTTAAGCAATCCTTAATAATTGGAAAAAGTCGCTGGAAGATAATGTGTTACGAATCCGTCGTTCTAAGACTGAATACCTATCATGCATTGCCGTTTCTGAGAACCAGCAAACTAAGTTAAACTTATACACGACAGTCGCTTGTCCAGCCTTAATGCGTCATACGCTGGATGATGTACCAGAAGTTTAAAGAAAATGTGACAGCGGCGAAGATGAAAATGTTACGAATGTCAGCAGGTGTAACAAAAAGTAATCTTGTAAGAAGTGCACGTATTCAAGGAGATTTTTTCATACGAAATGGATAGTCAAAATAAATCAGGTTAATCGAATCAGTTGGTATTGCAAAGGTGGTCAAAAAAGCCGGTCCTAAAAGCGTAGGAAGTGCATGCTTCAGCCGTGGTTCGAAGGAGAGTCTAAAAGAGAAATGCGAAGACATCAGCAGATCCTTGGACTCAGTACCGAAGCGATTAAAAGTAGAGTAGCCTGTAGAATGGTTCTATGGTCCGTGCAATGCAGATACGTGCGAGCAATACTTAGTATTAGTAGCTACATGTTTCAGCGGGCAATCAAAGAATGAGAAGGAGGTAGGCCTGATTTGGATATATGAATGCGCTCTAGGATATGAATTTTAGTAAGGATTGGACGTGTCGCCTCGTGTGAATTATTACAGAAAATATCTCAGCAGCCTCTCCTACGGAAATAACTTCTTAACCAGCTTTTTCCTTTGATGAGGCGCGGAATTATTCGTGAGTATATCTCTGTAATTGCTTGGTATCCTCTTTTTAGGAGGACAACTCTTTAACGAGATTCGGCGTTGCCCTTTCCGACTTTCCGTGTTTGCTTTAAGAAATATGGTCAGCGTAGCTATTTAAGAGAAGCGAGTCATTTGACACCATTTAGCATCAGTCAAGGTTAACATAGGGTCATCCAACAAGAGGTGTCCTTTTAAATTTATAGAAAAATCAAACATTTATATAAAAAGTCGTAATATGTTTATTCTGGTCTAAAGTACACGCTATACGATTTGTAACAAAATAAAATATCTGCCAAATATCCGCGTTGATTCAGCCTATAAATATTCATTCTTTGATGGAATTTTTTATCACTTTTTCACATAATTGGGCCTGCATTTCGCGAATAACAGCTCTGATATATTCTTTCAGTGCGTGAATCGTTGGTAGAGCATTGGCGTGGACTTTACGTCTCCTTCTCCTTGAAGTCTCCTTCGAGAAATCACACATACAGGAAATTTGAAACCCAATAGAGCCATTGTTTCACCAACTGTTAGGCATGTGGCACCGTCCTGCTTAAAATTAACGTCGTCCACGTCTACAGCACCAATTTCAGGCAAAAAAAAGTCAGCCAACATCGTTCGGTAAAGCAGTCCATCTACTAAAACTGTCGCACCAGCATTATTTTTGAAAAAAAAAAATAGTCCATGACACCGCCAGCCAAAAATCTTACCCAACTGTCACTCGTTGTGGATGGAGAGGTTATTCCACTATTTCTCTTGGGTTTTGATTGTACGTGTACCCTTTGTCTGGGTACGTATAAGCCTCATCGCTTGTTCATTCATTTCCAGCACCCAATCAGCGAAAGTGCGGAGAAGTGCGTGGTCTGCTGGCCTCAACTCTTGTGTCAACTGGACCTTATACGCTTGTAGAGTAAGATCTTTATGCAGAATGTGATGCAAGCTGGTTGCAGATAGGCCTATGATTCCTGTTATGGTTTTGAAGTGGGCACACCTGAGTTTTCAGTCACACTCTCACCTACAGGGGCGATATTTTCAGCTGACCTTGCCGGACGAACAGGAGTTTGTATCTTCACATCACTACCCTGTCCGAGACTGTCAAATTTACCGATTAAATTCATTATAGCTGTGCGACAAGTCGCTTGATGATGACCAGGAGCAGAACGAGCTTTGCGACAAGTTTCCGCGATATTTTGACTATTCAACACGTTGTGCGAGTGTGTGTCGAACCATATTTTATAAGCTCATAGCATTTACTTATTAAAAGTCATCGCAATTGTAATTGAATATCGACAGCTCAAGAATGCCTCAAAATTTCAAATGAGACGTCTTGTTGGATGATCTTCTGTTTGCATTACCCAGGATATGCTGACGCGGAATGTCGTTTATTTTTTCACCTCCCAATGGCTAGATAAGCGCGGTTTCTTAAACGTTGTCAAAGCTGACAACAGTGGACTGTTACAATGAGAGACAATAAATGTAGCGAAAGTAGTAAATGGTCGATCGTTATGCACTCATCTATCCCTCTGCCGATACACCCAGCAATACGAATTTCAAACATTTGGCCAGCATTTCTGAAAATATTCGTCATTCGCCACAGATTTTATGCAGTTGAATCGCGTGGATTTCAGTTTCATTACGAATTCCAGACGAAATAAATCAGAGAACAGTCTCGAGTGGACAAAATGGCAATCACTTTTTAATCCAAAGAAAAAATACATTAAAAAAAAAAAATTTCAACTAAAGGCACTGTCTCGACTCGATGTGATATCCCCTCTCCAATTGATCCAACCAACGCAACACAAATCAGACGGTTTCTTCTCAGACACAAATCTAAGCAACGCAACGTCGCTCCCACGCAACATTCTGCCCCCGCCAATTCAGCATTCAATACAAAACACACAACACTCACTATAAACTCGATCAACACAAATTTCGTCTGCAAATTTTGTGCATCTGCACACACTCTCCACCCGACGAAGAAAAACACGTTTTTCCTATAATCAAACATTCAACACCAACACTAACTCAACCAAACGACCACCCCAAACCAATAATGAGAGGCAACAGCATTTCAACACATACAAGACTGGCGCCTCTCTCTCGCAAGAGTGAGCAGAAATTCCTTCATACATACGGCACCGAAGTGCACACACACCAATCCATTGTCCATGTGGCCAGCCAACAATCTTGCCGACTCGCATGCAAGAAAGAGACAAAGTAGACCGTTAGACGAACTCAAACTCAGGCTCTGCTATGCTGCATGGAAAGGCGAGAATTGCCTGCCAGTATCTCGTAGGGTAGTGTCGGTTCAACGTCAGAGCCGAACGGGCCAGTGAAGAGAATTTTTTTGCACACAAATTTTATATTTTTGTTTTTCCATCAAAGAATTTCTCTATTCTTTCGTATCCCTCAACACCACGGTTTATTCGTATCTCTAACTACACACGTCTACATTTATTATATCTACGTAATACTGTTATGTTTATTAAACAATTTATTTGTTATTACTATTTGTTTGTTGATTATCTCTGCCTAACTACACATGCACCGAGAAGACGCCCTGAGATTCAGATTGTTGTTTACATGCGGTGAATCAACCTAAAACCCAACTGTCAATTGAGATTCTGTTTATCCGAATGCGATGAGTGGTGTGAATATTTTGTTAAGTGCATCTCTAAGATAAATCAAAGTTTTCATCGTCTCAAAAGTATCAAAATATCGTCGCGACAATTAACGTTTCCTACGAATCAACTACTCTTATTTGTCAACTTGCTCTTGTCTTCTCTAACACAATCAATTCGCCTTCGGCTTTTTTTTTTGTTTTTAATAACAAAAGTAAAATATAAATCAAAAAACCCAAAACAAAAATGTATCTACAATACAACAATTTTTACAATAAACAATCGCTTAGTGCTGAATTTTTTCTCTCTCTCTTTCTCTCCTATTAATCTTCAAAACAAAACAAAAAAGATAAATCTATACAAAGTGTACCTCTTTTTTTTTACTAATTCCACTAAAACAACAACTTTAAACAAAAACGAAAAAGTAAAAAGTATTTTTATATCTACCTAAACAATACACTTAATATCTCATAGATAAAATCAAATTCAAGTTTTCTTTCTTCGACATAAAATGCCTCAGCACATAAAAAATGAAAAAAAATACAAAGTTTTTGGTTTTTTTTGTTTTGAAGTGAATGCCGTAAATGAAGTGTCTTAACCAAGTTTTTACTAAAACTAAAACCGCTTGCCAATTTTTATCTAAAACAAAAAAAAAAAAAAAATAAAAAATAAAAAAATCATCTACAATATAGTGTAACATAAAAATAAATTAAATATCTCATAGATAGTTAATTTAACTCTTGTTAAATAAATAAATAATTCAAACGAAAAATTAAAAATAAAATCCTTTTCTACTACAATACTACTCCAACGTAATCGAATAAAAATCTAAGGAAACAAAAAATTCTATTTAACAAAGTTCTTAGAAGTAAAATTTTAAAATTAAGAATAGTGTGATATTTTTGATACCATCAATGGATATTATTAACTAAAAGAAGCAAAAAAAAAAAATCTACAACAGCAAATAAATCCGTCGAAAATCAGATTGTTGATTCTTATTTTGTTGTTATCTATATTTTTTATTTTTTAAGTTTACTTCTTGTGTTATAGTGTGGTTTTGTGGTTTAAAAAATATAAGCATATATTTAAAAAAATTATAATTTTAATAAATCTACACACATGGATGTTTATGAAAAGGCAGACG
Source organism: Volucella zonaria (assembly GCA_963966105.1). NCBI lineage: Eukaryota > Metazoa > Arthropoda > Insecta > Diptera > Syrphidae > Volucella > Volucella zonaria. Next base: position 31,214,248 of record OZ014534.1, read on the forward strand.
TACATATTGGATAACAATACTCACAACTCTAAAAGATTCTTAAGGTAAGTTCTAGTCTTAGACTTGGGGTAAGGATTATTATGAATGCGGCATACAGTTATTAAATAATTACTCGACATGAGTGTATGGAATTTGACAGCCTCTGATTTTCTACAGAATCTTTTTTTAAAAATTCAGTTAACATTTTTGTTAGATACTCAGTGCCGAGGCTTCTGAAGAGATATACTCGTACTTCAATGTCGCAAGATTGAGTGTTTCCTTTTATTCCGATGATAATTTTGAATACCTTCATAAATCACATTATGATCTTGATGAATGTCTTCTTAACTGCATTTTTGACTTCAGATAAGTAGAAGACTTAAATATTTAACGTCTATTAAGGAAACCCTTGTTGTTGCTCAGCGACAAACGTATAAATTCTTAATACTTTCTGGCATGCTTGCTTCCATTCCAAAATTTGAATTATTCTATTGTATCTTTGAACGAAAATTCACTGATATTGCCAGCAACAGTTAGATTTGAAGTAATTCATTTCCTTAAATGTTTTAAAAGAACAAATCCGTGGGCCAACAATGAAAGTGTTCCTTCTTATTGATTCTCATGATATTTAGAATGATACTAAGTACAGTGTATTAGCCAGAGGCGTGTAGCTCATAATAATTCGCCCGAATGAATTATTCCTCCTCTAATATTTCAAGACGTTTCGCGTAATGAGTGCTCTATATAAGGTTCGGTTTGGAGTTGTCGTTACAGCTGCAGCAAAGTATCTCCGAATGTCAGAGAGTTTCATTAGGAATGATTTAACGATTTAACGATTGCCTAAACGGGGAAAATGAAAGACCGTTTTTACATGCGTTGAGAACGAGATGCTTACAATTTTTGAGAAAATTAACAAAGTTAATCCTAGGAATGCAAGGCAAATGTTATTAGAAAAAAAGTTGACTGGCTTCTATCTTATGTACTTGGAAAATTAATCGAGAAAAAGATTTTAATTACGGCCAAGCTTTTGTTAACCGGAAAATTCATTAAACAAATGATTGTGTGGCTGGACAAAAATTATTTTCGCTTAAACTTTTTTTTAAAGAGTCGTCCAACGAACAGTGAAACATCCGGTAAAGGTGCGTGTTTATGGGTATTTCTGTGCGGCGGGATTCGGGAAATTGGTGACCTTCACCGGGAATCCAGACATCCAAAGAATGATCGAACTTTATCATTGACATCCGCCGAAATGCTCCTTCAAGATGACAATGACCCGGAATATCGTATTCGTATTTATAAGGACTTCAAAGAGGGAAATGTGTTGGTCTCCAGATGCCAATTAAGACAAATCAACTGCTTTTAAAAAAAAATGTAGAAAACTGTCCGTAAGTTGTGAATTGTCTATAAGTGAGTGAGATGATAAATGAGAATGGGAGACCCTACACAACACATTAAACTCATTGCGCATGAAAGAAACATTAAAAGTCTTTAACATAAACAATTCTGTTGTCCGAAGTCCAGCGGATTTAAATCCTTTTAAGTCACACGCTTTTGGCAAATACAGTGTATACGGCAGGCATTACCATTTACATTAGATTGTTGTCAATTTGTTAAAAGTGTGCAAACTGGGCTCTAGTGTGTCATCTAGTGCTGTCTACTAATATTGCTTTATCACGCTCATGAGATCAAGCTGATCTGTTCAATTTATCAGTTTGCATATGTTAAAAAAAAAGAAAAAGTAGTCATTAAACAAAATTTAAATAAATGTCCTTTTTATTCTATGGTGCATCAACTTTTTAAATTTTTTATATTCGAGAGGAAGTTGCAGGACGAAAATTTATTCGGTATGAAAATGGCACCTATTCAATCGTTTGTTTGACGGAATTAGTTTTATATATAACAATATATAGTAGGCACCTACAAAACTCTCTTTCTTCAAAGAATGCAATCAGTTAGTATCCTTTTAATATAGTTGTTATACAAGCTGCCTAAAAGCTAGATCATTAGATCAATATTCAGCCTTCATACTTCAAGTATGGCAATCTGAATGGTGGTTAGTTAAATTTGTGGACTATTACGCCCGAGGTTTGGGTTCAATCCCCAGGTCTAAAGTCGAAAATTTCAAAAATATAATCTCTGAGACAGGTATCCTTTTAGCACTTCTTGAAAAGAAAAATTCCGTTCGGAATCGATAAAACGTTGGTCACTCTATCTGTGCATAGAATGACAACACGAACAAGTGCGCGGATTAGATCTTGGTCAATATTGAGCTCTTGATTTTAAGAAATTTTGTTGGTATTAGAGGCCGAGGGACTTTCCCTGACAATCACTGATGTTTTAATGTTTTTCACCCTGAAATGTGTATCCTTATCTTTGAAAGTTGTTGCTCTTTCGCAGATGTCTGCAGAAGGCCGGCAATAAAATATCAGAATTTTGAAAAGAAGTATTACGCAAATATTGTAATATGATCTCGTTTTTCGTTGGTTACTTATGTACCAAACACAGCTGAATCATGGATTGGAACATTAGGTTCCTGATAAATATTTGAATTATTTTTTTGAAATCTACTGTATTCTTCATCATGAAAACTGATATATTCATGCTGTTTGTTATAGGAACTGCTTAACTACTAACAGAATTTTCGTATCTGCTTGGAGAATCGATACAGTATTCAGTCTGAACTACCTTGTATTTCAAATGTTAAGAGCGCAATCAGCCTAAATACCACTTCGAATAATTGCTTAAACTTAAAACCATTTAATCGTATGACAGTGAGAATAGGGATACAATCTTTATAGGAATTCTGTTTAGCCTATGATGTATAGTCTTTTCTGTTTTAACTCTTATTTACTTACTCGTATTTATATGTTGATTGGATGGACTTTTTTCTAGAAATATGTCAGAATTTGGCTTAATAATCCTAATCTTCAAAGAAGGAAATGTGGTGAGGTGATCTGCTCCTGCGCATCTTCATTAAAACCTCTGTATTTGTATGTTAGATAATTTTCTTTCAAATTTGACACTTTTTTGGTCAGATAAAATCAGAAACCGTCTTCTTAAATATCATACGACAACGGCATCGCCACACTGAAAGCATCGGTTCCCACTAGATTACCGAAATCAAGTAGTGTTGGGTACTGTTGACAAAACGCGCCACATGGGCATAGTACCCCGGCGTTAAATCCCGGATCCTACAAATTAATTTGTATCGTTCCCTTGATAATAATAATAAATATCATACTTGCTTGTTGGGTTATTTTAGTGTTTGGCATTGAAAGTGGCAGTGCTTCCTTATTATTGCGCAATAGTTTAGTACCGTACAATAATTTAGTGTTCATCTTCAGATAGTTTCAAATTCGTGAACTCTATCCTTATTTTATTTAGAATAACTTACAATTTGTAATAAATGGTGTTCCAAAATTCACGCAATAAGTAATTTTGAAAAAAATTGTTCTTTTTATTAATATCATATCGGGTAAATGGCCTCCACGGCTTTGTTCTGACACATACGCACTATTTTGTTGAAAATCTCCACAAAAGTTTTGCATAAATGTGACTGAATTTTGTTGACACAGCACTGAATTTGCTCCTTGAAGACGTGGGTAGTCGTGGGCTTGTTGGCATAAGCCTTAGACTTCAAAAAAACTTAAAGAAAAAAGTCCAACGGCGTTAAATCGCATGATCTGGACGGCCAATTCTGATCACCAAAATGGGAAATTATACACCCAGGAAAGGACTCATGCATGAATTGCTTTGTTTCTTGGGCTGTATGGTATGTGGCACCGTCTTGTTGAGACGACATGTCGTCCACATCCATATCTTGCATAGGCACAAAAAACTGCATTATCAGGTCGCGAAAGGGAGCACCATTAACAGTTATTGCCGCATTTTCAAAGAAGACTGATCCCCTCTTGCATCCAGAAAATCACTCGTGGATTTTCTGAGCCCCAAATTTGACAATTTTGTCGATTAACAAAGCCATTAAGATGGATGATTTTGTTTGAAAAATCAGCATTCACTTGTTGTTGTTCCATAATCCATTAAACGAACTCTCCTCGCTGTGTGGGGTCAGTAGACTTCATTTCTTGAGTCAGTCGAATGCCGAATTGTTGTTCATGGAATTTCAGTAACACTCACGAACTGTTCCGACGTTTTGTGTTGAACGACTTGTTGCAGGACGGCCAGAGTGTTTACTAATTGATCCAGTTAATCACTATTCCGACCATAATTGCTAAACTTCATTGTTTTTAAAATATTGCTCAACAATGAAGACGCGTTGTTTTTCGTGTAGCGCTATCATACTGTCTTCTTTTTTTGGCGACACTTTACCGCACAAATGGCACGAAATCCATGTGGGTGAATTGGGTGAATCTTGGTTCACATTTTAGTAAACCTCCCAAGAGTCCATAACTTCTTATAAGAAAACCTTTGTTTTAGTTCCTATTTTTAAGTATAACATGTAGTTATTTGAAGTTGAACTACATAGTTGTAGCACGCTAAACTACATACTCGCATGTGTATAGCCTGAACATGCGAGTATGTAGTTTAGTTTGGGTACTCGGTTTCAAAGATTGTCGACCTGAACATGGTTTTTCAGCTCTCCATCAAAAAATGAAAGAAAAGCTTCAGACCTGAAAAGCCATTCCCGATGATCTTGCAGTCCAGAATAAGCAAGAACCGAATATCTCGGAAATTTAGTGTGAAACTAACTATCTATATCTAACAAAAAATATGTAAAAATGCACAGGAGAGAGTGCAAATTGAACTATTGGATATGATATTTGATTTGGTTTTTCGAGGCGCATACTGTAATGATACTCAACCGAACACTAACGTATTCAAAACAAATCACTCTCAAATTCAAAACCTTTTGGTTCTATTTTTGTAAAAAAAGACGAAATCAAAACAAACAATTTTTTCTTTAGTTTTGAAGAAAAAAATGACCCTGATTGCCCTGGTACATGCGAGTATGAGTTTTTATCACTTGCGTGTATTGCGAACTTGAAAAACTTTTCGCGTACAATTTCCCATGCTTATTGATATAAAAAAAAATTCGAAAACTGGCGCCTCAGAGGGGGATCATTTTAAAAATAATTTCTGTGATAGTAACTTGATAGTGATTTAGCATTCAATCGAAACATCTGTCATTTGAGCCATGTTTAGCTGAAGAACCTACGTAAAATATCAAGTGACTTATCAAAAGAGATACGACCAAGAGATTTAGAAGCGGCGTAGTATTAGTAACAATTCAAATTGTGTTAAGATGCCTACGAAATACACTTAGTATTTTATCGGGTCCTTCGATGTTGCAAACACTTTTTATTTTCTAAATATATTTATTGTTTTTTTGTAAATATATTACTTCGACTTCGACTGTTTTAGAAATATAAATTTTCACAAAACAAGAAATTATGAGGTGTATTTCACTGCGACCTAAGGTGCCGCCGGCAGATTGAAAATCAACTGAAATTGTTTAATTTCGTTTGCGGATGATATTATGGCATAAATATTTATGGAAGTTGAGATATGCACATAATCCTTTTTACACGATAGTTTGAATGATGTTTACGAAGTTAAACATTATTTTGCCTTTGCATAATCAAGTCAAAACTTATTTTTAAATCTACGGGTTTTCCGGATTATCTTCTTTTCGGGTAGTTCCTAAAGTTTCTATTGAAAAAAGAAACTTTATCTTAAATTTGTTTTTTTGAAATTTGAAGCTTCAACTTGTCATCCTTCTCACATTAAAGATACGACTATAGTCAAAGCATTGGGCATATCATTTTTCTTTTTCCTATTGTAAAGTATCTTATAAATATATGTGTATGTGTGTATGCATGTACGCATGTACGGTCTACGTAGATTTTTAAACCAAAAGCGGACTGCTTCCAAAGCCATGAAAAACAAAATAAAATGCGGTAACAAATCAGAAAAGTGCCTTCTTGGTGATTCTCATGCTTCTGTATGAGGACACACATCTTTCCATTCTAAGCAATTGTATACATTATATCTTGATATTTTCTTTATTATAATTTATAAACTCAGAAGATCAATTATTCTATAGGGTTTGTGGCTTTCCACTTTGCTTAAGCGAATAAAATAAGCAAGAAGCAACAGTGTAACAACGGCAAACATCAATTGATTTAGCAATAAGTAATTCGCTGGCGCCAACGATAGAAATTTGTATCATACATGGAATGTCATGTGACCCTTAACTAGAGTATGTTGTGTTTTTTTTATTTTAAGGTTTGTTCCATTGGTTGAATTCAATCAATCAGGGGCTTAAAAAATTAGTTGGTTTTTAATATAACAATGGGAAAGGGATATTAGGTAACAAATATGGCAAATGTTAGTTTGATTACAAATAATTGTCTTCGTTAGCTTTGAAATACGACTTTCTGCTTTAAAGCTATGTTTTTGAATCGATTACTAGAATTTAAAAAAGAATTCGCCCATCTTAATATAACACCAGAATTTAATCTAATTAGCCTCCACATGTTGGAGGTTAAGTTTTACACAAGTGATTATACTCGTGCCTAGTAAGAATGAGAATCTATTGAGAACAATCTTCATTGGCGTTTTGTGAAAGATCTTTGGAATTGATAATCTAACTAAAATTCTGAGCAGCTGTTAGATGGGAGTGGTGTGGCGCTGTTGTTATGTGCAACAACTACTACCCAGAAAGTCTTTGGCTGATTCTGTCGTTTTCTCACTGTGCGGAGCCTCTAAGAAACCATAGAACCCTCTCCCTGTGGCCACAAATTGAAACACGAGGCATTGGTCCACACTATACTATTATCTGCAAAGCAGATATTAAAAACCAATGCTAAAATTAAATTCGAATGTAAATTAAAACTAAAATAACTTGGCTTCATATCAATATTTTGACATTCAGATAATCAGCGTATTACTTCAACTTAGAGTGATAATGAAATAATAATTTTTCAATAATAAAATAACTGAGAGTAGTGATTGATCGATCCAACAATCATTGGTTTTATCAATATCCAAAATAATTCCCGGCTTGAGTAAATGGAATCCTTTTGAATGGCCCAATTTAACCGGCAAGAGATCTGTCAATGAAAGTTTTTCCAATTACGAAATATAATTTCAATCAAATAGACTTTTAGAGAGGTGCAAACGGACGATACGACTTTATGGCTTTGGTTCAAAAAAATTTAATTGTTTATGTATTCTAATTACTAGTTATATGCAACTTGTTTTTTTTCCTGTTGTTGAATTTTTTGCAAGACAGGAGTAAGTCCAGTAGAACTATTTTTGCGCTAACAAACACAGGACGCCTTGGAAACCATCAACAGAAGTTTAATATAATATGGATGGTTGGTTCTCTGATCCCTACGTGGATTATAATGCATGCTGAAATTTACGAAAAGTAACACAACAAAAATCGTCCATTCAAGGTCGATAGTAGGACCTAGTTCCCGATGCAAGACTAATATTAAGATTTCTCGTGCATAGGTGGGTCCAATACCAATAACAAGTATAAAAGAATAAAACAATGATCTAAACCGCATTGTCCATTCAGAGTGTTGTAATTTACCTTTCAAAAGAGTCATTTGTACGTGCTATATTTTAAAATTTACAAGTTAAAAAGGACTATACTTTTGGATTACATTATGGCAATATGTCCTTCATTTCTTATTTTTGGCGACGGAATTCGGCACCGAAGTCAACAATTTTCTCGTATGTCAATTTTCCTATAGGGGGACTAACGTCTAGTCAATATTCCGTAGTCTCAAAGAGATTGGAATGTAGTTTATTCAACGCTGCTTCGGTAAGCATAATATTTTATGTATTTGCTGATAAAACCATCGGATCATATTGGCATCATCATCTTCCTTCGTCGATTGTAATAGAAAGACTATCAGCATACATTTCCTAGATCTGTCTTAGGGAATATCTCGTCTATTGGACCGAAGAACCCTCAACATCTATTCTTTCTGAAATTTTAAAGCATTTCTTTCACCCTGTTCTAAACGTTGGAGCTTATTGTGAATAGTTACCATATTTCTGCCGGCAAACTTCTGTTAATATTATGGCCACGTCATGTACAATAAAAATATAATGAAATCTAAGCTTTATTTATTTTAACTGAAACACGCTCTCTTGCGCAAGTAAGGAGGAGCAATTTATGCAGACAATAATTCCATAATATATAGGTCTGATACTAACTTTAGATCGAAAGTGCAAACCGAGGCTTAGTCAAACTCAACTTTCCATTTAACTTAAACTTAAACTTAATCTGCCATACATTGGAAAGCATTATTATTGTTTTTTTTTTTTTTTTTTTTTAATCAATTTATGGTATCAACATTTGAAAATATTGGCATGCTTATGGTTTTGTTTTTAAGACACTTCGAACTAGGCTGGATGCATTTTGCAAAAAATATTGTCTTTCAAAGGCTTCTTTGTTATTTGCTTAGTGGCATAAAACGTGCATTTTTAGATGCAGTGCCAGGATTTTATTAAATCAAAATTTTTTTCTAAAGTCGATATATAACGAATCGCGCAATTATATTAGGTGGGAGTCCAGTCATCATTATTTTACGTATGTATATAATTGAATGGCATCGACTAGTTGCTTAACTTAATTTTTGGGTATATTCTAAACTTAGGCCTCTCCAAATTTGCTTCAAGACCCGCGTAAGTTGTTTTATTGTGGCACCTTAAGCTTCTGCTTCATTAAAGACCACACATTTTCTATTGGATTCGCATCAGGACATTGGGACAGCCAATCTAACGTCTCTATAACATTGTTCTTCTTCCAACGCATGCAGAGGCGACTCCGGTGTTTTCAATCGTTATCCACTTGCAAAATCTAGTCGTAATGGTTAGGTTCATAAAGAGATTCGGCAGACTTTAGAAAACCCTTCCGGAATAATTTTACCATGAATTGTGCATCGAGGTTTTGTGTGAACTCAATTAGCTTTCCAAATCCCTTGACTGAGAACCATCCATAAATACAATATGAACAAAAACTAGATGACCCATCTATAAATATGATGTTGTTCCAATCACGGTCTAAATTCTGCATTGCCCAAGTTCAATGCTTTTTTGGGCCAGTACCTCTACTGAGGTTTTGAACTCCTGTTTTTGATGCCAGATTCAGCCAAACGGTGTCGTATTGTGTTGATGGGCGCTTTAATTCCTTTTCTGGAAAATTTTTTTTTCACTTGCGTTTCTCAGACTTATTGTGGGATTTTTCCGAAACAATTAACAAATTATTTTATTGCCCTTACAGGATATGCTTGCTTTGATCCCTCTACCTGACCCTCTTTATTCACTTTCTCATAAATGCATCTGATATTTTTAAATATTTTGCTGCCGATTTAATACTCATTTGCGGTCCTTTTAGGCGAGTTACTAAGAAAGCACTTTCTAAACGCTTTTTAAAAGCCTCACTGATTTTGTAATGACATTATTCTCGTGCAAATATACTGAGGAAATGAATATAATGCAGAAAATAATTTTCCGAGTAAAGTAAAAGGAGTGCAATAATAGCGGATGTTGCTGATATGAGCAATTATAGGCCAATCTCCGCTCTCTCGGATTTTAGCAAAATCTTTGAAAAAATAGTAAAAAACAGAATGGTGTTTTTTTTAAATAAGTCAACGTTTTTCAGTGCTATACAATAAGGGTAAATCAACTGAAGACGCCCTTCTACAATTTTGTACATACATTTTTTTTAGTCTTGTGGCAAAAAATGTCATTGGCAAATATATCACCTTGCTGAAAAAAAAAATTAAAAGGCTAGTTCAACACTATTGGTTCAGATCTTCTCTCCCAAATCGATCTTAAAGAGTCAGGATTGATGAAACGAGAAGCGAAATCCGAGTTCCTAATTTGGAAGTGCCTCAGGGTTCGGTTTTGTGGCCCATTCTTTTTCTCGTTTACATCAATTCTCTGTTTAGAATAAATTTTAAAGAATCTCTTACGGCTTTCGCAGATGATATAGGCTGTTCTTATGGCTTTAGTAGTGCTTTAAATTTAGTATCTGATATCAAGTGGGATCTAAGTCTATTAAGGATATGGTTCGCAGAGCATCAGCAAACAAAAATTAGGTTCAATAAGTTTCAATGCAGAATTCTAATTCCATGCATCGGAGTCAAAAATGGTTTTTATTCGAGAAAGTGGATGAGTTTAAGTACCTGGGGCTTATCATTAATTTTAAGATGAGTTTTGTAAGTCACATTGAATCTTTGAACAAATATTTCCGTTACACTCTTAGAAATTGTTTCTACATGAAAAATGTTCTATTTAACTCAAGGCTTTAGTATGGTATTGCGTGTTGGGGTAGTACTTATATTGTAATAACAAATTTAATTTTGTAAAAAATGTTATAAGAAAATTTTGCAGGATATGAAAATTCTTCCAGTCCGTTAAAAACGTTTAGGAAATCGAAGTAGCAAACTAATTTCTGATTATAATTTACGTAAAGACAATTCAAATGTTGTATCTGCATCCTTTTCTGCCACCATCGCTTTCTATAATTTTTTATTTGGTGTCATCCTGCCGTCTATTTAATAAACTTCCAAAATCGATCAGATCAAATGTATTTTCTGGAGTGTTTGGAAAATTTATAAAACATTGACCTCTGACATCCTGGTGTATGAATAAAATAAGATATTTCTTTCTTTTTCTCTTGTATCTTATTTCTGACTGTATTCAGTCGGATTTCTTTAAAAGTGTACCAAGCGCGCCATCTAGCAATGAGCGAAGGAAACCAACCTGGCAAGGTGAGATTCAGAGAGCAGCAGCCATGTAGACAAGTGTAGATATCCCGGATGGAGTCAGACGCGGCCTTGAAAAACGGAAAAGAAAATTTAAAATAAAGTTATAGAAATTAATTTGTTTAATTTTAATACATGTAACATATCTATTTTTTTTTAAATTCTATAATACTTAAGATATCTGTTTTTAGTTTAGTAGTAAGTATTTTATTTAAAAGTTTTCGGTTAAAATATTTCTTCCATAATTTAATGTAGTCTTGCAAAACTCATACTCTTACAATATAAGAACATGCATCTCGTTAAGGTGATTGATTACTTGGTCGTGTGACAAATAATCAGTTTCTTGTTTCCCGCAGTGTTGGGCACCACAAAGGACGGGTAAATCACTCCTATGTGCTATAAAATTAGATCAATTCCCCTCGTAGTTTCAGCATCATTGAGATTTGATGTGCTGTAAACTTAATCAACTGTAGGTATTTACCGTTTTCTGGGTATATACCCACTTCCCTATAGCATTTTTCTCGAAATTGCTAATCTAGTTTAATGATAAGCCCCGTGAGAATCAGCTTCCAGCTCTTTATTATAGTGCCTCCGAATTGAAATCTAGCTCCATCCCTAAGCGTTGAGCCAGTACTGTCCACTCACCGTATCAGCTAGACCTGCTCCTTATTTATTGTGGGCAAGCGATGGTTTCCCATTCCTAGAACCTTCATAATGTCGGAAAACTGCGATTTAATGATTTCAATAAATAGGGGAGATAGTCCTATTTCAATTGTCAGGTAATAGTTTGGTGTACGCGGTGGAAAGTGAATGATTCGTTTAATACAGTACCCTAGGAGTTTTGCGGCTGCTACATATGACTTGTTACCCACACTTGTGCTGCATAAAAAAGAATGGACTTTCTGACAGCTTTGAAAATTTCGTATTTGTTATTATGGGCTATGTTTATATTCGCAAAACATTTACGCTATGTTGCATTTATAACAGTTTTTGTTTTCGTAAGTTTCGCCTTCAGGTGCTTCTCCATATTCATATTTTACGTTAGAAGCACACCAATATAGGAGTATACTTATATTTCTATCTGATCGACATTAAACGACAATCTCTAGTTGTGGCAGTTTCTTCCACCTCCATTTTTGCAAATCATTACATTATTAGATTGAGCACGAGTTTCCAGAAGCTGCGATATTCGCCCAGACGATTAATCATCATTTGCAGTGTTTCCGGTGAATGTGTTAGAAGCACAATATCACCGGCAAAGAACACAACCTGCTAAAATATCGGCAATATACTCAATAAATAGTGCAAATAAGACTGGACTTAATGAACAATCTTGCATTAGCTTTTTTTTTAATTTTTTAAACTTAACACTTAAGAGCGTATTACGAGTACTTTAGAAAATTGGATAGAGAGAGAGAGAACGATGTTTGGACTCAGTGGCTATTTTGCTCCATGGGTGGCATCCAACCATGGAGACTAAATTATTAGTGTAAATTGACTTGTTGTATTTAAGGTAACCATTCATCTCACGGGATTTTAATTGCCTGACAAAAAAGAATGTCTTTCGGCCACTGGTGTTATTGAGCCCCGAACCGTCCGATTGGGAAGCCAATACACTACCACTTAAGTCACTCCAATACTGCCTCGCCATTCCACACGGCGAGCTGGGTATCCTCTACCAAATTTTATCGAAATTCCCATATTGTCCAGTTTATAAAGTAGGGCATTTCGGTTCACTATATTACTTAAACGCCGCCTTGAAGTCCACAAAAAACGCCGACAATGCCTTATTATCGTATATGTGGTCTAGTGTTGAATAGCCAGGTATAAATCGGGCCTGGAATTCCTGAAGCATATCGTTAGCTGTAATCCAAGAAGTAAGCCTTTTATGTAGCACGGCCGTGAAGATTTCACAGGAAGCATTTAGAAATGAAATTCCACGATAATTAGCTGGGTCTGAGTTGCATCCGTTTGAATGGATTCGAAAAATTATTGCTTCCGGAATTACATGTAGATATGTGTACATTATTGAAAACAATACATGCTTTTTCTAGAAGCTCATCTGTTCCGTACTTGTCACATAGATATGCACATTCATATTGTACTTCCTTCACTCTCATACTTATGTACATAGATTCAAGGCACGAAGAATTGTAATGAATTTATATGAAATACCTTATACATACAGAGCAGTCAAAATGCAGTTTTCTTTTTAAAAATAAAGTAAATTGTTATGGCTTTCAAATAAAGCGAACATTCCCATTAGTTAAAAAATACGATTTTATTTGTGGTACTAGGGTGCCTCGGCTGGCTTCGAAGTAGCGCATCCTGTGAACCCAATTCTCCAAGACCTTGTTGACTGTTTCTTGCCAATCTCACGAATGGCTTGGACGATATTCGCTTTAAGGACATGCATCGTTTCTGGATTGTCTGCATAATAACGATCTTTCAGGGCACTTCACAAAGAAAAAAGCCTAACGGGCTCAAATCGTAGTCCCGAGACTGTCATTGACATCACCAAAGCGGCTGATAGCATAATTACTGAACTTATCGCGCAAACGATCGAATACTTGATGGGCTGTGTGGTATGGTGCGCCATCGGAACTAAACGTCGTCCAAGTTCATGTCTTCAATTTCAGTCCACAAAAATGCGGTAATCATAGCTCTGTTGCGCTAACCGTTGACAGAAATGACGTTTTCAGCAGTATTTTCGAAATAAAATGGGCCAATGATGCCACCACTCCAAAATCCGCATCAAACTGTCACTCTCTGCGGATGCATTGACTTCTCAAAAATCATGTGCGGGTCTTCCGATCCCCAGATGTGGCAATTTTGTTTGTTAACATAGCCGTCGAGATGAAAATGCGCCTTGTCAGAAAAAGCGATTTTTCGGCCAAATTTGACGTCCAATTCGAACTGCCATAAGGCCCAAACTTAGAAGCGATAACGGAGCGGATGGTCGTTTGCCTTCTATTGCTGAGCCAAGTGGACTTTTTAATCTTGAATCAAAATTCTCATCAAGCTGGTGCGTGAAATGTTGAGCTGTTGAAATCAATGGCGAGTCGATGCTTCTGGGCTTTAGGCCAGAGCAGCCGCTTTGACGGTGAGTGTTGTCCGTAAGCAAGCCAGTCTCACGAGATTTTTGCACAAACAGTACAGCAGCCTCGGTGGATGCTTCATTTTGGTCAAAACTTATTTCTAATAAACGCAATGTTTGGGCAATACAGCACTAACTTTTGAAATAAGTTTGCAACGTTGTTCAAGCGTAAGGTAATTCATTTTGTTCACAGGAGGTACGATAAGATTTCGAGTGGGAAAGAGCTCTCAGTGTCAAAATAAAACGTGATTAAAAGGGAAACTTGTATTTGGACCACCATTACGTTTGATACCTATCCCTATTGCAAGTCCAATATCTTGCAACTAGTCGCATTTTTCACATCTCTGACTGTAGATTCGAATCTCGAACATTATTAGATACTATCTTCCATCAGAGGCTTAAGTAGAATTTTCCCAGATAACCAAAACGCATCTTAAATGACAATCATTTATCCATACGTGCCAGTAGTGATTTTACATCACAGGATCTTCACTGAACTTAGAATTTTCGAAACAGACCAACAAAATAGCGTTAAAATGCCTGGCGAAATTCTTAACTGTTATTCGTTTCGAAAGAAGAAAGGATGTCTTGCAATAAAACAGAAGCGAATTTGGTATTAGAAAACCGCACCTATAAAAACATACATACAATAGATTTGGCGTTGAATAGTTTTCACATGCATGCCAATATATTTTATTTGAACTTTAACAACTTAACGTTGAAACTAGGATTCATTTGCTAAGTTGCAACTTTAACTACTATTTAATGTCCCACTCAATCTGCATACGAAAACTCATCTGCAAAATTTATCTGTACCCTACCATGCACGCACAAAAATTAAATGAAATAAAAAAAAAAAACACCTCCATTGATTGTCAATAAAAACCATCAGGGAGCAACTTAATTTTTTTGGCTGCTTTCCATGCCCCTTATCGCCGCTGCCCCAATCGCCAATATAAATTGGCAATATAAGTATAATTGGCAATGTAATTGGACAGCCGATAACACTCTGCGTCGCGAGTGTGCACACACTCTTTTCATTTACTCAGCTAATTTTTACCCACGATTATTACCAACTCAACTCAACTCAACTCAACCCAATCCCGACCGACACGAGGACCCAACATAACGCACTGTCCCGAACTGACCAACAAAAAAATATATTTTTTTTATTTTTGCAAAATAAGATTAAATCGCCAATAAAGAAACACGGACAAGAAACAAAAAGAGTAAGCAGAATAAAATAAAAGAAAAAAAAAAAAAACAAAACCCAAAGGAGAATCAAATTGATAAAAAAAAGTAAATTAAAAAAAATTTATTGCAATCGTATCGACGCGATCAGAAGTAAATTGGGTCATTTCGCGCGTTCAGAATGTGTGTATGCAACTTGTACAAAAAATTTCCGTTTTTGTTTTTGTTTTAGTCTCTGTGTGTTTGTTGTTGATTTGTTGCTTTTCCTTTTCGCATTCTCCGATATCAGGTGCACTACACATCAACTTTTAAGAATGCAATATCATCATGGGAAGGGGGTGTATCTGGAGGCAACGCGCAATAAAGAATTGAATTAAAAAAAAAAAAAAAAAAAAACACAAAAAAAAATGTTTTTTTCATTAAATCAGCGGAAATTGAAGAGTTTATAGCGGCGCATAATAGATACACATCACCACCTCACGAGGCGAGGATCCTATTACGGACAGGTATGAAGTTTGAAAAATATAAAAAAAAAACACTGCACACTTTTGAATCTGGATTACTTCAATTTTGCAGGTGAGTGAAGGTCGCACTTTGGTCTTTTTGCAATTTTTAATTTTTTTTTCTTTCATTCAATGAAGACTGGGAGGAAATTGACTTGAATCGAAGTGTCTCATGGAAACAAGTATCTGATTGCATATTTAAGTGGCGCCAACTGGGGTTCGGACTGACTGTAGATATGTATGCACGTGCTTGCCTAAGGATCTCGTTACTCTGTTGATTTGTCATTTCTATTTAGATCGACGTTCCGTTGATATCCTTTCAATATTGCATTCTTCGTTTGTTATTATTCTGGTTAAAATAATTTGTCCAGAATGGACCAAGGCTTAGTGCCTACCACACATTGTTCCTCAGTTTATGCATAGCGAGAGGAGACCCGACTTCGATCATCATAGCTTAGTCCGCCTTTAGTTTGATTATAACAAGTAAAGTGACCTTAGATTGTCTGGAAACTGAACCATACTCCCTCCAGTACGCGATGTTAAGGAAGCGAAACTCAGTCTGTCTCAAAAGAGTTGTCACTGCTTTTAATCGCTCAACTTTGGACTGCTGTACTACAAATCTAGATTTTTTTTTATTTAAAAAAGACCTTAACACTCAAGTGGGCATGAATATACTTATAATGCTTCACTATGTGTTAAGCTCTTTTGGAAAATGGGATGCTCCATGGGTGGCATCCAACATTCAATAGGGAGTCTAAATTGTTAGTAGAAGCTGGTTTGTTATATTTTCTATTCAACTACTTATCTTACTTGATTTTAGTTAACTGGAAAAATGAATGCCTTTCGGGCGCGGTTGGGATTCGATCACCGAATTTTCCGATTTGGAAGTCAGTTCACTACCACTTGATCAAAGGCCACCCATGAATCTATGTATATGTGGTATACCAATATCTGAACCGCTATTAAGTTAGATGGACGGAATCGCTATCACCCGTTGTCTACTTTAAATAATTCATTGAATGGACTCTGGAATGTTGATCCACACTATCATCGTTGTTAAGCAATCGGCAGATGATATTTTCACAAATTTTCACCACTTGATTGTCCTCGGCATGAATCTATTATCATATAACAAGACATTTGAATAGCGTAGTCACGATCGAGCGCATCTTTATCTTTCTAAGAAGCATTTGTTGCCGTGACGTACACACCTAGAGTGGAGCGGCTATGATCCGCTCTTATCCTACTATGCAGTGTCGTCTAGCAGGTTAATTAGTTCGCTGTATGCGTTTGTTGATATTTCTTTTTATCAAAACAGGGCTTTCGTTCCGGGGGTCTCGGACGAAATTAATCACATTACATGCAACGTCATTGATGTCGGCAATGTCGCCTTCCTTAAAGGTGTCATAGAATGACTTGAGAGACTGAGAGGTCGCGATAGAAACATTCGGATCATTCTCTTGCGATTGCAAGCGTCCGACGTTAAAGTGTCTTCACACTACAACAAGATAGTGTTTCGAATGGAAGTTGGTTTGTCGGAACGTTCAGAATAATTTCAAACTATGTTTCTGAAGATATTCCATTCCCCAACCTAAAACATAAATATCGCCAAGAATGATCTTAATATCGTTCTTTTAGTTTATTAGCTCTTTTACGACGTCATTTATCTACTCTGCGGTGATGTGATAGTCAAGCTTTCACTTATAAGTCCGAATGTCAAGATGTCTTGCAGAAAGCTGCATTATTTTAGCAGTCACCATAGTCAGTGTCACAGATACTTATTCTTTTCTTCTCGGACATCCCATCACACTTTTTGGATCATGATAATGCTTTGATAAGCTCTTATTCTTGCTCTTATCTTGCATTTATTATTCGAACGCATATGGTTATTCATTGGTTCTAATATTCCTAGTGGATAGCCGGAAGTTGCATAATCCATATCCAACAGCTTTGCACAATAGTCGCTTATACATATCTTACGTGGTTAAGCAACAAAAATACCAGAACAGCTCTCAACCTAGGCAACCATGTTGTGCATGTTTAGAGATTATTGCCAATAGCTCACTACGAAATATACTATTGTAGTTCGTTGGAAAGTATTCGTCATTATTTACGTATATTTTGACATCTAAGTTGTTAGCCACTGGAAAGCCGTCAAATGAGCTAGATGCTCACGTTAGATTAATGCTGACTTGACTATTGACGTTGTTGGTGATTCCTTTTGGTGAATTCCTGATCTGATAGATCTGTGTATCGTATCTTATCTGAACCGAGTTTAGGTTTATCGCTGTTAGTTCAAAGAACCTAGACAAAATTACTAAGTGTGGCCGCTAACCTTTGCATTAATTTAGCTCCGCCTGACATCTCTAACAATATTCTATGAAAGGTCTCATCGATTCGTGATCTTGTAGGTTCCACAGATGGGCTTAAACGTTTCAAGATGCCCGATATATCAGAATATTTTTCCCCTGGTAGTACTCTGTTGCTTAGTTAAAAAGAATACCAGGCAGATGTTGCATTTGTTTGATTCATTGTATCATTTTGTACTAAGATGACTGGGACCTATGGTTTCACATATGGTTTCCTATGAACTCCGAATGGCGAGAATGATATATATAGGTACTCGTGCTTTCTCGGTGGTGGCGGTCTGTTATACAATACACCTTAAAATGTAGTAACCGATGAACTGTCACGTCATCGGAATTAAACTCAAATCCTTCATCTGCTGTCACAAATCATTCAGCTTAAAGTCACAACTTTTCACAAATGACTAATTAAACTTTGAGGCTTTAGCTGATCCTTGACTTCTAACTGTCAATTACATACGAGTACATATGCATGTATGTATGTACATTTTGTCTCTCTCAAAGTAAGAAAATATAAACCACCTACAATAACTCCAATCACATCCAACCAATCCAATACACATCGTATCTTCCGTTCTATCACAACTCATAGAATATATACTTGCACTTAAGCTCGGCTGTACTGGCCATGTTTACTGAGTTCCCTTCTCTACTCAAATGATTGTCAAGTTTGACGTCAATCACCGCTGTGACATCGAAACTGACGCACAAAACAAATGATCAACTTTAATTATAAACATACGACGATACGAGGAGAGAACAACAACCATACTCCTCGCATTGCATATATGTAAGTATGCAGTAGGAGCAAGAGGACGATCGATCGGCTTAGCAAAACATCAGCCACACACCATACACCACAATAGATCTCTACGTCAATATGACGACAACCCCCGAAGATGCCTGATGTTGCTTTTCAATTCAAATGGAATGGTATTGGTGCAGCTGATACGGCGAGGGTGGACGAATACATTAAGAAACTTAACAATCAAAACAATAAACAAATGTACGGTACTAGCCAATAAATTGACGACACTTGGAATTTTTATTTTTAATTTTGAAGGCAATTGAAGGTAATTAAGGTTTTAATACACTTTGAAAAAGTGTATATGTATTTTGTTTAAAACCTTTTTTAACCTTTTTTTATTTATGAAACGATTTTATTTGTTTTTTGGGTTCAGCAACATCATTCCGTCAATCGATTGATTTGACGAGGTGCAAACTCTTCCTTTTACACCAAATGACGATTTTTTTGTATTGAAGATCTATTCTCTATATATTTTAAGTAGGTACCTACCTGCTTTTCAGTTGGGACTGATGTCATGAAAGAGAACCACTATTTTCTACATATTCGAATCCTTTAAAGCCATTTCAAGTTTTCCTCAGGTGAGTAATCTCACCCCAATGCTTTTCATTTTGAATATCAGTGATGTGGTCCATGATACTCGTATGATATGACGATTTATATCTTCTCTTTCTGATTCATACCCGTTGCAGAATGGATATAAAAAGATTCACAACATGGTGCTATAAGAACGTCTCATATAGACTGACAAAGCTATCTTACTACCAAAAGTCACTTCAAATTGTTATCTAGATATTACGAGTATGTTTGATAATAAACGAAAGTTTAATCGCCTTTGGTTGCATTTTACCATGATCTAAGACGTTTTTTGATCCTTACATCAAAAAATCCCTTCAAATCATTTTCGTTTGATTTCTAATATAACCATGTATGGTGGGCTGGTTGTATTCTTCTTTGACTTTAAAGATACATTGAAAATGCTCTCTTTCGACCCTGACCCGACTGTTGGTTTCCTATCATACTTCAGATTTAGTGTAGGGTATGATCGGAAGAAGGTTTCAGCCTTGGGAAGCATACATATACGGAATGTCCGAATTCGATTTCTCATATCGAAACGTTGACCAGGTCCAAGTTTGGTAGCTACTTGTCAATTCAAAAAAAAATCAATTCGTTCTGGTTATAACAATTGTCAGTGATATCCATTTTTGACTAGTAATGTATCTTAAGGCCATCAAAATTGCTAGATATTGGGTTTCTCGTAATTTTTTCTTTGAGCATTTCCGACAAAATGACTTGTTGATGGCCAATTTAAAAATTAATTCAAAACCATCCCCATTTTGCAATTGTACGAGTATGTAAGACCATTTTTTCGTTTTGTTTTCTTTGGTGCCTTCGTATTTTGTGGATATTTTATCACTGTAGAAGATCTACGAATTCCTGTTTCTTGTTCAAAAAATAAAAAAAAAATACAAGTGCCCTAAATTTTATTACACTGTACCGTGCAGAATCATATTTTAGTAAAAATAGAAAGTAAAAACAAAAAAGGATAAACTACGTCAGTTCATTGAATTTAATTGGGATCACGGGGTTTAGCAACTTATTTGAAAATAAATTTCATAAAACAAAAATAAATTTTCGGACGAAAAAACCTCAAAAAATGAAAAGAAAAAAATGTAGTCACCATCGAAATACGTAATAACAACAGCAACGACGAACCCCCCAGTGAATTCTTATCGCTTTGTGTCGACATGCGACTGCGGCTACGGCTACGGATCACTTTCTCACAATCGGCTTTGCGGATCAACTGCGAAGGCAAACAACGAACGTAAAGACGTAAGACCGATTTACATTATCATTTTTTGTGGGCGATATGAGCTTGACCTTTTAACCCTCGCAACTTGATGGGCATATGGGCTCTTATGAGCCCAGATTTTATTTTATTTTATTTTTGTGTTTTTTTTTTTTAAGTTTTATTTTTATATTTCGTTATTCAGTGGGTGGCGTTGTCACTGAATGGAAGGCACTTGAAGTTCGATAACGATTGGCGTCCAGTATTATTGCGCCGCGTCATTTAATAATCAAACTGAATGATAGGACGATAAGTACCGTTGTGTGTGCTTGTAGTAACGTAATAAAAACAAATTTATAATTGTTTGACGCAAAACATAAAGTGCCCTGATAAAAGGGGCAAATATTGTTTGTACGATTGGATACTCACTTGTGAGGTAGAGTGTCATTGATAACACATTGCATGTACAAGTTTGTACCTAGTAAGGAATTAATTTGCAAGCTTTTGTTGTATCTATGTACTTCAGTTGTTGTGGTACACATTGAATGAGGCTTCCGAAAATGCTGGCAGATATTTCTATTACGTGTGCGAATTTTCTTTTTTTTTTCTTTTTTCACTTTTTAGTAGAGGGTCATTTTTAATTTATGGAAACATAAGCATAAAAAATAGAAAACTATGTACGTACAACATACTCGTAGTTGGACATCATCTTTGTTGGCTTAAGTTGTTGTTTTTTTTTTGTATCTCTTTTTCTGCAGTTTTTTTTGATGGTGTAATTTTTTGGTTGAATTGCTTTTTTTAAAAATGTGTAATCTTGAAGTATTTTTCCCCATTGAACATGGCCTGAGGAGAAGGTGACAAGTGTAAAAATTGTAAAAATTGCATGGGTGAATACTTTCTTTTCAAAATTAAAAGAAAAAAATCGGCAAAAAACTGGAAGCTTGAAGTTTGAACCAATTACTTTAGTATAGAATGACATTACTGCAATGCCGTTGATGTTTTAAGATTGAATTTGAAGGATTTTCTGCCTAATACAATAATATATCCAATTTGAATTTTTTTTTTGACAATACATACAATATGTAAAAATCATCAAAATATAAAGTGAAGTCGTTATTTTGAGGCAGTTAATTAACTCACGCTATAGAAAACTCAAGTAGTACCATCAGCCCAGTGATCAAGCGAAGAATAGCTTTGTCAAACGCTGTTTCCGCTGTTCACATAGTATGGAGATGGCAGTACAACAAGGAACTATGCCGGCTATAGAGCACACCCTTGGAAGATGACCCCAAACAACTCGCCGCTTGTATCTGGAGGTAGTCGCTGCTAGCTCAAGATCGTGCTGGCTGAAGAGACATGGTGATTTAGGTCGGGAATCCCTTTTGTTTGTATGCTTTCATCCACAAAAAGTAAGCCTACTTCTTATGAAATCTGACCAGGCCACATGTTGGTCAACTTCCAGATGCATTGGATTTTTCTATTTATACGACTACGACTATATTACCTACCAATAAAATTTTCATATAAAAAGTCACTCGAAATTGTGAGAATCACGAAGAAGGCTTTTTTTTCCCCGTTTTTATACGCGGCATAAAAATATACCCAGGAATCTAAATTTGGTAGCTTCGAATACAAGACAAACAAATTACGTTTTCTCCATGGGTGCCAGGTTGTCCGTTGAAAATCATCTCAAAACGATGATCTAGCATTTTTGTTGTAAGCTCAAACAAACGAAGATCTTTTCACCATTTTTATTTTGTAAAATTATATGTCTATTAAATTCTAATCATCAATTTGAACTCGTCTATAATTTATCCACTGACATTGAGACCTGCAATCATACAGATTACACAAATTTCAAGGGGATTTTCAAATTCTAATCAACTTAAACCACAGAAACAACCTGATAACGATAAAAAAAAGAACAAACAAATACAGACAAATAGAAAGAAAAACAAAACAAAAAAAAACAAAAAACACCACGTCATGAGTACACCCCCTGGTGAACCCGATGCTCTCAGATACCCAATTAAACTTTTAATCACTTAAATTTAATCTGCCCACCACAGTGTGCAACCTAAGTGATATTTTAAAATGTTCACTTTTCGGATATCATATCGAAAATATTTATTACTTTATTAAGTCTGAAGACGAAAAGAAAAATGTTTACATATTCGGTGAAAATTGTTATCGTGGAGTGTAATTCAAAACTCATAAAAGAAGCAATGAAAAAAAAAAAGAAAAAAAAAAGTGGATTTCAACGACTGGGTCTCCAGTCTCCAAAAATGACGTTACGAATATTCAAAAAAATTATATCTCAGAGCATTAAGAGAATTATGAATATCTCTTTCCTGGAAAAAAAATGTCATCAGATACTTGGTCCATGGCAAAAGATACTTTATATTCCCTTCTGGTTAATATCTTAACTCTGTGATCAAAGACTGGCTCATTTAGAGAAAAGAAACTAATAGGTAGGAGTATAATAAAAATATTTCATATCACATTTGTTGTATCTTTATGATTGATTTATGTTTATATAATTTGAAAGAGTTTTTTTTTTTTTATTTGCTTACATCCAAGCCAGGATATGATGGCAATTTAATAAGTCTTCGATTGGTTTGAGGTGACAGTGTCTTAGGTTTTTTATCTCACGGCTTTTAATCAGTGTATTTCATTATCAATAAATGTTAAAAGATTGTTTTAAAAGTTTATGGGAAAATGAATACAATCAGGCGCACCTCATTTTCGTGACCAATGGACCAATAGGCTCTTGTTTTAGAATTGTGGGTAGATTGAAGGAGTCTAGATGAAATAAAAAATGCTATAGTTTTTACTTTGCCTTTCAAATGGGCATATTGATTGGAATGAAGTTCACATTTTCGGGCGGCAAGAGGCTTAATGTAGCAGTTAATTTGTAAGGCTTCCACTGATATCTTAACCCGATCATTGTTTTGAATTTACTCGATCTTGCTTAACCGGTATGGCCAACGGTTTTTTGATTTTCCGGATATCCAGGTTTTCTATTCAATCTAAGCTTTAAAATGGATCGCATATCCCATAAGTCCGAATCTAACAACTGTCTTTAATTAGTTCATATGTTTGCACTGCTTGCGATCTAAGTTTCATCGGTCGTTAGTTATTACAGTTTCTCGTGTTGCCTCTTGTTATTCAGTTTAGCAACAAAAACTCAGGTTTAATGTTGGAACAATGCACTCAGATAAAGAATTAGTCCATTGTACTCCTGGCGTGCTACTTTTACGAGTATTAGAATCTTTTATTTGAGTTAGAACTTACTAAAGCTTTGCTATCTATATTTTGCGTATTTGGCATTCAAAATACTCAAACAATATGGGGACTGGTTTGTGTTGATTGGTACCTATAGATCTCCGTGAGATGAAATTTCATACAATTTTTATCAAAATTGAGTTTTTAAATCCCAGAGTGTGATTTAACATCCTACAGTCCGAGAGGTTATCAACTTGTCAAGTTAGGGTTTTATCTGTGAGCGTTTAGGGATCTAACGGAAAACTAAAATAGCGGTGCAGTCAGATAAATTACAAGGAATAGATTTTATGCGCATCAATCAAGCCTGAATTATAAGGATATTTAATCATTAGAAGTCTTCATGACAAACGTATTTTATTTTTCTTATTCTCACATTAATGACACTAATAAAAACGACAAATATAAAAATTATTTTTAAAACTTGTAACGAGGGCGGTAATAGATTTGCTTTTTGCTATCTACAAGTACTCTTCCTCACATTTTGACAATTACATTCTGCCAACAATCCAGTCCCTAATCGTAGAAATCTCACTGTAGATAAATAACGAATTCTTCAAAATTACAATTTATTAAATGTCTTATAATTAAATGTATGAACAAAAAAAAAAAAAAAAATAATAATAATTATGCAACAAATAACATTTCGTGTCCAATTAAAATATTTTTCGAAGAGAAAAAAATACTCTCTGATATGCCAAACCATTAAAACATACATCACCCCCAAATAAATTTGAAAGAAAAAATAAATAAATCAAAATCAACTTTTCAATCTAATTAGCATTTAATTCCTGTAGAAATGTACAAGTATACATTATCATTGTCAGAAAAAAAGGTGAATTTCATAAAAATCCTGTCTAAAACAATTTATTCGCGCAACTATGTTTGCATTAGAATTTAGTATGTTTGATGACAAAGCAACGGAAATATTTATAAAAAAGCAAAAGAAATTAAAATAAAATAAAATCATCTGCATTGATGATGATAACCTTCTATCATATAATTAATGTCCCGCTGTGATTTCTAGAATTCTAATCTGTTTTTCATTGATGATCTTTGCAATCACTATACCAAAGACTGTTCAAATATACGAGTATCTAAGAAGGAAAGGAACAAAAAACAAAATGACATTCCTCAGTTAAGGTATTCGTAAATTAATTAAAAAAGAATAAAAATAAATTTTATAAGTGGTCAGTTAGTACATTCTATGAGTTCGTTCACATTCCAATAACGTGAAACATGCAGATTAGTAGTTAACATGATGCGTATATATGAATATAAGTACGAGTAACCTGTCATTAGCAATTAGTAAAATCATGTTTACAATTTTTAAGTATCTTTAGGTACTTACATTTGTAGGAGGTTCTAAAAATATACATGGAGTTTGTAAAATATAATAATCAAATAGAAATAGCCATTAGATACTGAGAAATATTAAAAATCTCCTTCTAGTCTGTATGCAGCAAAATTTAATTGATTTAATACAGTCGGAAGTTGGCATTTTTATGCTATGTAGTTTGTACGCGAGTGATTGATGATAGTTAGTTATACAAGTGACAATTGTGACATGATGAACCATATCTGACGTTAACCGCAGTAGAGTGTTTGAGAATGGATAAAACTGTCAGATTAACTAAGATATAATACATGCAATTGATTTCCTATTTTTTCTTTATTATTTCTGTCATGATCTCGTATGTATATACATGTACCATTTAGGGATATCCAAAAGATAGGTGGAACATTTTTTTTCCTGATTGTGCCACCCTAAATTGTCACAAATCAAAATTCCGACGAGCAGTTACACGATACAAAAAAAAGACCTCCGTATGGCCGAAACCATTCGGGTACCTGGTCAAGAGCCCCCACTTATTTGTGACAATGTATCTAAAGAATTGAGTATACTCGTAAAACTCTCTTTATCTTTATTCTCTTATTTGTCTTGTTCTGTTATTTTTTCTCTTTAGTGTGGTTTGATCGCGATCGTGTGCTCGCAAATGACAAATTATTTTCATCGACTATGTCATTTGTTTTCGTATTGAATTTGTTTATAAGGCTTTCTGTTGTTGCTGTTAATCGGTTTTTTTTTTTTTTTTTTTTTTTTGTTTTTGTATTTTATAGTTGTACTCTTGATTTGGTTCGGTGTAACAGGTGAACGTTTTCGTTTGTTTTTTTTTTTTTTCGGAGAGATACTCTAAAAAAATCTATAATCATATACTTTTTCATCTTAGCGATAAGATCTCGCACTTACTTTCGTGTTTTTTTTTTTTTATTTGGCATAAATTTTTTGATTTTCTTTTCTTGTTGTTGTTTTGGAGAGTGTTTTATACGATTTTTGACCCTCTGTCGATGATGTCGATCTGCCAGATGGATGATGAAGAAATACATATTTCAGCATTTATTGCACGTGAATAGTTTTCTTTTTATTTTGAATATAATGGCGATCGATGTATCTTTTGTTATAAATATGCATATGTAACATATATCACAATTAATAGATGGATACATCTATGTATATAGAGTTTTTAAATTAGTGATTCAACACCTTTCATTTAGAGAGTCCGAAAGAGATAATTATTCATTTACCTATAAAATATTTTAATTAATTTATTAGTTCTTATCTGTTATGTTTTATTGATTTCATCTCGGCTAAAGGACTCAACCACATATGGTTAATAGTACATTTTAATTAAATTCAATTGGCAGATCAGTGTACGAGTATAGTCTAACTGGAAAAGATCGTATCTCATACTTTTTATAGAGTCGATCATTTACAATTATAATCCAATGAAAACACTGCTTTTTTTTTTTTTTTACTGCTCTTTTGAGTTTACGTACAGATAGTCGAATCTGTTGTGTATCTCATGTGTTGGTCATACGGTGAAACTACCCATTCTCTATCTATCTATCTCGAAAATATAAACTTAAAGAAGGAGGTATAGTATTTGTAAAACTTGAGGAAGAAAGAGAATATCACATCTGGTGGTGGTGTCAACCAGTCTACAAATTTGGCTAAACAAAATGCTAATCCATGCGGTTACGCGCTGCTGTTGTTGGAATTACTAGCTGCTTGAATTTTCTGTATCTGTTACGCTTTAATGTTATGTTTCGGTTAGTTTTCTTTCTTGTTTTTTTCTTGTTCGATACGAGTTTTAGAATGTAATAAAGTATATAATTTAGTGAGGCAAATAAAATGAGTCGCATGTTATTTATTTATTTTATTTTTTTGGATTCATTTTTTTTTTTTTTTTTTTTTTTTTTTTTTTTTTAAATGCCATAAATAGCCAGATATGTACATGTTCAGTTGGAGAGTGATGAGGTTTGATTTCTTTACATGTTTAGTGAACTGGCTTTGGTGATTTTTTGATTTTCTGTCCCCTTGAGATACGAGTAGATATTTGCATTGCGAATTTAACAGTTTATTTCTGGGTAAAATAAAATAGATTTGAGTGGCAAAAGGTGTGAAAAATGTTTAATACAGTTATTAATAACAAAGGCGGGACATCATTTTTGTATTTTATTTCACCTAGATACAAATTTTTTAAGTTAGTGGAGGTTCAAACCAATTAGAGTTTTACTGTCCTTGGTTTGTTCCATTGATCGTTTAGAATCTTTTAGATCTTTAGGAGAGTAAGTAGTGCTTGTGGATAGATAACAATTGTACCCTACAAGTGACAATGATTGCCAGCATTTTAAATCAGTGTTTTGCCTCCTATATGTAGAGACCACGTTAACCCAATTAACCACCGATTTTATGACTTAGGTCGTTTTATTTTGAGATAACTCCGGTTTGTTATGATTCTCTGTCACTTACACTTTCGGGTATAGTTACAAAGTTGTTGGATTTGTTCATTTTGGGCATCATCATGTCTTGGGTTATTAGCCAATAATATTGGGCATTGAAGTAGAAGCCAACAAACCTCTTGCTATGGCTAGCAACCACGTACATTTTCTATGGGATAAATGCTTTTGAATCCACAAATATTTTTCCATTGTTAGTCCATTACACCATACAAACAGGAATCCAAAACCACACACAAGCTTTATTATTATATGTACTCGTAGATGCGCATTCCAGAGGTCTTTAACTTTTTACGAGAAAGGTACGAGTACCTAGTTTTTTTTTTATTGGCTTTGTTGTACTGAATCTAATAGTGGTGTCTTTATCCTCTATATCCATTCTATGATGTGAAGAATAGATTACACATACAGTGCTGTGCAAGACATACCGGATTTTTATCAAACTTTTTTCTTTGATGAACCTAAGTAAAATTGGTTCTCAATTTAAGAAAACTTATTGTCTGAGTTTACAAATAAAAGAAAAAAAAGGTTTTACGATAATATATTATTTTTATTATACGAAAAAAAGCTTAAGTTAGCTCGGTAACATCCTGTTGCAAAACATACCGGATTTTCACTATAGTTAACATTTTGTCCAGTAACCGTTGTTTTTTAAGACCTCCTCGCATCTTTTAGGCATGGACGACACTAGATTCTCAAAAATTTCTGTTGGAATGTTCTCCTATTCATTCTTTAGAGACGTCATAAGTGCGTTTTTGGATGTGTGCGTCTTTGACCCTATCCGTCTTTTTTAAATGGCCCACAAGTTCTCGATAGGTTTTAGATCGGTCGATTCTAACACATCAACAGTTTTCCGCGCAAACCACCCCTTAACCAACTTTGATGACGGTTTTGGGTCATTATCATTTTGATAAACCCAACGCAATGTCATCTCCTCCTCAGCGTTTGGTAGAATTACGGATTCCAGTACATCCCTATACTGAAAATGATCCATAATAACACTAATTTCATGTATTGATCCACATCCCGCACCAGAAAAGCAACCCAACACCATAATTGAGCCTCTTCCATGCTTCACGGATGGATGTCGTGTCTGAAGACGTGTCCCTTCTTTCGTCTAACATGAATACTTCCATCGAAAGCAATCAAGTTGAACTTATTCTCGTCGCTATTAGTACAGTCTTCCACTTCGTTGCTGACCAATTCATATGGTTTTTTTGCGAATTCCAGTCTAAGAAACGATTAGCGTTAGCAAAGTAATCAAAGACTTACAAAAGGAATAAAATGATACTTTTTTTTGTCTATCTTTAGTAGTAATTAGAGGCTTTTTCGCTGGTCGAAAAGCACCAAAACCAGTTTCTCTTAAACACCCGCGTACTGTGCTTGCATCAACTGAAGGATTGAGCTCACAAAAAATCTTTCTTGAAGGCAAGAAAAGATCGTTAAGAATCATATTCTTAATTTGCTGGTCGTTTTGGAGTGTAGTTTTTCTGGGACGTCCTCTACAGTGAATGGTTTCGACTGGTTTTCCATTTCGAAACTTTTTTAATGGCATTTTATACTTTTCGGCTATAGATTTTTGTTTTATCCCTGCCCTGAAATCCGCTATCACCTAATTTTTAACCACACTACTGTATTTATTTTTAGCCATTTTATTAGCAAACAAATTGGAGACCTTTTAAGTTTTGTTAACTCTATAACTCAATTCAAATGACAGCCAAAACCATTATCAGCAAGTTAAAGAGCAAAAAAATACGGTACTTTTGTAAATCCGGTATGTTTTGCACAGGCATGGCATTAAGTTGAGTTACAGTTTTTGGCAAAACCCTAAAAATAATGATAGCAATGCCTTGTTTTTTTTTTATTTGTCAACTTATTCAATACGTTTTCTGAAATCGCCAAATAAGTGTACCTACTGTATCCCTATCCCCTAGAATTCCTCAATGAAAAGTGTTCAGAAAAAATCCGGTATGTTTTGCACAACACTGTACATATATAAAAGGTCTTGATTTTTCTGAAAATTTTGTATGGACCACGTCTGCAAATGAGTATAATATTTTAAAACGTTACCATTCGCTGCCTTCTTAGGCAGTTTGCCTAATGTATCTTTCCTCCTTCAAACAGTGCAACATTTTGAAAGCAAACTACTTTCAAAGTTTCTTGAACAATCGTCCTTTAATGTCGAACGATTAAATGGAAGCAAGGAGAACACTGTCAGGATATCCTTGATATTCTTAATAGAGTAAAATGTCACTCCAGTATCTTTGTTTGATGTTTTTCCCATTATTCTTTGCATAGAGAAGAGGAACTTAGACTTTTTGCCCACTTCAAATGGTAAAAATTGGGGGAACCTAACCACAAGCAGACATTTCGACTTTTGAAGGCTGTTTGCGATTTCTCTACTGAGAACTCTTAAGCTTTTATATACCTAACCACTGTGAAGTAGCCGATAGCTACCACATTTATGTGTTTCATAATTTCATTAGCTCCTCTGAGTTTTTTTTTTGGGATGGTTTACCAGGCCGATAGCTGTCTGGCCTCTGTTGCTAATTAGAATGATCATAATTTTCTTGTATTTGGTAAGGGGTTAGGCCACTCTAGGATTTTCAAAAAATCTATTTTTTTATTGCTTTCAATGGTCCCATAGGACCTCAAAAATGATATCGCAAAAGATTATGGCCGGGTAATATCTGGAAGTACTTGTTTTTCACAGTATAGTACAAGGTCGCCAGATAGGCTTTCTATAATTTAAAAATTTATACACGTTTACCTCAAAACTGCATTTTTGAAGTTGACCGCACCCATAACTTGAACAATTTTCAACCAATACACTTCAAATTTTAACTAGATCTTTAAAAATATATTGTCTAATAAAGCACGTAGAATTTTTTTTTATATGACATAGTTCATTTTTTATATGACATAGTCAATTTTCTTGCGATTTTTCTACGAATTTTGCAAGTTTGACTTTGGAAGTGCGCCATTCAGCCAAAAATCAATATATCAAACAAATTTAGTGGCTCATCATAACTCAAAATTTACAACAGCTGTTAGTACGGTCGTAGACCCGTCCAAAAAAGAGGGGTCATCCGAGAAGCGCTGCACAGCTGCTATTGGCACGACGTGGACGTTGTCTAAGTTTTCCTTGGCGATTCGCTACAAACCCTGCTCAGTAAAATTTGAGGCCAAACGACGCATTATGTTGTTGGAAGGCGCAGAACGACCTCGATATTTTCCACGATATGTATACTGATTTAACACAACTGATCGATTATTTTCAATGTAAAGCGTCACTATTTTGGAAATTTTATTAAATTTACGCCAATCGGTTGAGAATTGTCAAAGCTATTAAACATTTCTACACCGAAGCTTTAGATGGCACACTCTGTATATTATTTCCTGTTAAAGATTTCTAACAAAATATAAGCCTGTATTCAATTTGTTTGCTTTCGTTTCGTTTCGACTCAGCGACTACACATTCATCACCGTCCATTGGCTATTGTCGAAGAAATTTTGCGAATACTTTCTTGAAAAGATTTGTAGTAATAAAATAGGGCTGGCGTCCATAGTGTGTCCTCTATTACCATCACTTTTGGTCATAAGCTTCAATGCGGATTTAATGAAATGTTGTTGGTAAAATCCCACACAGATGGATAGTTGCCACTCTTGTTTTCTACATGGGTACATGTCAAAATGGCTTAAACCAACGGTCACACTATTAACACTGTTCATCGACCTTTAGGTTACTTTTCTGCCAACCCAAGCGTCACCTGTAGTACAAGCTCGCTTCGGTGAAGCGTACAGAACTAAATAACACCTTCGCCAATTATAGTAACTGCGGGCTGTATTTTTTACAATTTTCGAGCCAACCGACAAGTCGAACAACTTTTCTTGCGACTAAGGTTTAGGCCAGTAATCAAGTTTTAGTCCTGCTAGTTATATACCTGAATGAAAGATGGTGTTTAGTTCTGAGGCCCAACTAATAGCTTCTCTGCCCTGATCGTTTTGACCTGTGCCACAGTTTGGGCAATAGGTCGGTGGCCCAGGTTTGCCGGAATAGATACATATTTGAAAGAATAAGGAATACCCACAATTATACCTGAAATTACCAGTGTTAGTCCATATATATCGTTTTGACATATAAGTCATTTGGTAAAAACTTAAAAAATAGGAAAAAGCTGATTCCAAAGCAGTAATACACTGAAACTGTTCTGAAACTGAAACAAAATAAAGGTCTGCCTTATCGATTATGCTTTCATTACCCGAATTGATTATCACAGCTATCCTTTTCCCCGCAATTGCTCGATGCTACTCAAAACTCATAAACCTTTTCTTTTTCAATACGAAAATTGTTAATGGAGCTCCTTACGGCATCCACTTTAGACCCCTATATCTTATTTTTCTTTTTCATTGAAATTCATGCTTTCGAGCTATGATTTATTTTGTTATTTGATATAAAGTGACAACCCAATAAGAAATTCATATCGACTCTGAATGAAGACATGTTCACAACTCAGGGTTTGTACCCCTTCAGTATCTAGATTTAGAATTTATTGATTTTTGTCATATCAATCAATCAAAATAAAAAAAATAATAATAATAAGAAAAAAGAAATTAATTTAACAGGTCAGTAGGACGTCAAAAACGTTAAAATACGCACTAGATATAATTTTTATCTACAAGAGGCATTAGTAAGCAACTTGGTAAGTAGTAGTACCAGAATAGCACCAATATCAACTAGTCGTAGCTAACAGCAACATCGCACACTCTCCGAATTTGAAATTCATTTGTATGTGATGTGATGTTGATAAATGCAACTTGCCATAAAACTACACCAAATATGGTCATTAAACTATTGCACATTTCTCAATATGTCGCCAAAGATACACAACAAAATGACAAGAAACGGCGCATAGACGGGCAGCATATATCAAGACGCGTCGCTCCTCGTTGTCGTCGCCCGTCGTCTTGTTGTCATCGTTGATCTCAAATGTATCTGCTTTCTTGGTGTAGTCCTCAGATACATTAGGTACCTATATGTTGCTCTTTTTTTTCTGCCAAGTTGTACATATTATATTTGCGCCAGCATAGTGTATCTGGGTGTGGATAGTGTAATGTTTAATGCTAGTGAAGCTGCTGCTGTTGGTGTATCTTCGAAGCGCACGCGTGTTATACAGATTGTATGAGTATTCTTCAGCTTTAAAAGTATCTACTGCATCTGACTTACTGCTCTACTAGATCTTCGTAGATAATGTTATTCGCGCGGCAAGGTAAGAATCTGATGCATTCAAACTCCAACAGAGTCTGCAACAATGGAAGCAAAAAAAAAAAAAGAAAAGAAGAACAACGCAAAAAAGGGGAGTTGAGGGCAAATGTATCTGGTCGTTAGTTATGTGATATGATGGGAGAGCCGCCAATGTGTAAAGTAATGATTTGTTGTAGAACGTGCGCGCATGCGTCGTTGCGTTTGAAATAGAAGAAAATAAAGGAAAACCAAAACGGTCATACCTACACTGATACGAAATGAATTCATAAATGTACACCTGATGATGGTCACTAAACATTACAAATACCGACTCAGCCCCATGAATAAATGACATCATGCCATGGCATATCTAGCGGATTGAGTTTAAACGGACAACCAATGGAAAGCAATTTAAAACAGATTATCCTGTCATGGTTTGTCGTGATTATGATAGCTATAACAAGGCTTTGATCTCAAAAGAGGCCTTAACACTTTCCAGCGGAAGATATTTCACATGTCTACGATTCTGGACCACTCCTCAAATATTTAACAGCCCAGTGCAAACACCTAGACCCATTAGCTACCAAACAACAGATATCTATTGTTTTCTTTGATCTTATTTTATCTCATCACATTATGTGACAAAATAAACGACCTTACTCCCGCTTTGACTGCGACGGACGACGAGACATCGACGAAGAAGAAGTGAAGAAAAAAAAACTTTTCCAAACAACTGTCAAATATTTGTTAAACTTAACAAATCTCTTAGGATTAACTTTGGAGACACCTTGCGCAGCCCAGGCACCTTTCTTTTAAGTTGCGAGATGGGACTAGGTATGTATGTATGTGCTTGCGTGCGTACCTACAAACTACAAGAAGGGAGCACACAAATCTCAAAACAATGCCGCCAAACCACCAAGTCCAGTCGTCCAGTCCAGTCTTCGGGGTTACAAAGAGCGATCACACACAAATCGTTCAAATAAATTTCCATCTTAAAGCGGCACCGATACGCGAGATACTCGTATTCGAGTATTGATGGAGCTCGAGTTTGTCCATATTCCTTACTTACTTACCAATACACCATCACCCAAAATGAACTCCTTCTTCGTTTGCCTTAAGATGGTGTGTTTGGTGGAGTTTGTAGTATTTTTGTATCTTCGATTGTTGTTTGTGTTGACCAAAACGAAAAAAAAAAAAAAAAAAAAAAATCAAAACAAAACAACAACAACTGGTGCCCTCATCTGAAATTGCATTCCCCAGACTGGGATGGGGTATCTTGTTCGTGTTAAGATGATGATGTGTATCTACATCACATAATGTGACCATTGACAAAGTTTTAATAAGTTTGTCACTCGACAGATTTTGTAAAGAGCATTTGTGGTCATCTGTCTCGCGGCCACCAATAAATAATAACAAAATTTGTGTTAATTTTTGACCATCGTCTTCATTGTTGTTGTTATCCGATAATGGGTTTACCTTATGGCCCTCATCGGGGATACCACTACAAATATGTGTATGCATTCAAAAAACCAAAGTGGTACTTGTGGATACGTACGATTTTGACGTCAAGTATTTGGAGAGTATTCGTATCTGGCGATTGAGGGAGTATCTTTTGATTGTTGTTTTCGGTTTTATTATTATTATTATTTTTTTTTTCTTCTTTTCAATTTTGTTGGTTTGAAAAAATTGTGAGTATCTCTTGCAGCAAACTGTACGGAAGATGGTAATCAATGGCCAATTACCACATTCATGGATTGTTATGCGGTTGGATTCTTTCGTGATTGTAACACTGTACTTCTGGTTTCGATGTGAAAAAAAAATATATATACTACATATATATACCTACATCCGCCGCTGTTCAAATTGTTTTTATACATCGCCCGTAATTATGGCTGTGGAAGCCTGCGTGCAAATCAATTTCAGTTGTTATGACGAACTTTGTGAGTGTAGGAGAGTGTTTGTAGGTTGGTGGGTATCATGCTTGGATGTCAATCATCTGTTATATAACTGCTTGGGTCGAAGGTAACAGCCTGGTTGAGATAAGTTCCATCAGCCTGGTTGAGTAGGGGTTCCAAAACATTGGCAGTAGGTGCCTAATTTTATTTTTGTTGGAACGAGAAAAAAAAATTGTCAAAAATTTGCACTTCCAAGTTACGCTTTTTCAGTCTGAGAGGAAGCCGATAGGAAACAGGACCATGGTGTTGGATACTAGAGTTATATGAAACTCTCGGTGACATATCGTGCGACCATCTAATCGTATAGTAACAAAGATGTGACGTTGAAAATTACTATTTTAAGAATATGAGACTGTCGTCAAAGAAGTAATTGAGATCAATTTGGTTTCTGATTCTGATTCTTAAAACGTCGATTTAACTTTCTCTTTTTATTTTTGTGACTTTTCATAGTCTTCATTCCTAATAAAATGTTCTACCCTACGTTTTGCTTAGAGCTTAAATGGGTAAGCTGAATCTGTTACGAATACGTTAATACTTCCACCCCTGCATTTATGAATATATATGTTACTTCGTCCTATGAAGAGACGTCGTGGTTGCACCACTTATGATGCCAGTATGTAGTCTGTCTTTCCTGCTGAAGAGGAGTAGAACGGGCTCTGCCTTCTGAAGAAAGTTCGAAGTCAGTCGTGTGATCTATCTTCAACCTGAAGAGCACTGTCTCGTACAAATGTGCTCATAAAAAACTGAACTCGTAACAGAAGCTCCAACAGAAGCTCCAACCGAAGGCCCAATCAGTTCCCATCGTATCCTCTTCTAAGTCTTGCCATGCGAGATAATCGCCTATCGGATTTCTTACACTTCCACTTGGGATCTAGACAAGCCTCAGTAGACTAAGGACTTGACGTAGCCCCTGAGAATATAATCGAGTGGTGTCAAATCGCATGATTGCGGCGGTCAATTTATGAACGCTCGCCGTGAGATGGCCCAGTCGTCAAATTTCTCTTTCACAACTTCGAGCGTTACGTCGCTTGTGGCTCAAGTGGTAGTGGACTGGCTTCCACATCGGAAGACTCGGTGTTCGAATCCCAGCCTCGCCCGAAAGACATATTAATTTTTTCACGAAAATTAAGTAAGATGAGTAGTTGACTAGAAATCAACATCAAGCCAACTTCTACCAAAATTTAGTCTCCCCATTAAATGTTGGATGCCACCCATGGAGCGAAAAATAACCACTGAGCCAAAACATCTTTCTTTCTCTCTCTATCCCATTTTCCAAAAAACTTAACACAAGCGTAATACTCGTAAGTGTATTCATACCCACTTGAGTGTTAATTTCTTTAAAAAAAAAAAAAAAAAAAATGGCATGTAGCGCCGTCTTGCTGGAACCACAGCTCGGATATGTCGATGTTGTGGAGCTCTGACCACAGTAAGTCGGTTAACATCGCTCTATAGCTGGGACCATTAACGGTAACGGTATCTCCTTCCTTATTTCGAAATAAATAAGATCGGATAATGCGGCATGCCATAAACCGCACCAAATAGTCAATCTTTGTGGATGCATTGATGCTTGGCCGAACATTTATGGACTGTGTTCGCTCTGATAACGGCAATTTCGCTTGTTGACATAGCCGCTGAACTCAAAATGGGCCTCGTCCGAGAAGATGATTTTTTGGCCAAAATTCGGATCTCCGGCCATAATTTTCAGCGCCCAATTAGCGAACTCACGGCGGTGTCTATGGCCGTCCGGCTTCAATATTTGCTCCAACCGCAAAATTAGCGGGGTCGACTATCTGGCGATGCCCAATTCAGCTGGTCGTCGCCGAATCGACATTCTGGATCTTCTTAGATACTGGCCGCTACGGCGGCTATGTTTTCTTCATTTCGCACCAATCTCTGTCTGGTTAGGGGCTTAAGATAAAAAGGAGTGTACCCAAGCTGAAACTTTTCCACGGTGCGATGAATTGCCTGCACACTGAAGCCATAATGACGACCGACGTCACGACGAAATCCATTTTGCCAACTGAGCCAGAACTTCGATAATATTTTTTAATAATTTCCGCACGTTCGGTAAGCATAAAACGCTGCATGATGAAATGGCAAACCTTACTGAGTAATTTGACAGCTGGACGTGTTGGTAACTTTGGCAGCTGCTAAAACATAACAATTGGAAAACTATCGTTGCTATCTGGTCACCCATTGCATACGTAGATATATAGTTAACTATAAGAGAAACCTAAGGTTATCGTTCTTCACAAAGACGACCGATCCTGGATCGGTTTTGAAACCATCGATCGAAACCATGAAGGGCTCTGGTTTTAGAACTGCTCATTTCTAGGTCTGCTGTGTTCGTCTCGACGTTTTAATTTTGGCAAGCTCCAGTGGGCAGGAAGATATCATCAGCATAGACCACATGTTCTAGCATAGACATAATTGTCTATTGGATTCTTTGCCGTCAGTACGCAGATAACATTGCCAATTTTCAAGGGAAATTGAAAAGATGAAACTTTTTTTTTCTGAAGAACCGAGGGGATTCCAATTGTACGAGTTTATAGATTTTTTAAGCGTTAAGGTTTGCAATGATAAGTTTTTAATGGTCGCTGACCATCATACCAATTGGTGAACTTTTCAATAGAGTGGAGAGTCCAAAATTCTTTCTGTCTTAGGCTTAGAGTAGATTTAATAGGAGCTAATGATGCTCTGACTTTAATACTCTTAAAACTCAAATTTTTATTTTGAGCGCTACTTTATACTGCATTCTAAGATATGCAATTTTTAAGCAAACTGAAGGAAAAAGTTTAAAGTATTAGGGCTAACAGAGGCATAGATGATTGAATTATCGAAGCACATGCACAGCAAAGACGTCAGAGAACCATGAGATGATAAAACTGCCCAATGTCGGTCTACCCAAATAAAAGAAACAAAACAAAAAGACAATAATTAGCTAATAATGGGCGCTTAATTTAAAGCTCACGCCTTCAAGTGTAATATCATCCTCCAACCGATTTTGATCCACCATTACTTCTAAACATATTTTGACCATTTACCTGGTCATTTCTAGCTAAGGTGCTATGAAATATGTAAAATATAGAAAACAACCCGCCCTCTACAATACTCCAAGTATACCTTTGAAACCCCTTCATTCGATAATGATCTACAAAAATCGATCAATTAGAGATTTTTTTTATTCTCCTGGACCTCCAAAACGTGTGCATAGGTAGATACGCACAAAAAAGAAAACCAAAGAACGAACAGAAAAAAAAACGAATCCACATTCTACTTAAGCAGAAAGCGTGGGAACCAATTCTCTTCAATTTCCGTGATATCAATTCTACTTTACTCCATTTTAACTGCACACTCAAGACACTACGGCTATTGTTCTTTTTGTTTTATTCTTTTTTGATGGTCTTGTATCTGTTTTGGTGATGCTCGTCTTGAAAGTCCTTCACATTGTTCAAGTCAGCTTTCGTTGTCTCCTGGTTCCCAACCAACATATTGTTGAACTCCTCCAAAGAAATTGAATTGAATTTTCGAGATTGAGTGTGCCCTCGTAGTGAATCATTTTGTGATACCGTGCCTTTAAATCTATTTCAATCTCAACAAAGATACATTTTGAAAAAGTACCCCACAAGCAACCAAAGAACTACGAAATAGACTACGAAATGGACTATGGAATCGACTACGATAAGAGGAGGGAATTTCCTTTTGCAACTTGTTGTGATTTGTTTTTCTGTTTTTAAATGTTTTTTTTTGTTTTTGATGTGCGAAGATGTGTTCCCCATTGCATTGAACACGGTCATCGATACCAAGATGACAGTCAACCAAGCTGACCTACACGAATCCTTTGCCGCCGCTGTTGCTGTTGCTGTTGCTTTAGTCACCGGCTGACCTTCTACATATCTGCACACAATCAAGCCAACACACAGGTGAATCTTTAAACTATGTGCGGGTGATGTTTTTTGTATACTTCTTTTTTTGCATCCTCCTTCTCTTGGGACTACAGGATAATGTCGTCGACGCCTGTACAAAAAAAAAAAACAAAAACCATACGAAGACGACAAGACTTGGAACAGGAAAACCACAGAATGGACAAAAACCACGAAAGAGGAAATCCCGATCACATTGAATGCCACAAGCAAACCAACCTCACCAGCCGACGACTACTCTGCAATGGTAATGAGATTTTGATGGCGGCACATGAAATGAAGAAAAAAAGATAAATATCTGCAGGAAGTATCTAAGGCATAAAAACTGCCCTAAGAATGAAAAGAAAAAAATCAAAGAAAAATAAAAGGCTTCACCTTAACACCTTCAGACTGGTTATCACTACGTGTGGCAAGAAGAGGTACTGAATTTTACACCCACTACTTTTACGGTCTTCAAAAAAACCCCCACACACCTGCTCTGCTTTAACATAGGTCCGAAGTTATTACGACAAAACCAATTAATTCCGCGTATGATTTTAATTTGACCACCAAGATACATCAAATCCATGAGCGGAGCAAACGGGGAACATCACATAAGAATAAAATATGCTAAGGACGACTCGAGAAGGTACACGAAACAGAACAAAGAAAAAGAAAAACGAATTTCAGATCATAAAAAAGGGCCAAAAATCCAAGCGGTCTTCGGTCTTAAGAAGATGACGATTGAGATGCGAGTTGATGCGAAAAGATGGCAAAGGATGGAACTTTATGCAAATCCTTCGTAAGGTCCGTCGTCTTTGTACCGTCACATCGTAGTCGTTGGAATTTCGAAAGACATTAAAAAAAAAATTAAAATAAAGGCGAATGGCGAAAACATGAAAAACAAGAAAATTTCGCCCCACGACATCATGCTGTGTTGTTGCGGGAGGAGGATATTTCGTTTCCGATTCTCCTCCATTCCTCTTTCCCTTTTCCCACAGATGTTTGAACAGCGTTCCCACTTTGGTAAAATGTTCGGCTTCTTTTTGTGATTTCTGAGCTCGCATTGTCATACAATACATATACATATGTACATAAATATGTAAATGCCAATGAGCCAGCGACAATTCCCGAATAGATCAAAAGGATTTTTAAGAGAAAAGTTATTTCCCGACATTTTAGCTTATCGATCACTGCCTGCATTGAACAATTTTCGGGAGTACTTTGGAAGTCTGAAGGAAATATCATCTCAGTAACCAAGCTCTCTAGGCGCAGTGGTATGGCGGAAGATGGAGCATTCATTGATATGGATTCATTCATGATATTTTGCCATGGTGACTACACATGCTGGAAGAAGATGTTTTCCTTATAATCACCATTGAACCGGGCCAGTAAGTTGGCATAATATTTAGACAGTGGTTAAGTTCGTTGATTGCTATATCAGAGGACTGGGTTCAATTCCCAACTACAATAATATGTACACTGAAAAACAGAAAGTATAAATTCGAACGTTACCACAACTTTCAACAGGCAATGACAATCTTTGGAAATTTAATATGTCCTGAGAAAATTACTTATTCCAAAGCACAATCGGTCAAAAAGAACCGCAGCCCTGTGGCACTTCTTTACTTACTTAAACTGTGGCTACAGTCCGGGGTGGACCGGGGCCTTAACAAGCCCCTCCAGCTAGTTCGTTCTAGCTGCCTCCAGTTTCGCGCGATTAGTTGAGGTCCCCTTCCACTTGCTTGCGCCATCTGGCGTCGCGGTCTTTCTCTACTGCGCTGTCCGTCGGGGGCGGATTTGAAGATTTTTCAGAGGGGAGCATTGGTGACCATCCGCTCTACATGACCCAGCTACCTCAGTCGTTGGACCTTCATTCTTCTGACTAAGTCGATGTCGCTTTACAGCCCGTACAGTTCGTCGTTGTATCTCCTCCTCCTCCTCCTCCTGTTTGATAAAGACCAAACTGGTATTATTAACGTTTTATATAGGGTCATTTTTGTTGTTCGAGATAGGGCTTTGCTAGTTAATTGTCTTCTTAGCTCAAGGAAGCAGCGACTTGCAAAACCAAAGGAGCCTAGGTAGACAAAGTCCTTAACTACCTCAAAGTTATAATTGTTGCGGGTGGCGTTCTGTCTGAGACGTCATGCGCTTACTGACCGCTAAACCCATCTTCGGTGCTACGCATCAATACTCGCGAAAGCGCCACTCACATCACGCTG
Source organism: Volucella zonaria (assembly GCA_963966105.1). NCBI lineage: Eukaryota > Metazoa > Arthropoda > Insecta > Diptera > Syrphidae > Volucella > Volucella zonaria. The sequence goes on from OZ014534.1 coordinate 31,255,136, forward strand.
CTTTCTTCCGATTATATCAATGTCATCGGTGTATGCGGGTAATTACTCGAACTTTTGAAAGGTTGTGCCTCTTGTGTTAGCGCGTGTGGTTTGCACTATTCTCTCAAGAATAATGTTAAAGAAATCGCATCAGAGCGCATCGCCTTGTCTAAATTCTTTATTGAAATCAAAGGTTTCCAAGAGTTTTTTATCGACTTTAATGGAGTAACGTGCATTCTCCATCGTCATCCTGCATCGATGCCTTTGGGATATTCCGGATATCCGCAACCATATCTTGGATACAACAAGGTAGTAGTGCGAATCGATGTTGGCTCCTCGGAACCTACCTTGCACCGATCGCAATGTGGTGAATCTGGTTGATAATAGATTGATCAGGAGTTCTCCAAGTTCCCCTGTGAATATCGAGATTTGGGAACCGCGTGCTAGCTACGAAAATGTTTCACTCCGCTGCAAAGTCGATTAGCCTGAATCCGTTATCGGAGATGGTGTCGTGCAGGCTATACTTTCCGACAGTACTACCAGATATACCTTCTCTTCGTAGCCTAGTTAGGGCACTGTGGGGGCGTGCGCGCAAATAAGGCTGACGGTGGCAAATTTATTGTTAATGCGGATTGTTACGAGGCCCTCGTTAACATGCCGGAAATTCAAGAGCTTGCCCAAGTCTGTCTCTAACAAAAACTCTGCATCCAAATAACAATCGCCGTAGTAGATATCGCAGTTTTTCATCCTCTTTTTATCCGGCCCATCTCATAGCATTTTTTAAATGGCAGTAATATCTGCTTTGCAGTAGTCCACGAAGTCCGTTAGTTGTTCATCTGCGCGTTGCTTATTAAGGGACCTAACATTCCGCGTATAGATCCGAAGTTCGCTGTCCTTGTTTGGTTTACAGGGTTTTTCAACAGTAGATCCGAGGTGTTGTTGCTTCGTAGCTTAATTTTCTTTTCCATGGCCGTTACCCCCCCATCACAGCCCACAACCTGGAGAGTCATTTCCATTGTAGACACCACTAGGACGAAGGTTAGACCAAAGGCAATAACCCTTTGTGAGCGGATTGTGAGCGCTGTTATTGGCACATTAAGAGCTCATCCGTCACCATCTCTTTTCCAAGACCCTGACTTAGCTCGGACACCCTTACCGGCCTGTGGTCTTAATATGTCAAAGTAGCCCGAATAAGGTCTCATTTCTTTGTTTTAATTCACCGTTGATTTCATCTGGGGAATTCATCCGCTGTCCCATTTCTAGTGTTGCTATTTTTGTCTGCTGGCCAGCACTCGCGCTTATAAGTTTGACAAGATGAGTCCGGATGGACATCGACCAGTATCAGATGGTTACGACTTGGAGGTAAAGTAAGCACAATTGATGTACAACACATGTTCATCGCCAAGTTGACACTGAGGGGTCTACCCTATTTCTACAGCATTCACCCATCAACCCTGTGGCGCTACCAATTCATATATTGTATTTATTTTTGACAAACCGTTAACTCCATTAGTTTGTAATTTTGGTCCTCGTGCACTCGTACCTATTCCAATGCAAACTTTCTTAGTCCGTAGAAAGCCATTAAAACGACTGCATTAACCAAAATTACCAGGCCTGTTGTTGCGTAACGCAGTGAGGGAGTTCGCCTCAGATTATGCTAATTTGATAAGGTCAAGCAGGTGATTCCGTGGAAAGATTTTCATCTTGACCTGACTTTAATCAAGAATCTTAAAACAAGCCCTTAAGTTTTGATACTTTTTTTCCCAAGAAGTGGGAACGCTGGTGTACAGATACATACATTCGTCGTCCTTCTTAAATTCTCTGCCCCGTGATTGGAATTTTCGTATCCAATGTGCGTTGCAGTTGTATTTTTTTTTATTCAATCTGTTCTTGGATTTTCTCTTTTCATTACGCCGGCAAAAGATGTAAAAAATTGCGAAAAAACCTCAAACAGGAAACCCAAATCTGATTAAAGTCGCCTGAGGCCGAACATGTAAATACCAAAAAAAAAAAAAAAAAAACTGATACGCCAACTACCACCGTCGCATCATCATAAAAATAATTTTCACCATCGTTCACATCATCATCAGCGGGCGGTTGCTGCGAAATCTGCCAGTGGAGCAAGAGCAAAACAGCAAGACTCAGCCGGACCATCCCTGAAGTGATAACCGAACCGAAATCAGGTCAAATCATCCGTAACTGAAGTTCGACTGACACCCAGAAATTAACAAAAAAAAAAAAAATTTAAATAAGAATATAATAAATAATAATAATAATCAAATATGCTGGGCGGCATACTGAGCATATTCCCCGAGTTGATGAAGTACATTTGTAATTAAATTGGACTCGAGAAATGACGTGCAGAGGTGCAGATACAAATGTATCCCTACTCTTGTGTGTTTTCATATTTGATGTATCATCGGCGATAAGAATTCTACGCTCTGTATGATGATTTCGAATCGGATTTCGATGTCCGTGGTCAGGTGATAGATAGAGATGTTTGTATGCATTGACCCTGATAGTCAATATATTGATTCAATATATGTTTGTTGCTGGAGTAGGTGTAGGCTCCTATTGATATTTATATCTGTGTAGGTATGTTTTTATTTTTTTTATTTTTTTATTTTGATCCACCAGCTAGTTAAACTGGTCATACTTGTTGTGGTCCTGATGCTGCTGTAGATGACGATGCTGCTGCTTCCACTGACTCTGATGATGATGACGATGATGGGGTGGGTGATGTTGGAAATATCTTGTACTTGTACGCTCAATGAAGTTTGAATCGCATGCACGTGCGTTTCGATAATTTTTCATTCGATTTGGCATTCTGTTGGATGTACACAATTAATGGGAAGAACTGGTTAAATTTGTGAAGTTAATCTTTTTAACGTCTTGCAAGGTGTTGAGAATTGGGAGGGCAGTTTGTAGTTTTTCTTTATGCGCCACAGACATGGTATGAGCTTTTATGTTGTCATGTTGTCTTTGGGCCTTAAAATCAAGCTCACGGAATAGCTGACGTGAGTGTCTTTAGTTATAGGGGTGAACATGTTTTAGTACGGTGGAATAAAGGGAAAGCTTACCCAATGTTGTGTGTGTTGAAAAGGAGCACGGACGATTATTCATAACGAATATGACATTAATTGTTAAGTACAATATGTTTCCACCATAACCAACAATTTCAACTTTCAAATATTACCAAATGACTGGAATGGAATCAACGATCCTGACTTTTGAAAGTTATCTCAAGTTAGTTTTGATCCAGAAGTTCTTCTGTCTCTTGTGTGATTGTTCACATGAAAAATACGAATACATCGGACAAAGTATGGTTTTAATCAATATCAGTTGAACGATCGGTGTCCGTATAGTCCGAAAATTGTAGGGGCACTGGTGACAAATTATAAGCAGGTTACCGCGCATATAAGCCAGCCGAAAAGCTTAATTACAAACAAGATACAATACAAGATACTTGTTATATAAAACAATTATATAGACTTTCTTCTACTGTTTATGTTTTCAATCCAAAAATTCTCTTATTACATACTTACATACAGTCCGGGTTGGACTTGGACCTCAACCCATAGTTGCTACACTAAGACGGATGTGTGCGCCACCATAGTCAAGATCTTCCTCTACTGTGTCAAAGACTCCTGGCACCATCTAAAGTGACTTATGCGCACTTTGCTGCCCAAATCGATATGGCTGAATTGTTTGTAGCCAGTCAACGCAACAGGACCAAAAATCACTCATAGAAACGACCAAAGCGACGCTTTTTTGAATTCCGAGATTTCCCTGAGGTAGCCTTCGAATTTTATGGAGCAGCGAGTATTCTATATCATCATTTTAGACAGTCTAGTCTTGAAAGTGACTTGGTGTGTACGAGTTTTGTTCCTACATTGCTTGTATTTACTCCTCATTTATCTATGGGCTACGTGGCGGTAGTCGAGTGAAATACATCACATCAGTTGCGGCATTTCTGTCGACTTCTTGGCTTCTCATTGATTTCTTGATACTGGTTCTAATGTATCTAGCGAGAGGTTGAAGGACATGCGATCAGCGACTGCAACAATTCAGTTTTAAGTCTTCTTAAAGTATTCCTTCTTTGCTCCGGCAATTGAGATACCTGTAGACGTACGAATACCATGGCTGGAACTGAGCATGAGCCGAGTCTATGTATATTGAGTGGCCTTGGTAGTGTACTGGCTTTCAAATCGGACGGTTCGGGGTTCAATACCAACCGCGGCCGAAAGACATTCTTTTTTTCAAGCAACTACAATACAATAAAATCACGTAAGATGAGTTGTTGCCTAGAATTCCAAAAACAAGCTTAATAATTTAGTTTTTTAGTCTCCCCATTAAATGTCGGATGACGCCCATGGAAGGAAATAACCACTGAGCCCGAACATTTTTCTTTCTCTCTCTATCTCATTTTCCTAAAAACTTAACACGTGCTCAGGCACTTTAAGTTTGGTCATACCCACTTGAGTGTTAAGTACTTCAAAAAAAAAAATCTGAATATTCGAACACCTGTAATTTATTGTCCTTTTTTGTGAATATTGTGAATATTAAGTTGAGCAAACTGTGTGCTAGCTATAGGAAATTCTGCCTCGTTGTAGGGTTAACTGGCCTAAGTTGATTTCGGGACGTTGTACCGTTTTGACTGGTCGAGAGGCTCGTAGTGGATTTCTTCCGTGCTAATATGAGACTGATGTTGCAAATCTTGAAAAGTCTGCCGTTTACTAAGTATCCGCACTCAAGTAGACACTGCTTCTGTTATTTGTAGTAGTCAATGCAGAATACCACCTCGATCAAAAAGTTTTCGGAATTTATTCAGAAAATTAAAAATACAAGTTTATTCATCTAAGTCTATATTTTCCCCTTCAAAGTAATCCCCATTGACAACACACTTATGCCTGCGTTTGATCCAATCCTCGAAACATTTTTTACATTCGGTTTTCGGTATGTCCATCAGTGCTTCATGCAATTTTTCCATTACTTCTTCTCGGCTGCTAAAACGCGTTCTCCGTAGTGGTTTTTTTAACTCGATTGAACAGAAAGAAGTCACAGGGAGCCAAATCAGGTGAATTCGGTGGCTGTTGGATGGTATTTGTTGCATTTTTCGTCAAAAAATTACGAATAATGATGGCACTGTGCGACGGTGCGTTATCATGGTGCAAAATCCACGAGTTTTCTGCCCACAATTCTGGTCTCTTTCGGCGAGTTGCTTCACGCAAACGTCTCATAACGCCCAAATACTCGTAATACTCTTTGTTTACTGTCTGGCCTTCTTGCAAAAGTTCATGATGCACTACACCGTTGTAATCCATGAAAACTGTGAGCATGGCCTTCTTTTTTGACTGAAAACGACGTGGTTTTTTTGGTCTCGGTTCATTTGGTGAACGCTATTCACTTGTCTGATGTCTGGATTGCGTGTCGTACTCATAATCCCACGTCTCGTCTCCAGTAATGATACTTTTAATGAATGTGGGATCAGATTCAGCGTAGCAAATCATCTCTTTTGCGACGTCAACACGGTCTCTTTTTTGCATGAAATTGAGGTCTTTTGGCACCAACTTTGTCTGGACGGATCCAGACTCGCGACCCCTTTTAAACCGCTCGTGGCACTTGTAAACGACCGCTTTCTTTAGAGAATCGTTGCCGAAACACATTTCCAACATTTCCAACGTTCGCGCACCATTAAATCCGTTTTTTACAAGTTCGTTGTTGTAAATTTAAATCCTTTTCTAAAATTCTTGGCTACGTAACTTTTGCAAATGTCAAGCCATGATGCTAAAATTTGGAGGAAATGTCAACAATAGATTTACCAACTTAACAAAAAACCAGAACTCAAATCGGAACAATGGGAGCGCCACACGGTGGTGTGGTGCGGGAACTTTTTGATCAATGTGGTATGACTCAGTTTTTCGTCCTCCTGTTGTCAGGCACATCTGGATGACGCTGATATTAGCTTTGTTTATGCCGAGAGTAGCCGAATATTCCGTAGCCCGTAACCCGGTTTGATGTTATTAGAGCTGTCATTTACCCCAGAAGGATTCATTTCTCTTGCTCGGTAATTGCGCTTATAAGTTAGACGAAACAAATCCGGTTGGACGAGAACAGTATCTGAAGACTAACCCAAGGTTTTTTAGGATGGACTTTGCTGCAAAGGATACTTTTAACAACCCTAAAGAGAAATATCTGAACCTTCATTGTTACCAAGATAAGCTACATTAGCTAAGTCTTAAAGATCGATAGTAACCAGTCTATGGTGAATATTGAATGTTTGCAGATTAAACATAAAAATACACCCAAAACCAATTTCATTGAACTTAAAGCTGATAAGAATTCCCTCATCTACTCGCATCGGCATTCACTATTCCGCCCACGCCCAAAATTATTGCTCAGTACTTCACAAGTACGTCTAAGGCGAAAAACTTTCAGCAATTTGAACCTTATCCTTTACAAAACTAATTAGAGTTCGGAAAGCAAAAATAAACTACTGAGACTTGACTCAACACAAATTCACTGCTGCTGTGGACTATGATGATCATGATGATTATACGTACTCTCTGCTTAAGTATAATGATTCAGTTTCCAAGTGGCGAGGCGAAAGGGAAAACTCTGCACCTGCGTTGTAATTATTCATTCGTTTACAATGAAAAGAAGCAAAAATACAATAAAAAGAAGGCAAAAACGCACTTCTCCCCCATATTTTCATCTTCATCTTCCATTTTCATCTCCATCATTTTCTTCGTCGTCTTTAACCTGATGGTTGTGCAAAAATACCAGCAAACAACCAAAAGTCCAAAGTAACAAATGCAAAAGCAACAGCAACAGAACAGCAACTATTAAATATTTGTATTTGCTTTACCACGGGTGCATAATGATGACTAAATAAAGAGTTTTCCAAGTGGAACGTCTACCCAAACCGGTGGTGGGGGTATCAATGTACATGGATACTCGTACATTGGATGGCGCTGCATGGAGGAATCTTCTCCTCCCACTAGTGTACAGAGCCGCAATTCTCATGAACCAACACTAATTACAGTGTTTGCTGTTGTATTTGATGCTGCTGTTGCTGCAGTTGCTGCTGCCACACACACTTGTGGCACGCTTTTTCCTTCTACTTCTTCTAGTCAGACATCAAGATCCAGAGCTCAAGTAATATGGATGTTTGTAGCTATGACCCACCACAGTAGCAAAACGTTTCACTTTTACTTAGTTTACATTCTATTGAAGCCCTAAGAAGATGGATACACGCTGATGGGCATACGACGTTGGGCAACTATGAGTGACTAACTAACCAACCAGTCAAAGTGACTAACCACTACTGCTGATCATGCTCGTCATCTTTAACTTAAACGAAGCTACATAGATACTGAACTAAGATTTGTATTTTTGCTTCATTTCTGTATTTATTTTTTTGTTCGGTGAAAAAACACGCTTAATGTTAAAAACCTCACGCCTCATTGTTTTCCTATTCTGTGACTAGATTATATCTATAGAAAAAAAAGTCGTCCAACTTTTTGTATAGTTATAGAACTACCTCACTATGGTGCTAATGAAATCATGTTGCGGGCGGAATTTTATTGAAATTTCCAATTTGCACTTACTGCAGAAGAGATGTATCGCTATGCTTATCTTTAGCTACCTGATATTGTTGCCTTCACCAGAGCTACTGCAATGTGAGTACTAGACCTTAAGTATGTACTCGTATTCCTCGTACGTTCGTCAAACAGGCTGCTGTAGTCATTGACGATGGGAGAGTTGCAATTAGAAACCGATTAGCACCTTCTTCTTCGCACGTTGAATAGTAATTGAACTTCATGCATTCAATGGCCTGTTGATGTGGTGTTTTTGTATCTTTTAAATAAATTTTGGATCAAAAGTTCAAGATAAAATTTGTTGCTACTCATTTATCATAGTGCATTGATAAATCACTCAACAATTACCTATTACACTGTTACAACACGTGTTGCCATGTCACAGAAAATCGATCGCATATACCAAGTACCCAACCATAATCATCTACGAGTATCTATGATAATTTGAATGAGCTGCAGGAACACGTATCTGTTTTTTTTTTTTTGCTGTTGTTTGTATCTGAAGAATACGAGTATTCAATGTTTGATGATGATGCAGCAGATATAATACATGGATCTGCCACCCAGGCAGCCATCAATCAATCGATATAGAAGAATCTTGTAGGTGCCTATAGAATGAACAAGTTCTCCTTGTGAAGTGCATATCTATAGATTCAGATTCCTTGTAACAGGTAAAGGGAATTGGGGGGGGGGGGGGGGGGGGGAGAATCATCAATGTCATCGCTGGACTCAAATTATGGATTACATTTCACGTCTAAAAAGTCGTTGAGAGTTTTTCTTCTTCGATGATATAAATATGGCGCCAAGAATACCCGAAAATACACGACTTTTATTATTACGATCGTCATCAAAAAATAAAAGAACGTTCGATCGTTGTGAGACAAGATCATACGATATGATAACAGCTGATCTTGGTTAAGGTGAAGTTGAGAAAAAGGTGTAGATACGACCATGAGTATGAGTACCCTAGCATGTCCAGATGGAGAATAACATGCAAAAGACTGCGAGATACATTGGGAAGACAGAAAAAATCAAATAGAAATTCCTCCGTCAGTCTAACACTCCATGTAATTGATTTGTTGGATGATTTGCTGCAGAGTAAAGAGTAAGGTCGGTCAAAGGCACACACAGAGAATATTAGCTAAAGATACATACGATTTGAACATCCGTAGAAAATTTGTTTGACTCTTGTTTTACTACATATGGATGCACATATACATATAACATACTGCTACAATCAAAGCCGTGTGAGGTACGCGCGCTTGTGTTAAGGCATTAAGGTGCTAATATAACTACAACTAGACTTAGCGCACCAGTGTTCTTTAATGCGTCATGCCTAATCAACGGAAATGATTAAAATATTTTGATTTGTAGTCTTTTCTTCGTCTTCCTTGGGTTTGTACGGGTATGTACATATGTATCTTTAGTGCTAGGAGTGTGGTTAGTTGGTAAGAAATCTGTGTCTTCGTGGTTGGAATGGTGGGAAATTGTTTTCCGTCTTAATCGGTTGGCTATGGGTGGGTTTGCAAATAATTAATTTTAGCATAGGACAGTTGCATTCAGAAACTTGGTTAGGAGTATCTTTTTGTACTTGGAGGTAGTGGGAGGAGCGGCTGTATTCACAACTGTCAAGTAAGTAAATATGTAGTTATGTAGTATTCATTCGCTTATCTAGCTGTCGTTGTGCTATTTTTTTTCAAGAGTTCCACACGATTGACATATAAGAACTGTTCTCTTTATTTTTTTGCTTAATGTGGCTGTTAATTAGTTTTGGTTTAGATCAAAGAAAACATCGGTGTCCTTCACTTCATCTCACTGAATTTCCGAAATTTATAGAACTCTTGCAACTCAGATCCTTTAATAGTGATTTAAACTAATCAATACTCCAACTGATTCCTCCTACACAAATATACCAACGATGAATCCCAAATTGATTTTTCTTAACAGATGCTTATAAAATGAACACTTTTTCGAACTCTATCAGCTTCATTTTGATGTAACACTAATTACAAACTGACATTGAAAATCACAAACTTTCCCTAAGAAACGAGATTAAACACATGGTCTCCTGAATACGGATAATAATCAGATACAAATGGATGGATTGCCAGAAAAGTGAGTCCCGAAAAACTCCATGCTCTATACTCCACACAGTGAATTCAAACATAACGAAATCAAACACACTCCTTTGGCGAAAAGGAAAATAATTACCTAAACACCTGTTGCAACGGCAGCAGAAGCCACATCAACCTCAACAACAGCCACATCGTTCTCCATCTCCATCTTCGTTCGCATCCTCGTCATTATTATCATCGTCATCATCATCATTATTACCAACATCTTCGGCATCGCTTAACTTAAGACCGTCGTCTGTCGGTCGGTGAATCTCAGAAAAAGAGAGAAAAGAAAAAAACTCAACCCAGAGAAGAAGACTGAAAACCTAGAATGATCGACAAAGATACTTCTTGTGGATAAATACCTACATGCATTTGTATGTATGTGCAAAGGAGGCACACTACCATGGAAGTTTTCCCATTCAATGAAATCTTTTATGTTGCACTGTCTTCGGATGCACCAACAGGTACTAAAGGCGCGTCTACATCGTTATGGAGTCGTGTGTTTTCTCCCCCACTTTTGAGTGGCTTTCAAGTAGGTAAAACTCCGCACAGATGCAGCTCGAAGGACCAAGTTTTTCCATTTCAAAAGAGGTGTCATAAAAAAGTTTCAAGAATGCTCTTATTTTTCTTTCTCATTTCATCTTTCCTGGTCATTGAGGAAAAGTGTTTTTAAGAGTGGATTATAGAGTGTACAAGTTTTTGCCCTTTTTACCGGTTATTACAGACAAACACCTTTTGGAAATGGTTTTTTTGTTTTTTTCTCATCAAGTTACTCTTTAAGGATGTGCTGGGATTTAAAGACCAACTTGGATCTTTATAAATAGGATTTGTGGAATATTTTAAACATGACACAATATTTTCTATTGCCTAGATGATGATGATTTATTACATGCACTGTGCTAATTAAATCGTTTGATCGAAAAATGGTGAAGAAAGTAAGCACTCACAGTTTACTGAGAATACAGATAGCACCTTGTCTGCTTCTAGAGCAATGAAAAGGAGAATAATTTGTTCTGAAGTTGCAATGAATAATGAAATCACAGTTTACCATATGAATAATAAAATAAAAATAAAAAACAAAAGAATAACATGATGATGAATCAATCAAAAGATCCGCGTTATTGATTATTTGATTCGGATGACGTCAAACAGACAATATATCAAGGAGTTTGATTGTCATGTAGGCTGAAGTAGTCATTTGGCGTTGATTAATCAATTTATCTTCATGCAAGTTGAATTCGAGTCTGATAGACATTTATAGGATGCATTGTGGGCGGAGAAGATCTCATGTAAAGATTGAGTGAAGTACAAGGAAATGACATGAAACTCCAATACAAATGTAAATGTCTAACATACGGACGTATGTATACATGTACACACATACTATTATCTAATTTAAGTCTTGATGTATGTCTCAAAATAAAGCTATTAAAGAGAAGAATTTTCCAATTCGATTCACTTTTAACTTGAGGAAATATGTATTTGTAAGTACATACCTTCGATTGGTTTTCTATTACAAATCCTCAACTTGTCAGTGGCAAATTGATTAGGTTATTCTTGTATATTGGATTTGAATCCGTCACCAGCTACGTATGTAACAAATCCTTTTCAACTTCACGAGCTGTCCATACCTATAGCACGTCTTTTGTTTTGTTTTTTAAATAAAAGGACGTGTGTTGAACGTATCAATGGAATTTTTATTTTCGATTGTAATATAATTGATTCTATTAGTTGTGGAATATGGTATAATGTTATTCAAATGTCCTTCACGGAACCACTTGCATGAGTGGATGCGATGGATCCAATTTTCCATAAGGACAAATCAATTCACTTTTTCCCAGATGGGTCTAAAACCGATAGTTTTCTCAGATAAGGTAAATCTAAGCCTGTATTTCCCTCCTCCAAATCACTGTAGCGTGTACCAGGCGGAAATTTTGGTGATTAAAGAAGCTCAATCCTGCCTGAAGACAAAAGTGATATCTGCGAAGGGTATCCGCATCTTTTCGGACAGTCAGGCCGCTATGAAGTTTTTGGACTCAGTCTCATTAAATTCGAAAGCTGCCCTTGAATGCCGATCATCTCTTACGGAGATGGCAGAGCATTTCAGCCTTCACCTTTGCTGGGTGCCGGGCCACAGAGACATTCCAGGGAATTGTAGGGCCGACGAACTCACCAAAGTTGCAACCATTCTACCTATGCTACCCTTTTCCGGTATACCTATTCTACCGGAAAAGGGTAGCATAGGTATACTAATGGCTACGTGAATATCAATATTAAAGCTGGATGCCAATAAACGAACAGAAATTAGGTGGACTGTTGGACCAACATGTCTAGCGACCAAACAGATCTGGCCCAAGCTGGATGTGAATCGCTCTAAGAGTCTGATCTTTCTAAATGGGAAAAATCTCAGCGCCATAATAATATAGGTGTCATCACTGGACACTGCCCTATAGGCAAGAGTGCAAGAAGGCTTGGCGCTTTTGCAAACGATTTCTGTAGAAGCTGCATGGACGAGGAGGAAGAGGAGACGATCCACCACCTACTCTGTACATGTCCAGCTCTCTCCCAGAGATAAAAACTTCATTTAGGAGCTTTCTTCTACAATGACTTTAACGATCTAAAGAATGTAGACGTAAATAGTCTCCTACGCTTCATCATAATCTCAAACTGGTTCCGTGAGTAAAAGGATCATTGATCCATGTGGCATCACAATGGGCCAATAGGCCTAAGTGTGTTGGTCCTTCCAACAACTTTTACCTACCTTCCTACCTACCTTCGCAAAATTTGGCCGATATGTCCTCTAAAGTTTCTGGCTTTTGAGCGTATACCAGCGACTTAATGTACCCCCAAAGAAAGTGCCTAAAGGTGGTTAATCACACGGGCAGGGTGGCTAATTCACAGGGGCGTTTCTGGCGATAAGACGATCATCGAACTTCAACTTCAATGAGCCAATCGTTAGGGTCTCGATTAACTGTAATCAATTCGCCGGCATCATCTTGGAGGAAGTACGGCTCAATTATAATTTTTCATATCCGCCATTGGAACATCTCCGGCTGTTCGCTTGACCAAATGCAGAAATTTTGCATTAAAAAACCCATTTAACAAAAATGTGTGCTTTGAATTTTTGGCGAAAGCCCAGCCTCACCTACTGCACTTCCCCAAACAACTTTAAATCAAAAACTCTCAGTAAAATGCCCAACGTAAGAGGAATGGAAAATTGGAAAATTGACTAAAGACTACGACTCAAAAATGGCTCAAAAATGAATTGAGGTATCGCCGTAGGCATTTTCTTGGAAAAATCCTGAGCGTCGATGTTGTGTGACTGTGCCAGCGTCTTCCAGGTAAAGCTTTAGAGAGATTTGCCTTTTGTGAAGAAACTCGATATAACTGACCCAAAAAACCACTATCTCCGCCGATAGCGAAGCTGCAGTTAAAGCTATTAATCCATCTACTCCTATACATCCCCAAAACGAGTCAGACAATGTCGATCTTTACTCTATGTCTTTGGCTCCTAATTAAGCGTGGGTCTTAGGATACAGGGTTCTCTAGCGAGGCACCAGGCACCACGTCTTGGGTAAACACCTCCGCATTGAACTTGAGGAGTTATCTAGCAAAAGGAAGGAAGGACATGTACCGATGTACATTGTTTTTAAATGTTTGTAAGTTATAACGAGCAGGAAACACAGAGATTGGCAGGGCATTCCATAAGCGAGTTGTACGGCTTAGGAAAGAATCACGATATTTTAGAGTACGTCCGAAAATTGGCTTGAGGCTATACTGATGAGCATTCATAGCCAGACGGGTATTACGGTTGAAAGTTTGAATGGGCGGAATGCTACTGGCGATTTCTATGGAGCCCTGGTGGTGGAAATAGCGATAAAACAGAGTGAGACACGAGACATTACGTCGGTGTTCGAGGGTGTCCATTGTTTGAGTGATATTAGCATCACCGATGAGTTTTATCGCACGATTTTGCAAGTTCAAGTGCCATTCATGGATAATAGCTGGGTATTTGAATTTCGCTTTAATGACAACAGACGCATTGAGTTTGGAAATTCCACTCGGTTGGTAGTTCCCCAAGTGGCTATGCTATTAATATCGGAATTTAATGAGCTTAACATAAGCTGCCGTTCCCATTCTACAACCGAAGAGCAGGGACGTGAGTCCGGGAAGGAATATGAAAAGCAAAGGAATATATTGGATTAGAAGTAGCAGACAAGAGATCATTAATGAAAATTAAAAAGAGTGTGGGAGACAGAACGGAGCCCTGGAGCACACCAGCATTTATTTTGTGAATAGCAGACTTTAAACCGTCCAAGACAACTTGAATTGAACGTTCCGAAAGGTAATTTCTAATTCAATGAAGTCATCGATCCCAAAACCACGCATTTTCGACAAAAGAGCCTAATGCCAAACTCTGTCAAATGGCTTAGAAATATCAAGTGCAACTATCTTGCTTTCACCAGATTGATGTACGCTTTGGTCCCTCTTTTCGGTGCGACATGCCATCAAATCACCAGTGGACCTGTTGCTATGAAAACCATACTGCTGGTCATTAAGAAGTTTTCGTGATTCGAGATATTTCATGAGCTGACGGTTTATCAACATTTCCATGACCTTGGAAAGAAGGGACGTAAGTGCAATGGGTCTGTAGGAGGAGACAGAGAGGAAGATTCGCCTTTTTTAGGGACGGGCTGGACAAATGCTATTTTCCATCTGCTCGGAAAGAGTCCTAAACAGTAGGATTAATGAAAAAAGCTTACGAAGTAGTTTTGCCACCGAGGAAGAACAGCTCTTTAGAAGAAGGGGAGATATACCGCCTGGACCAGTGGATTTGTTTATATTAAGATCTTTAAGTACTCTTGTTACTTACACGAGTGCGAAAGTGGATTCGTCCTATTGAAGATTCGATGCACTCAAGTGTAGGTGGAGACAAAGCACAATAATATGGGACCTAGTGCTTATTCTTTTGGCATACCTCATTTTTTCTGTGTAATCTCTGTATTGTGTTTGGCAAGATTTTTTATTGAGAACAAGTTTTTAAGATGGTCAAACCGTCTCAGATAAGACGACTTTCTATTAAGGATGTAGGAGCAGCATGATAAAAATAATGCTCCTTTGAAGTAAGTACAGGAATGTGTGTCTGAAGGTTGTCATCTATGAACTATCTCATCTCATAGTCGCCAAATGTATATTTTAGACAGACATTCTCAACCGTATTGTCTCCACAAGAATCTCAAAAATTTATTGGAATGCTCAGCTACCGGATGTCAAGGTTAATAGCCCAAAACAATCTCTCAATTCAATGCAAATATGGAATTCCCAGCAAATATTTATTTTTATCTCTGAATTTGAACATTTATGTGGGAAGTATTAAAAACATATATTTACACATACGGGTATATCCACTTCCTCTTTGGACACAGAAAATGTGTACACACTCAAAAATGCAATAATCAAATACCACAAGGAGCAATGAAAATGAAAAAGAAAATAAATAAATAAATAAAAATAAGAAAAGAAACCAGCAGCAGCAACATCAGAACCCAAAACTGATATCGATTACGCTCCCACGGTTTCGTTCATAATCACTACACTCGTACCCATAGACGTATCCAGTACCAGTGCCAGTCCCACTATATCGGACGGACAATGTCCCTTCAAAAATCCAACAAAATCCAAACAATCTGTTCATCCACTCTATGGTATGCACACAGTATGACCAGCAAAAAAAAAAAAATGAAAAAAATAGTCTTTCAGGTCAGTCGTAGTGGCGGTTTAGTACGAGTATAGTAGATGTTCCAGTGTTGAACCACCATGGCTACCACCATCGCAGGAATACGGCAAAACACCGCACCGAACCGCCAAGAAATCACCAACCAACTCAACTCCAAAGGCCAAGTAGGGGGTAAAAATTGTAAAAATTACAGCGGTGGTAACAAGTTACAAGTGTCCACCGCAAATTTTTATTTATTTTGTTCTCAAAGTTTTTTTTTGTTTTTTGTTTTGTGGATCGACAGACCACATCCGTCCTCGATTGATGGTGGCTAGCTGCTGCCTACATGGCTGGCTGGGTGACTGGCTGACTGGTTGACTTGTGGGAGCATTTGAATTTCGTTGATAATCCATCGACAACGACACATAAAAATGGAAAAAAAAACCTGATAACAAAAAGAGACTGAAAAACGTGCACAAAACAGAGGAAAGAATACAAAACCAAAAAAAAAAAAAAAAACTAAATGACCTTGTTCAGTCGTGTGCGGTTGTACGCCCTACTGTGCCGGTATCCAAAAGAAAATCGAAATGCGACCACTATGTTGAAACAAAAAAAAATCGCAAAATCCTTTGTCAAACGGTGTGCGGTGGCCTGGCTGGATTATCCCAGCCAGTAGATACAACATTTTCAATTGGAACACCTTTTGGAAAGTATCTAGTTTAAGGTCAGTTCATGAGCAAACAAGTGATACGTCGATACCCTCTCGTCCAAGTAACCACGTGTACATATTCGTATAACCAAAGAGAGAGAGAGAGACAGTTGCCTCCCCCTGCATTCCAAAGAATTATTGAAGAGCAAATCACTTGTTAGAAGCGCTAGACCATGTAATGATTGTAATTACTAGGGTTACCATGTTTGCCCAAATGCAGGAGGGAAAGCAACCGCAGTAGAACAAAAAAAAAAAAATATCTTTCTAAACCCATTTAATGCATAGCTTGTTGAAGGCAGTCTGCCGGGGCGCTATAAATGGGTATACAATGCGATCGTAGAGGCGTGTGAGCAATGCTTGCTTGGTTAGACGAGGCAAACATCACTTCGCGTAGTGCTGCAAGCCTTGTGAGGTTGTTTTCCTTTTTTTGTATCTTTTTTTTGTTTTCAGTCGTTTTGGGGTGTTAGATTTACGGTTTGAATTACTCACTTGACAGAAGTGTGCTGTTGCTATTCAACCGCCCGCATTGAAGGATGACATGATGCTACAATATAATTTGAGTAATGTTAGTCGTAAGGGGTAGGTAGCATTTCTTCAGGTAAATGTGGATGTTAAGATGAGTTTTGCACCTGAAGATTGTTCATTGAAATACGGCAGTGCATCCAACAATGTATCTTAAAAACGTTTACCATCGCTGTGTAAGTTTCCACTTAGTTGAAAATGTACAAAAACGATATACGATACACAAAAGCCGTTTCGTTCGCTCTAAAGCAAGTGACATGATGCATTAATCAACCCACCACCGTTGTCATTTCTCGTCGTTTAATATCAGTTTTCGAATGAAGACTGCTTTCTACGTGTTAAGTCTGATGAAGCTTTTGTCTCTGCTACAAAAAGGATGGCTTTTAAATACCCATATGGAAGGCTGCTTATAAAAGTCTTATTTGGCAGACTGTGCAGTTATTAAGTCTTCGTGTAACCAACCCGAACTGGTGTATTCCTCCAGAGTTTTTTGTATCTTGAGTATCGTAGTCTGGCTTCATCTAAAATAAAAGCTAAGGAACCCTTTACATAAAACTCTGATAAGGAAAAGTGTTTTCCGTAGAATTTCAGAATCTGTTCCTAATACAGTGACGTATTCGTCATAATTCACAATTCGGCGTCAGATAAAAGGTTGGAAAGGATGAGTGATTCGTAGAGCATTATTATTTTGGTATGTTCAGAGATTGCCTACTGAGCCGAATTACTGGACATCAACGCTGAGGTTAGTGCTTAATGCTGAATCCAAGATATGAAAAATTCTTCTTGAAATCCTGTACTTTTGATCGGTAAAATTGTCAACGGATCAGAAGAATTATACTCCATATTTTTAACAAGCCTAGCTATGCGTTTCGTTAACTCCTCACTTTCTGTCTATATCAATTCTGACTCTTAGGATGTCGACACCCTCGCCATAAAAATTGCAAGTAATGTTTCTTCCATATCAACATCAGCCTCAGGGCGAGGCCAGCTCTTTAGGACATTTGTGAAGCGACTCATATGTTGAAAAGAATTTGGCAGATACTCATTTCGACTTACATTCAACAAGGTAGCCGTTTCGTCAATATTGGCGTCTCGATTCATACGTATTCCATAAACACTGGAAGCCTGTCTTTCTGTGAGTAAGAGATAGCTATTCTCTTACTAACTAAAATGTTTATTATTGCGGCATAGTCTATCGGTTTTATACCATAGTTGGTCGATTGCATCGCATCGAAATTCTTCTGCATTGACTTGAGAAGCGTGTACCAAGCATCATTGGCCAAGTCGCCCTTCTTATCCATGTGAGCATGTGGTAAATTTTGCATTTATGTAAAAACTCTTGGTAGGTAGCGTGGTACGTATTCAACACCAAATTCCAGTGTATTCACATGGTAGTTGTAGTAACTTTTTCCGGTTCATCATATAACCTTTCATTGGAGTTATTTCGTCGTAAATCTTAGTTGACTACCTAAATGGATATCGATTGTATTATATCCGCTTGATTTGAACCATGATAAGAAATCTGGCCAGAATAGCCAGAATACCCAGGGTCACGAAGCAGAATTTTTTCGAAGAAATATCACGACAACCTTGCTCTGAAAGTAGCGACTTAATACATATCTTCGTGACTAATACTTAGCACCCTTTCGGCTATTAAAATCAATTTAGAATAATTTGAATTCTTAATATGGTTTCAGTCTCAAAATAGCTGATATAAGTTAACGACACCTGATATAAAACAACGTTCCCGTGGGAAGGCATAACACAACATCCGATTTGCCGACTCAGCGTCTGGTTCCACCACGAGCGTAATTCCCAGTAATGCACCTGTCGGTCGTTACCCGAGCTGATGCAATGTGTGGGAACACGAATGTGCTGATGCAATAGGTTAAGCATAGGTTAGATTATTATAAAATTTGTCAAGTAGAATTAGTCTTAAGAAGAGATTCAAATAAAGAGGTTCGCCTCAGTTTTTTTTAATTAAAGCGTAGTCTTTAATTTATTAATTGGCGCCCGAGCAGGGACCGGTATTGTGTTAAGATAGTGCGTGATCTGTACCCCAAATACGTCCAGTGCCTCAAGTAGCCCCGCGACCTTACCTCCGTGCTGTCCAGTGCCTAAAGTAGCCCAGTGACCCGGAACAAGTCCAGTGACACGTCCAGTGCCTCAAGTAGCCCCGCGACCTTACCTCCGTGCTGTCCAGTGCCTAAAGTAGCCCAGTGACCCGGAACAAGTCCAGTGACTTTGGGACAATATATAAAAATATATAGTGCAGTGCGCGCATCCACGCAATCACCGGTCCAGCGACGTCGACCTGCGACCGTCGCTCAGCGCAAACCCGACGCAAGCCAAGCCCTCAAGTAGCGCAGTGCCAGAGTGACCGAGGACCCCGAGTCACCGCCAGACGACGGAAAAAAGGGAATAATCCAAAGCACCAGCGTGGGAATGCTGCTGATATTGTAAGCATAGATTAAGTAGTGATAAGACTTAAAGAAAAGAAATAAGAATACGTGATTAGATTAGAAATTAAGAGTTTGAGAATTCAAGCAAAACAGTGATTAAAAGAATTTATTGCAAAATTAAATAGTTTAATTATAAAAGTATTGAGAGTCATAGCCATATAAAATCCCCTTTTATTCGACAACGTTTCCTAAACTCATATCACATTATTATTTTTTATTTCCCTTTTCGTGTTTTTGTTGTTTGACTCTTGCCGCAGTTAAGTTTCCTCGGTCGTATCTACAATCAAGTTTTGATATACTCTGTGTTTGCCGCGACATAAAGTTGTTTGGTTTTACCGTTTAGTGCCGCTATTATTTTCGATAATCGAATTCTTTCCACTTCCTTGGGTTCGTTCTTCCTTGCTTAATAATGACCCCTCCTATGATCCGGCCTCCGGTCTTAAACCCAACCCCAGAGGCGCAAAATAACCCAAGTACCGTCCCAATATCCCATCCTGCCTTACAAAGTCTGATTTCCTCAATCGTAAGCCATGCCTTACAGACTGAAGGAAGAAGCCTAGTTCAGTCAATTTTAAATCCCAATGCAGACCAGTTCGCAGGAACTGATCAAGCCATTAACCATGACCAACAAACCAACATAGCGGAATTAGATAAAATTCCCGATGTTGTTCGAAGCCTAAGAGAATTCTCGGGGCAACCCGGAGAATTTAGCTCTTGGAGAAAGAGCGTAGAAAGGATATTGCGCATATATGAATCCATTAGGGGTTCGCCAAGGTATTTCGGCATCATTAACGTGATTCGAAACAAGATCGTTGGACATGCGGACCACATTCTTGAATCATACAATACCCCACTGAACTGGGATTGTATTGCTCGGTGCCTCACGCTGCATTACGCGGACAAGCGTGACTTAGGCACACTGGAGTATCAGTTGACATCATTGGTGCAAGGTAACCTTTCGGTGCAAGAGTTCTACCAGCAGGTATATTCCCACCTTTCGCTTATTTTGAATAAAATTTCATGTATGAGCGTTGGCGAGGAAGCCCTAAATTTATTAATGCATACCTATAGGGACAAGGCACTCGACACCTTCATACGAGGGTTAAGAGGAGACCTACCCAGGCTTCTCGGTATCCGTGAACCTGTAGATCTGCCCCAGGCATTACATTTATGCATGAAGCTCGAAAACCAAACCTATAGAGCTCAGTATGCGAATGCGAACAATCATAACAACAGAAGGACGCATCATTTACCACCTCCTATCCCACCAAAACGTCATCCTCAAGTGCAACATCCACCTCCGCAAAATAACCACCAGTTTTTCCCGCAGTTATTCCATAATCCTATGAGTTGGAATAATCAGTACCCAACCAACTATTCCCCGAGACCCCCAATGAATGTCAACCCCAGACCAACAGTTCCCCCAAGGCCTCAGCGACCTTTCGCGCCCTTTAATCCGCCGCAGAACCAGACCACTAGACCTCAACAAACGCCAATGGAGACATCCACTATCAGGACGAACAATGTAAATTACATGAACAAACCTCAGCAAAGGAACTGGCCACCCGCACCAAAAAGGCAATTTGCTGCAACATCAAATCAAGTTCATCCTCATAAGATGCAGAGGAATTTTCATCTGAACACTATTGACCACGAACAATTCCCGTGTACATCTAATAATCCCAATCCTACTCAATATGAGCAGATGATTCAGGCAGAAGATAGCCAGTACGATCAAAGCTTTCAGGAATATTCAGAATCATTTCAACAGCAATGTGGAGATAGTCAGTACGACCAAAGTTTCCAGGAATATTCGGAATCACTCGAATGCGGAAACAATAACTTAGAAGAACTTCCTGAGTTCAATGATATTCATTTTTTAGATTAAACCGCTCCTCGCTTCCGTACTTTGAGTGCAAAACGAAGAGCGGAGAAGTTTTAAAAATTTTGATCGATACAGGATCAAATAAAAACTATATTCAGCCCAATCTTATTAAAAACCCCAAACCGAATGAAAAACCCTTTTATGCCAATTCCATGGGCGGTAACGTAGAAGTAAGTCATCACACCTTTTTAAATCTATTTGGCCTCAATGATATCGAAATTAAATTTTTCCTCATGTCGGAATTAAAATCTTTCCATGCCATTTTGGGCAATGACACGTTAAAAGACCTTTCAGCTGTGATTCACACGAAAGACAACTATATGGTAATTAACAACAGCGTAAAAGTTAGAATAAAACAGTTGATTACGCAATCGGTCAATTCCATAAATATCCGAACTGATCACATGACAGCTGAACAAAAATCTCATATCCGATCCATTGCGAAACAATTCCCTAACCTATTCGATGACCCCGATAACAAATTAACTTGTGCTACTAATGTTAAGGCAGAAATAAGAACGAGTACAGATACCCCAGTCTACGCCAAATTCTACCCCTATCCTATGGCCCTCAAAGAAGAGGTTGAGAGCCAAATCGCAAAACTGTTAAAGGATGGTATAATCAGGCCTTCCAGGTCTCCCTACAATGCACCAGTGTGGATTGTACCAAAGAAGCTTGACGCTTCCGGAGAAAAAAAGTACAGGATAGTTGTCGACTATCGTAAGCTTAACGATGTCACTATTACTGAGAAATATCCGATGGAGAATATTGAAAAACTTTTGTCCGAATTAGGTGAAAATAAGTATTTTACAGTTGTTGATCTCAAAAGTGGATTTCACCAAATTCCGCTTAAAGATTCGGACATGGCGAAGACTGCCTTTTCAATCAACAACGCCAAATATGAATTCACCAGACTCTCTATGGGATTAAAGAATGCCCCTACAACTTTCCAGAAGTCATTAGATGATATTTTGCGTAAACACATTGGCAAACGCTGCCGCATTTACATCGATGACATAATAATTTATAGTAAGAGCGAAGAAGAACATTCTAAGGACATCCGCAAAGTCTTCGAAACTCTTAATGACGCGAATCTAAAAGTTCAGCTTGATAAATGTGAGTTTTTCAAGGAAAAGATAGAGTTCTTAGGTTTTATCGTATCGTCAAAGGGTATTACTACCAACCCAGAAAAGGTGAAGTCTATAGAAGCCTTCCCGGCTCCTCGAACTCTGAAGGATTTAAGATCTTTCCTCGGTCTGTCAGGGTATTATCGCCGTTTCATACGCGATTACGCCAAACTTGCTAAACCCCTGACATCCCTTTTAAGAGGGGAGGATGGACGTGTGTCCAAGAACATTTCTAGCAAAAAGCTAATACATCTTAACGATGCAGCGCAAGATGCTTTCCAAAAACTTAAAAGATCCCTTGTATCAGAAGATACCATTTTAGTCTACCCAGACTTTAAAAAACCCTTCGAGCTCACCACAGATGCGTCAAACTATGCACTGGGTGCTGTCCTGTCACAAGAGAACAGACCAATTACCTTCATCTCGAGGACCTTAACTAAAACGGAAGAAAATTACGCCGCCAATGAGAAGGAGATGCTGGCCATTATATGGGCTTTGAATTCTCTCAGAAATTACCTATACGGTTCGGCAAAGGTTCTCATTTACACTGACCATCAACCGTTGACCTATGCTCTAAGCAATAGGAACAACAATACAAAATTGAAAAGGTGGAAAGCCATGTTGGAAGATTACAACTATGAGCTTAAATACAAGCCAGGAAGAAGCAACGTAGTCGCCGACGCGCTTTCTAGACCACCTCAGAGCAGCCAAGTTAATTCACTGACTCCTACTATCCATAGCGATGAGAGCTCCTCTCACGGTTTAATCTACAGGGTTGAATGTCCTATCAACGTGTTTAAAAATCAAATTCTTCTTCAAGTAGGTGCACCACCCTCTGAAAAATTTGAAATTGTATTTCCAACCTTCCATAGACATACCATCATTGAACCCAGCTACGATGAACCGAAACTCATCGAAATTCTTAGGAAACGTCTCAATCCAACCGTCACCAACTGTATTAAAACTCCTGAACGCATAATGGGAATGATTCAAACTATCTTCAGAGAACATTTTAGTTCATACCGCATACGCTTTACTCAGCTTATGGTTGAGGACGTAAAGAATGATCAGGATCAAGAAAATATAATCATTCAGACACATAATCGTGCCCATAGGAATGATAAAGAAAACAAGAGTCAGATATTAGAAAAATATTATTTTCCTGGAATGTCGAAGAAAGTCAAACGAATAGCTAAACTCTGCTCGATATGCAAGGAAAACAAATACGACCGACACCCCAGCAAAGTTGAGATTCAGGCCACGCCAATACCCAAATACCCAGGTCAGATTGTACACGTAGATATCTTCTCCACAGAAGGAAATTTAGTTCTCACTGCAATAGACAAATTTTCTAAACACGCTCGTACACAAATTATAAAGTCAAAGGCTGTTGAGGACATTAAACAACCTTTGAGAGATATCATCTTTGGTTATGGAGTACCAAACATTTTGGTTTTCGACAACGAGAAATCCTTTAACTCATCCGTTATCACCTTTATGGTTGAAAATGAACTTGGAATTCAGATATATACAACACCTCCCTATGCAAGCAAATCTAATGGTCAAGTAGAGCGCTTTCACTCGACTATTGCTGAGATCATGCGATGTCTGAAACGTGAAAAGGTCTACCAGTCCTTTGCAGAACTTTTAGAAGCAGCTGTTAATGCTTACAATTTTTCAGTACATTCAGTTACACACAAAAGACCCGTTGACATATTCTTTGGTAGGAACATAGGAACAGATCCCACTCAAATTGAAGAAGCCCGATTGGAAACCATAAATAAATTGAAATTGAAACAGGAAGCCGACTTGACATACCACAACAAAAACAGACCTTCCACCAAAAATTATTCTGCAGGAGATATTATTTTCATTAAAGTTAACAAAAGATTAGGCTCCAAATTATCACCCAGGTATAAAAAAGAAACGGTAAAAGAGAACAAATCTACTACAGTAGTTACAGAGTCAGGGAAAATTGTGCACAAATCTAACATACGAAGTTAAAAAAAAAAAAAAAAAAAAAAATTTCACCCTAACAGATTGTTAATCGGAACTGGCCAAGGAGATGTGAATATTCTTGACTATACCAACTCCCCGTTAATCGTCCTAAATGATGGCACTGCTAAAATTATGGAAGGCTCCTTAAAACTGATGCACATCATCGAAATAGCACCGTACGAGCAATTCATCGCAGAGGTCGATCCCGTTATCCAATCCCGAGTTCCTCGCTCCAGTCCCTTCTACCCACTCCTACAATTCGAAACCAAGCAAATAAGGAATTATATTCAAAACTTAGAGATTATCCGTGTAAAACGATCATTAAATTTCATCGGGTCAGCCTGGAAATGGATCGCAGGCAATCCCGACCATGAAGACTTTGAAATAGTAAAAAATAAAATTAATAACGTAATTGATAACGGCAATAGTCAAATAATTATAAATAAACAGTATGAAGAAAGAATAAACGCGCTCACCAATGTAACCAACGAAATATTAAATACCATAAAGAAAGATGGCATACTTCAATACGAAATAAATGTAACCCTATTATATAAGTTAAAATTGATAAAAGAAGAATTAAGTAACGTAATATATGCTATTGAACTGGCTAAAGCCAATATTGTTAATTCAAATATTCTTGCTAAAAACGAATTAGATTTAGTATTAGATACTTTAAGTAAAGATGTAATACCATATTCAAATATAGAACAAGCACTAAAATTTGCAGACATAAAGATCGCATCAAATTCAAAAAGTTTAATTTACATAATCGATATTCCAAAAACGAAATCCGAATTATATGAGAAACTATTATTAGTACCAATAAAAAGGAATAATGGGATTATCCACAAAATTGAATTTAAAAATGTGTTAAGGAAAAATAAATCATTGTACGGAATTAAAAATAGTTGTAAGCTAATTAATGAACTGTCCTTATGTAAATTCTCGAATGTAATAGATATAAGTAAAGATAATTGCACAGTAAATTTGTTAGAAAATAAGAATGCATCATGCAATGCGACGAACAGCCAGCACATTCCCCAAATCGAAGAAGTAGCATCAGGAATCGTCGTTCTTAACCAATTCAACGGAACCATAGTAGTTCGAAATGGAAGCCAGTCATTACAAGGGACATTCGTCATCAAGTTCACCAACGAAAGTATCATGATAAACAACCAACGGTACGTTTCCAAGGAGATCCTAAGAATGCAAGTTCTACCTCCAATGCTCCACCCAACATACGATAGTCCAGCAGTCGAAGAAATCCTCTCTTTGGAACTAATGAAAGAGCTTCATACGAGAAACACCAACCACATCGAGAGGATTCAAGCTGAGAAGAAGATGCACCAAATGGTAACATATGGGACCTTCATAGTACTCTTCCTGGCGTTAGCAGTTATTGGATACAACAGAAGAGCCAGAGGCAACCCCGTCACTTCATCACCGACGCCACCAATACTTGCATTGACAACGCAACCTGAAATCATTCATCCAGCATCTTCTCAAAGGTATCCTAGCATTTACAACATTCCATTTATATGAAGTTGCGAGGACGCATCAGTCTCAGAAGGGAGGAGTTAACGACACCTGATATAAAACAACGTTCCCGTGGGAAGGCATAACACAACATCCGATTTGCCGACTCAGCGTCTGGTTCCACCACGAGCGTAATTCCCAGTAATGCACCTGTCGGTCGTTACCCGAGCTGATGCAATGTGTGGGAACACGAATGTGCTGATGCAATAGGTTAAGCATAGGTTAGATTATTATAAAATTTGTCAAGTAGAATTAGTCTTAAGAAGAGATTCAAATAAAGAGGTTCGCCTCAGTTTTTTTTAATTAAAGCGTAGTCTTTAATTTATTAATTTATATCTAGTGGTATTCCACAGGGTTCTTTGTTTGGTCCCATAAGTGTAAGCATCGTATAAAATTCTTGATAGTATCCGGTGACATGAATTTATCAGCGCTATTGGCTAGTTGAAAAGAATGTACAAATAAAACGTGCAATAAAAATAGAAGGAAGAGATTTAATATCGCTTACAGAACCAGTAATATGGACTGTAAGGCTCCGATGTCCTGTGCATTTTTTTAAGAAATCATTTTCATGGCATCGCTCAGTTTTCACGATAGTTTAGATTAGTTGAACTCCAATAATGGACTGTAGAAGGTCAGCGTTATAAATATCTTTTCTTGCAAAACTGGCGGCGTTTGGTAAAAAAAATAAGAATACATTCAAAAGGAAGAACATCACATATTCTATTCGCATGACTCATCTTTTAAATATTTTTTTTTTTTGTTTAAAAACTCCAATACAGGAGGACAAGTTTAGACGGAAGACAAAAGTTCATGGGAAGAGATCAAACAATTTAATTAAATCCATTCTATGAACCACCTGCTTCAAATTGACTATCTGAGTATGTGCGTATGTAATTTTCCTTTAAAAACGCCGCTCTGTGATGTTAGACAATCAGAACAATTTTTTCCATAAACTTCAAAATGTAAATTTCATCTCTTAAATGCGAAATTATGCCGACAAAAAAAAAAAACACTCAAAACGATACTCGTATATATATTACCGCAAAACGTGTGTGTCATGACACAAATTATGTCAGCATATTTGCATTGACCAGGCACAAAGCAGTTAAGCAGTGGAGATTTAACTTTGACAAAAAAAAAAAAAAATAAAACATCACAAGATGAACTGAACTAAAGACTGCTAATTGCACAATATATGTTATGACATAATTGATTGAGTGTATCTTCTCATCAGTAATCACTTCAGCTACTGTAACCGGCAGTTCAAATTACAATCAAACCAACAATATAGGAAAAGAACCGTGTAAACAAAAAAAAAGTATCTCTTTGTTCGTTGGCATTCTGTTTTCCACTCAATTTGCATGATAGAAAAAGAATCTCATGCACAGTTATTTATCGAGACACCACATCATCCCACGAGATACTTTTACTAATCTTTAAATAATTTCTACTAATCAATCTAAACACATTCCAACAATAGTTGATTCATAGCTTTCTTTCCCCCTCTATTGTGTTTCCAATCTAAACAAACACAAAATATCTGTCGCGTTATGTCTGTCGTGCCGGTCGTTCGGTTGAACCTGTCACATTGGAAGAACCTGTGCAACAGAGGAAAAAGTCGACAAAAAAAAAGAAAAAAAAAAACTCTGTCATCTATATTTCGTTAATTAACATAAACTTCAGCCTTTTAACTGCACCGACTTCATAAATCTCTCATCTGTCTTCGGCGCAGATACATTTTGTTCTTAGTTTTGTTGTGGTTGTAGAATGTTGGTTATTATTTTTTTTTTATTTATTTTTTTGTATAATTGTTGACTTTTCTCATTCCCTGGTTATATGTTTGTCTGGTTTAAGCGCGATCCCTCGCGCCATTTAAATCGAAATCGAGTATCTCTGTGAGTTCTATAAAGGTGTGTGCAGTAGTAAATTTAGGCTACGGCGACAGACGATAGACGATAGACGGTAGACCACAGGAGGTCCATCAAACACTGCCATGAATAATATTGTAACGAAAATTAGCTATTTGTCCGAAAATCGAAACATTTTTTACTTTTTTTTATTGCTGTTAAAACTCAAACTTCCGACTTAGTTGCTGGTGTGGTAATATACGGTGCAAGTCGGTTTATGTGTGCTACTATTTGCCCCCTTTGACCATGCGCCTGGATTTTGTAGACAAGATCCGACAATTGTTTCACAACCTTGACAGGGTCTTTCCAATCGCTCTTTACATATAGCTTCGAGCATATATCTTTCCGTCCTTGGGGTAAAAAAAAAACTAGGCTTATCCCCTGTAGTAAAACTTATGGCATTAGGTCTTTAATCATATCTATCGTTCATCGATTCGGCTGTTATTTTAATATTTTCTCGTGCAATTTCGTGTATTTTGAGGAGCCGGATTTTTAATGCTGCTGCGTACCCTGGGCTGTCTTGCGCTATTTCTGATGGTGATCCAAGCAGTTTATCGACCAGCAGCTGCAGTTCTCTTCCGAAGTTCAACATGGCAGGCGAGAATCTTGTCGATCCTTGTTCTGCTGCGCGATACTCGTAAGCTAGTATAGCTGACCATAGGAACATATCCCAGTCTGTTTGATGAGGGCTAACGACCTTCCCTAAGTAATCCAGTAGTGTACGATTGAACCTTTCCACCATACCATCGGATTGGGGCCGTAGAGGTATTATTCTAGCTTTCTGAAAGCCCAAGATCTCCATTGTTTTACGGAACACTTCGATTGAATGAATATAGTGGAGGACATCGAATCTGCAGAAGACGTTATGTATAATTTGTTCGACTATTGCCTCAGCTGTTTGGTTGGGCACGGTCATTTGGTGAAAAAGTCCATAGCGACGATAATCTATCGGTTTCCTTCTCCGATGCGTGGAAGCGGATCAAGTATGTTGTGTCCTATGGGCTGCCTTAGCAACCCCCCTTGTTCGGCGAGTAGGGGGTGTCCGAGCCTGACAAACAATGCAATTTTTACACTATAGGTTAGAGTCTACTTTTCGATCAATCCTGTCCTTTATTTTGCTTAGAATTTTGCGTTGCCCTAGATGGCCACTTTTATGGAGTTGCTGAAGAATTCTTCTGTCCCTGGACCTTATCCCATGTTCAAAACATTATGTCTCCTTCTTTTCCTTCACTTTTGCTAACGTTGGATCTTTTTGCTGTTCGATTCCCAGAGTGGGCATCATCGGCCTCCAAGTTTAATGTTTCTTTGATTTCCGCCTTCATGCAATGGTTGCATTCGTCATGTGGTCTCCTCGAAGGCGCGCCAGCGTTGTCGTGTAGAGAGGTAGGATGATATTGAATCTCGCATTCGTACTGCTCCAATCTCTCCAGTCACCTAGCCATCTGACTCCTCGGTTACTTAGTGTTCCACAGCCAGCGAATGGATGCGTGCTCAGTGCGTAAGAGGAATCTTTTTCCAAGGCAACTCCTGTCTTGCGACGCAGTAGTTTCGTTCGGCTCTATTTAAAGTGCGGCTAAAGTATTCAGTTACCACATCCGAGCTCTTTTTTTTTTTTGACTGTACGAAATTATCGTCGGTGGTAGGAAACGCCAAAATCGGTGCGCTTGTAAGCCTATAAATTAGGTTCACAGTTAACGTTCGGTTTAGCAAGTATCGAAAATCTTTCAATAAAATGCCAATAATAGGGACAAAGTCAAAGAAAGCCTCGTACTTGTCGCTTAGTCTTGGGATTCGGCCTGAGTTGAACCGCTTTGATTTTCTGTTTATCAGTGCTCAATTCATTAGCCAAAACGACATGGCTTAGGTACGTTAGATTTGAGAGATTAACATTTACCTGGGCTTAATTTTAAGTTGGGCTTTTGAAACCGCCATCTCAAGTTTTGTATAAGCTCGTGAAATGTCCGTAAGTACACGATAATGTCGCCTAAGTAAACGAGTGCAGCTCGAAGGACTTCGTTCAACACCGTTTCCAAAGTCGCCGGGGCATTACAGAGGCCAAATGGCATAACGTTGATGGGCTATAGTTCATTAGTCATTACCTTCCGTGAAAGCTGTTTTTTCCTTGTCTATAGCATCCATTTCTGCCTCACGGTAGCCACTTTAAAGGTCCGTCGTAGAAAAGCACTTTGCGCCTGCCATTGTGGGAAAAAAGTCATCCATGCGCTGAATGGGGGTAGGAATCTTGTTTTTTGTGACCTCGTTAAACTGTCGATAATCTACGTAAAGCCTCGAAAATCGGTCTTTCTTCTTTCTTGACTAACACATCTGTTGCTCATATTCTGAATTAGCTCTTCCATCTCTTTGTGTTTGGCCATTGGTACTGTTCTTCCCGTAGCTTGATTGGTTTTGCCTTTGCGGTATATATTTTGTGTTTTGCAATTCCGTTGATCCTGACGACGTAGGTTTTGCTGCAGGGGCCGAAACCAGGCGTAGGCTCCACTAACGCTGCCCTTTATAGTAGGCGGTTGATTCATTTCAACAAACGGTTTCCCTTTCAGCTTTTAGTATTTCCGACGTCGCGTGATGCTAACCCGGGTGGCAAGTGCAATGGATCCTTTTTGTCGTTCCCCTCTATTGTCATCTCTTCAAAATCTAAGTGACACTGTTCAATGGAACAACGACCACTAAGATGTTTGGGAGTTCATATGGCACTATAGCGGCATAATGAGTAAATTCTTTGTGGTTAACAAAGCAACTTCATCGGAGAACTTCTTGCAATCCCCTTGTCGGAAACATGTGTTCCCGTCAGAATAGACCTGAGGCCACCGCAAAAGAGCATATTTGCCCTTCGATAAACTCTTCGTGGAAAAGGCTAGCTTTGCCAATGGTTCCTACATGGTCCGTTGGTTCAATGCTTGGTCATCATTGTTTGCTGTAAAGCATAATGGTAGGCAACTGCTTCCTGTTGTCTCCACAATTTAGTCTTTTGTAATATGTCTGGTGCCGTTTGTAAGGATTGGTTTCCCTCTTCTCTTCCGTTTGTTTCTTGCATGTCGTTCCTGTACCAGATTAACAGCATCCATTAGTCTGGTAGGGCACCCGACCATAATTAAGTCCTGGATTCCCTTTTTAGTCCTTTAATAAACGGGCTTACCATTACCTCCTGCTGGGCATCCAGGAAGAGCCGAAACTAGTAGTCATTGAAGACCTAAAGCAAATTCAACAATATTTTTTTTTTGGAGCCCTGCAGCTGAGTGTAGTTAGACCGTTAGACCGTAGACAGATGCGTTGACGCGGTAGGTGGGTAGTTAAGAGTAGCTAAGACCAACCTACTTAGACCTATTGGCCCGTTGTGATGCCACGTGGATATGTGATCCTCCTACTTATGAACTTATGATGAAGCGTAGGAGACTGTTAACGTCTATATTCTTTAGATCGTTTAAGTCATTGTAGAAAAAAGCTCCTAAGAGAAATTTTCTTCTCTGGGAGAGAGCTGGACATGTACAGAGTAGGTGGAGTATTGTCTCCTCTTCCTCCTCGTCGTCCATGCAGCTTCTGCAAAAATCGTTTGTAAAAGCGCCAAGCCTTCTTGCGTGCTTGCCTATGAGGCAGTATCCAGTGACGATAACTATGACGGCGCTGAGATGTTTCCTATTTAGAAGGATCAGGTTCAGCTTTGGCCAGATCTGCTTGGTCGCTAGACATGTTGGTCCAACAGTCCATCTAAGGTCTGTTCTTTTATTAGCATCCAGCTTTAATGTTGATTTGCACGTAGCGGTTGGTCAAAGTGGAGTAAATGTATCTACAATTCGCAGTCGTGTTCCGAGTTTACCGGTAAAGCACTTAAATCACATTTAAAACACAACACGAACTGCAGTTGTTAATCTGTCCACGAACCGCTCCCATCAAACGGTTGGAATAGGTGCCCGTTTCATCACAGAATGTGCTGCCGCTGCCACGGGATTAGAAGTAGAAGACACATGTGGCAAAACGTTCGCATCTTTTGCTGTTGTCACCTCCATCTCCACATGATATAAATCGGTTCTTTGTCCATTTGCTTAAATTTTATAACTTTTGCTTGCTGATTCAGCACTTATGTATTACTCCTTGCATCAATGGGGCTGTAAAAACTTGTCGTCATGTTTTGCGAGGGTCTAAAATAAAAGCCACACTTTTAAGTCATACGAATTTATTCAAGATCCTTCATGTCTTGAGAAAGCAACTCGCTAAAAGTGAAAAAAATCGCGGAATCGAGAAACGATCTGCAATGATCACCCTTCTTAAAAAGGGCAAATCGCAGCGGGTAGTCGCTTCGCAATTGAAGATATCACGCGGATCAGCCAATAGCCACAACAAGCAAATGAAGTAGACAAAAACCACACCTGAAATACGCGCCGAAATAAATCAAACACGGAAGAAACTGCTGTCCGTGACAATTTGGGCGAGTTGCTGTTTACAAATCCATGTTGTGACCTGAAAACAAACAGAAAAGGTTAAAATAGGGCAAAAAGCATTAAGACTGGATGGAAGAAGAAGATTTCAACGGAGTTTTATGGAGGGATGAATCCATGTTCCAATTTTGGCGCATAATGGACAGTTTTCGTTCGACGGAGCGCTGAAGAAAAGATGCTACCAGACTGTGTGATTGCTACCGTCAATCATGGGGGCGATTTTGTTAAGCTCGGGGGATGTTTCTCTTCAAGTGGAATGGCAGATCTGGTTCAAGTGGTTGGATAAATGAATAACCGAGCATACAAAACAATATTACAAGAAACATAGGCAACGTCATTAAACATACGTCAAGACCTTATCAAGACTACCTGAAACAGAGAGAAGGTAAAGAAATCTTACAAATCGGAATAAGGACTGAAACGAATAAAATTTGGAAACTTCAAAGTACAAAAAAAAAATATTTTCATAATTCATGTAAATTTTTTTTATTTGCTTTAAAACTCTGTTTTTATTAAATTCATTCACAATTACAAAAAATAAAAAAAATTATTTGGGTACCCATTTTTTCCACAACTTCTTTCGAATGTCCTTCATAAAGTTAGTGACAGTTACATCCGTAATCTTTTTGGACGCTCTTTTCAATTTAGCATTAAAATCTTTTATGTCCTTTGCACACTGCTCACTTTTCCTCAATTTAGCTTTGACCAAAGCCCAATAACTTTCAGTGGGTCGGCATTTTTAGCAACAAGAAAGCTCAACGTCGCATGAGCATAGTGAGCTAAAGCTAAACTAACCCTCGTGTTAGTTTAAGAAAGGAATCAACCGATTTTTAAGGCACTCGTTGATGCACACTTCTCTGTTAATTGTTCCCGTTGTAATAAACGATGAGCTTCTGTGTCCACATTGGCAAATGGCCTGCCAAACGAGATATTTTGACCCGAATTTTTCCATTCCAATCGATGTTGTTGATTGCGGAAGAATCTCAGCTTCAAACGAGTTGTAAAACTACGCACCTGGAAGAATAGTAAAGTCGGCTTTGACATAAGTTTCGTCATCCAAAACCAAGCACGCTTTCTTGTTGCCGATCAACTCGTATAGCTTTCGGGCTCGTGTTTTTATGACTTTTTTTTGCTTTTCAGTAACTTTTGGTATTTTTTGTTTTTTTCGTGTTTTTAGACCGTTACGTTTCTTAGATCTTTGTACCATTGTTTGGTTGGTATTGCATTTCCGAGCAGCATCTCTGGATGACATAGTCCGGTTTTTTACAATGGTACTCACTATTTTCCTGTCCAAATTTGTATCATGTGCTCCACTTTTCTGTTTTCGCTTAACTGTCAACGTCTCCAAATATCGTTTAATAACAGAATCCACTGTACAGCGTGCTATGTTTAATTTTTTTACGATGAAATGGCTTAGACGCGAAGTATTTTCGAGCCATTTGTCGATGATCTTTTTACGGTGTTCCTCTTGACTCATATTTTATAAATATTTTAAATCGCACCGAACTAAAATCAATAACAAACTGAAACTAGAGAATATACAGGCTAATTTGGATACAAAATGGGATTGCAATTTTTACGCATTGGACATATAGCCCGTATTAAAATTTACAGATATTATTCGTTTCAGTCCTTACATATACCTATTGTCGCGGCAATCACCAGATTTAAGCCCTATAGAGTTGTTGTGGGAGGATCTGGATAGATAGATCATTGCCCATCATCAGGATCTGCGTTGTGAAATGTACGATTGCTGGATCAATCACAGGCAATAATTCAAAAACTGGTAGCTAGAATGTCAAGAATTCTACAAATAGTAACCAAATGTGAGGGTGGCTTAAGTAATTTTTTCTTCTTTTTGATCAACTCCTTTACTCGTAAGTTTAGCACAAAATGAAAATATTTCTTTTCTTATTTTAGTTTCACTTACAGTGTCGGACAAAACTATTATTATTATTATTATTATCAAGGGAACGATACAAATTAATTTGTAGGGTCCGGGGTTTAACGCCGGGGTACTATGCCCATGTGGCGCGTTTTGTCAACAGCACGCGGAGAACTGAGTTCCCATGTGGTCATCCACCTACATACTTACCGCGCCCAACACTGCTTAATTTCGGTGATCTAGCG
The DNA here is from genome assembly GCA_963966105.1 of Volucella zonaria. Classification (NCBI taxonomy): domain Eukaryota; kingdom Metazoa; phylum Arthropoda; class Insecta; order Diptera; family Syrphidae; genus Volucella; species Volucella zonaria. The sequence goes on from OZ014534.1 coordinate 31,289,279, forward strand.
GGAACCGATGCTTTCAGTGTGGCGAGGCCGTTGACTAGGACAAAAACTAAAGTACGTAATGATCCTTGCAGAGATTTTTGAAAATAATTTTTTTGTATGTGTAGGTATCTATTGTATATTATTTTGTTTTATTAGCTTGATGCAAATATTTATTTCTAGTTATTAAACAGCAAACACATGGAGACATTATTATTTAATTTAAAGCAAATATCACGACAAGAAGCTTAAATATGATTACACCAGCGCGAAAAAACTGAGGCACAATATGTACAGTATTGGCCAAAACTAAAGCAACTAAAATCGCAAGTCCGTATTTTGCGATACATTTCATATAAATTTAGTCCAAAGTTAAAAACAAATGTTGCCAATTTTACGGCATTAAAAAAAATACAAACATCCAATTGAATTTTCTTTATTTTTCAGCTGGCCAAAACAAAAGCGATTCAATTTGCTCCGTAATTTTTCGTTAAAGCCCTCTGTTCTAAAAAAACCTGTTACTTTGACCAAACTACTCATATCTGAATTGTCAATATTAAAAAAAGAAGATAATTGACTCATTCGCATGTATTAGTCTGCTGCAGCAAGATCTAAAGATCTTGTTCCCTAAATTTTATCTAAAGTGGCCACAAATAAATACTCCAATGAGATTAAAAAAAAAATATTAGCGAATATACAAAAGTTTGACAAAAGCGTGTGATTTAAAAGAAAACAACCGCTTGACTTAGAGAAACAAAATTATTTATTTTAAAGCTTTTGATATTTCCCTTACTGCGCAATGTACTTAATATGTTGTCCAGTCTGCTCCATTTCCAATTATCGCCTCGCACCTTTGTCAACAACTTAGAGCCAGTTTTTTTGCGTAGTCCTGCGGTAATTGTCACCAGATTGTTTTTAAGAGCAGTTTAAGCTGTTTTATTGTCCTTACAGTTTTTCCTTTAATCCTTTGCTTCATAAGTTTCCAGACTTTTTCAATCGGATTGGCATCTGGAGACTGAGATGGCCAATCCAATACATTGACGTCATTTCTCTCTTTGAATCCCTGACAGATACGACTACGATCGTTGTCCTCTTGTAGAGGCCTGTCCACGTCCGAATAGCATTTCAGCGGATCCCAGCAACTCTTTCTTGTACAGTTGGATCATTCTTTGAGCATTGAGACTAATGGTCACCGATTTTTCGAAACCCGCCGCACAGAAGCAGCCATAAAAATGCACTTTGCCGTATGTTTCACTATTACTTAGAAGACAGTTTAACGTGTGTGGGACACGTCTCAAGGGATTGTTGAAAACAAATGAAGCTTCGTTAGCGAAAATAATTTTGATCCAGTCCATATATTTGTAACTTGTGTGCTCGCCACTCAAATCTTTTTCGGTTAACAAAGGCTTGGCCGGAACGGCTTTGAAATTAAAATCGTTTTCTCTGAAACGAATTGCGAATACTGAAGATGGAAACCTCGTGACTTTTTTCTAATGATATTTGTCTTGTTTTAAAAATTTTAAGCACTTTGTTTTTAACGGCTTTTGAAGCGGTTTCTATTTTTCCCCGTTCTGGTAAATCGTTAACGTTTCCATGTTTGTTAAATCGTTTCACCCACTTCCTCACAAAACTCTCTCACTTTCTGAGATACTTTGCTGCAGCTGTAACGGATAATTTTTTTCCCCATGGATTAGCAACAAGCATTCATTACGGAATACAACTTTCAAAAACAATATGCGACTAAAGTAAAATTTGACGATAAAAAAACGTCAAAAAAGCCACACGCTTTTGTCAAACACACTGTAAAAGTGATATTTCACAATCTGACTTATCCAAAAAGAATTCAATCCCAAAATCGGGTGATAAGCTGAGGTGGTAGGCCATACCTCATACCGGGAAGTCAAAATGAACTTTAGGACGATAAAGAGTAATCCCTATATGTCATTAAGGGAATTACAAAACGAGCTTGTTACAAAAGTTAGCGCCAAGCTACTTCGTCGGAGAGCTGTTGATGGTGGTCTTTCATCATTCAGGATCACAAAGAAACTATTTATTTCAGCCAAAAACAAAAGAGCAAGACTGGAATTTGCAAATGACCATATTAAGTATTTCTGCACAGTATCGAAGTGGAAAACGGTACTATTTTCCCGACAAATTCAAGCGGTCAGATGGCTTTCGCTTTACAATAAAGCATTGGATCCTCGATACTAATACGGCATTGTTATGCATTTAGGAGATAACATTATGGCTTGCAGATGTTTCTCTGGGCATGAAATTGGTCGGAAATATAAAATAGATGGAACTATGGACCGATTTATTTACAAAAGTATACTTGAAAACAATTTACTGCCACACGCTGAGGAGGAATTGCCACTGAAATGGTTATTTCAGCAGGATAATGATCCGAAGCATGCTTCATAAATAGTTCAAGAGTGGTTTGGGGATCAGAAAATCAATGTTATGGAATGAACAGCCCAGTGCTCCGATCTCAACACGATAGAAGATCTACGGGGGATTGTAAATCGGCGAATAGTTCGGGAGAATTGCAGGAATAGGCACGAGCTTTATATACGAGTATAACTCCAGGCATGAAAAAGACATCCCAAGCTCTATAATTTCCAATCTGAACGAGAGTATGCCAAGAAGGTGTAGTGCAGTAATCAAAAACAAAGGTTTCGTGGCTATGATTATTATTAAATGTGAAATATGTAGTTGCTTTTGTTTTGGATAGCTTAAAATCGACATGGTTACAGTATTTATATTTTTCCTTTTTTCTGCTTATGAACAATTATTTTTGTTTCGTTTATTTTCGAATATATTTACTTATTTTATAAAAAAAAAACACAATAAAATATATTGAAATTTAATCAGTTTTACCGCAGAATCTTGTGTTTATGTAAAAGTTGCTTTAGTTTTGGCCAACACTGTACGTGCTATGTCATATTACCTTTTTTATTTTACATCTGCATATTCACTTTTAAAAATGCTGTTCATGTTATTGGTAGGCACTTCACTTGTAACAAATATTCAGTACACCTTAAAAAAAAAATTGGCTCAGTCATAACAATTGCAGAGAAAGATAGTCTTCACCACTCCATTATCTTTCTGTTAATGATCAGTTTTCGGTCGTCAGCTTGCTTGGAAAATGTTCATTACGGAGATAGACCCCCAAAAATCACCAAAGGTTAATACCCAGCAATCATACGTGAATTGAATATGTATATTTCCTACAGGCCAATCCAAAATCGTGCTAACGAGGGTCTTCATAAGGTAATGCGAATAAACCTTCAATTTCTTCAAAAAATCGAATAGCTTCCTTGGGTTTGCGAGGGGACATCTTTGCAGGACTGTTGCCAATGGAGGACAGGACCTTTCTTGGATGAGTCCAAGTTTGACATGAAGGGTTCAGCTGAATCCGCGAATTTAAAAGAGACGACGATTGAGCATGGCGTAGAAAATGTCACGGTATGGGCATTAGATAATGGACCGTTTTGTGTAGAAGAACATATTGCAAAATGTAGTGCTGCCCCAAGGAAAAAATGCAAATAAGTAAGTTGAACCTTTCAATACGATAACGATCCAAAGCACACCGCTAAAGTCATAAAATTGTAGATCGGGGACTTGACCGTGACAACTGTCGGAAGAGGGATTTCCTTTGCGCCTAAATCAAAATTGCCTGGCACAAATGGCATTTTAAATAATTTGATTGAATCCATCCCTCAAAGGCGTGTAGCTGTGTTAAAAAATAATACGCCAGAAAATATTAATCTTTCGGTTCCAAAATAATGGCATGTGTCATCTAGATTTTGTTTTCTCTTCGAGGATTGAGGGCGGCTTCAAACTTTTGGCCTGTAGTGTAGCTCGACTGCTCATTTGTTACTTCCCTTGTTCTTTCTAAAATTCTTCTTTTTATGCCTAAGGTTTTTATGTCGTCCGCTGTTTTAGTTTTTGTTAGAAAGTCTTCCGTTTTCCTGTTGGATACGGATGTAACGTCTTATTATCTTGGCCAACCGTTTATGATTGGAGAAAGGCTACGTCACAGGAAATTGCAAAGATTTCCTTCGTTGACTTTTAAGAATTTGCTCTACTTTCTCAAGTGTAGTCTCCCTTCTTCTTCCTATTCCCATTGCTCTGTGGCCTCGTCATGTTTGGCAAAGAGAACAAACCTCTTCAGGCTGTCAAAAAAAACCCAAATAGACAAACGTGAGGCAGGTAAGTTTTTCTCGGTTTTATCAAATTTCCTCAATTTCCTGGTGCTGTTTTTTTTTTTTTTTTTTTTTTTTTTTTCCTAGCTTTCGTAACAATATTAATGATTGACTGTTTCTTGAAATAATTGGGTATCTTAATAGCGACATGACATATGTATCATGGGTTAGTGAGCAGTTTAAGCGGGCTTTGACCTGTTACTTATAAACGGCATTGCGCTTAAGGTCGTTTCACCCGCATATGCAGATAAACTGACTCGAACTGAACCTGTATCTGTACCTGGACCAGTCTCTGACAATGTTATCTGTAATAATCAGTATCAGTGTAGTTGGAGTTAGAGTTGAAGCTGAAGTTTTGTAGCAACTGGCTGCTGTGCTTAAGCCCCGATGGCTGTTTGCCTTACTTACGAGTACTACTACCTACTCCTGTTACTTGTAATCCGGGGCAGAACTCAACTCACAAAAAAAGTGATTGTTTGGTTGCGTGCATAATATTATTATGTTTTGTGGGGCAAAATGTAAGAAAAACGAACCCCATACTCTGAAGCGTATTGCCAGGGACTTTTACAACTCCACACACTGCCCGGTGTCGGGACTGTTTTCATATGCATCTATATAACATAAACGACAAACAGTCTGTCTGTCGTACATACACACTGTATGAAGTTTCGAAAGGAAATGGCATTATTTTCGGCCGTCGGAATTTACAATTTATCTGTACACAATGCTCGGCTACTACTTATGCCCCACAACAGGTGTGTGCTGGTTGGGCACACTCAGGAGAGTGGAGGCATGACAGCAGCCTAAATCATGTTCGACGTTGTAATTATGGGGGCCCCCAAATGGACACACTGATGCACAGTCGTGAGATACAGATAGACAGTACAGATACTTGTGCAGTTAGAGAACGAGATACGAAAATTAATCAGAGGAATTTTCGAATTTCAATGCCTATTATCTGCCAGCCAGCACACGCAGATACGTTTTGAGATACATTTTTTTTTCGATCCGTTGTTTTTTTTTTTTCGTTTTAGCATAACCTACTCAGTGCTCGTTGTATCTTGACCAACATAAAACAACGAAAAACGAAATAAAAAAAAATCACCATCGAGCAACAAGTTGTATCTTGGGTTTAGCTGGTGCGTATGAAGTGACGGAATGTTGTTGTTACATGCACTATGCATAGAGATATTCGAGTGTAATGAGGGGTTGTGCGGCTCAGCTTCTTAGAATTCCAATGATTAATTTCAGTTGACAGTCTATGTCTATTGATAGTCATACATTCCATTTACAAAAATGACAGGGTGGGAGATTCAGAGAGATTCATGACGGAATTTGTCGATTTGTCAAATGGCAATGAAATAACAAGGTGCCAAAAAAGGCAACATCACGACCGTCATCACACTTTAAACTTTACAACAATTGGCAGTTGCATTGTCATTTATTTAAATGTACCCCTTCTTGATGATTCCTATATTACCCCTTCAACACAATTCCCATTTTTTACCTCTGTCACTGTTGTAGATACTCGTGCTGGTTTTAATTAGCAAAAAAAAAAAAAAATAAAAATTTATCACGGTCTACGAGTATAGCAATGTGGGGAATTTTCTGTATTTCTGCATCTTTCAAATGCACGATCTACGAGAGTTGATTTACGATGACCGGCTGGTGGATACAAATCAATTGTATGAGATACTTATTTGGACTATTGACAGGTTTGCACAGTTCCCACACATAAATATCTTTATTATTTACCGCCACACCTTTGCGGTGACACTTGTCAATCATTTTTGTCTTTCGATTTCGCCTTGAAACTGTTTGAAACTTTTGTGTCATAACCACGAATAGTAGGTATCTGTATCTTAATTAATTAATTGAGTTCGAGTTGGGAACTTGAGTTTGAAATTACTCTGCAATTGGAGAGTGATAATTATCACAATATCTTGAGGGTGGGTTGTTTATTTGAAAATTACAGGTCAACCTAATAGATAATCAATCAAAGTCGAACTGTATCTAAAATGTTTGCATGTAAACCATACACGCATAAGTATGCAGAGAAGATGGGCAGGAGCAAGAGCACGATGAAAATTATTACCCTCATCACTGTGGGCATGCAACATTCTTTTAATTGCCCTGAAGATTGAATTTCAAAAAAGATACAAATGATAAGAGAGAAAGAGAGGAAGAAAAAATTAAAATAAGAAAAATGTAGAAAAAAAACCGCGGAGAAGTTCATAAAAGAGCGAACAAAGATTCGTTTATATGATAAAAATCTGTCTTTCGCGCATGCGTCGTCGATTCTACTAATTGTGAGAAATGATTAATGGTCGCTGCAAGCGGGCGGAATACAAAATGAAAGAATATTTTTCTACTCCGATGCTAAAGATTGTTATGGTGAGTCAAGTGAGCGGCCGGTGACAAGTTGATGGAAGAAGGAAAACTAAGAGTTTTCAGACAGCTGAATAAAATTTGCAATTCATTAAAAGCACTCATCATACAATAGGTCCACAGATTTGCATATGGATAACCCGATCACACGTGATCAGAACAATAGGGATATGGTCAATCTACAATTAGCATCCGAAAATTTAATCAAGAGGATCATACCAGTATACGTATACTACTGAGCATGCCCATAGAAGCTAAAATCAAACCAAACCTACTCGCACCACACACCATAGTGGAAGATTAATCTGCCCAACCTAGATCAGCAACTAGGAAGCCCTTCAATATGACCAAAATCCACGTCTTGTGAAGAAGAATTTCAACTACAAAGTCCTTGAAGAAGGCGGAAAGAGTGTTCCACACATAACACAAATCCTTATCAACATCTTCAAAGCTATGCATGGAGTTTCATGCCACAGGGTTGGAAAACAGTGATATTTGAGACGAATAGCTAAAGCTGGACGCAGACTATCGGGAAACCAAAAATCCCTTGGGGTATAAACCCTACGTATTTTCTCCTTAAAAGCTATGATGCAAAGACAGAACCGCTCTACAAAAGTATTGATAAAACACTCGGAACAAGAAAGATAGAGGATAAGGACGATTGGCTACTCCATTGATATCCACACAGACTTCGCACATTATTGCATTAAATTTAACTGATCCAAATCCATGCAATGGTAAAAGCTGCACTTGTGATTTAAATGTTACAGCAGTGGAGTTCTTTCTCTGCATAGTGATTTCTATGTCCTAGGTCAGTCATAGACATCCGAAGTAAATTAGAAAAAATAATCACAGATCGTCTTCAGAGGGCACACAATTTTGTCTCCAATTAGTGCAAGAAAGTTAACGAAAAGCACTCGCATTAGCACACTGTATTGGAAGAAAGCGGAAAAGACCTCATAGTGCTCATTCTAGATAAAAACTTATTTGAATATCTACCTCCAAACCGTAGACAAAGTTAGGTTTTCAATATGAAATTGTAGAAGTTTACTTAGAAGAAACTATGGAGCTACTCCAAACTGCGTCTTTGCATCTTTATGGTAAGATCAATCAACAAATATGATGCATCTGCACTTTACAATAAATCACAAAGGCAAGCTCTGTACGCTAATGACGCGCTGATAAGTTGTATTAAAACTGTGCTAGATGTCATACCCTCTCCTATTCAATAGCGCACCACGAAAGGCTTATGCCAAAAAATTGGAAATTAGCGTAGTCACAGAAATCCTACAGGGATTAGACGTTTGTGTGCATAGATGAATAAACAAGTAAAAATATAAGAAAACTATCTGCTGAAAACAACTTCCACAATTAGCCAAAAATCTGCATTGAAATTTACGATGATAAGACAGCCTGGCACAGTGAAAAGTCGTATCAAAGAATGGTTACTTTGAAAGCATTACATTACAGGACGCAAACAGGCAGACCAACAATTTTAAGTCAAGTGCTTTCCAAAGAGCTACTGAAATTAATCAAATACGAGTATATTGTATATCATATGTGTAAGCCAGATTCGTCAAGTTACAGGCCCTGATAAGTCAGCTCCATGTAAAAAGTATCTTCTGATAATAGAAATAGGGCACATGACACTTTGAGATGAAGGAGTAGAATTTGCAGGGCACACACTGTAAGACAGCAACAACCTCACACGGCACACGACTTCGTTACTTAAAAAAGATTAAACTAGCCTTCAACTTATAGTAGCTTATTCAAAGAACTAAGTTCTAACTCGAGGATCTTTACACACCGATCTGCGGTTGACATGAGGCACACGCCTCCATAGGTGTCACGTAAAAAATTAGTATCTTTGTACATATCGAGGATGGTGCGTTTCAGTTTTTATCTCGGATAAATTCAGAACCTGCGGAACTGGATCTGCTATTATTCAGAGATGAGATACATAGATTCTACTACAGTTTTCAAATATTTTTATTCGTAATCTATTCCTATTTGAAATTCTATCTTATAAGTAGTTTACGCAATCACTTCATTAATTTCTAGGAAGGTTTTTTTTTAATATCCCGGAAACACACACTACATACACAGAGTACAAACTGAGTACATTGCGTATTGCTATCATCACTAGGTGCATCCAGAGCTAATAAGTATCAATTTAATTTCCCTGATTTAGTTCAAAGGACTCGGGTTCCGATTGTCTGTTGTTTAGATGACCTGGCAGTTTTTCTTTAAGAATCGGACCAAATTATATAATTAGTCAAGTTACAAAGCATACACCGTTTGATTGGCATTTCCATTTCAATAGAAAATGACTCTCCGTATCTGTTTTCTTTCCGTACATTCTATCCACTGTAAAATTGGTAGCTTGTGCGCTCAACTAACATACATTTCATTGCCAATTCAAATTTTCATTTGATTAGTATCTTTTCAGGTTAGTGGGTGAGCAATCAAACTGTTCAGTTTCTTTTGTTAAGCCTAACTGCATTTCCATGATATTTTCGTGGAAAGTTTGACATTATTTCACCAAGTGACTGTAAATAAGTCTTTCCTATATTGTGTAGCGCAAATGTATTCTCGACCTTTCCACCCACCATCTATTTAGTAACGTTTATTATATCTGACTCTCGAAACTTTTGAATGAAATCCCATTAAATTTTGAATAATACTGGTCCAATAACAGAACCCAATGGCACCCCCAACTGTGAATTTAATCACCATCATCGACAATAGTTTAATCAACAACGCTTTATAAATATTTTCATTTTTTTACGAGATACAATTTCCAGTCGATCAAAGCGAAAGAACAAGAACTGATTTCTCCAATCCAATTTCCTTGTGTTGAGCTCACTAGCTTTTAATATGTTAATGGCATTGTTGGAGAATCATACTCAATCCATTTAAAGTATCTCACCTTTGGTGACAGAAACGGAACAGTATTATAATTAAATAGAAATTAATAATAACAAAACGAGATGTAAATAGTTATAGAGAGAAATTTATTTATTTTTTTTTTTCGGAACAACAATTAGGAGAAAACGAATGTCAATTGAATATTAATGAATACAACTGTTTTACTATGTGCAAGTGATATAAGCACAGTGGGGTCAATAAAATTTGTTTACACGCAAAAAAAAAAAAAAAAAAACAAAGTTCAACATGATGAAATGAAAAAGATCAGAAAAGATAAGTTGAAGCTAGTATGCAATATACGGTACGTACGGGCGTAGTGTCATTGAGAACACAATTGCTGCTCATGCGCACAGATGTTCCCGTATGTACTCATACTGTGGATAAATAAAAGTCAAATAAAATAGATACTACATCTTCAACTCGAGAAGGAGTACTCGTATACTCATATTTGCTAAATCTGACGTCTTGTGTGACCATAAGTTTATTGTGTACGAATGCAATCTGGGATCAGTACTGTTGAAGTAATGTCAGAAGGTTCATTGTTGAGTGGTCTGTTGCCAGTAAACGAGCACTCGTAGTGAACCTGAATAACAATTATTTACTATCCCAATCGGTGTCAATAAATCGTTTCTGCCTTCTTGGTACTAAACATTTAGCTAAGCTGTCAATTTTTATTTATTACAAATTGTTTTGTATAGAGAAAAAGATTTTTTTTTGTTTGTCGATAATGTCAGCACATCTAACGAAAAAATTGCTACGGCAGTTTCTTGTAACTTACAGCCTTCCTTAACCAATCAAATTTTCGAAAAATTAACTTGTCTAAAGAGATAGAGAAAAAAAATTCCCTTGGACTATCCTCTTTAAAAGTCAAATGATATGACGAGAGATATGTATCTCACTGACATCACCTAATTAACTCGTCCACCACTCATATTTGACTATAATTCATTCAAAACATCAATGCTTTGGTTGAACTATCTCCGACATCCCAACCAATCGGCCAATACTAAATTAATATTCAATACCAATAGCTTGTTTTTTATTTTTTGAAAGACACTTCTAGCTTAACGTATTCATATACAAATATCAAAGGGTCATTAAGATAAATTCGCCCCGAAGAGAATGAATAGCTTATGTTTACGAGCGAAATTTCGATGAGAGATTATGCATCATAACTATCAATGTGGAATTTTTTGTTATAGGTTGTTTTTTTTTGTTTTTTTTTTTGCATTTAAACATATTTATGAAACCATATTTCCGAGGATTATTTGTTTAACACGAGTATCTCTTTCTTTTCTTCTACTAGACATCCACATAAAATAGGAAAAATAAACAACAACAATACAGAAAAAAGAAACCCTCAAGAAAAATGTCAGCTAATTGATGTGTAAAATTTAAGAAAAAATTAACAGAAAAAAAAAGAAAAAAACCAACAACTCCGGAGGAATAAAATCACGCAATTTATGGTGAGTATTTTGCATTAATTTGATTCTGGGGGTTAAAAAATGCAGAAAACAAATTTGAGTATCTAGACAATAATTATTCAATGTTTATTGAGATTTAATTAGATCTTTCTGGAAGACGTCAGCTCTAAAAATATTTTGAGTGTGCATAAACTAAGTGGTTTGGTTAGGTGGCGAAAACCGAAAGAAAAAAAAATCAAGATTAAATATAAATAGTGGTGGGTGGAGTGCGGTGTGTTTGATATTTGATTTTATTGGCTTTTGATTTTTTAATTGAAGATATTCGTATATTTATTACAAGTAGGAGTATCTTTCTTTTCTTAATTCGCCGAACCCGTTTTTTTTTTGGGGCAAGAACATTTTGATACATCGAAGTTAAGTAATAAAATTTTAATTTTAATTAGCGCGCAAAAATTAGCCAAGTCACAAGCCACTGGAATTTGGTCAATTTACCTGTATGAGCGAAATGGCTATGATCCGAGAGAATTTAACTCATTCGCAGATATTTGGAACCCTGAGTCCTGAGTTAAGTCACAGGACTTCATTCTTTACATGACCATTTTAAGGGAACTTTTTTGTTTCCTTGACATCCACATAGGACATAGCGCATTTTGTTCGGTCTTTCTCAAAGCTCTTCAACTTTTTCCAATTTCTTTCATTGCCAAGTTCGCATTGCAATCTACTTCGTGCTCTAAGGTAACACCGACTAATAGCTGTTTTCTTCGCCGTATAGTGTTACGCCACTTTCATGTGATGCTATTTCTTAAAGATACGGTTAGTCAAAAAACTCTTAGAGTGATACGGAGATATCTGTTAATGAAAAGTGTCCTTGCTCATTGCCTTTCTTTGACTGCTTTTGACTTTACAGCCAGTGTAATATCATTATTTATCACTAGTCTATTATCCAACAGTTTATACTTCTAAAGCTTTTACCAGCATGCTTCCCTATATAATGTGAAATGAAATAGGCTGCTCTCACTCTCAAAGTCCTACAAAAGCAGATAAAGTTCAATAATGATCTATTAAATGTTTTATGGTCGATGCAGTAATATTCGAGGCAAAATCCTTCTAGTTCGACTTTAAGAGTTGTATCAAAGCGTTCCTCGATCATGTTCAGTATTTTCTTTGCCTTTAATTTGGATGAACACGTACCCCTCGCTAATTTCCGCAATCCACTAGACACTACTTTTTGCGACTAAATAACGATAATACTCGTATCTCATGCGTTTTTATTGAGGGTTTGAGTAGCTCGATGCCGTTAATGCCAATTGCCTTGTAGTTCTTCAGGACCTTGATTATAATTGCAGTCTCATTACTCATTCGACTTCGTGATTACCGTACCGCTATCCAAAAGATTTGACACCATCGGAATGTACTCCTTTCTTCTCCCGGGTTATTCCTAATCCAATCTCACCAAGTAATCATCTAGGCTTATTTTACTTACTTACGTGTGTCTCCAGCTAGTGTGTTCTTTTTCCAGTTGCGTAACTAAGCTGATTGAGGTCAACTTCCAGTTATGTGAAATGAAGTCGTGCTCTACCGGGTTGCCGTCCGGGAAACCGGTCCGAGACGCCGGTGTTCATATGTTCAAGGCGATTCAGCCATTCAACCACTATATGTAGCCGGACATCAATATACCGGCCGTATAGTTCGCTGCCGAAACGTCTCCTCCATTCTCCATTGATGCAAGTGGAACCGAAAATTACACGAAGAACTTTTCTCTCGAAGCGCCCGGGAGAATTTTCATCCATTTTCGTCAGTGTCTAAGTTTCTGCGCCGTAAATCAGAATCCTATCGTTGTTAGAGAGAGCACTTCACTACTCAATTGCCTTTTAAGCCAAAATAAGCAGAATTAGAAGGGTGATTCTTTGCATGATTTCCACGCTGGTTTCGTTGTAAGAGCTGATAACGGAACCGAGGTATATAAATGCCTTTACTATCTCAAAGTTATAGCTGCCTAGGACGTTTGGTCCCATGAGTCGATATTGTATGCCGTTCTTTGTTAACGACATGTGCGTTGGTTTTCTTTTCATTGACTGATGTGCCCATGTTAGACTTTCTGCTTCAATAGCCACAAACGCTCTGCTCAGCTCTATATATCCTTAACATTATGTGAATCTTGTCTGCGTATGCGATTAACTGAAGAAACTTTTGGAAGATAGTGCCTCTGGAGTTGGCTGGCGTGTTTCGCTTATCTTGGGATGTTAATTACAGTCTATATCCGAAAAGTTAATTTCCTTTTCGAATCGGTTACGATTTTTTGGCACGGTTCTTTGGGCCACCACCAAATGACATTTATCACAAGGAACTCGTTGTTTGTTGTCTTTCTTGCACAAAATCAGAACAATACCAGGATGGCGCTCTTGCGGAGGTTTGACGCAATGTTTTATAGTAGAGCTGCTAGTTATCTAGTTAATCAACATGCATCAAAAAATGCTATCTCTTCGATCTTAGGATCCTAACATTGATTATTCCCCTCCGAAAAGCACTCCCTTGTGAAGCCCTGTCCTTCAACTATAGCATCAAATTTCAAGAAGTGTTGCTTTCTTCTGACACACAACTCCATAGTAACATTTTTTTTAAAGGCATTATCTGAGGTAAATCCCTTTAAAAAGAAAAACAGCAATCTTACTGTACTTCTGACTTTTGTGATTTCGTTGAAGATGCAAATGATCCTCCTATTTAATTTGGAACATTGTGGCCTATTTTTTTCTTTCCTCAAGAACAAAATAAGTTTAAGATCGTTTTTTGTGCCAGGAGCATGTGTGGTTTACTACAAATCCCTTAGGCAATAAGACAAGTAAGTTCGGTACACTCAAACCTCTACTGGCCATCATCTTAACGAAGCATAATTTAGTGTTTTGATAGAGAATAGTGGAAGACATTTAAGAAAGCTTTGAGTTGCATACAATCAATGGATTTGGAGCTGAGTTTCCAACGAGAAGGTCTACTTAGGAAACAGGAGAATATTTCCACGTAATCGTTATTACCACTCAAAATTCTGTAATAAATTTTGGACCATTCATATTCTCTGGCATCAAATGATGAGGCTTCAATTAGGGAGGAACATCATCTAAACTATATAGATGCAGGGTTAAAAGCCACCAGATAGTTACTTGTCTTTTAAGGAATGAATGTGGTTAACTTGGCTGACTAATCGCTATACGTCTGTTGAGTGAAAACGGCCACCTAGAAGCGTGGATAGAAATGGTAGACCTAATAAGTATGACAAAACCTATTGCAATCTCCACCTGTCTGGTCAGGCTCTAAGTATTCGTATGTAGGCTAAGATAATTCCAAAGGCGCTGGATTTAGATGTTACTACAAAATCGTCATCCGATCTATTTATAAAGAAGTTCCGTCAGAGTTAGGAAAGGCATTTCAAGAGGTCTTGTATGCTTACGGCAGAAATAAACACCGCATTTGCTTACCGAAATGAAATGTATGCATTGTAATGGTTTGAAGAAGCCAGCACTGCATTTAATTTTGTCGTTAGAGATCGAAAATCTATACAAGGTGGTGATTCTACCGATGTTACCATAGAAGCAAGTGAAAGTCTCCAAAGATTTCTTTTTGCTTCTGGCATTTTTTGATCCTCGTCATTATGATATTTCTATACTAGTACCACAGTGCTCGTTGAAATAGCCAATCCCAGAGACTTATCTATGAAACTACCAAAGATCCTTAAAAATATGTAAAGCAACAATTTTATCAAGGCCTTGCAACTTCTGATACTGAACTTTTTAACGTCGGAATGAAAAGAAAAATCTTGCATGCCCAAAGGAAGTGAAATACTTCATAAATCACACAATCTGTACACTTGTCTACCAGTGCTGGTTCATTCAGATAAAACAAATCTTCACGGACGTCTGCAAAGTTGACGACAGTATCTTAAGCTCAGTGACTCAAAAATTGATTAACAGACTGTAAAGCCATTTACTGACCTGCAAAAGATTGACACCAAACGAATTTATTACTCAACAACTACCAAATCGATTTGAATTTTTCCCGCTTCTACGGTCTAAAAACTCTCCAAACTGTCACTAAATCACTCAAAGTCAATCTTACCTTCAAATTGACTTCACAAATATGAACTTTTTTGAAACGATCTTGCTGTTATCTAAATCGCAAAACTCTATCTATCATCCCTGCAACTGCAATTTGTATCTAAATCTTTCATTTTAACTGCATAAATACATAATTCACTAACCAATGATCTGAGCTTTATGAAATACCTCAATATCTCTCAATTCTCATGCGAGTATGTACCCTCCTCAATCCTTATCCTTTCAAGTTTATTTTTTTTTCATCTTTACAACCAAATTTGGTGTCAACATTTTGCAGAATCACCTGGTCAATCATCCTTTCACGTTAACTTCATAAATCTTTCACTCTAAAACTTCTTTGTCAACAACAAATCTTTTTCTTAGTGTCATACTTCAAAAAAAAAAAAAAAAAAAAACTAAAAATTTGAAGCCTCTGAATCGAGAAGAAGGTGAAAAAAAAAATAACCGTCAATTCTATGCCCAAAGACGATTCTAATCAGTCAGTTTGTCATTTGTTTCCAATACACCATAAATGTCAATACGTAAAATGCCATTTTTGAAACCGAGAAAAATCGACAAAACTCTATGGTTAAGGTGAATAATTTTATGACACACACAAAAAGAGCCACAAGATACTATGTCTGTACATGATTAAATATATGTATCTGTATTTGTATAGCAGTGGCACTTCTGACAGTTGATACTGCCAGTTCTGACAGTTTTATGTCCTTTAACTCTGCGCATATGTTACGCACCATCATCGGATAAGTCATTGCGTGCAAGCAATGCAATATAAGATACATAAAAACCTATTTGAAACGATAGATCTTAACGTGATAATCCAAAATTGTAGCAAAACCAATTTGTGCACTTTTACAATAAGCATCGTCGTTGTACGAGTATCTCCTTCGCTTATTGTATAGTACACGTACGGTGAGCGTGAATAGAATATGCATTCGAATAAAATGTCTGCAAAAATTCAATTCAAGTCGTCATGATGTAGAAGACGTAGCGGGAGAGTGAGGAGGAGTGAGAGGAAACGTGTCATTATTATGGTCAGACGATAAGATAAGCTGTCCTCCTTCGACATGATGGCGAGTGCCCAAAAAAGCTGCCGCGCTCTATACTCTGTATCTTGGTATCTCTGTATCTGAATCTACTGCTGATGCTGTGAGCAGCAACGACAAGATCAATCATATATGGTTGTCTGAGCATTGAAGCGGCCGGATTGTCCGATTTTTGCTTTTTGGAATTCGTTCAACAAAAAAAAAAAAAAAAAAATACAAAAAATTAAAAATAAAAAAAAATTGCTGAGAGAAATGTCCACCTCAATCGGTCGGCATCCTCCTTCTCCTCCCCCAAACGTTAAACATGACCAGCACCACCATCATCATTTCGAGATACGAGTACAAGTATTGCCGCCTTCACTTGAATTTTTATGTCATGTGACATGAGGTCTCCAGTCTTTAAGTGAATTTCCTAAAAAAGAATTTATAAGACAAAAATGTTTCCAAGCAAATCGATGTTGCCGCCACCGCCGCCATCAACTCCACAGGTGGACAGGATAGAAATACAGAAATTTATATACGAGTATATGTACATAGTTGCATACAGTTGTTGTATAGTCGAACATGGATGGATAAATAATTACTAACCTACGATAGATGAATAGATGGATAGATGAATGGTTGGATGGATTGATGATGGTCAAGTTAGTGAGGCAGTCAAGTTAAGACTTGGCTTAGCAATGCCTGCAAGGTATTTTTATTAGGCATTCCTCATAAAAAATCATCTGTCTTGTGTCAGGAGGAGAGTTTTGAATTGTTGCCGATTTTAGTTGTAGATTCTACTTACTACCAGTCAGAGTTTAGCACGCAACCATGCACGCACGGCTGGTAAATAGACGACAAACGAGACTTTGACTATAACAGCGTATACGAGGACGATGACGATGACGAAGACGATGACGATGACGATGACGACGACAAAGACAACGACTACGACACCAAAGACGAAGACGAAGACGAAAACGAAGACTGTCTTCTTGTCATCGTTTGTCGTCCGCTTTGGGGCGAAGGCGACTTGCCCATTGCGTGAACAAAACACTCTGTTGTTACCTCCAGTATGACTGTGTGATGATGATGGCAAAATAATGTATTTAGATGCGATCAATGAGTGTGTACACATCACCTGTGATTTTGTTTATTTATTTATTTATTTTTTTGAAAAAGATACTATTTTGACTTTTGGGTAACTTATAGATACAGGTTTTTCGGTTTTTACTTAAACTTTTGTTTATATTTAATTTTTATTATAAAAGTAATATATGTTCTCGTATATACATAGATAGTATTTTTTAATATTATAGATAATTTTTGTTGTAACATTTTTTTTCTTCTTAAAACAATTTAAAAGCTATACCACCAGCCTGTTGTAACCATTTATGGTGTTAAAGCAATTTTTCTTTGCTTTACATCTCCCTCCTTACATGTGTACCATACCGATGCAATGCATAGTGATTAAGGCCACATAATGCGTATGCGAAATGCGTTCAGAATTGCTAATCTTGACATATTATTATTTTAGCATTTGATCTCGTCTTGTAAGATACTAGATACACTTCTCTTACGTTCCAGCAGTTACGAATTGTGCGTGATATACGGAGTTTTTTTTTCACATTTGGTTAGATTGAAATGCATTTTGCGACGACAACAAGACGAAATGATTGAACTAAAGTGAATGTTTGTATATAATCGAGTACCGACATCTATCAAGAAGAGTAATTAACAAAAGATACACAAAATGAACTGAACAAAAAAAACACAAGAAAAATTCATAGAAAACGTGTTCTTGCCGCTTGAATATTGTGTAATTTATTTCGAAGCTAGTAGAGTTTATGAAGTGATTGTACCACCTTGCAGATGCCAATTTTAGTGAGAGATACACATATAATCTTAGAGTGGATATTGCCAATTGCATTGGTGAATTGTTACGTAAGATGAGCTTGTTATTTATGGTAAGCGAGGGTGGAAAGGGGTATATCATTTCAATTGATTTGTTGATTATTTTAATTATTTAATTTTCATGTTTTTTTTTTCGTGTTTTGGTTTAGTTGAATTCCATCAGTGGATGAATTATGTGTGCAACTTTGTTGACAGGTTGTCAAATTGAATTCTGAATGATGACAGTAAATGTAATTAAGGTTTGATTAAGGCATTTGGTGATCGTGAGATATAAATTTCAAACAGAATGAGGTTGGTTGGTGACTGGTTAAGCTGGTCTGTCTATAATTTGATTTTTAGTTTAAATGTGAATTTGATGGTATTTTTTTTTTGGTTCTTGTTTGGTCCTTCGAACCAGATTTTCGTGAATATTTATGAGAAAAAAGGTGACATTAGATCTGAGCTTCTTACGCTAATCAATAGTGTGGCCTTTCCCAGAATTTTTTATGTTTAAAAGCATACCATTCGACTATTGCTTTCCCATAATTTCGCTCTTGATGTTGGTTTGAAAAATCGAAACTGAGCTATAAATTGTATTATACTAGGTGGCGCAAAAGACATCACTTTATCGGAAGATGCTATAATTTTTGCAAATGGCGGCAAATTTCAATTCTACTTTAACATTTGTGAAGTAAAGAGATACGAAATACACGTCAATAAGACATGAATCGCTATACTCCGAAAGAAAGCGAAATAATTGTTACGATTTTTTTTGGGAGTAATTCGTCGGAGGTATTTCGGCGTAGGTTTCCTGGTAATTCGACACCAACTGGGCAAACACTACGACGTTTAACCGCTCGTCTAGAAGAATATGGGATAACACGAGATATTGCCAGGTCTAACCGGCCCCGGAGCAGCCGTTCTGCTGAAAATATAACACCAGCGGTTAAAGATGTCACACCCCGGAGTATTGACCAGAGGACGTGCAATGCAATTGGGCATCAATCGGCGATCTGTACAGAGAATTTAGGAGAAAGACTGTAAGATGTTCCCTTACAAAGTGCAAACAGTGAATCAGCTGTTAGCTTTTGACTGCCAAGCGCGTGTAACCTATCTTAACCCTTCTTGAATCTCGAAGGGAGACAACTTTTCATCGAAAATCTTTATGAGCGACGAGACCCATTTCCATCTCTGTGGATATGTGAAAAAGCAAAATTATCGCTTCTGGGGCACCGAAAATCCGAAACCCACGAAGAGCCATTACACCCACTCAAAGTTACTGCATGGTTCGCTGTTTACGCTGGAGGCGTCATCGGGCCTTATTTCTCGAAAACGTCGCGGGGCAAACAACTACTCTGGATGGCGAGCGCTACAGAACCATGCTCAACGACTTTCTCCTTTCTCAATTGGATGAGTTGGGAGTGGAGAACATGTCATTCCTACAGAATGGAGCAACTGCGCATACTGCACGAACCACAATCGAAATTCTGAAGCCTCCATTTCCGGGTCGCCTAATCTCTCGTTTTGCCGATTTGCACTAGCTGGCAAAATCGCCTGATTTAACCGCTCCAGACCTATTTGTGTTGGGATTTTTGAAGTCACGAGTCTTTGTCAACAAACCTCAGACTCTTGGAGCCCTCAAAGAGAATATCCGTCAAAAATGCGAGGACCCATCGCCGGAAGTTCTGGCAAGAGTGATGGAAAATGACACAAATCGAGAGCGAAAGATCATCAATCCAAAAGCAGAACCAACGTTTTTCATTCATAAAAAAAATTAAAGCCAAAGACACCCAGCTGATAAATTTTGCCCCACATTGTAGTTTGGTTTCGTTAAGTACTTGTCATTTGAGTTGAATATTTGTTTGAATGCTTCCGTGCATTAAGTCATCCGCTATAAGAAAAAATACGTATGAACCAATACGAAATAACAGTAGAATTCACCTTATACGAATACATGGTGTGCCAAACATAGCTGAGTCTAAGAAAAACCGCCAAACTTGACGGTAGTATGTTCTACACATACTTGGCTTGGGAAAATTAACTTTGCTGACTCAACAAAAGCTGTGCTTGCTCAGTAAAATGTTGACGTGTGCATGAACAGGAGTACAAGCAACTCTTACGCCACACGCCGAAATAAGTTGAACGATGAAACGCATTCATAATCAACGCTTGTTTGAGTTTTTACCTAAGATATTTACAGGAAATTGGGACTGCCTGATCAACGTATGGGACGAGATTCAAAGTCCCACGCCCAATAAGGATGATTATTTAGACCTGAAAACCAACCTTACGTCCACATAATTGCAGATATGCATACGAAATTCTATTCTTTATACTATGACCACTAAAATATTTTCTAGTAATGAACAAGTCAAGTGGCAGTCGTTTCGGAGTAAGTATATTCGAGCACCCAGCGATTGTTTAAGGATCTTCATCGAATGGTAAAATCTAAAATGACTTGGTCAAGGAAAATTAAGTCTCAGCTGGGCTCTTGGTTTTATATGTTCCATATGTACTCTGGCAAGAAAACACGGCTCTACTGGAGTTTGATATATCGTACCACCTTGTAGTTGTTAAATTCGATACTTAATTAGCTTTCTACAATACAATATTTGCGTTTTTCATATGAATTTGCTTTTGGACATACGAGTACAGCACGGCTAATGACTCTTCGTAAACTTGCCATCTAGCTTAAGAGTGAAGTACCATAACAATGGGTGACCAGATAGCAATGATAGTTTTTCCAATTGTAATGTTTCAGCTGCTGTCAAAGTTACCAATGACATCCAGCTGCAAAATTTTCAGTAAGGTTTGCCATCTCATCGTGCATCGCTTTACGCTTGACGAACATGCAGAAATTATTAGAAAATATCATCGAAATCCCGGCTTAGTTGTAAATACGCAATCGTCATCATGGGTTCGGTGTGCAGATAATTCTTCGCACCGTGGAAAAGTTTGAGCGTGAGAATACTCTTTTGGATCTTAAGCCACCACGAGATAGAGATTGGTGAGAAATGAAGAAAACATAGCCGCCGTATCGGCCAGTATCGAATAAGACCCAGAAATCTCGATTCGGCGCCGATCATCTGAATTGGGCATCGCCAGAGGGTCAATTCGGCTTATTTAGCTGTTGGATTTGGGTCTACATCCGTATAAAATTGTGGTGACGTAAGAATTGAAACCGGGCGACCATAGACAATACCATGAGTTCGCTAATTGGGCGCTGGAAACGTTGGTCAGAAATCCGGATTTTGGCCAAAAAATCATCTTCTCGGACGAGGGCCATTTTTGGCTCAGCGGAAAAATAAACAAGGAAAATTGTTGTTCTTAGAGCGAATACAATTCACAAGTCTGCAGCCAAGCATCAATGCATCCACATAGATGGACTGTTTTTTGCGGTTTATGGCATCATCGGGCTTTATTTCTTTCGAAATGAGGAAGGAGACACCGTTACCATCAATGGTCTCAGGATAGACCGATGTTAACCGACCTTTGGCGATGACAGCTCGACAACATCGATATATTCGAACTGTGGTTCCAACAAGACCGCGCTACATTCCATACAAAGGACGCAACGCTGGAAGTTGTGAAGTAGAAATTTGGCGACTGGGTCATCTCGCGGGGAGGATTCATCAATTGGCCGCCGCGATCATGCGATTTGACACCACTCCATTATTTTCTCTAGGTCTACGTCAAGTCCTTAGTTTACGCTAACAAGCCAACTACTGTGAACGAGCTCGTGGCCAAGATTTGGCATGCTGTTGCCGAAATAACGCCGCACATATTGGGCTGAGTCATCAAAAATTGGACCGACCGCTTGAAGAACGGCCAGCGAATCCGAGACGGCAATTTCAATGATGTGCTATTCCTTACATAATGACTTCAAAATAAAGCCACAATCAATTTTATATTGCACACCGTTGGTGTTTTATTTAATTTTTTTTCATTTTCGTTCTTATCACCCTTTACAAAGTGCGTTCCAAAGTAAACAGGACTTTATAAAAAAATGAGAACAATGAAAAGTTGTTTTTGACTTAACCGATTTATTTTATTCCAGATAGTCACCTTCCGACCCAATACAGCAATTTTTACGGTCTAAAATCATGTCGAATTAGTGTTTTAGATCGGTGGCCGGGATGTCCTTCAGGATGTTGGAACAAGCCTTTTGGATGATTTCTAATGCATTTTTCTGAAAAGGTAAAAATTTCAAGGTGCCAATTCAGGCGAATATACGGAGTTAAACACAGTTAAAATTCAATTTTTAGCCGAAAAATCTATCACTAGTGTCGATCGATGAGGTGGCATATTATCGTGCAACAAGCACGAGCTTCCTTATGCGCAGAATATGAAGAATACGATGCACCAAATGGTTCAAAACAACAAGATAGAATTGTGCATTAACTGTATGGCCCGGTGGAACAAATGGTAAAAGCAAATCAACATTGTCTTCACGAGATTTTTTGGGTTTTGACTTGTCTGGGGCTTTCTACTTGAGGCTTTGACGCTTGACATTCTTGATCATCACCAGTTTCATCACCGGTCTCAATATTGTTAGGGTTTTTTTTGCTCTTTTTGGTCTACTTGGTGATGTCTTTCGAATATTTAATTCTGAGCAATTCTACAATAGCTTGATGCTCATTTATGTATCGATCACACAAACATACTGTCAGTTCAGATGCAAAAGCTGCGCTTCTATTCGTCCAAATATTATGGCATGTATTCGCTAATAGATAGCCTCACTAGAAATAAATGATTGCTTTGGAACGGGCTTTGTATTTAAGACCAAGGCATCTAAATTGATTAGATTTAATACAATTATCGAAACACGTGCTACGAGTAGCTCAAAAAAATTCAACTACCAGCAGCATATTCTCCTTTGTATCCTAGTTTGTTTGTGTTTTTTTTTTGTTTTTGTAACGGCCTTCCAGTAATAGTTACAAATATTTATAATACCACAATTTGAGTGTAAACTACCTGTACACAGGTGGTAATAACTCCATTCGTATACACAATTAATGGCATACGACTACGCAATGCAACGCATACTTTGTTCTCGTTAGCTAGCGGCATGTTTCCACTAATTAGTTTCTAAGATAAATCTGTTTTTAATTTCCTCGGGACTTAACGCACTCTCTCGTTAGGGTACATATGTTATTTCAAATCAGTCATACACAGTTAATACTTAATACTGGATATACACATATGTATGTATGTTTTTATTTTTTCCGTACCAAGTTTTGCAACAATTTTCTATAGAAAACACTACTAAACTTGTCTTGAGATACTTTAAAGAGACGGATTGGAATTTTTGTTTGCTGTATGTTTTTGTTTTGTGTTTTTTTTTTTTCCTTGTTGACTACTGTTACCACTTCGATGATACCTAGTTTCAACTACCAAGTGACTGATTGTTTTCAGTTTGTGGTCTAGATGGATGTTGGAGGAGAAAAAGAGATTAACTTGATTTAGTTCAGTCAACCTTGTTGCAGATTGGAGTTGAGTAGACGAGTACCAAAGAGGCATTCGAAAATGTACATACGAATATAGATCTGCAGATTGATTTCCTCGCATTACAAATGTGGTTTTCTGTTGAAATGCGGGTGTTGCAAAAAAATGTACTGCAGTCCCTCCCCCATATATGATCGTCATCGCCTTCATCATCATTATCGTAGTTGCTTTTGATGACAGTTCAACGTAGCACAAAACAAAAAACAAACTACATCTTGTTTCAGGATCAAGTCGGTTGAAGTGACGTTGCAGACATTGGTTATATTAGTTAGAAAATGCGGGAGCCGAAGACTTGAGGTTTGAGTGTATCCCCTTTGTTTTAACATTTTGTTTCTTGGTTTTTCTTTTTTCCTTTTTCTATTCACATTTGTGGTGTTAACAAAGACGGGCTTATGCTTGCGGTGAAATGAATTTCAACTTCCACTTTACTTACCATGAGTCGAAGTCCTCGTGGTACTCTTTAACCGCTAGAGTGTTGAGTGATTAGTTAAAGACAAAAATAGATGTGCAACATCTATTGTATATAAAATCTGTTTGTTAGGCCCACATTTAAATATGTACTCTCGTATATCTACTCGTACGTTTGTAGGTAAAGTGATTGTATTACTGCAGACAAGAAAAAAAAAAAAAAACTCAGTTTGCATATTGGAAACCGCTTTGGTGGAAGATACAATTTTAGCGGTTTCGTTTGGCAGGTAATAAAACTGGTAATCGTGGAAGTGTGGGAATCTAACCAGCTGCATGGATTTAAACGCCTTCAATAGACTACAAACCGCAAATGCAGAAATAGAAATCAATTTTTAGTCAAGGAAATCTGAGATTTCAGCAAGCACTTGCTGGAGAGAAGAAACGATCCATAGATGCGTCTAAGAAATGGATTTATAATTGGTCAGATAAATGGAATGCAGAGAAGTTTACGATGATTCAATGTGCGTTCCAAAAATAGTATGTGCTCATATTGTACAAACCTTGAGAATTTTCTGATGTATACACTCTGCTGTCTCTTGAAAAAATGTTTTAATTGTCTAGATTTGTGACTTGTCTTGTCGCAAGTAGGAATGTCCTCGCCTACGAATTGTTTGCAACTTCCAGGAATGGCGTAAAATCACACAGTTCGCATTCATATATGGCTTTTTCGGTATAGATCCAATTCTTGACTACGATTCTTTCAGTCAAAATTATCATTGTACTCTTTTGAGGATTCAAGTGCTCTTAGAAAATCCTACAGCAGCTATATGATATAAGAATCACTAAATTGCTGCCACGTAGTCTATCCAGGAATGTACCTTGAATGCACTTCTGTTTCCACGGTATCCGAACAATTCACCACCGATAGGAGACTCTCCCGAATTACAGATTTGATCTGACCGTAAATGTTCGATTGCTATATCACTCAATATCAAAATGATTCAATTAAGTCTGCTTAAGCAAGACTGTTCATAGACCTAATGATCGCCTCTACCACTGCAACGAAGCGTGTTTTTGTCAGAATACAAATGCCGATACAAAACACTTTTTGACTTTAAAGGAAATCGTATTATGAAGAAGATCGTCTGGTGTTATTATCTATTCCAATTGGGACCTCAGAATTTTGACCATATCCAGCGAACTTTCACAAATACTGATGTTGCATCATCCGATAATGCAGAGGCTGATTTCCATAAGCTCACTGCCAGCCAAAACCTTGTTGGAAAGTGATCAAAATTTTATACCCAAGAGTTTTCGTCTGTTCTGTGCTTAACTGTGTTACATTGGTTGTAGATTTAAGCTCTCAAAATTGTATTAACATCCATATTGGTCTAGGCTCTTGAATGCAGCATATTTACTTTTACTTACTTAAATCCTATCACCCCTCGAAAGGCATAACGCCTGTACTCCATTTTGTCCGGGTTTCTGTTATGCGTTTCAACTCACTCTAGCTCTTTCCCAGTAGCTTCGATTCCTCTTCGACTCTTCATCGAGGAATGATTACAAATATGGACTTCAAGGAGTGATGAATCTTCCCAATTGATTCGTTCTCAGATAAAGATATTTCGTTCGCCCAAAAAATCCTTAAGATGTAATGTAGACATCAATTTACGAAGGTTCGTAGTCTTCGAGTCACATTGTTGGTAACTTTGCAAATACTACACCTGTGTATTAGCACTGTTTCTACATTGGATGTGAATAGTCTCAGCTTGGTTTTTGCGCTGAGAATATTGCTTCTCCGATTTATAAATATCATTCTAAATGCAGCTTTAGATTTCCCGATTCTGCTGCCCACATCGATTTTGGTGCCATAGTCGGTCGAGGCGATGATTCTAAAATTTAGAAAGCTTTCGACTTTCTCGGCCTGTTGTCAGGCAATGTTGAGATTGATCGTCGGAATTTGAAAGCGTTTATTTTTCCCGCACATTTAGTGGTGATCCAGTATTTTGTATGCAGAGAGGCAAACACCGTCAGCGTAATCCAGGTGTTTGAGGTTAGATGTCATTGTCCACCTCAACCGTTGGTTTCTTTCAGTTAGTGCTACCCGAATGACTGATAACTACCAGGAATAACAGCAAGATGTTCATATGAACTGCGCAAGAGTATCCACCCCGAAATCCCACCCATTCGGCATCGAATGTAGAGTCTCTTATCTGCTCTAGAACTATCTTAGCTATTATCTTGGCCGCGTCTGGCCATCGAAATGCACTTCTTTGGAAGTTTGATGATCATTCCCCTTTTCCACTTCTCCGGGAACTGCTTATTTTCTCATGTTCTAAAAGTGAACGGTTGAAAAAAGATCTCTGTGTTGCTGGGAGGTGCAGTTCGAATTCGGGAATTTCTTACTGCGGCACACTCGTTAGAACGTGAGATAATAACGCTGTCGCTTAAATTATTTAGCACTAACTCGAAATGACCCTCATCCGAAATCGGCAGACTACCACCTAAACTTTTCACTGGATGTTGTCTAGAACTCCGGGCACCAGTAACTTCTTTTGTGTGTTGTAGACGGTCATGTTGTCACACCAGCTATACATATCCGAGTATGCTGCCCTAGATACAATATAAAAAAATTGCTCACAGCATTAGTCATCCATGTTTTCGTGCATAGAGTTGCTGATTGTTTCCCTGAATTTTTGACGCACTCGGACATCTCTAAGTCTGCCGGTATTACACCTGGTAACTTAAGCAGTTGGTGTTGACGGATGCGGTACGAAGGCATATATTGGTTAATATAAAATGATGGTCGCGCGACATTCGGATATCGGCTCCGCGTTTGTTTCAGACGTCTAGGACGCAATTTCTGAAACGTCGACATATTGCAAAATGGTCGATTTGGTTTGATGTTCGCTGCCTGTAAGATGAAACTCAACCTGTACTCGAACAGGAACAGAGTACAGTAGCCGGTTAGTATTGCAGAAAATTACAAACCGTTCTCCATTATCATTGCGGTTTCCGAGGCCCTGAACTCCCATCACGTGTTCGAGCGCTGTGTTGTCGTAATTATGTAATACGATTACGATGTTTCCGACTGTAAAAATTGTCCTTTTCGTCTTCGTCGCGGTTTCCATCGGCGCATGGCACTGGATGATGGAATTTTTTTTTACCGTACTCTGAAATCTGGCCGTCAGTATCCGGTCATTGTACGCTTTCCACGATATGAGGCTGCTTCTTGCTGTTGGTGTTAGCATTAGTCCTACGCCGGACTCTCGAGTGCTTTCGGCCGGTTTTCCAGAGTAGAGCCAGCGGTGCTTTTTGTGGGCGAGTGGTATTCCTTAACATCCTACTATATTATCTCGCTCAGCCCTAACATGTCCATATTATATTGTGAGTACTCTCGTTCAATTGAAGGAATCTGACATTCTAAGGATCTTCGTCTCATGCGTCGAGGAGGGTCCTAACATTCCATATCCGCCCGTAGTTGATAGTCTAAGGTTGTCAATAAAATACTATCAGTCCGTATCAGAGGCTTGGTGTGGCGTTTCAGAACAATACATTCTTTTACGGTTGCGGCTCGCTGCGCAACAGACCAACCGACACTAATCCTGTTTTGTGTTGTAGAAGCTCGCCATTTATCTTCTCCACTTCACAATTTCCAAACAAAAAGTCCCAGATGATGCCGCTAGGGGGCTGGTTAATAGATCTAAAAAATATTCGACTGTAGATGGTCCTATCACATTACTTGGCGACCCAACATCTATCGGAAAATGCTATTTTTGCGAAGCATAATGTGTGAAGTTCCCATCCAAGGTGTTTTAACTTATGCCCAAATTTTTGGCTTGATAATTATGTACCTTTAGGCACTTTGTTATTGTATATTTTGCCGTTTGTTTGTTGGTTGAGAAAGAAAGAAAGAGAAAGAAAAAGAAAAGGCAGTAAGAGATAAATAGTTATTTTGTTCGCAACAACGTCAGCGTCACGAAAATTGAAACGCGATTTTAAACTACTTCACCAGTTCTTTTAAACTATAGAAATTGGATCCAGAATATCCTCATGTATTTATATGGATTGCTTCCTCCAACTCAGGTGTCGGGGCTCCGAAACAATTAATATGGAATTCTTGAAGTGTTTGTTATTTCGCGATGAATTGCAATATACTGCTTTACTTCGTAAAATTGTAAAGACCGCATAGAATCGGAAGCTCTGGATGAGGAATAAAAACAATTTTGTATAGCAAAATTAAGTTGAG
Organism: Volucella zonaria; assembly: GCA_963966105.1. Lineage (NCBI taxonomy): Eukaryota > Metazoa > Arthropoda > Insecta > Diptera > Syrphidae > Volucella > Volucella zonaria. The sequence continues at coordinate 31,317,389 of OZ014534.1, forward strand.
TTTTTTGATATGTGTTTTGCTAAATTTTAACACGAAATCCTCTAATCGGTGAACACTGCAATGCAAAAGATACATTAGAATTTTATTTGAAGGTTTTTTTTTTTTTTTTAAAAAAAAAACTCCAGCCAATGGCAAGTTAAAGGTGAAGAAAAAATTAAAAAAAAAAATTCTCTAATCAGGTGAATGAATTACTCAACTCACTGATACCATTAACTTGGTCTAAACGACCCCCAAGGTAACCCTTCTACATTCTGCCGGCACTCGTCCGTATCTCTTTGTTGTATAATTAACAATTTTCACTTGTTGTTGTGATGGTCATTTGTGTGTTGTTTTTGTCGGTGTTTTCTTGCCGAAAAAGAAAAAGAAGACAATTTCAAATCGCACACAATGAGATAATTAGACGTTTTGCCTAAGACCTTATTTTGTGTCGAATTAATCATTCCTAATGAATGACTAAACCTGGCATTCACCGTTGTCGCCATCGTTTTCGTCACGCCGGCATTTTCTTATAATTATCATCCCCGGGCTAGATTTGTTTGGAAGTTTTGAAAAAAAAAACGAGAAATTTTTACTCAGCCAGCACTCTTGATGCAGTTAGATGTAACCAGTTTAGATTGCCTCAGATACATTTGAATTCGAAAAAAAAACGCAGAAAACAAATTCAATTAGAAACAGAAGTCTTTTATTCTTCTTGATTTGTTTTGCTCTTTGTGGTGTTGTGCGTTTATGCAATTTCCTTAAGTGTAATTTTATTCATTTCTGTTTCCTTCCATACTAAATATGGTACAAGTAGAAATAGGGGAGGCGAAGAAGAAGTAGTATAACACACCTACTGCGTATAAGTACAACCGGGAGCCACAACTAAAATGAATGCAAAACGAAAGGCGATGGTACGACGACAGGATCGTTTTTGCCTTTTGGGATACTAAATTGACTTTGATCACGCAATCGTTTTGATCCTCTGCACCTGAAAGCAAAGAAAAAAAGCGAAAAATGAAAATACTTTTTGTACAGCTAAAGCTAAAGCAAGACCGACTCGGCGTTCGGAGATAATTACGGAGGAAATTACAATCGAAGCATACACACTTATCTACGGTTGGATATAGTGCTCGTATGTACGGAATATGTTGAAATGACGCTGAGTTGTTTCAGGATGTTGTAGGAGCTAAACACCATCTGTCCATCTTACCTCCTACGACCCCGCTTAAGATATCAAAACAAGTATCTTACTTCCTTAAAATACCCAAGATGCTAGAGGTGAGAAGATAGTTAAAGAAAGGTGAGGCAAAACGCAAGGTAAACTTCTATAGTAGTATGTAACACATTTAACGTGTATCTACGGGTACAAATCGTTTAAGGGGCAGAGCCCGAAGTAGCAATTTTGTAAAATACAAAATTTTAAAGTCCTCCTATGTGGACAGATGCAATTATAAGTAGAATTCTCTCAAAGGGCTTTGGTTATTCTCTTTTTAAATAGCGCTCACCAATATCTCAAATATCCACTGAAACCAGTAAATTCTGTGGGAACAGTTCGGATTATTTCATATGACTTTGTTGTAAAATCAGACAGGAGGTCAAGAGGCAACTTCTTGCTTTTTTCTTAACCTGCCACAACAGTCCATCCATGATTCGAATTGTTTTCTGTCTAATATATCACAATAGTGATAGATCTTGAGCGTAACTGTCTGATCGGAATACTCACCCAAAGAATAAGAATCAAAATTGCCCTTAGATAAAGGAAATTTTCTTTGAGCTGACAACACTGAATTGAATCTCCCACATGTGTGACTTGTCGCAATTAAATCTCGAAATTGCCTTAGATCGCATTCGCAAATTAAGACAATAGACCGGTAGGTATAGACAGCCTAGGTCGGCCTAGAAAGCACAGCAAAGCAAAAAAAAAAAACACTAATTGGGTAAATGTTGGTCATAAAAGAGCAATTAAAGCGAAAAATAAAAGTGAGAAGAAAGAATAATTATTATTACACTTTCAACAAACAGTTTATGTACACGCGTGTACTCGTTTGTATATGCTTAGTACGAGTAAATGCTGAAGATACTGATGAAGTTAGATGATGCTGACGACAACTACGACATAGCACTCGACTGAGATGACAATTTTGCCTAAGGAGATGTGAGTTACACACACCCAGATGCAAAGAAAATTTTAACGTCGTGTGGTTTTTTTTTTATTTTTTTAGAAAATATAAAAACAGAAAGAAAAAAAACCTATAAAAGACTGAAAAAGACCGAAGTTAAGCATGTATCTAAAAGTATCTGTATATCTAGTATGCATCTCTGGGGCTAACTATCTGTCAAAGGTGGCGCGCATTAAGTGAAATTACATGTAGACAAGGTGTTTGTTGGTTTTTCTCTTCTTTAGTACCTTTTACACAGTGTCTTAGATATATATGTACATTGGTGTGTCTGTCTCTTGGTCTGACTGTCTCTCTTGAAGTTTCTTGGAGTTTTTTTTTTCTTTTTGTCTTACATTTTTCTGTCTATCGTCGTTTTAAAGACTAGAAATACATATTATGAAAAGATCTTATATACAGACATGATTATCGAAATCCTGTTTAGTGATGCCTGCGCTTCCGAGACAAGGCGAACGAGCAAACGGAAAAAAAGGATTAATCACCACTAGAGAGAAATTAAAAATAAAAATGAGAAATTACAAGTTGATTATTGGTGGTGGTGCAGGGTAATTTTCAGAATTACATTGTGATTACACCCAACAACTGCAACATCAGAAAAAACAGCAACAGCAGCAGCAAGTGGCAGCTACAAGTAGAAGAAAACAGTGGTAGCGCAGTAGCCAGAGTGGCTGGCATCAATGGCAATTCTGGTGGAGGAGGAGTAGCCAGCAGTAAACTGCTGCAATTCTTTTTGTATCTTCTTATTTCCTTACTACCGCTTCGGTGTAAGACTTGGTGTTTTTGTTTTGTGTTTTAATTTGAATTTTTTTTTTTTTTTTTGTAATCCTCCTACTCGTACTTGCATTGGAATTTAATAATTTCCCATCAGGGAGAGAAAGAGAAAATGAAAAGAGTAGCGAGTAGCAGCTATCGAGTATGGAATTAGTTTACTTGATTCTCTACTGGCAACAACTGCGGCTGCACTTCATTCTAATGACGATGATTTTGTACCCCCAAGGGTTTGTATTATGGCAGAAGCTATAGTGTGCCGGAGACTACCACCACCAGCAACAGCCGCAACAAAAATTGGCGTTGGACTATAGTGTAAACGACTTTTTTCCTGCTGGTTGGTTGGTAGACTGCTGAAGATTTTAAATGATGTGGACTACATCTTTAATTTTTATTTATTTCTTGAAAATGAAATGTATACGATTTACTCCTTACAGTTATTTCTTACCCTTGTCGTATTAAATATTACTGAGTGTGTAATTTCTTAAGGTTTATTTATTTTGTATTTTATCTACCTATTTTCTTTATATATGCATACATTTAGTTACTTATTTAGTTTTTATTGGCAAGTTTTTAGATTTAATCTCTTATTTTCTAAACTTAAATCTGAAAGTTTTTTTTTGGAGTGATTTACGGTTAACGATTTATTTATTATAAATATGTTATAGTATTTTATTTTATTTTAAATTTAAAGTTGCTTTTAGTCTTTCAGGCTAAGCGGCCCGACATAATGGGTATCTTGAGCTTTCATCTCTCTTGAATTTGGAGATCTCCTTGGCTGAATCATGACTGTTCACTCGTTTGTTTAAATCGTAAATTTGAGTTTTCTTGAGTTATACACTCATTGAACATTGAGCTGAGTCTTAAGCTGAAAGCAATAATCGAAGTTCGACAGGCACTTTCTCTGCGAACTTGTCATCCTAGCACTAACCTTTTGACATCACACAACAGTGTTTCTTTTACTGAAATCTGTCTTTTGAGATGTTGTTACACCACATGGTAAATATTGTCACATGTGGCTCTAAAACAGATAATAAGATAAATTCAAGAATTCATTGGTTATAGGAAATACAGAAGTAACTAAGGTGTTGAGAGATTTCTAGTTGATCTTGACTGGGTTGAAAACCTCGAGGGATCTTAATTTTATTTCACACAAAACATTAAACATCGTTGTTCAACAGGCATAAAATTTCCAATTTTTGGCTGCACTTTTTATAAAGAAAATGGAAAAGGCCTACAATTATTGAGTCTCCTGGTTGTCAGCAGTCAAAGCGATTTTGAACTACTTCAAACTTTGGTGAGCTTTGCCTACAAGAAGATTTTGTCGGTCTTTCTTGCCGTGATCACTTTGCGTACTCAGGACTCACAGAGTTTATCCAAGATTCTATTTTTGGGTGATATTTTCCTTATAAGTTAGGTTTTTCCTTATACAATACATATGTACATGCAGGCTGTTTTCAGAATGAAGTAAAACACATAAAAGTCATGGTACGGGCAGCGGTATTGGCTTTGACGAAAAGATAATTTTATACCATTAGTGCTAAAATAATATTTCGGGCTTATAGGTATCGCGGCTGGCTCCAATAAAATACAATCTGGAAGTCTACTTTTCGACTATTTTATGTTTTGAGCACCTGGGCCCGTACGTTGGCAATAACCCGGTAAATGTTGGCTTCCAAATCATCCATTGTCTCTGGTTTATCGGCATAGATTATCGACTTCACTTGTCCCCACTGAAAAGAATTCAGAGGTGTTATATCACTCGATCTCCGAGACCAAGTCACAGGTCCATTGCACACGCTGAATTAAAATATCGAATATTTCCTTCAATGAATTGATTATGACGAGAGCTGTGTGGCATGTTACGTGGCTTTGTTAAAATCACAGCTATTCCAAATTAATGTTATTTAATTGGGGATCATGGATCTATAGCGTATAAACAAAACTAAGTAATGATGAACTTTCGTACTGGAAAAGGGCCGTTATTGACCCATTCACCATTCATGACTCACACGATATTTAAGTGGTCCCAATTCATGCAAGAGTTGGGTTTTGCGAACTCGTAGCCAAGATCTTTCTGCGAAATGGAAGGATAAAGCTCTAATTACTGTGCACCATACTGAATCAAGAGCAGCAAAAGCTTCTTCGGTGCACACTGTACGACGTCTCTGCGGATGCGTATTATCACTTAGAGTATATATGCATGGTGTCAAAACGATCCATGGTTATTCGAAATCCTTGCTCTGGTAGACTATTATGTCGAAAGTAAAATAAGCGTAGCTCACGATTTCTGAAATAAACCAGCAGAATTTGTAAGCGTTGATCTGGCGTAAGTCTGCATAGTTCTAGCAAATGTTTTGGTACACTAAATGAACACATTCATTCTCAAGAACAAATGAACGCATCCACTCCAACTTGGCGGCTATTTGACAAGTAACATTTATACAAGTTTCCCGCGTAAAAAGTTGTTGACTTTAGTTGTTTGCAATTATGGAATGAGTCTCGCTAGAAAATCGTGTTGCCATAATTGGCCTGCAAAAATGCGGCCATGAAAAAGTCGAAATCTTTCGGATGTTGCGGCACCGGAAAATCACATTAAATTTTGTGTACCGTACCGTTAAGTTATTTGATGATACTAGTGGAATTGGAATAGTCGACTGTACAAAATCCGGCCCTCCGCGCACTCAGTGAACGCCACAGTTCATCAAAGCCGTGGAGAATCGAATTCGTTAAATTCCGCTGTGCAAGCAGAATATCATGTCTCGGGAGATGAATATGAATAATTTGGGGCTCATCGTATACAAAAGACAAACCGGCCACCTACTCACAGAAGCATTGAAACAGAAACGGTCACAGACGAATTCTTCTTACCGACGAGAAAATTTTCACCGTTGAAGAATAGTTGAGCGAACAGAATGATAGAGTGTACGCTTTGTTATCACGACATCCGTCTGAATTCGTTCCGAGAGTTCAACGAGATCACCACCCAGGTTCTGTGAGGGTTTGGTACGGAGTTCACAGAGCTCAAATTCTGCGAGGTGTCAAAGTCTTGGCGAAAGTGTATCAAACGGACTTCTCACAGAACGTTGTGGAGCCCTTCCACAAAACCCTATTCGCAAATAAATCATAGACCTTACAACAAGACTCCGGTCCAGCTTATACGAATACATAAGGCAAAAACGACTCAAACATCTCTCAAAACCCACGATTTAAACTTAATTTACACGGATGATGGACCATCTGGTAGTCCAGACCTCAATGTTTTAGATTACAAACTATGGTTCTTTCTAGAGAGTATGGCTAGCACTACTCGACATCCTATTATTGAACCTTTGAACCGCTACGTCCTGCAATCGATGAGTGGCCAGGTCGACTTCGCCGTTGCTGGAAGACAAATGGGGCCCATTTCGAATAAGTTGTTCTACAGTTTCTACAGTAACCCAATAAATTCTCAAAAACCGTGTGCCAAAACATTTGCTAGTACTAGGTATTCATGGTTAATCAAAATGAGTACATATCAGCTGTCAAGTTGACTAACGCTGGCACAATAACAGGTGGTTCGAACAGTCCCGAAACTGACACAGTGACTGAAGTTTTAGTATTTTTTGATATTTTCATAACCATGCAAAAAAACGAGTTTCATACGTTGCTAAAACACCGTTGTTTGAAGAGAAAAAATACCGTTAATACGCAAGAATGGCTTGAAAACTGTTACAAAAAATCTGCTCCGTCGAAAGCAACCCTTTGTCACTGGTTTACTGAATTCAAACATGGTTTTGAAGCTACCCTTAATAAATAATAAGTTAAGAGGTGGACAGGGTAAAAGACTAATTCAGGGAGCTCAATATATTGCCCTTTATTGTGGTGGGAGTGAAAATAAGGCAAATCATAGCCATTATGATTTATTCATAGGTGACATCGGTTACAGTTTCGTGCATAGCCGACAAAAACCATTTTAACACAAGATAGCAGCTGAACAAGAAGAGACTGTTGAATGTAGACCGTTTTGATAAAAATGTCCAAAGTTTGCTAATACATCTAGTTTTACTCTCCTAACAAGTAAACGATTACAAGTGGAAATGGGCTTGTTCGCTCATTATGATTTTGGATACGAAATCTTCCTCTGCTTGCAGCAGGTTTAACCGAGCACGGGATAAAGTTAATCTCACTTGACTGTCAGCAGGCAGCAAAAGATGAACGGTTTGCAGTTTATAAGGGTCTTTCACAAAAATTCGACGTAACGAACGATGACAAATTGTGTGCATCGTTGTCTCGTCAATGTTTGTGGACCCTCTTGGACGCCCCCGGCGACAACAGTGATATTGTCAGTCGAATGAGCAATATGGGGCCGGCCACTTCTTGCTACATCTCTAGTGGACTCAGTTTACATGAGACGCTCAGCTAAACGCTTAATTGTTCATGCATATGGTGCAGGACGACGAGGAAAACGACGACGAAATTCACGCTGTCTGAAAACAACAGACCGGAAATTGATCAAATATGCAGTAACAATAATTCCGCGTTCTTCAGGTGAGTATTCTCCATTGTACATCATCAGAGATCTGAGAAGTGTAAAGAAAGTAACAGACAAAAATATGAAAGTTGAGGAAATTATAATGTGGACTCGACTATTGTAATTCTTGGACGCTGCAAAATAACATAGATCCGTTTTCGTCCTCAAGGGACTGAAAAAATGGGAGAAGAAAAATGATTCGTCTGTTTATTTTGTTTTTTTTTTGAAACATTGTCTTTCTTGTCTTTATACATAACTTTGCCCTTTGTCTACGTGGATAACTTAATCTGGGCGCTCGGGTCTCTTGAACATTGTGAATTGGAAAGGAGGGGGAATCCAACAAGGAAACCGATTTGTTTAAAACCTCTTGAAGGTGTCGCCTTGTCTTTTAAAACAGTTTTACTGTATGTAGGCAAGGTACGAGTGTATTCGATTGCTAAGTATCTCATGAGTTTCGGGAAGAACATCTGCTAAACGTATTGGTGGCCTTCAGTCAGGTGTTCAAGACTTCTTCGGCTCTCACTCGATTCAACCCTTTTACCAACCCAACCATTCGTTTTATTGAATTCTTCTTGGAAAAGAAGGTGGAATCACATTATCGTTTCTTTCCAATCAACAATTGTTGAATGAAATTTGTGGATGTAAAAATCTTGTGAAATCGAGAATCAATATCCACCAGATACCCTCAATTTTGTACTTATCCGCAACCCAGATCATTACAGCAAATCGTTTTTGGGTTTTCTCTCTAAAAATATGTATGTTCCCAGTACTGCCACACTACTAACTAATGATCATCTGCTGAAATTTGAGTACAAAAAATTCAAGTATCTCGCCCCCTTCCATCGTCAGCCAGTAACGAAAAAAAAAGAAATTAAAGTTGCTTGTACTGTATCTGTAAGACTTTTTGCAGATTTTTTTTTTTTATTTTTGGCAAAAGAAAGCAATTTAGATAGATAGATTGTTATTACATACGGGAAAAAACAATTTTTGAAAATTTATTACTTCACTGTCGGCTATGTATAGGTGTGTGTGTGTACACATATCAAGAGAATATAAGTTGCGCGTTGGGCGCGCAAATGGTGATCTTATCAGGATCAAGGGGTACACACATGGATACAGATACAGCAAATAAATCGCACAACGTATGCGGAACGGTGAGCATTTTCCCATAATGAACACGCTAACATATATCACAGAAGCCATTAAAACTGTAAAATCTGTCGGATTTTATTATTTTTATTTTTTGTTGTCGTTTTTTTTTTTTTTTTTTGTCGGTTTTTAAGAGCGGGAGGCTCAGATATTCGTATAAGTACACTTAACTTCTTATGTTCGAGATACTTTTTTAGTTGGGAATTTCTTTTGATTTTTATTTTCTGTTTTACACTTGTGGGATGATGATGATGATGATGTTGAAAATGTTCCTGAGAGCGTGTATGCTGTAGAAGGGAATATGTACTCATATGTCTTCTTGTGCTGAAAGGTGATAAGGATCAGCTGATGATGATAAATGATGACCAGATGCACTTGTATCTTTGATTGTAAATTTGCTATTTCAATTCGGTTGAAATGTGGCACAAGGATTTATTGGAATTTGTTGTAGGTGCAACCAAATTGTGAAAGTGAGAGGTTGTCCACAAATTTTTAAATATTTTTACGAATTGTATGTATATTTAGGAAACGATTCTTGTATCTAATTATAGATTAAATTTATTTTTGAAAAATACGAGTAATTCTAATTTAGTTGACAGTAACTTTTATTGATGCTCCGCGCTCCAATTCGAGCCAGACCGGAACGAGTTATTCCAGATAGCTCGGTTTAGCTCTAGACTGGAAAATCAAGATTGTTATGGCATGATATAAACTATTCGATTTAAAATGGGCGTCTTAATCTTAGTAAAGAGTAAATGGCAAACGTTTTTCTTCCTTTGATCGCCAAGGTTGTGTTTCTTGTCGGACGTAATTCTGAGCCTAGGTAGGCAAATTAGCTACGCAGCAATCCAGTGTGGACTAAGGATTTGTATCACCAATTGTGATTTCAATAAGTATGTAGCTAAGTCGTTAGAATTACATTCTACTGTAATTCAAATTTATTGACCATAGTCGGATAAGGCCCATTGATCATAAGAAATAACGAAAGATATACCGCTGTTGATGTTGTACCAAATACAGGATCTATTCTGGATTGGTTTCAGTTTACTACAAATGCGTTCCCCTGCAATTATTTTACACCCAAATCAGTGATGGAATAGAATCACGAAATAATGGCCTTTAGATGTCAATCCCTGCACTAACTGGATCTAATACAAGCTCAGGTCAATATTTTGGACAGAGCAATAAGAGTTGCAACCAACGACGAATCGACTGATTTGAATCTTTTTTTACATTCTGTAGACAGGTTTTTCGTCAGCTCTTCTCACTCATATCCTTCATGATCACATTTTTTCTTTATCTGAATTGTTGTTCTATTTGTTAATCGAACAATAGAGTTTTCGTTGCGATCGTGGTACTTGACCCAATATGAGAGAGCACAATTCTAATGGCTTTTCGGATAGTTTTCTGTGAAATGATTTATGTTTCAGGTAAATTTAGTTGTAAAGCGCACAAATTACTGAATCAGTAAGCAGCCTGTCATCCGCCATCCAACGTTCAATATTATTCAAAATGTTTTATTTTCCGGGCGACCACAGAGGTGACAATGGACGTGACTTTCTGAGAATACCTGGAATACGATCGAGGAATCTTAGCAGTTGTAAGTTAACATTGCAACTATCTCAACAGTTGGGAGGATCAAGCTAAAGACAAGAGAAGTGCTGACGTACCTATTCGTAACTAGCGCAACAAAATTCGCGCAGTGGCTACTGAGACACACGAAGTAGCAATCAGTCGCCAGAATCACCAATAGATGACATGTAGTAACTGCCCTATCCAACATCCGATAAAAGCCGCTGTTTTAGGCTCTACACCTTTCAAATCAATGCCTTAAGTCAGATTAATTTGCCGGCGACAACAATTATCCTAATTTGTAGCAGAATCCTTAGTAAAGATGAGGTAACTAGCGTAAGCGAAGCATTTATAAATGGCAAAGCAATATGATTTGACTGCATATAGTATGGATATTGGTTCGGAATTATTCCTATCAGCACTGAAGGTTCTTCATCTAATTCTCTAAAAAAACAAATTAAATCAAATAAAATTGAAAGCAATACCCTGACGACATACTCGGTGCAGAACAAGGTGGTTTCTGCCTGCGATTTATCATTGAACAGTGCGTTGAATATCGATCCTCACTTCAGTTGTAGTTGTAGTTCATCGACTTCGGAAAGGCGATTGACGGTGTTAACAGAAAGGAGTGCTATTCCAAATAAATTATCAACCTAAAGCTGCTTATGACGAGTCAAAACATCATATTCTGGATATATCTAGGTCTGAGGAATTCGAGATCCAAGGTGGCATAAGACAAGGCTGCAAGGTATCGCCATTATTGCTTTTATTGGTAACTAGCATTGTGTTGGGTGCTGCCTGTGACGACAAGAAAGAAAAGACTCCAATATCTGAATTACACTGACAATATATGGTTACTGTCTCACGTAATTGTGAACTCCAATGAAATGACATCAAAAGGGGAGAGGCAGGCAGACGTATTGGGTCTGAAAATACATAAATTGTTAGTCTCGTTACTACAGCTCGCGTTTTGCATTGTTCGATAACTGGCAGAAAGCTTTCTCTATCTCGGGAGTATTGTCTGTCATCTGAGGCTGTCACGAATCAGGATATAGTCCTGTGAATACATGGCGCAGAGCTCTTGAATAAGAATCACTGTAACTAAGAAAGAGTTGAAGAGATCTGCAATGGCATATAGGCGTTATAGAGACCTTAGAAGCAGCAACAAGAAACAGGACATGCTAGTCAATAAATTGTATTGTTAATTGTAAATTAAATCCCTTGATAATTTGTCATTTTTTTCAAACCATCTTGTTTCAACCTATAAAAATTCTCTAACTAGTAAAAGACGTGGTATATCCATATTTAAAGCGGATTCCTTGAATTTTATTATTCTTCTATTTATAATTATCAAGGGTCTTGTAAACTACGGACGGTATTCATGAGGTATTAATATCCATCGACGAATTGATAGCCGTCACTTAACACAGAATATATCTGCCTCAATAAAAATGCCAACAAATCTTTTGATTTGACGAGAAATTAAGAAAAAAAAATTAATACAATTATAAAACACTTTTGAAAGTCGAATTCGAATTTACAAAAAAATCACATTAAAAACACATTCCCAGATACAACAATAACTACAAAGCTGCGATAAAAACAACAACCTCACTAAATGACTGAATTAAGTAGGTATTCATCTTTGTTTTTAGCACAACATGTGGACATTTTAACACTCTATCCTTTATACGCCTTTGATTTGTTCACAATTTACCATGCGAAAAATAGAATTGTACGCAAATGCAAAGCAGTCACTTCTTTAACGAGAAAAGTGGGGGACTAGCAAAAAAAAAAAAAAAGTGACAAAATAAAAAAAAAGAACAAGAAATAATGAATAAAAAATCATAAAAGATACGACACAGAATTTGCGTTGGTCGTATCTTGTCTGCGCCAAGTCTAAATGTTTACTTTGCATTTTTTGTATGCATAATCTCCCACACTCTGTCTGGTTGTGTCGCCTCGTACGAGTACTCGTAACACATATGACACCAAAGTGGGTTGCTTATCAATAACAACCAATTCCTACCATCAGGCAACAGACTCTCTCACTTCGACTCAGTTTCAGTTGAAGTTTCAATTTCAATTTCAATTTCAGTCTCTGTATTTGACAAGCAACTACGATACGAGTGACACTCATCAATCGACATCTTGTCCAGGGGTATATAATCAAACAATCAGAAAAAAACTGAAAAGTATCTGGTGGCTTTGACAGTGGCGGCCCACCCCTTTAGCAAATATGCATACCTACATAATATGTTAGTGGCAAAGCTGTCATCACTTCAAGATACGAAACAGAAAAAAACAAAATAAAAAGAAAAAAATATCAAGAAACTACAAAGTGTCGCCTCTATAAAATGGCAGTTAAATGTCCACCATTTCGATTCCATTTCAATTTTTTATTATTCTTTTTCTCACTGACCGCACGAGACACTTTCAACACCAATATACTCATATAAATCGCGACTCCACTCCGTGGAATATACAACAAAAACCGACTTAAAAACGTCAAATAAAAAAAAAAGAAATAAGCCATCAACAATAAAAAGAAAAAAAAAAACAACAAAAATGAATAAACATTCAACCAGTCACAATCCAAGAGCCAACGATGAATGGTTGGGATAGATATTTATTTAACTTTTTTTTTTATAGTTTTCTTTTTCGTTTATACTTTTCTTTGGTTTGTATCTGTTGATGTATTTATCTTTTCAATTAATTCCGCCAATTCATACCACTACTCTAAATCCCCGCTCCAATCTTCTCCCTATCCCGTCGTAGATACAGCCCCAGCCCCCGGTAAAACAACAAAGCAAATCGAGAATCGAAAACGACCACGAATATGACTACGACTATGAATACGAATACGAATGCGAATGCGAATACGAATACGACTACGGATACGGCTAATGTGACTTTAGTGGTGATCTTTTGGTTGTGGTCGCTGTTTTTGTTATTAATATTCAACACGTTTCGCTGTGATCAGAGCGATTGCGCTCGCGATTGTCGAGATCTGGCAGCGCGCAGCGAATGGCCGCCCCAACAAATACAAATACACCCACAGGCTTGCTTAATACTTTTAAGTTGCTTTTAGAGTGGAAAACAGTTGGATTGGCCAATGGAAGCCGAGTTTAGATAACTTTTTTTTTCTCCAATTTACAGGGTGATAAAACCAGCCTCGGTTGTTCACTATGATTTAAATAAAACGCTTCCTTCATTTGTTTAATTCAAAATTTAAGACTAGCAAGGATCTATCCGTGTAGAACATAGAACTGCTTGTTTTTTTCTTTTTGGTTTTAGATACCATTTAGGCCACCCTGTAATGGCAAGAAAGGGGACATTTTTTTTGGAAACACATCCAGCTATACATACAGAAATGTAATTTACCCGTTAAGTAAATATTTATGCAAATTCTTCATACAAAGATACGAGTACTGTAGTTGTACTTTGGGTGGATACTCGTACTTTGTGTTTGCCTTCGATCAGTGATCTGCTTTCGGACAAATTGGGAAGAGACGAGAGTTGTTTAGTTGTTTAGTCTTTTTTTTTTTTTTGATTTCTCCCCACCTCATATCCAACTTTAGATTAAGATAGCAAGATTAATATCGATAGTTAAAGTATCTATTATACAACAATTAGCGCTGATTGTATCTTCACTTCTTGTATTTGAGGTTTTGTACAATATGTTTTTTTGTATTTTCTTTTGTCTCAATTGTTTGTTGCGAAATGTTTGGTAATTAAGCAATGACCCTTGGTAGAAAATAAGCTTTTGTAACGTATGTACGAGTATCTAGCACGCATTCAGAGATTTTATCAAATGTGAGACTAATTGTTTCAATTAAAGTTTTCTCATTTTCTCGTTTCGTTTAGTGGTTTCTTTTTCTCTTCGACATTGCTCAAGCCATACATATCTAAACATACAATACATGATGATCTCTTGTTGGGAAAGATTTTTTGCATTTTGAAATCTTGGTTTGTTGTTTATCTTTTTGAAATAATGTGAGAGATCTTAATAATTCATTGGTTTGATGGTCAGCTATGGATTCATCTTATGCGTCTGTTCGTAATCGTGAACGACTTGACCCATTGAGGTTATATTCCCACATATATTGTATATATTTTGTCGAGATGATAGTTCATAGCTATGCTAGGGTCCGATATTTAATTTTTACACAATACGACACTCAACAATCATTAATCCGATAATATTGAAGTGTCTACTTGTGAAATTTAAAACATTTTTCAAAACTTGTGAAGTGTACAACGGTTAGCCGAATATTAAACAACATGTAAGTTTGTTTAATATATTAATTAAAGACGTAACAATTAAATACTGCTTTCTTATAGTATTTGTGTTATTTATATAAACATGTCAAAAGAAAGAACATATGATCAAATATTGGACTACAAACGGGTCATAATCAATAAAGCAGAACGGCAGAACAACGCTCTCGAAACTTCGAAACTTAAATGCACCCAGACTTGCAATAGAACGAGTTTAGTTATTAAAAAAAAATGTGGGAAATATAATGCCATATTAAACGGAAAGTTCAGTGGAGACAATATCTTAGTGACACGCATTTCAATGATACCCACCGACGCATCAATTTAGTTCAAACGTTTACAATTTCCCATACGATGACCACAAATATGTACGAGTACGCTAGGACCTACAAAAATTCACGCTGCGCCAACATCACCGACGAATTCTTCCGCAAAAAATTCGTAACAATTATTCCGCGTTCTTTAGGAGTATAGCGATTCATGTCTTATTGACGTGTATTTTGTATTTCTTTACTCCACAAATGTCAAAGTAGAATTGCCATTTGTCGCCATTTGCAAAAATTATAACATCTTCCGATAGCGTGATGACATTTGCGCCACCTTGTAGGTTAGATATTCACTTAATTTGTTTCTGAAGCTGTAGCTTCATGGTAAGGTTTCTTTTGTGCAAATTAATACCTCTTCTATGTAAAGAACAGATTTTCATTCGACTCTTCTTAGGCCGATCTGAAATTATTACATTGCTTCATCATATCTCCGTCAGGGTCAGATGCACAGATAAATTTTGATCTCTTCTTAGGTTGAGATAAAACTTCGAAAAGAGTAAAATGTGTGCTCCCTGATCTGATTGATTAAGCTTTAGTCTTTAATAATACGAGTGGTTTCTTCCTTTTTATAATGGCATTTGGCGGTGGTTCATTGTACTGTGGAAATGGAGCAAATATCGTTAGCATAGTAAAAACTTTAAGTTGAAGCTCAAGAGTGCACTGTATTCATCCATTTCCGCTTGACAAAGTAAAACTAAACACTCGATACTCACAGATTTTTAAATACCGAAGATTTTCTTTCTCAATATTATCTTTATAATATCTTCATCTTAGGTCTTATTTCCTGTAAGCGCACCGTGGTCTAGGACGTTCACTGCCTTCTGAACAGTTGCACAACTTTCTAATGCAAAAGTATATGAATGATTGCTGCCGGAGATTCTATTCTAATGCGCTTCTCCGAAGAAACCTTCAACTGTTTACTGATTGATTGAACTTTTCCGAAGGATTCTCCCCATATTTTGGTTAAAATATGATTTCAAACGACCTGAAGCAATGATGTACTTCATTCCATATTCAAACATGATGATGGCCTGCATATTTCATTCACAAGAGATTCTAAGGATTACCAGGTACAAGATAGATCGGTGCTTGAAGTGCGGCAATCATTTTGGAAGCATCTCAGGTAGAAAGCGAAAACCATCTGCAGCTTAGCAGAATCATCCACTGATAATTTATCATAGTTCTATCAGTATCCACTGAAAGCTACAGACGGCTGTGGTTTTTTTCGGATAACAATCAGCGAAGAAGAATGTCGTTTAAGTCGCAACCAAATTAAAAGGTATCGTTCGAAGCAAGAGATATTTTATATTCGTACAACAAATCTTAGTAAAGAAGCGAAAAAGAAGGGCCAACTGCATTTGAAATCCTGACTCCACTTATGGAAATGGTTTTGCTAAAAAGAAAGAAGGAATCTGCAATAAGAAGAACTTTTGGGCTGGTTAGCTACCAGAATTATACATAGAAAATAATAAAAATTAATATTTTCAGCGAATACAAGTTCGTCTTGAAGACGCTTTTGATGCTGGTTTTCATTCTGAATATTTGTGAATTAGACACATCAATGCTCTAGGGTTCACTACTATCCAATGGTTTTAAGTGCAGTGCTCTGCCACACTCCTTCAATTACAATACAACTTCAACATATGACCTATGCTGATTAAAGTAATCACAAGATAAAATTCTTTGACCCAGGAGCTACCTTATGTTCAAGAATTAGACTTGCAGGACCACCAGCAAATGACGTAGAATGTTTTTCCATTGTAACATAGATATGTCTAACCGAAGTAGCAAGTCGGGATCTTTGAATGGTAATTCAGACTCAGGTTGAAGATATCTCAGTTCACTAACTCCATTGTCTTCTGAGAATATCATGTCTGCTTCATAAGAAATCCTTTTAGACTTTTATAGAATGAGGGTGTTTTTCTAATGTTTTTTAGAGGTGCCTAATTCAATCCATTCTATTAGGTTCATTTGAGTGATTTTTGACTATTCTTTGAATGGTAAAATACTAAAACTCGTACATAGGTATTGAGTAATTTAGACACATATTCGCGGCCTCGTTATAATTTAACACATCTATGATTTTTTTTTTTTTAAATAAACCTTGTGTATGTAGTATGTTCCTCAAAACCTTTTCTTTTTTAATGAAAAAAACACTTCACCATTCAAATTTGACACGGTAGTTATCCCATCACAGTACAAAGTTGTCTTCTGGAACACCCCCAAATGCATTTGATTTATTACCTCTCAGCAGCTACTTAACAGCCGATTCCAATATATCATGCTAATTTCACTTGGAAGCATTTGTAAACACGTCTTCTACGAGTAAAGTAGCTGCTACAATTGGCTGCCACCGTCTGCTTGTCTGCAGGACGATAAATGCCTTCAAAAATCACGCGATTCTTTTTGTTTTTTTTTTTTTTTTGTTTTTGTCATTTCTACGGATAGTACCCTCTCCCGCACTTTTCTGCTGTATTCTCAAGTGAAATTTACTGCCTCGAGACAGTCATAAATTGTTTCAATTTTTTTTTCCATTTTTATTTTCTTATTTTTATTTTTTTCCTGCAAAACCGTCCGTCTCGTCTGTCTTTGCTTGTGTGTAACTTGACATAGTTGTCAGCGTGCAATGTATAATTACCACCAATTAAGATAATGAATTGCATCCCCCTGCCTGGGGCGGTGGGTGGTAGAGTTGTTTTCTCGGTCTCGGTGCCTTCCTCTCGGTGCCTTCCTCTCGGTTTAATGCAGTAGAAACAAGGTTCACCAAATTTACGAGGATTGTGTGAATAGTTTCCCATAGTTAACCTCGTTTATTTATTTTGGCGTCTCCTCTTAACAATAAACCTTCGGAAAAATGGTGTTTAAAAAAAAAGAAAACAGAAAAAAGAACGAAAAAAAAGAAGCGGAAAAAAGCATGAAAAATAAAAGGATATCAAAAAATTAACACACCGTGAAAGAGGAAGTTTTTAATTGTGTACGCGCCTTTTCCACAGTAACAAGGACACGACATGCTCCACATCTACACCGTGCCACTGTATCAGGGAACATTCATACATATATCGTTGTACTGCCCAGTCATTTCCGTTGTCATCATAAGCAGCAGGGTGCTGGAGTAGCAATAGTAGAGTTGCCAAGGCAAGGTATAATAAATCTCAGATGTAAAAAGTTAGTGGAATGACAACTTTCAAAACCACCAAAGATTACAAATATTATTTTTACAAAATAAAGCACTGAACCGGTGAGTATCAGTGTTTTGTCATTACCAAAAGTAAAATTCCTGTGAGGATACTGACGAAACTTTGGTCAGTTTGAAGCGTTAGTTCTGCCCTTTGTCAAATCTTCCTCATAATCAACTTGATATGGCAACTCTGAGAACGGAAGCGTTCACAATAAACCAAGCCAACTACCAGGTCAGGTCACATAGGGTTCTTCCCGATTGAAGGTGGTGGATGGGGGTGGAGCTGGTTTGAGCGGGTGTTGTGGACGAACGGAAGGATTTCATATGTTTAACTTTGGCTTCTCCACTTTGGATTTTTTGTGTTTTTTTTTTTTATGATTTTCTTGGTGCCACATACCATGGCATACATCAAGGATAAGCGCAATGCAGCAGAAACCAACCGTGCATAGACAAAGTACAGGGTGGTGAGAAAGAGAAACGGCAGCTTCATGAAGCTCTTCTTACTCCTTTGGCTGGTACTCCTGGTGCGGGACCCTACGACATGACTCTTAAATATGCTTTCTCCTGTTTGTTGGCTGGCAGTGTCTGGTCTGTATATGATATGGGGGACAAGAAGGCGTATATTGCTGCTGGTCATCTTTTGTGCCAGTGGGGGAGAACGCAATAAAATTAACAACGAACATGAGTAACAAAAGTGTAAGCAATAAATAAACACAGTAGAGTACAGCGTAAGCTAGCCTTGCCAGAGCTATTGTGTGCATCGATGCTTTGCGCTGTGTTTGTCGTCGTCGTTGTCGTTTCCTATTCTAGTTTTTTTTTTTTTTTATGTATCTCTTGTGTGTAACTCTTGGGTCAAGGAATGGTGAAGTTTACACAAAAATCCTTTCTCGAGAGTAAATAGATTTTCTAGTGAGCAGCTTCGGTAGCAGTTGAAATTCCAGCTGAGTAGAGGAGTTATACCAGAGGAAGAAGAGAAAAAAAAAAAAAAACAAACCATCAGCGAAAGGGCAGATATCCTTCCATCTCTCTAGGGGATGAAATGCAATAAATTTGCGCCCCATAAAACCGAAAACTATCTTTTGCCGTGCAGCGACAGCCTTATGTGCGGTGTCGGTGGTGACTATGGTGACTATGATACGATACAGTGAATACGGATGGCAATAGCAGTGCGGGGGGTTTATCCTTGTGCGCACCGAAGCAGACGTAAATTTATTGGCGAAATTTTACGCTAGCGCTACTGTCGACTCGGACAATCCCTGAGTATAAACTGAAGACAAATTTCGCCATCCAAACTGCAGCTGTAATTCACTGGACCACTAGTGGCCAAATGTTATGCAATATATGTATGTATGTAGGGCTGCTGCTCCATACTCGTATATCGGAGGTGTATTCATAACAATACCATATGCATCAACCTGAAAATAGTTTTCCTATTAAAATTTCGAATACGTTTTTGATACTCTTTGAATTATTTTAATATCAGTTCCATTTGATTTTTAGATTTAAAAGGGTTGGGATCGACTTCATTTAAATACTTTCTTAATTTCCTTTATTTTCTCTTTTCATTTCAGATCTCTGCTGCACTCCAAATGAAACCAAGTGGATTGAAAAAATCAACAAAACATTCTCTCTCCACGTTTGATTAAAACTCTACGCTTACTCTTTCTCCACTCTCACTATTCGAAAATACAAAAAAAAAAATAAAAAAAAACTCGACCTAATGACTATGGCAGAAGGTACTGACCCCATGGGGCATCACAGTACTTCCCATCATCATCATCATAATCATCATTACAATCACTATCATCATCGATTGCAACAACAACAACAACATCAGCAAGAGTTACAAACAATGGCAGCTCTGTCGGTAGCTCATCAAAATCTACAATCCTCCTCGGCGATGACACAAATGATGAACAGCAGCAACAACAATAATAACAATCAACCCTATGTGGCGAACAATAATATCCCATGGAAGCAACGTAAACGAAAACGTCTTTCAGCGGTGCTGGACAAACTCCACAATAACAATGTTGCCAGTCAATTTAACAACAACAACAACAACAGCAGCAGCAATAATAATAACAATAACAATAACATCGATGAAGATGGATTTATGCCAAAAAGATCGAGCAGCGGTGATGAAGACTCTGGTGAGGATCTCTCGAATTCGGATAGCCCGCGTATTAGTGTTAGCCCACTTCAATTAGTCGAGATGAATGATGTAGACAATCAGTTACGTGTTGATATTAAGACTGAGCAACTGCCGAGCCCATATGATAGGTACTTTCCCATGTCATCTCCACTTTTCGGGTACTATTTGCACACAAAATATCTAAACGAAGTTTTTCGACGTCGTAATGATCTCTATGCTGGTAGTGCACCGCCATCTACACCCAGTTCGCAGCAAGATTCCCCGCCCGAGAAAACGTCGATGGGTCATTCGGATCATCCACCGCCACCCGCGCCACCACCATCACAAGCGTCAACACCGCCCATTTCATCGCCCCGCAGTGATAGTCGTCATAGTCCAAAGCAGCAACATCAATCGTATCAGTCGCAACAACAAGTCAAACAAGAAATGCCACCACCACAGGAGCGTCCGTTAGATCTCTCGACACGGGGTAAAAAACTTTATACTCCCCCTTCACCACTGCCACCGCCACCACTACCACCCACATCATTGTTAATGCCGCCCAGTCCGCATGCGCACTATCAAATGCCACCACATCCGGGTATGATAAAATGTGAGATCCCTAATAGTGCATCGGCACCGCCTACCCTTCATATGCAGCATGGCGGTCCAGTTGGAGTACCTGTTGTTAAGGGTGATGTTGCATCGCCCACTACTAAGGAATCAGTTGCATGGCGTTACAATCTCGACGTGTCACCTGTGGTTGAGGAGATGCCACCCGGATCGGATGTCGCCTATGTGTGCCCAGTCTGCGGTCAAATGTTTTCCCTGCACGATCGTCTGGCAAAACATATGGCATCGCGTCACAAATCCCGTAACCCCTCGACGGACATAGCAAAAGCCTATTGCTGTGAGGTGTGTAATCGTTCCTTTGCACGTTCGGATATGCTAACACGCCACATGCGATTACATACTGGCGTCAAGCCATATACTTGTAAAGTCTGCGGCCAAGTATTCTCTCGTTCAGATCACTTGTCAACGCATCAGCGAACGCACACTGGTGAGAAGCCCTACAAATGTCCACAGTGTCCCTATGCCGCGTGCCGTCGTGATATGATCACACGTCACATGCGCACCCACACCAGATACGAGGCTCAACAGCGTGGCACAAATAACAATAATAATAATAACAATAATATGAACAACAATAACAGCAGCAGCATCAATAACAACAGTACTGCGAGTCTAATTGATTCACCAATTTTAACAGATGTCAAAATGAACATACCTTTGTTGGTGAAAAGTGAAAATGATCTCGCCAAGGGTCACAAGTCGTCGCCATTGCAATTGGCCGGGCTAAGTATGCCATTGGTTGTCAAGACGGAGAGTGCTTAAATTTTAAAATTTTTAAGATAAACTTTTTGTTTTTCTCTTTCAACTTTTTCTAATTTGACATCTGTCACTTGCTTTGTGACAGTTGTGTGCAGAACTCTCCTGTGGAGAGGTAAACTTCTTTTTTTTTTTTTTTTGATAGAATTTTTCAATTGTGTTTGTTTGATTGTTGATTGATTCCTGAGGGAAATTTACTGTATTGTAGTATCTAGGCTCTTGAAAAAGTAATATATCATATTTTCGTCTACGACCAGAAATATTTTAAATTTACTTAAATCGAAAACACAAAAAAAAAAACAAAAAAAAATTAGACAGGTCCGAAACGGTTTGGTCACGGTTTGCTGTAGCCTAGAATCGCATTCGACGACAGAAAACGTGCAGGCTCTAGAGGAGTATCCGTAGAATACTTGTAGACACGTAAGGGTAGATAAATAGCGATTGAAGATAATCTCTGCAAAGACTGAGAATGAAGATTTTTCTTTTTTGTTTTTATTAGTTTTTTGTTTTTTTTTTTACAAACAATAGATATACATATATATATATATATATATAATGTAAACACAATTACAGTACTTTATTTTAATTTTTAAGGTGGCAACACAAACACACACAAATACACTTAACCATAGATACATTATGTATTAGACAAAAATATGATATTTTCTCTATTAAATTTAAAACAAATTAATTAATATATTAAATTGTTAGAAATTTCCCGTTTCGACAGGTCGAATTTTTACCTTACCTCTGGAACTTTAGAAAAGTTGATAGCATTTTTGATTAGTAATAGTTTTCGATATGATATCCCACCCCATTGAACATTCCTTGCCACGGCGTATACTCATCTTTGATATTTATTTATTTATCTTTCACAAATTGTATTTTCACTTTGTAAAACCTAAGTCCTAAGACCATTCTTCCTATTTCCAAAAAAGGAAAGAAGATCAAAATAAAAATCCCTAGAAAGGCTTCGAAACAACTTATTCTGTAACATAGCCTTTCTTTCTCTTATAACAAAATCATTCCCTTAAAGATTAATTTACAAAAAAAAAAAACAAAAAAATAAAAACGTAATAACTAAACGAAGGTTGTGACTCCTTAGCGTGTAATAGTAGCACAAATTAATAAATAATAATTAAAAACAAAAAAAAAATCTTAAAAGACACAAAAACAAACACACCTACATACTACTCTTAGATTTTGCTAATTTAATTTAATTTTTCTTTTAAAAATAGTTTTCTCTCTTTTAATTTATTTTATATTTGTATTTATGTTTAATTAAAAAAATCTTAAATTTATCATTTTCTAAAAAAAAACACAACTCGAAATTTTTCTTTAAAAATGTTATTCATAAAATGAATTAAAATAAAGCGGAAATGTTTTTTTTTTTTTTTTAAATTATGTTTTAAGACCAGTTAAGTTTTTTTGTTTTAACAAAATAAAAATTTGTTTCCTTTTTTTTTAAGAAAAAAAAAATAAAAAAATTAGAAATTATAATATTACAAAAAAATTAAGAACATGAAGAAGAAAAAAATTAAATTTTTTGTTTGCTATTAAGTATTTAATTTATTTATTATTATTTTCCTTTTTTTTTTAATTATTTATAAAACAAAAATATACAAATGAGAAAAAATGCATTTTGAAAGTGTGACAGTAGAATTTTGAGTTCTTCGTTTGATTTTTGTCTAGTAATGTTAAGTTTGTTTTTAACGGTATTAAGTTATTATATTATTTTTTTAATTTAAACAGAAAAAAAAGACAATGTTTTTTTTTGGTTATGATTAGTTATAATTAAATTAATATCATTGAAATAAATAATGGACACTTTTTTATAAAAACAATGTATTTTGTGTTGTAATTTTTTGTTGATTTATGTTTTTGGTTTTTGCCTTTTTTTAATAATATTTTCGGTTTTTCTTCGCTGTTTTCTGTTATTGGTTCTGGTGTTTCTTTTGTTTTAGCGGTTCAATAAACTTGTGCTTATTGGCTTACTTGTAATTGAAAAAAATTGCACCTACCTTCTTAATCGTTCAAATACTCACATAATTGCATTAGGGTTAATTCAAATTTTAACGTATTACATATTATTATTGAATAACTACAAAGGAAATAGAATTTAGCTAAGTCAGCTTAATTCGCTACGACAGACTGACTTCTTATCAGCTACCGAATGATGGTAAGGTGTTTAAGATGACGATATCATGATGATGAGTGAGCTTCATCCGACCATCCTGCAAATCTTCATGATATCGTATTGATAGGGTCCTCAACAGATAACGAGCACTTTCTGACAGCATCATATATCGACCTTTGGACTTTGGAAATTACTTCGTACGGACCTCAAGTTTAGACAGAGGAAAAATATTTACCAGTTTTAAATTGTGTCCTCTAAATACCCAATAAATCTGCACTGTTATATTGTCGAAATATTTCTGTTAAAAATTACTTTATTTTCTATTTGTTGACTTACTATATGATACGTCCATTCGCAGAATACGTCGTTCGACATCATCAAAATTATTAAGAAGATCTTGCTTTGGTAGTTCCCTGTCTTGTGTATCATCGTTTTTCTTCATCGGAACTCCAAATAATCCCTCGAATGGAGTTCTATGAAAAGGCTGAAAAGTACTGTTTATTACCAGATGTGCCTTCTCGCCAAATTCATAACATTTTCCACTTGAATTAGCCGATAATCTTTTCAAGATCTCCAAAATGACTGGACCGCTTGACCATTGCTTCCTGACACGCCATTTGTTGTTAATATACATACATTCAACGTTCTCTTCACTACAGTAGGCTTGGTTAGGTTAAACAGGGGTATGATGGATATGCCATCGCACAGATACCAGGCACCAAAACAGACCTATCGCGATCCCTGTGGAACCAGTTGTCTCGAAATGGCAAAACCTAAACAATCTCCCTGGTCAAACACCCAAGCCAAGAAGGCCTTTAAAGTTCATGCCGTCTATTTGCTCTAGGTTTTCGAAAAAATATTTCCCTAAAATTATTCTTCGACTACGCGATATTGCCTCGCATCCGCACAGTATGTGTGTTTTGCCCTCAACACATTTCAGATCAGCCCAGAATCGGGAAAATTCCGTATCTGACAGTTCGAGCCGCTTTGCTGTTTAATTTCATTAACTCTCTAAATCTTTGCCGACAAAAAGTGGTCAGACAGTTTTGGATACCCTGTGTCCTTCAAGACTTGACCAACCTAGGTTGGCAGTCTGTGTGATTTTTTCCTCGATAGTGCCCTTTATTATGAAAAGTGGTGTTTTGATGTTAGCAACCTCGAGTAGCCCTGCTTTTCTTTCAAGCTCATCTGCTTGTTCATTTCCCTTAATACCGCGGTATCCTGGCACCCAGCACAGTCTCACCCAATTCCAACTGCATAGTGCTTTGAGCATTTTGCTATAGTCCCTGACTATATCAGAATTGCCTTTAGCGCGGCCTGGCTATCGATGTAGATAACGATATCGCTTTCGGATGCCGATCTCATCTGCATTAGCTCAGCCATCCAGAGGACAGGAAGAACCTCTGATTGGAAGACACTGCTTGCGTCCGTATAGACACTCTTAGTTCTGAGTCTTCTGAGAAGATACCAGACCTTGTTCTTTCCTCTGTTTTCGAACCGTCTGTGAAAATTGTCATTTCATTTGACCTATTTTGCACTTTTTTGCCAGTCCTCCCTCTCCGGATATATTATATCATACGCGATGTCGAAGTCGACCAAGGAAAGAATTTCATCAATTGGAATTGGATTACCTGGCAGTAGCTCAGCTAGGACCGTGCCATGCCCGAAATTACTGCTCTCGAAGTAACCCAAATTAGTGAGTCGTATCGCGCTGCTGCCAGCAAGTTTTTTGATCTGTAAATCAAGCGGTGTTAGATGTAGAAAGGTGTCCAATGCTGTCGTATGGGTGGTACGAAGCGTACATGTAAACGGTAACGGTTTTCTTGTTTGTTTCTTTCCACCATACTGGTGCGCCGTACGTAAGTATAGGTCTTACCACCACCGTATACAGCCAGTACACCATAGCAGATTTTAAGCCGTCAATTTTTGCTACCGTTCTTTTCCAGATAAAAAGAGCACTATATGCCTTTTTGATTCTTTCCGCCGCATTAAGGTTATCATTAAGATTCAGGGCAAGTTCCATAACCTCGCTTAAAATATTTAAGCATTTTCCCTGTACTATTATGACCACGTCATTTGCGTATGCCGTGGCACTTATACCCATTGTACTTTTTGAAGATGTTATTGATAAGCAGCACCCACAGGAGTGGCGATATGACTTCCCCTTGAGGGCTTCCCCTGGTTACAGATATTATAACCGAGCTTATCCCTATGGAACAGTTTATTTTCCTACCTGGAAACATGTTGCAAACCCAGTTTGTAATGCCCTATTCAATATTAGCGTCTACTAGAGCAATGGCGGTGCACTCCGCGTTAGTGAAGGTTCCTTCAATATCCTGGAAGGTCACCATCGCAAAATCATCGAAGTGTCGACTCTTCTCCATTTTCCCCACCACCTCGTGCAGGTTTTCTACAGATTTTCCTTTCATATATGCATGCTGTAACTCAGTCAAAAAGCCATTACTGCATCTGTCCCTAACATGAATCTCCAATAATCACTCTAGAGTTTTAGGCATAAATGATGACAGACCTATTGGTCTGAAATCTTTTGCTGTTATATGCCCATGTTTGCCAGCTTTAAGTGTAAAAACCACCTTAACTTCCACCTTCCCTCCGAGCTATTGATATGTACCTAATTTTTAAACTACCAAAATCTTTTGGATTGCTACCTTCGGTGCTTTCTGTGGCATAATCGGTAGAATGCCATTTCATCCACCGGGCGATTTGGTGAATTGAGGATATAATTGCCCACCGTAATTTTTTCTTATTAATAAGAACACCTATTTCCTCTTCGCAGAGATAGAGAGATCAATGCTATCAGTATACTGTAGCATGCCAGAGTCATCTGATAATGTGGATACAGGGTAACCGCCAATATTACTAGAACCTCTTAGCTAGGAACGATCGCTTCATCTGAAAGCATTTTGCGTAACTTCGAAGCGTCGTCTGTTAACCCGATATATTCGCAGTACTTCTGCCATGAAGCCCTTTTCGACTTTCTTACTAGGTACTTAAATTGTTTCTTACATTCCAAGTACTCATTCCATGTACTGTCACTTCTGTTTCTTAACCTCTTTCCTCGTAAACCTGTCTCCCTATTCCACAATTTTGGTTGAGCCCTTTTAAGTATTCTGTTAGCCAGGCAAGGTTTCTCGAACGCCAATGTTAGTGCTTTATTAATATTTTTACCGTCCTATCTAAGTTAACAAAATTATCGCAGGTGATTGATTGGGTGTCCAGGAATATATTTACCACTTCTGCATACTTGACCTAATCAGTCTTCCCAGGATTGTTTTGAAAACTACATATCCTGTTCCGAGAGTTCACCTTGAAGTGTATCCATCGGTGATCCGACATTGACGCGTCGTCGACTGCTCTCCATTCCCTTATTTCTAATCCCTCTGTATTTGCAGCAAGGGCGATATTTTCTATTTTTCTATTTTTCACCACAAAAGTGGGTGAATTCCCTTTCACTATCACTGAAGCAATCAGAAATGAAAGCCCCTGTGGTGGTAATGCGACGAGGGTTTCAGACACATTTTAGTTGTTCTCTTAATCTTCGCAAGACTTCATCAACGTACTTAGAAAATCCATCGATCATTGCAAGTATACTTATACTAGTACTTGTATTGCTTGATTGTGGTATTAATAGGTCCAATATGAGCCAGATGGTAAGTACATATCTTCCTGGTTTCTGCTTTTCCTGTTGGCCAAGATACTGCTGTTGGCTAATACTCCTGCAATACAAATTTGAATTTTATCTTTCAACTGCGGTACGAGTATATAAAAGAGTTCATAAAACCCCAAAGTGACTTTCTTTTTCTTTTTCCTATTGCCATTTACCTCAGTGTTAGCATTTGGCCTATAGCGGGTGTTCCGGATAATGTATTGAAAGCTTTAAGGGCAGCTTCGTTGACATATTTTGAGAAAAAAATCGAATTTGAGTTGGTTGAGGGGGGGGGGGGGGGTTCTGAAAGCATCCCCTCCAAGACACCGAATTTTTTAAGGAAAGCCTTACGCTGCCTTCTGACTTCTATTGAAAATAACATCTTTCAAATTTCAATATGGGGTATCATTGAGGTGATGTGAGGTGTTTTCCCAATAGAATATACATATTTTGTTCTCCCAACTGTTTATTGCTGAGGTAATTGCTGAAACCGGGACATTGCAGAATAGCTCAGGGTCGACGAAAGCCAGTTCGTCGGCTATTTCATTTCGGTCAATATCTATCTGAGCAGACACCCACCAAAGTTTTACTTTGTTCATATAGGAGAGATCTTATAGTGTATTGAAGTAGTGCAAAACTAATTTGGAGTCAATGAGATTAGAGCCTAATGCTTTAATGGCTGCTTGCTTGCCCGTAAGTATATACATAGATGGGATCACCCTTATCGAGGATGAGATTTGCGCCCATCTGAATGGCACGTATTTCCACTGGGAACATGCTGGGACTTTTTCCCATTGGTCGCGATATTCTGGTGTTTGGTCCAAATATACCAGCACCCACCTCGATGTCCATCTTTGATCCATTCGTCTACCATTTGGCATCTTTAAGGTTTGAGGTACGGTTTTTGTAGTTTCATGGTTCTCGGCTTGGAATTACTATATTGAACCTTCTGCCGAAGTACAGAGGCTTCGCTCGGAGATTTTGGAGACAAGATTAATTTGATCCATATGATCTGAGTGATTAATATCTCCTTTTAGTGCTAGCCTGATCGAGCTGCGAAATGGTTCTACAGCCGAGATGATGGATCGTATCGTCGTTATATACATACACGAAATAAGTGACCTTTGTGTTTAATCCTCAGGTCTTACCATACATACGACGGCAAGCCCACATGACTTTAGTCGCTTTGGCAATTTTATTATTAATATGTGAAATCCAATTTAGTTTTTTTTATCTAGAACCATAACCATCATAACATATTTTACTTTAATTATACACGCAATTACTGTACCGTCAAGTGAGATCTGGTCAAGATTCAGATTTCTTTTACGAGTAAAAGTAACAAGTATCGCTTTACTGGGGTTACGTACTTAGGTCCTCGGACCTACGGTGTCCTTGAGGTCCCCATTGCGAGGAATAGAGCCTTTACTACTCTTACGGTTTCTGGAGATGTACCTTATCTCTCTCCAATTGTGCGTATGTCCAATCCACTGCCACTTAAGTCTTCGTACAATAGAGTCAATGGGTTCCTGACTGGTTCTCGCATGAAGCTCATTATTAGAGAGACGGTTGGGAAAGAAAATCATCAAGATGTTTCGCAGACATTTATTCACCAACATTTGCAGGTTTCCTGTGACAGCGGGTGTGACTTTCTAAATGCTCCCATAAAGACGCACGGATTTAACATTGGAGCGGAACAGTCTTAGCTTGGTGTTTAGGCTGATAGAGTTGTTACTCCATATTTTTGACAGTATTCCTTATTCGGCTAATTATATCTAGCTCAATGCCGCCATTAGTAGAGACAATACCAATCCCAAGATATTAAAAATTCTCTACTATCTCTACTGGTTGTCCAGAAATCTGTACTTGGTTTGATGAGGAAGTTCCAAGGCTGATCCCTTTTGTTTTTGCCGTATTGATCTTTAGCCCAATGATTTCAGCTTCTCTCTCCCTTGTTGTCATTTGACGGAGATCCATGATCCTATGAGAGAGTAAGCATAGTTCAGATGTTTGAGGAGAGATTGCAGAGTCCACTGAATTCCTCCATATCCAGTCGACAAAGCTGCATGCAGTACATCACTTAATACCAACAGCAACAGTATTGGTGACAATACACAGCCCTGTCTAACCCCGCTTTGGATTTCAAACTCCTCTGACAACCTTCCCTTATGCAGAGCGTGACATTTTGATCCATCATCTGTAGCCCTAATAATTGTAATCAATTGATCTGGGATGCAAAGCAAGCCAGATAAATTCTCTATTGACACTGTCGAACGCCTTTTTCAAGTCGATGAAGGGCAGCTGAGGTGGTGATCGATATTCAACGCACTGTGGTCCACATAGGAAGATCCAGTGAGGAATTCTGGTTGTTCGGCGTCGAGTGTGTCTTCAAGGTGGTCTCTTATTCCCTCCAAGATTATTTTTGCTATTACCTTGGCAGTCAGCACGCAAATTCCTCTACAGTTTTCGCACTGCGTATGGTCTCCATTCTTTGCGAGCTTGAAAATCACTCCTTTTTACAACTCTTCAGGAAAACTTTCTGTTCCCTAAGCTCTTGCAATGAGTGCAGGAGCTCACTCGATGTTGTTGGCGCTACTAGTAGGAATTCTGCGGGATTACCATCAAGTCCAACCGGTTTGTTGTTCCTCAGTGCTTTGATTGCGGTAAAGATTTCTTCTCTACTAGGGGATAGAGTGCGTATTCGGGAATTTGTTACTACGGATGGGTCATTGGACTTACTTCATTGGTGAAAACGCGGTTTAAAATCGCAGAAAAATGCTCCTTCCACCTTTTGAGCTGGTCCTCATTCGAAACTAGCAGAGATCCGTCTGTGTCTTCTACCAGGTGTTGTTTAGAGCTTTGGATACCTGTGAGCTCTTTGCTAATTTTATAGACGATCCTACGGTCATACCTACTAGCGGCCTCTTTTGCTTCTGTAGCCAATGCGTGATGTAGCTACGCTTATCACGCCGCACTTTACGGTGAGCTTCTGTCATCTTCATGCGATACGCAGACTCTAGCTCGTTTCTTCCTGCCGCTGCAGTACTCGTATATAGTTGCAATGCGAGCTTTGCGTTGATTTCTTTCTTCGATCCTAGACCAAGTTTCTTCGGAAAGCGAAGCACAGTTTCTACCTTGCAAATGGTCGACTATACTTTCAGCACCGGATATGAAGACATTTTTCACAGCACACCAATGGTTTTCGATGGAGGTGGATTCCGTGCTACTGATTGCTCTTAATCCTTGTGAAGAATGGTCCCCTAGTTGTTGGCGGACTGCTGGATCCTTTAGTCTATCGGTATTACTCTTAGGCACTCAGGTATTTTTTGGGATCTTCAAACTGCAGCTGTTCGTAGTCTTACGGTAGCAACCATCAGATGGTGGTACCGGGCCATTCCCATGTCTGCACCCCTTCTGTTACGAACGTCCTGGAGACTGCTTCTAAATCGCCGGTAGATCGTGAAGTAATCAATTTGGGTGGCAGTTGCTTGTCTGTCCGTCGACACCCAACTGACTTTGTGGCACGTCTTGTGCTCAAACAAGACAAATATAGACAAAACGCTCGCCATTGTCGTTGTGGTCGCCAACACCATGCTTTACCGTAACATGCCTGAGCCTACCATTGCCATTTAAGTCTCCCAATATGATGTCTCCGCGTGCTATACTATACTAAGCAGTACTCAGCCTGTTATAAAAGGCCCACTTCTGCTGGACAGAAGAGAGCTCCGTTGGGGAGTAACACGCGACGTACTCCAGTCCGGAACTTGCCATCTAAAGGCTCACAGGAAATTAAGCTTTTGAGAGCTGTTTTGGAAAGCACCAATCCAATGCCAGATTCCCGATAGCTTCCAGGTGCCTTAAAGTACGAGTAGTTAAACTTCCCCGAGCCCAACCATCTAACTTCACTAATCCCTTAGATGCCTATATTATATCGCATGAATTCCTTCTCTAATTGGAGGAATCTGGAATTTTGAAGACCCTCACCTCCGTTGTCGAGAAGCGTCTTCGCATTCCAGAAACCAGTCTTTGTCCGGGTACAATAGTAAAAAGTCATCAACGTTTTATCATTCCTTATCCCAGGCATAGTGTCGGTTTCGGTAGCGGTTTTGATTTCAGTTACGAAGAATGCTAACCTGCGTAACCTATCCTAGAAAGCTAGGTCTTTCGCACTTGCAATTTTAGCCTATTTACGTATATAGGCATATGCAAATAGTTGCCCGGGGACCACCACGAGAAGGTAAAACAAGCTCTTCATTGTGACTGATTGTGGCGGTACTGGCAACATTCAAAAGGCACGATGCAGGTCAATTACTGGGGTTGGTTGAGAGATTTTCGCCAATACACCAGTCGCTTACTATCTTTAGGGCAGTCCGCATCCTAAAGCAAATATCTTTAGGGTGACTAAGTCGTGGGCACATCCAATTGTTTGATAGTCCAGGTTACTAAGTTTTACTAGTAGGTCATCAGTGACCAGTGACGACGAGAGCGGTTAGAGAACACCTCCTTGTGGACAACCTCTGACGGCTGAGATAGAAATTTTAGTGCCCGGTCTACGAGCATTGCTCAAGCCCAATGGTTAGTGGGAAGGTCAGTATCTCTGTATCCGGTATTATCAAAGGTACCTTCAAGATCTGGGAAGGCACAAATCGCAGTCTCCGGCGGGCCATTTTAATTTGTATTACCAGATTTAGCAGAGCGCCGTCTGTGAATCTTTCTTTTCTGTATGCATATTGGTGCGGGTGTAGTTGTGAATTTCTGTTGAGAAGCTATCTGACCTACTACATTTAGCTCCCTCCAGGCTTATGGGATATACCCCCGGTTGATACTTTAACGCGGTTAAAGTTGAAAAACTTTACACTAGACCTAGATTCCGTCTGATCCAGATGCCTTAAGTATATGGTTTAAATGAGTTTATAGTCCGTTTAACCATATAACCTATTCTGAACGTATTGGCTGATAGGCTGCTAATTCTGTTATTAAAGGATGAGGTTGTGGCCTTAGGATTGACATATTTGTTCTTTAAAGTGATCGAGTCTGGAAAATGAACCTTCACTAGCATTTTTACTGAAAGCACCAAAGTACGCCTCTTCCACAAACGATTTTATTTCTCAAAATATGTCAAGAAATCTGTCTTTAAAGTGTAAAGTGTTATACACAATATCCTGTATATATTGTATATTATATTAAATTGGTTTGCTGTTATGATGTTTGCTTGTCGTTGCAAACTTGGCTCCCTTTCTTGTTAAGTGGGGACAGCGTAACACAGAGTACTCATTTATAAATAGTCTAAAAAATCCACTAGGTCCAAAGAATGACTATACATCCTTTACTATCGGGGTAGAATTTTTTATTGCTCACGTCATGTCAGCAGATAGAATAGTTACATATTCCTCTTTTTACAGAATGTCCCAAAACATTCGCAGGAATCTGCACTTAGATCAATTCATGTTCAAATTACATTGGGCTGCTGCTTGAAGAAAGATTTCATGTTTTCCAAAATTTTCTTCTTCTGTTCGTGTAGAGATGAATAGCTTTTTCAGCCCGCATCGAAAATCGAGGGAAAACAGAAGTGTTCCCATACATTTTTTGGCTTTTGAAATCTCTAACTAAACAATTTTTTGATTAGAACTCCTCGAAATCTACTCGCAATTGCAAAGTTTTGGAACATTCGGCACAAACAACAGCTGACAGAATAGTCTATCAGTAAATAATTCATTATAACCGTCCAACAAAACTTAATCGGTATTAGGTCTACTTCAATCCAAAGCTCAGTTTTAAAAATGATGTTGGTTCCTTAAATTTTAAAAGCTGACTTTGGCACAATTGGTTGGTTGCCTCCAAGTGAACGCTATTAATAGTGATTACACCATTGAAACTCCCCAGCGTTTTAGATTTTACCGAACCTAAGCCCATATTTTGCTGTTCCGAATTGGAAAATTTTCTCAAATACACGTACTAGTGACTAGGTCACACCTGTGCCATTGGATTTGAAACACTCGGTTTCTTCTTTGCAGTCTTGAAGCAGAAAATCACTGTAGGAAGTACAGGCACATGCTTCGATAAAGCCCTGTGTTAAACCTCTTAATTGGTTCTAAGCGAACATGCTTCCAGTGTCCTACTTTTCAATAAAGACTAAATGTCAAATCAGCTGTCGAGGTTCATTTATGTTCAGTAGAGTTTGCCATTTCATCATGGAAAGATTGACGCCACAACAGCGATTTCAAATCGCTTAAATTTATTTTTAACCGAAGCTTTGCTCAAGAAACTTAAAGAGCACTTCCTGAAATTTACGGTAGTAAATTAGTCGGCCAACTGAACCCGCTGTTTATCCAATTGTATTGGATTGGATAAGATACTCACACATCAGCGAGAACGAGAATAGTGCGCTCGGTTGAAAATATCGTGGTTGTGGAAGTTTATGTTGAAGAGGACCTCAATGGTTTTTGTCCATCTACACTGTCTGAAAAATTCATTGTAAAGATCTTGGTCTTAAAGTTTATAAGATCGAATTGGTGCAAGAGAAGAGTAACCATTTATTGCGTCGGGTGTTCAATAAACTGGAAATTAAACCAGTTTTTTACGGGAAATTTTTTTTCAGTGATGCGGCCTGTAGACAAGTACAATTCTCATATTTTTACCGAGAACAATCTTCAAGAAGTTCACCAGCTGCCACTTCATCTCGAAAAATGTATCTTGTGGTGCGGATTGTGCGCCAATGGCATCATCGGTCCGTATTTCTTCGAAACTGAGGCCGGAGCACAGGTTGCTCTCAATATATTGTACACCGGTGCAATACAATATTAACAATCCTGCCCGAAAAGTACACAAAAGCAATATATTTGTCCATTGGACAAAGAGATATACTAGTAGTGATTTGATTTAATTTATTGGATTTGATAAGTCAGATACAATCTTTAGTTTTAAATAATATTGTAAAATCTAGTATCGGATTCATCAATTATTGGGTTGCACCACATAAAATGTCCGATTTCATAGTAGAAATTTAAAAGCCAATATTATTTTTTCCGTACATTTTTATTCTATCAAAATGACATTCTTCCAATGTGATACAAGGTCCAATATTACTTTTTCGTAGAAGTGCTGACTTTTTGAGGCAATGAAATCTTCAAAGGCTTTCATAACCTCTGCTCGGTTGCGGAAGACTTTCTGCCGGCAAAATGAATCCAAATTGCTGAAAAGATGGTAATCCGTTGGGAAAATATCAGGAGAGTACGGTGGAGGTGGAAGAATTTCAAATCCTAATTGCATCAGTTTTTGTGCCGTTACTTGTGTGGTATGGGGTCTAGCATTGTCATGCAAAACGATCGTACCGTGCCTATTGGCCAACGCAGGTTACTTTTCAGCCAACTTGGCATGCAATATGTCGATTTCCCCACAATATTTGATAGCGTTTATCGTTTCTCCTGGTTGAAGAAATTAAAAGAGGATTGGTCCTTTTGATGTCCACCAAATTGTAACCATAAGCTTTTTTGGGTGAAGATCGGGCTTGGGGGTGTGTTTTGGTTTTTCGGATTCGTTCAGTTCATGGGGTACCCACTTATGGAGTCTCTTTACCTTTTCTATGAGAGAAAGGTGTCCACTCACTGTCATTGGGGATACTTTGTGCAATCTCCCGCACCGATTTCGTTGGGTCCGCATCCACCATCATCAATTAACTTTTCCGGCTTCCCACGAGGTGCATTTTCGAGGCTGAAATCTCCCGAACGGAATTTTTCAAACCACCATCGTATAGTCCGTTCGTTTACCGCTACATCCTCAAATGCGTCAATAATGTTTTTCATTGCCAGTGACGCATTATGCCTCATTTTAAATTCGTAAAGAAAGAGGGTTGGAATTTGAACTGCCGACGGCATGGTAAATAATTTCTAGAAAAGAAATAATGGTACTTGTAACGAACCCTAAGGTTCTGACACGTCAAGCACACGTACCACTTATTTTATAAAAAAAAGAAAATTTAACGTTCTGGCGGAGATATTTACTAGAGAACTTCTTATTTCCGACTGATCGAAAATCGGGCATTTCATTGGCTACAACCCAATAGCAACAATTTATTTAAATCTAATTTTTATAAACTAAATGGTTTAATTGTGGTTACGCGTTAAAAAGAGGAGGAAAATTAATTAGGCATTTTGCAATGTCAATTTCTTAGTTCATTACAAAAAAGGATTGTATTTCTGGTTTTTCTTAGGTTAAGTGGCAATGAATTATAAAGGCTAGGTGCCACTGAAGTGTAGAAGTTCAAAAAGTGACTAGTGTTGAACAACAGAACTACTGCTACTGAAGTGTTACTGCTCCGAAGAGTGCGGTTTCTGTTGATGGAATAACCACTTCCTAAAAAATATATCTTAAGTAAATTGTAAAATTACAATTGTTTGACAACTTGCATTGTACGAGCCCATAATAAACAGTTTCTAATATTTTCCTTGAACAAAATTACCTCAGATAGTACTCGTACATTATGTTAGTTGCTTAATTAAATATGATCTAGGAGATATACTACTATGCGAGCTCCGAATCCAAGTAAGTACTTCAAAACCGTATTGAAGCAATGAGGTGCAGTGGTACTACTGAATACATTATACCTAGATAATGCTTCCGCTGCTTCGAAATATCATAGAAGGGAATTGAATAAAAGATAGTGTTAAACTAAATATCATAATTTTAATTCTATCACTTATAACAAATTTATGCATAG
The DNA here is from genome assembly GCA_963966105.1 of Volucella zonaria. Taxonomy (NCBI): domain Eukaryota; kingdom Metazoa; phylum Arthropoda; class Insecta; order Diptera; family Syrphidae; genus Volucella; species Volucella zonaria. The sequence goes on from OZ014534.1 coordinate 31,353,375, forward strand.
CGAACGAATGTCTTAGATGTTCTAAATCATGACATTCATATATTAGCAACTAAGTCTATGACAGAGTTAGTTGAAAACGAAAAAAACTATTTCACCAGTAAATCCTGTTTATATGTACAAGGTTGAAAATATGGTAGAACAAACTTAAATCAGAAAGAATTTAGCTCCAAGGAATAAATCTTGTGGAACGCCAATTAGGATGTCCAAAGTTTTTCTGAACTAATTTTCAATCCTAACAACTTGCTTCCGTTTGTTTAGATAAGAAAGAAACCAATTCAGCACAAACGCTCGGAAGCCTGATTTTTCTAATTTTTAAAATAAAAGAGAATGATCCACAGTGTCTAACGCCTTTGTGGTGTCTATAAAAAGTGCAGCTGTCGGCTGTCATAATTGAATGCACTTTGAACGAGGCAGCCATGGTGGACATATTGTAAATATATATGCCACAAAATTATTTATAAATATTAACTGGAATTAAATGATGTTTCGAATGAATTTAGTAAATCGCCATCAAATTAACTTCGTTGTGATTTATTTAAACAAAAAATTCTGAACCTCTTAAAAAAACAGCGTTTACTTTTCCCCTTCAGACTACTTCAATAAAGACACTAGTTTTTCGAATTCCTCAGCTACGATTTCACCTGCACTGAATTTCGATACTAAATTTTCAATATCTTTGACCGATATCCGACATTGACATGTTCGAATTCTTACACTCGGTTAACATTGTTTTACTCTCCTCGCCGGGATTGCTGCTTAAGTCAATGGTAATATAGACTTGATAAGTTTGCTTCGAAGAATCAATTGATCACTACGCTTTTTATCCAAGTGGCCCCCCAAAACCTGATGTTGACTGGATCTCGAACTTTTTCGAAAATAAACATCTCAGCGCAGAAGCAAGCGCTGCTTCAAGCTCAATCTTCCGTCCAAATACGAATGGTTATTCAATAATCCAGCCGGCAACAATTTCAATTTTGGAAAGATGATGTCTGCAAACGGTTGGAAAATACGACCCAGAAGCAGGATAAAGTCAAGCTGTCCGTCATACCTAAGCCAGCTATAAGTTATAAGTAAATCCAAATCGCCAAGACCCACCTCCTCTTCCCACAACAAACCAATTCCATTTGGACTTTTAAAACTAAAATGTTTCGTAATTTTAAGCTTCCCACCTACACTAGAGGGAGTCTATTCTACCCCAAAACCAAGCCATAACGTCAACGTATCTCTCTTGATTTAACCCCTACAATTCAAAATACCACCACTCTAGCCTTAACACACGCGCCTTTCCAGGCCTCAGAACTGGAGCTAAGTATCCTAGCTTCATTAGTTTTCACATTCTAAACCCCACCACTGACATCCTATCTGTTGCACCATCAAAGCCCTCTTCCTTAAGTACTCCCTCTTCATTCACCCCCTTTCGCCAGCCACTGTTAAATTAACGCAGCAACGATACCACCGAATGCCGCTATACGCTCTCTAGGCTTAGGAATAAAAAGATATATGAGAACATACGTCTATATCTTGCCTATCTGCACAACAACAAGCGCCATGGTTTCCGTCCAGCAGGAAGGCCTCCCTACTGATGTTACCAGTCTCAGGAAACTTTATATAAAGTATCACGAGATTCTCAATACGCTCTTCGCCACCATGTACACTCTAAAAGAGCCTCACACCTGCAACGCAGTCGACTTGAACACGATAATTTTTTTCTACCCTAAGACGTCGTGCAAAAACCTTCCTCTCACCTTGATGGTATCATTATCATCGGCGATTTTAATCTGCCTGAGATGAAGTGGACTCCATCTGAAGACCTATCTTTTTTATCGCTTCTAATCTTCTAATCGCTTTCTACTCAGAAATGCCTCTTCTTAGATCGGTTAACAGACTCTAGTCTATGTCAAGTCAATGGCGTTCCCAACTATATGGAAATGCAATTAGACCTTACCTTCGAAATTGATCCCATAAACTCCTCAGTATCTTGTGTTCACCTATCTCTTTCAACTATTGATAACTTTCGCCCTCCACTTCTTCTTTCAATTTTCCACAACTCTCCCCTTCAGTTGCCTCCTTCCGCAGTTCAATTTTCTTACAATTTTCACAAAGCCAATTTCCGTAAAATCAATACCTATATAAGCAGGGCTTCTATGTATCTCTGATCGCTGCCCTCTTCGTTTTTTACAGAGGAATATTTAAATCTATCTCCCTTTATATGCTATATTCCTGCCATAAAACATCTTTTAGATCCCCTCCTTGGTATAATCGTAGACTCCAGTCTCTACGAAACAGAAGAAACAAGTTATGGGCGGTACTCTTTCGCATCCACTCTTCTTCCCACTATTCAAATTATTTAGGTACATATCATCATTTCATTGAACTCTATAACTCTCTCTATCAACGCTACCAGAATAGTGCCCAAACCAATCTTATAAATGACCCCAAGCCCTTTTTTCAATTTGTCAATTGCAAAAGACCGATGGTTATCCTTCCTCCCTCGGTTTTGAAACCAAATCTTCAATTGATCCTCCTACCATCGCCAACCTTTTTGCTACATTTATCAAGCAATCAGTTGCCAACAACTTCTTCGTAGCAGATTCCTCTTACTTCAATGATCTGTTTTTTTTTTTTTTTTTTTATAATTTACGCGCGCCTAAGGGGTTATGATACCCTTTTACTGTCGCCAGGACGCGGGCGGAAAGATAGAAGGAGGAGAAAGGAAAGCATTGTTGTGATGTAGTGGTTTGAAACTCAGGTGTGTTTGGTTTCGATATTGACTTTCCGTTGGCCCCTTTCGCACCCAAAATGTCGATCCTGCAGTTATTGAGGAAAAGTGACTAAATCTTAAAGATGAATTTCTAAATTTGCTCTTCCAACCCGTCTCCACACTTTTCCTACCTATTTCATCTATCCCTCACTCAGGGAGGATTTTCTCAGATTTGGAGGACCTCTTTGATAATCCCGATACGCAAAAATAGATCTAAGCATAAAGTTACCAATTATCGTCCCATTGCTAAACTCTCTCATATACCCAAACTCTTTGAAAGCATTTTATACGAAACCTTAAGCTTCACATGCAAGCCGTTTATATGATATGATTTTCTAAAAGCCAGATCAACTACCACAAACCTAGTTGAATTCGTGTCTTTTCCTCTCGCAGGATTAGAAAATCGCAAAGAAATCGATGTTATTGCAATTGATTTCACTAAAGCGTCCTCTTGAAATTGTCTGCTCTCGGCTTTTAGCCCCTTTTATTAAAATGGCTTTTATTATAGTGTTCGGTTTAGATCCCTTTCAGTTCCATTCCTTGCCTCAGCCGGAGTTCCACAAGGTAGTTATCTGGATCCTCTTCTCTTCATTCTTACTATTAACGAACTTGAGAGGGTCATTATATACTCTTCCTTCTCCCTGTACGCTGACGACGCAACATTTTTTAAAACTATTTCTTCTCCCCATGCCTCTGTCCTTGGTTCCTCAATAACTGCCTAGAAATTAATGTAGCCAATTGTCAATCTATAACCTTCACACGTAAATGTAATCCGTCTCATACCCGACTTTATTTCCTGTATAGTCAACCAATTCCCCTAGTTCAGCCTTTTTAAGACTTTGGTCTATTATTCGACTGTGAGTTTAATTTCCGTTCGAATATCGGTAAGATTATCCTCAAAGCCAACTCATCACTTGGCTTTATTAACGGTGGTCTAAGGAATTTTCCCCCCTGCTTGAGTATGCCAGTCAAGCTTGGTCCGCTTTTAATCGAGTTCAGGTTTATTGAATCGAGGGTATTCAACGTCGATTCTTCCGATTTGCACTCCGTGGTCTGCTCTGGAACGACCCTTTAATTTTACCTGCCTATCAGGACCGCGTCAAACTTCTCAATATGAATTCGTTAGAAGGACGTAGGAATATTGCTGACGTTCTTTTCACTCATCGACTGCTCTCATGTTCCATTGACAGCGCATCCCTTTTGAACTCTGTTTCCTTCAACACCAACCAACGGAATCTACGTTGTCCTCGTCTCTTGTATCTACCGGTCCACCATACCTCTTAGAGGGCTCGAATGAACCATTCTTCCGTGCGCTCCGAAAGGTCAACTCAAACCTCGACGTTTTTGATTTTAACCTGAGCACTCCTCGTCTCAAATAAGGTCTCTTCCATCTTTCCCTTGGTTCCTAGCTATTAAGTCCTTCTGTTAGTTTTCAGTTAGATTAAGCTTGACTTAAGCCAATAAATGGGGACCTCAGCCCCCACTAAAATTAAAATTAAAACAAAAATAATTGCGTTGGTTAATCGTTCGAATTTACTCCTCTAGTATAGCTAACTTTCGTTTCAAGCATATCAAAACCAAGGCTTGGTTAAACCCCTAAATATGTAGGAAATATTTAATTTTTTTTTTTTTCTCGTGGGAAGGTGAGAAATCTTCATAGACACTATAGGCCCGGAGCCTATAGTAGTGTGAGATTCTTACTCACTAAAAAACACCTCCCTTCTGCAAACCACGACTGAGTTCACACTCAACAAGCAGTTCTTCTATCACATTTTATTTTGTTTTTATAAGATATCCTGCAGGCGATTTTCCATTGAAAATTCCTGTGTATTTTAGAAAAATTACGTGCTGCTAATCACCGCGCTAGATCGAGAGGCTTAGTTCTTTTCAGACGGCGCAGTAAATTTGTCTCGTCAAGGATCTGTTGAACAGAAATATTTGCATGTCCTTGTAGTCGATTTTTGTGTTTTCGCACAAACATTTTAATTTCGTTCTGAACGTTTTCGACTCCTAAGTCTCTGTGGATATCATCGTTTCTAATATAGCACGGCGCATTAACAATACCTCGAAGAACTTTGTTGTGGAATGTCTGTATTACATTAATGTTAGTATTTTTAGTACAACCCCAAAGTTGTACACCATATGTCCAGATCGGTTTTAGCACTTGCTTGTATAACAGCAGGTTGTTCTCTAAGCTAAGCTTGGAATACTTTCCAATAAGCCAGTAAATATCTCTATATTTGATTTCAAGCTCTTCACGTTTTTTCTTGACGTGTGCTCTCCATTTTAGTTTAGCGTCGAGTGTCATACCGAGATATTTGGCCTCGTTCGCGTAAGGACTTCGTACTGCGTTGATAAACACCGGTGGATTCTCAATTTTCTTGAGAGTGAAGTTCACGTGGACAGACTTGTTTTCATTAAGCGCGATTCGCCAAGTCTTTGTCCAATTGTTAATCAGTGTAAGGGCACGTTGCAGCTTGGCAGTTGCTTCTTCGACTGTTTTAGCCGTTGCCAAAATGGCAGTGTCATCAGCGAATGTGGCTAGGACAGTGTCGTCCGTTTGCGGTATATCGCGGGTAAAAAGTAAATATAGCAGAGGGCCAAGTACACTTCCTTGCGGCACCCCCGCCTTTATTGTCTTAAAAGTGGAATATTCGTTTCCGTGTCTCACGCGGAAGAGTCGGTCTTCCAGGTATGAACCTAAAATACAAGACAATTGCTGGGGTAGGGCTTGTCAAAGTTTATATTTTAGGCCTGCCATACCTTATCAAAGGGTTGCGAAACGTCAAGGAATGCGCTTGGACACACTAACTTACACTCGATTGCTCGTTCAATTACATCGGTAATTCGATGCACTTGGTCAACTGTAGAGTGTTGACTTCTAAAGCCAAATTGATGATCAGGCAAGAGGGAATTTGTGTCGGTAATTGCTTTTAGGCGATTAAGAAGGATTCGCTCGAAGACCTTCGATGTAATCGGGAGAAGCGATATTGGTCTATATGACTTGACTTCAGTCAGCGGTTTACCGGGTTTCGGAACCATAATAACTTCGGCTACTTTCCACTTGTGCGGTACATACTCTAATCTAATGCTGGCATTTATAAGATAGAGCAGTTTTAGCAAACCTTTTTTCGGCAACGCTTTGAGTATTTCTCCCATTATTAAGTCATATCCCGGGGCTTTATTGGACTTAAGCGTGTCTGTAACTTGTCTAAGTTCCCTAAGTGTAGCCTTTTCTACTGTAAAGTTTGTCGTCACGTCTAGCGTATTGACATTCTCTGGAAGCACTTCCCCGTCGAATGGTTTAAACGTTTCTGCAGGATGTTCGGCGAAAACAATAGCTTTTTCCGTATCTTCTTTCGTCCAGCCATCCTGGTTTCTTCTTATTGGCGCCACGTGTATTTGGGGCTTTTGAACACTTTTAATGGCTCTCCATATGGAGTAGTTGGTATCTTTTGTCGCTGTGAGTCTTTCAAGATAGTTATTAATACCTTGATTATTGAAGTCCTTGATCGATTTTTTCAACAAGTTGCAGAGCCTATTGAAGAACGTTTTATCTTGTGGCGCCCCGGTTTCATGCCACCTTTTTCCGCGCTCTTCGTTTCTTCCTTATCATTTCTCTGACTTCCGGTGGGTATCTTATGCCGACTTTGGGAACTTTGTTCGACTCGCGGGGAGTGTTCTTCCAGGCCGCTTGCTGTATGACTTCAACAAAACGTTCAACTTTTAACTCAGTATTGTCTATAACGTCTATTCGGAAATCTTCCCAGTGAGTTTTGCTGTTAGTTAATCTGGGTGGTCTTTGTTTCTCAACCAAGGATTCGCACAATGAGAAGATTGAAGAAGAATGAAGATTGGTCTAAGAGAGTTGAATAGGTCACTAAATTCGTATTTTTCTATTTTGCTGCGCGATTGGCAGTAGATTGAGGATATATTAAAAGAGTAATTTTTATTTTTAGCGCGCACCACGGTCATTTGAAATTTGTCAAGTTCAATTATTGCTTCCAGAGTATGTTCAATGCAGTCTTTTATGAATAGGGATGACCCGATTCTTGCGTTTCCCGATGGATGATGAATGTGGTAGTCGCGGTAACCTTTTAATTCCATGCGCGATTCTGTCGCCAGGTGAGTTTCAGAAATTAAACATATGTCAATTACTTTTTCCTGCATGAAAATATTTAGTTCATCAAGCCCTTTCTGTAGCCCGTTGGAATTCCACGCTAGTATATTGAGCTTCTTTGCCATAATTAGTTGCAGAAATTGGCTTCGAACTTAAGAAGCCGTTCGACTATTATCTTATTTATTTTAGTTTGTTTTTCTAGTCTCTCGAGAATTACTGAGAACACATTTGATACAGGATCCGGTGATGTACAGTTAGTCATATCAACTCGCGCCGCTATTTGTGCGTAAGTTTTTCCACTTTCCACTTGCGCATTGATATTTTTGACGTTGTTGTTATTGGTGATTTTAGCGTTTGTCGCCATTACCTTCTTTAAAAGCTTTGGAGTAGGACGCTGTTGTTATTTGTTATTCTAGCTGTCCCTGCGTTTTTCAAAGACTTCGTTTTTGATTGATCTCGTAGCTTTCGCAACTCCTTCGCGACTTCGCACCCTCGATAATTAGCTGGATGTTTTCCCTTGCAGTTGATGCATATCGCTGGGGACACTTTCGCGGCATTGCACTCTCGAGTCAGATGTTTGCCAGCGCATTTTACACAGCGAGGTTCCTTCTGGCAGTAGTCCTGAGTATGGCTGAATCCCTGGCAACGTGTATATTGTGGAATCAGCCTAGAGTTTTTCCGCGGAGGTTCAATTTTGACAACAAGTCCCAAAATTAAATTTATGGCATAAATTCTTTCTAGGCTTTCGGTTTTGTCGGAAGTTAGCCTAAAGAGGGGAAGATCGCGTCTTGGGGTCGTCCTCTCGCTTTCAACATTGCGCTGTTTTTACGCAAGTATATTAACTGCGTCGATTATCTTAAAGTCTTTATTTTTAAGGTCATTTACGATGTTTTCTTTAAGGCAAGAGGGATGCAATCCTCTAGCTACGACGCGTATGGGTCTTTCCATTTTATTTTCGTACGTATGCCATTGAATCTTCTCGGCAATTAATTTTTGCGAAAGCGAACGGTAGTTGTCTGGATTAAGAACATTAATAGTCCATATATCATTACTACGAGATCTTACTTTATAATCGGTTGAGCACAGTGATTTCAGGATTATGTGCAACTTGTTGTAGTCCGATATTCCAAAAACGTTTATTGGCGGCGGCGGTCTTTGTTTGGGTTGCTTTGTTGCCTTATCGACCTCAGCAATGTTAAAGCTGGCTTGCTTCTTTGTTTGTTCGATATCAGACGGGGAAGTAGCTTTGCGCTTCTTACCTGTCCAGTCCGTTTCGCGGACTAGCTCTTCTTCGTCCGTGTGAAAACTCGAGTTTTCGGGGCGGTCAAGTAGCGAAACAGACTCAGACTCAGATTTAGATTGCGACTTAATGGCATCTAGTTACTTTTTTAGTTCGGCACAGAGCAATTCCATATTTTGGAGTCTGGCGCGGAGATCAAAATTTTCGCGCTCGAGATTTTGTAGCTTATTGGGTGTAATGCTAATGCCCTGAGCTACCAACTGTGCTTGGTCTTTGTTTTCGCATGATTTTCCTAGCGATCCGCGTGCTGGAGATCTCGTGACCCTTGAGCATTTTTTAAAGGGGTCCTGGTTTATATTTGTATTGTTTTGAATATTATTTGAACTCATTTTAGTTCCCACGAGTAGCGGAGAAAGGGTAGTCCGTCTGTCCAGAGATCCGCATTAGACTGGCTGATCCGGAGGTCGCCAAGTATCCGGATGCTCCGTTAGAGATTGAGCTATTTTTATACTGGACCCCCAACCTGGTCGATTCTGGCACGGGTCGCTTAACACCGTAATCTGGCCCAGTGGATTTTAGTCGCCTCTTACGACAGGCATGCCTTACCTCGGATATATTCTAACCCCTAACCCGAAGGGCGCATGTAGGAAATATGATAGCTTCGAAAACATTTCAGATTATTACCTATTCAAAATTTAGTAAATGTATTTATATATAGAAATAGAGTTGAAGTGTCTGTCTGTAATATCGAAATAACCTTATTTTAAGATTATTTAGGAAACGATTTAAGAAACAACCGAACGTTAAAAAAATTTTGTCAGTCTGTCTGTACTGGGTAACCTTCGAAACGGCTGGACCGATTTCGATGGGACTACAAATATGAATACCATGTTGTCAGAAGTGATCTAGGCTGCTATTTTTAATTGTTTATTGTTTATAACAATTGTATTTGATGATTCTATAGAAGAGATTGTCGCTGGATATGATTAACATTGGGAGAATTAAATTGTTAGCGATTCCGCATTAGTTTTGATAATTAAATACCCTTTTATTGAATTTCTTATATGTAAGCAATTAGAAATAGATTCTATCGATTAGATAGAAGAGATTATTACTGGATAGTATTGACATAATTGGAATATAGTTGTAAACAACTTTGCATTGATTTCGACAATTCCGTATAGTTTATAAGAAATATAATAAATTCAGTTATTATAAACAAAATGTAATTGTTAAATTCAGTGAATAATCGTTTGTTTAGTTATGTTCGCTTGCATTTAATGGTGTAAAACCCTATTTAATTGAAGAATTGTTTCATTTTCACTATGGATTAACGTTGAATTTTTGCAATAAAATAAAATCGACAAAGTATACATAGGAGTATGTGTAATATGTGGTATACAAAATCAGAAGTATGAACTGACGAGTACGAGAATATACGTCTCCTTCTAGCGTATCTGCATGACAAATCAGACTCAGTTTGTTCTGAGGGAAGAACTAAAACAAGCGACATGGTCTCCATACAGCAGGAAGGTCTTCCTACTGACCTTAGAGCTAACAACGACAAATTTTTCCATCTTTAACGTGCTACCGTTGCCAATATTCCAACCATCCACTCCTACGCCTTCTCGACCTTCACTATCAAAACATAAGAGGACTGCGATCTAAAACCCGTGCCGTTTTGTGCCAATCTCACGCTCCCCCATTTGAGGTCTAAGCTCTGATCGAAACTAATTTAATCAGAATCAGGAATTATTCCCCCCTAGTTTCAATGCTTTTCGGGACGACGATCTTACACTTCCAAATGATGACTCTCTTTGTCGAGGTGTCATATTGGCCATCCACAATGACCTAAACTCTTCTTCAGTCGCAGTTTCTACTTCTTATAAGCTTGACTACGTTTCAATAAAGATAACACTCCCGTTGAGGGCGCTGTGTGTTATGTGTTTTTACATCCTACCGGCACAACCAATCGAATACTACCAACTTACTTTCGACGCAATTGATCAAATAATTAACTTATCTGATCCTCTCGATGATATCATCGGATTCGGCGATTTCAATCTATCTCAACTGCACTGTACTCAATCAGATGATGGGTCTTTTTTTATCGCTAGCCCTAACTCGAGTAAAGAATGTCTCTTCTTGGATGAGCTCACAGGCTCTAGCTTATGCAAAGTTAGTGGGGTCTTCAACTATGGGGGTAGGCAATTAGACCTCATTTTCACCACTGGCCCCATAAACTCCTCTGTCTCACTCTGTCCCCCTTCACTATCGACCATTGATAACTTAGTTCTTTTGATTTCGCCAATATCCCCCTTAAAAGTGCTCTCTCTATTTTCTACAGAGAATCATTTAATTCTATTTCTTTCTATGCCCCATTTTCGCGCAATAAGACCCCTTCTACGAGCCCTCCGTGGTATAATCATAGACCTCGCTCTTTACGTAACAAGGGGAACAAATTATAGGCAGTTTCCCCGATTCAACTCATTTGCTAACTATTCAAACTATCTTGGGTAATACCTTCAATTCGTCCAGCTTTATAAGGTTCTCTACCAGCGATACCTTGATAGTGGGCAATCAAGGCTTTCTACCAATTCATTAACTACAAAAAAAAAATCCGATGGTTTTCCTCTATCCCTCTCATACGAAAACAGATATCGAAGTCACTAATTACATCCCCATAGCTAAACTTTCACATATACCCAAACTCCTGGAAAGCATTTTGTTCGAATCATTTAGATTCCAGTGCAAATCTCCCCTACTCAATACGGCTTTCTGAAAGATAGATCAACTACCACTAACTTCGTCGAATTCGTGTCCTTTGTTCTCTTATCGTGGTGGTAAATAAGTTGACGTTATAACTACTGATTTCAGTAAGGCTTTTGACAAGATATCTCATAAACTAATCCTGTTCAAATTGTCCGTCCTGCTAAAATCGATATCTTCTTACTTGGATAACCGTTTTTATAGTGTTCGTTTCAAGTCTGTTCTCTCGGCCCCTTTCTTGGCCACTTCAGGTGTTCCTCAAGGTAGTCACCTAGGTCCACTTCTCTTCATCTTAACCATTAACGATCTTGAAAAGGTTATTCGCTACTCAGCATTTCCTCTCTATACCGACGATACCAAATTTTTTAAACCCAACGCGACTCCTGCCGCCTTCAAATAGATCTACATAAATAGTTTTTCCACCTAGTACATCACGAACTGCTTAGAACTCAATGCCACCAAATGTCAACCGATTACCTTTCCTTTCCATGAGTTCATGCATCCCGAATTGAGACGATCCAGCGTCGTTTTCTTCGATTTGCTCTTCGAGGTCTATCTTGGAACGATCCTCTAATATTACCTCCCTATCGAGACCGTCTCAGAGTCATTAACCTGAATACCCTTGACGAACGAAGGGACGCAGGAGACATTCACCGACCCCTCTCAGGCTCCGTCGACTGCATGCCTCTTTACAACTCCATTTTCTTTAATAATAACCCTCGAAATCTACGTTGTCCCCGTCTCGTTTATCTACCAACCCACCGCACCACATATGGCCCTAACGAACCAATCTCCCGTATGCTGCGTAAAGTAAACTCAAACCTTTCCGTTTTCGATTTTAATCGCAGCACACTCTCCCTCAAATTCGATCTCCTTCACCATCTCTAGCTTTAAATATTTTGTATTTTTAGTTTTTGAGTCCTAGTTTTTTAAGCTTGAAATAAGCCAAATAAATGGGGGCGTAAGCCCCCACCAAAATATGTGACTCCGAAGCAGATCTTTTGTACCATTAGTCAGAACTCAGAACTATAGTTAGGCTAGCAAGTTTTTTACCTTCCGAATAAAGTTGATAACACTACTAGCAGATGAGTTCATTAGTTCGTTGGAGCCGAATTGTTGCCTGAAGAAAATCTTTCGTCTAATTCCGTTGAGGGCTGGACATTCATAATTAGATGTGTTCAGCAGTTTCGTCTTCTTCAAGACAAAGTCGACACTTCGAAGAGCTGACTAGATTCATTTTGTTGAGGTGATATCTGAAAGCGTGATGTCCTGTGAGGTAACGTACTAAGTTTTTGATATCGTGCCTACTTGGATGTAGACATCTATTGGCATTTTTGTGGAAGGGCAGGATGGCTCGCTTGGCTTGTCTTAGACCTGAGCTATTCTCCCAATATGAGATGCTACTCGAATGCTCCCAGCTTATTAATAGCTAAATTGACTTGTAGGAATAGACGTTGATACTCGAGTTTATTTTACATCCGGAACAATAATTATTGCTAATCCTACTGGAATTAAAATTTTTAGTTGATTAGCTACTTTACATGGAACTCAAGTAAATTATTCACCAGCAGTACATGGCTGATTTGGAGTCAATGGTGTGGGAGCCAAGGTCATTTATAGCTGCTTGGCTGTCCGCGTATGTATGGATATTTGCGCCTCCGATGACAGAGTTGTAAATATAGTTGGCATATACTTCAATGACGTGGAGTTCTAACTGGAATATACTGTGATTTTGTCCATGGTTATATTTAGGTTTGGTCAGTATATTCCAGCTCCCACTTCCGATTCCATTTTAGAACCACCCGTATATCACTTTATGCAATCATGGCTGTTTGGTGGGTTATTGCTAACCCATTTTTCTTTGCTGGGAGTCCATGGAGAAGTCTTTATCAGAGCATAATATTTTTTGAAGGTAGTCTGTTACAGCGCAGATGATATCAAGTTTCAGTATTCGGAGAGTAGGGTTCTTACGTAAACTCTCTAATTGGTGTCAGACTTGTTGTGCTGCGTAATTCCACTTTGCTTAAATAAAAGTATAGGAGGGTCAGTCCTATTATTGCTTCTATCGTAGCTGTGGGGCAGGTCCGGAAGGTTCCGGAAATGCCCAGACATGCGGTCTTTTGCGTGACCTTAGTCCACCATACCATAGAAGCATATATTATGATGGGCCTGACCATCATTTTACAGATCCAGAGACTGACCTTTGAAGAGATCCTCCATGTACTGCCATACATGCGACAGCATGCCCACAAAGCATTGGTTGCTTTAGTTATTTTGTTGTGTGAGAGTTCCAATTGGGTCTTTTGTCTAGGATAATTCCCAGTTTATGTTTCTAGTTTTAACAAATTGAATTGATGCCCCAGTCAACCCTGGACAGTTTATTGATGCTTAAAACAAACATACACAAAACTTAATACTAACATTAATATGACTTAAAAACTACGGGAAAAGAAAGAAGTCATGGAGCTTGGGAGAGAGACTTTCGAAGACTGGTCTTGCCGATGTTGAAGTCTTATAACTTAAGCACAAGTGCTAACAATTGACAATTCTATGGTTAGGAAAAGAGTGCGATAGTCAGGGTTAAGGTAAATTATGAAGGACATGTTGCAGGATTGATTTGGTGCAGTATATGTCAAAAATATTGGGAAACATGATTGCCTTGCAGATCATCCTAGTTAAAGGTTCATGCTGGCCATAGTTAGTACGGTGATGGGGAAGACAGAATAAGGGTATTGATCTTAAACGACGAGGATTAGTGTTCAAGTAGATCTGATGGAGCAGATGAGAGCAATCTACATATGTTATCAGATAACAACTGATAAATAAACTATATCTGCGATATCACGGCGAGTGCTAAGGGATTATAAATTAAGCAGCTTTCAGCGATTCACGTAGGGAGGTAGATTGTGTGGGTCAGATCTAGAGAAGATGCTTACATGAAAGTCTTTGTCAAATCAATGTTTGGTCATAATGTAGTCGATGTTCTCTGCTTGTATTGATGGTTTAATATATTAAGAATATTATCGTGCTCAAATAATTCATTTGTCCACTGTCCACATATCTGCGTTACCAGATATGCTTATTTGCTTCTGGAAAATATCGAGGGATGTCAAGTGAATCAGAATATGCAGTGCTGTGGAGCGTTAGGCTCCGCGTATGCACAGATATGTTGTCCTTTGGACTTTGCTTAGATTGTTGCGGCTTAGCATTATCTATGGCCGTCCATCAGACAACCAGCCTGTAGGTGAGCATTGATCTTATGTCTGAGACGTATAGCCAGTAAGTAATTCAAGGTTGAAGGCGCCATTTGTTCCCAATGGATTTTATGTTTGAGAAAAAAATATTGTAACTTTCTTTACTCTGTCTTAAATACAATATTAGGTTTCCAATTTAGTTTCCTGTCAAAAATGAAATCCAAATATTTTGCTCTATCGGAGAAGACTGGACTGGTACCGTTGATTGAGGGAGGGTCTATGCTTGGAATTTTGTATTTCTTCCAACATCATGTGCATATACACTCACACTGCTACCACTCGATTCCAGATATATTAGCAGTTCTTTGACCACTAAGTTTCGGAGAAGAGGTGAAAGAACACCACTTTGCGGCGTACCTCTTCTGATACTCCAGCGAGTTTGGAGTTGGTAATCCTGGTTAAATCCCATTTTCACCGGATTTATATTACAGTAGGCACTTTGAGCTGTAGACAAAATTGTGGGTCAATTCTAGATCGTACTGGGAATCAATTAGTTCTTCTAGAGCTTTCAGACGGTAGACTAAGGTCTTTTGGGATAACATGAGCAGTTTTTCTGGCTTTGTTAATGAAAACTACATTAACTTCTCTCCAGGCCAAGAAATGTGGTGCATTTCTACGCGACTGCTGATAATATTCTCTAGCGTTGGCAAGATCATATCTGAGGATATTTGTAGGTCGAGAGTTCTGGCTCAGAACTGGCTTTAATCTATGCTGCGCCCAGAGCAGCTTGTCTCTTGTAATCATCAGACTCTAAATTTTAGTCGCAGCAGCAGCGGTCCTATTAATATTATTACTGGCCGTGAATAGAGAGCTACCTAGAAAGTGGGTGTCCGGTAGCAGGATGAGTGTGTCATCTCTTCGTAGGACCGATAGAGAGGAATTTTCTTAGGCGCGATGCCTCAGAGATTTTTGCCATAGAGTGACTCCAGTATTCTTGCTTTGTTTTCTTCAGTTCTTTTTTTGGACATACCAGTATATTTTGAGGGATTCCTTGTATGAGTCCGAGATCTCACCTTTCTAATGCTTTTTGCTTTCTGAACAGCTTCTTGTTAAAGTTTGCAACTTGGCCCGTGCTGATGGCCACCAGTGCTGCTGTGCTTGTCTCTAAGTTAAATAAAAGGACAGGAAGCAGCTACTGCCTTATTAAGAGCCAGAGTAAAATCATTGACTCTCATGTCAAGCTCACTGGTGTTACACTGGTGACATGGTGGTATTACATGGTACTTTTAAAAGTGTCCCTCAGTATCTTGGCCAATCAGTTTTCCGATAATTCCTGAATGCTAATTGGCGGGGAGGAGCATAATTCAAACTGAATTGGATGTATCTGTGATCCGAAAAGGAGTGTGCAGATGATACCATCCAGTTCGTTATCATTTCAATGCTGTTGTCGGGGACCATAGTGATATCTATCACTTCTTGGCCGTTTTTAGTCAAATATGTGGCCTTGTTGCCAATATTTCAAACAGAGAGGTTAGTACTTATAATTCATATAATCAAAAAGTGACTCACCTCCATCGTTATTGTTGGTCCTGCCCTAAACCGTGTAATGTATGTTGGCATCACATCCGATGATGAGCCTAGTTTTGCCCATGACCACCCATTCTAGTTTGTAATTACTAATTGAGACTACATTTCACCAATATACAATTGCTGAGCTTACCTTAGTCTTTTTTATAGAGCGGAACACATTCAGGTGTCCCAAGTCCATGAAACACGCTTTCTACAATTTTTGAATTAGGATGCTGTCTTGTACGTCTTTGAGTGCGGCCAAGGTCATTTTTGAATGATAGAGGTTAATCTACAACCAACCAAAGAAACCTCCACCATGGTGTCATTCGATTCCTCCGATCCTGAAAATACACTCAAAGACTCATCTTCATTCTCTGATCGTAAAGGAACTCTTTGTGATTCGTTGTGGGCTCTTATTTCTGACTGGATGTCATAGGTGGAGATCGTTCACTAGTTGTCACTTTGGAAAGATTGGAGTCGTCGCAGTCAATTTCAAGGAACGAGATCGACGGCCCAAGATCTGTATTATCTGTTTCAAGTAAAGGATTAGGAGGTTTTGTATCAGCATCCAGCTCATCCTTTCTACTAGCCCTTAGAGTTGTAGAGTCAAATCCGAAACGAATCATGCCCTTACTCTAGGCTAACATATTAAGTAAGGGATTCCCTATTGATCACAATTAACAAGCATCTATAAAGGCCCCATAGCTCCTACAGCCTCTCGCCTTTCTAGTCATTAGTCGGAGGGGTCGAGTAATAGAACCTAATGATCTCCAGAATGTCTTCTGGTTAGAAAAGTTCAGCGGGGATCCAAGTCGGGTTCTGGGTCTTCTAGGGATACCTTTCGTAGATGCAACCTCGAGTTTTACACCTGCCCAGACCTCTACTAATCCACCTACGGCTTTTGTGTGCAGACCGAGGAATCTTTTGTCGGAACTAGCGATAAGATTGACGTGGCCTAGATACCAGCCAGCATCACTTCTTGCACGATGGCCAAGATGCTGCCTGGAAACTTTAACTTGATCAATTGCCACCGTTCAGGTATAATTGATTCGTCGGCGTCATTATTATTGCGTCTTTTAGGTCTTCGCTAAAGGACCTCAGGGATGTGAAATTTGAAGGCCCTTGGGGTGGTTTTTTACACTTTCAATTTTGGGTCTTTTGGCAAACTTCACGGTTTCTTCCAACGATCTCGGGCGCTTGAAGAAATCTTTAAATGTTTGTGAGCAGGGGGTAATCCGTCTTCTAAGATGTTGTCGGTCAATTTTATTTTCTTCCTCATTTCCGTAGTTCCCTCGACTACGGAATGGTTTCGAGGGTTTTGATAATGCGTTCGACATTTAGGCGTTATATGTAGAACACCTTGGATGGGGCTTGCGGACGCGGCTGAGTCTCTGATTCCTTTTTTGAGGGAGGAATTTTAGTAGCAGCAGGAAAACTATGGTCAACAAACATGGCAAACAAACTTGCTGCTGCAAGGGTTAGAGGCAGCGGTGGGACTATGGCTTGCCACAGTCTTGTTACTCCTTGAGAGTTAGGGGTTTGGGTCATTTTGCTTGCCTTTAGAAGGCGCACCATGGTCTGTCACGGTATTGCAGGAGCCTCCGGTATTGAAAGAGTATTGGTCTCGAATTTTGTTTTAGAACTTTCCATATGGGATCCCACAAGTAGCGGAGTAGTGGAGAAAGGGAGGACCATCTGTATAGAGATCCGCTTATATAGATATGGCTAGCAAATCCGGATGTCGCCAGGTATCCGAATACTTCGTTTATGACTGAACTATTTTTGAGGATACTGGGACCTCACCGAGGCTGATCGTATGGCACGAGAGAAAGGAAGGCGTAGAAATAAAGAAAGTCAGAAGAGAAAGGGGGAATGGGGTTGAGCGTCCTTTAGTTTTAGGACTCGTCTTGAGAACTTTTGTATCCAATTCAATTCAATTCTAACTCCCAAATATTTGCTACTGTTCACAAGTTCTATGCGTTCACTTGTGTTACTTTTGCAGTCATTGTTTCTAAGTTTTATTTGGATACGTAATTCGTATGTGCACGGCTTTTGTTTTATTAGCATTGGTAACCAAGCTCTTGTCGTCGCACCATTTTCTAGCAGCGTCAAATTCGTCCTGCAAGTATCATACCATAATCGCCACATCGTCAGCAAAGCGAAGATGCCCGTTTGTGTAGAGGATGAAAAGTATTTGGACCCAGTCTCGATCCCTTAGGAACTCCATATTCAACCTCTGTCATCTCATTGAAAATGTTATTTGTTTTCACACAAAATAGCCTGATGTGCAGTTAGTCCCTTAACCAATCCGCAGTTATACACCGTATGCCATCACGTCGTACGGCTTTTAGAAAGTTGAAATGGAAATCCATGAACAGTGCTAGAACATAATGGCTTCTCTTTGACGTTTCCGTTTTTTGAAGGCTGAAAGAATTACTCTGAAACACTGCTTGCTAATTTTGTGAAGATAATATATATACAGGATTCTACCTTACATGCGCCTCTATTAAGCCTGTGGAATAAACCAGAATCTTAATGTGGCACCGTACTGTTGAAACCACATATCTGAGTTTCCCTGTTTCAATTTGTGAAAAAGTTAATAAAAATTGCCAGTCATAATTAATATCGATACCATCTTATACTGAGTTATAACTAAGCC
Source organism: Volucella zonaria (assembly GCA_963966105.1). Lineage (NCBI taxonomy): Eukaryota > Metazoa > Arthropoda > Insecta > Diptera > Syrphidae > Volucella > Volucella zonaria. Next base: position 31,371,687 of record OZ014534.1, read on the forward strand.
CCTTCGCAAAGTACGCCACAGGGACTGTTCGAGAGATACCAGCTTTTGAGAAGGGTGTTTAATCGATTGTCTGCGGTCATAACTTATCGGCTCGCATAGAGCCGCAAAATTTTCTTCACTTCTGGCATTTCGCTGTTTCATTGAGTTTTGCCTCTGAACGCCCTATTGTTCGTTTATCGGGACGATTGGATATAACGTTTGAAAGGAAGACGTAACTGAGATCGAACTTTGATAGAAAAGCTGGATGATTTGTAAACGTAAAACGTAATTGGAGAGTATACCTTTCCAAGACTAAATGGTAGACAATTTGGAAAACAATTATGACATCTTTCAAAAGATGATGTGCGTGAGTTCAGAGAATTCCTGTTGGAAATATAAGGTTTTTCTACTAAAAAACTTTTTAAATAAATGCGAGCTTTTTTAAAGCCTAATCAGCAACAAGCAGGTACTGCCTGATTATGAAAAGGCCATATCTTTTTATTTTTAAGATCTACTTGTATGTTGTCGAAATTCTACACACCTTCATACCAGACTGTTAACCGATTCAAATACTCGTATCTAGATGTTTCCAGGCGATTTTTGTACACATTTTTATTCAAAGTGTGAACCAGTGTCGTCAGTTCAGTCCTAAGCCATGTTCTGTCCTCAAATGAAATTTATGAGCGAGCTAGGCTTATAATTAGCTTCAGAAAGTATCTACATGCGGATATCATAAGTAAACCCAGAATATACGTAGATATATGTGTGTATTATAACTGTGATATATTTCAAAGCCAATGTAGTGAAATTGAAATCGAGCGTAAGCACATAATGACCATCTCAATCAATTTGGAATACCAATATTATGAAAATTGCATAACACATTTGAATCACAGTGTAAAGAGAAGAGTAAAAGATCATTGTACCACCCAGAGATCTGTTAGGCCATTAGCGGCATAATTTTTACATCCAAATTGGCATTCATAATCGAATAAACGTCATTAGATAAATTTTATGAATATATTTATCCGACCACGTATTCCCCCGTTACAACCAATTAAGGCCGCACAATCGGTGTCGTTTTGCCAGCTCAGATGAATATTCACGAGCAGGCAGCCATCGACATGACGACACGACGCGACGAACTGGCTCGTGTGTTTCTGTTTCTTGTAGTCAGGCTTTAAAAAGAAATACCAACTAAGTAATAACAGCGGGACTATGGATTTTACCAACGCTGTCAGCACCCGAATTGATGACTTTATGTCATCTGTAAGACATTTTCATCGATTTTTTGAGACGTACGTTGATGTAAATTTGATTCGAGTTGTAGAGATACTTATCTTGTCTTGTAGAACAATTTTATAACTTAATTAAGCTACGACTATCTTTGGCAGACAATTATCTATGATCTTAGAATTAACTTAATGTTTGAAATTAGTATTGACAAATGTCATTGCCAAATGTTTGCAGGTGTTTGCAAGAATCTACTACAAGCTATATTTTTACACTTAAATTACTAGACGAAAATACTTAAATCATAGTTAACAACAACGACTTTTTAGTCTCGCTGTCTATCAGCTTAGCTAAGGTATTAAATATATATTTGCTAAAAAATTTATACTTTATGCTCCAAACCTACATAGAATAGCTTATGCAATCAAACCCACCTTAGCTACTTAACCTTATTTAAATGTAATCAGGGTGGCAATTACTAACTGCCCTTTGGGGCACCCACAAGCGGTAACCATCCCAGTTGTATTTCCTGACTTCTTGAAGTTATAAACATGGTGCACTGCATCAGACTTATCTAAGTCATTAAAGTGTTAGCTAGTTCTCGCAGGGAATGCTCTATGTATGTTGACAAGCCCAGCCTTTTTTCGAAAACTTCCTGGCTTACCTCTATCTAGCCTAAATCTAAGATGAATATATTATCTAGCTGAGGGTACTAACCTAGGTGAGCGTATCGTCACTGAAATTCGATGTACTGTTTTTTTAACACCGATTGGAACCTTGGCCGCAATCGCGGGACGAAAGCCTAATAGTTTCAGCGTTTTTGTGGCGTACATACCGTGGATAACACGCTAGTTTTTCTACCCGTTAAAGTGAGCCGCATTGAAACTAGTTTTTCTGAGAAAGTATTTTTTGTGCTCTTGGTTTTGTGTCCGGTACAGTGCATCCCCTCCGAGATTTCTTTCATGTATGGTAACAAATGGGGTATCGTTGGACTCGTAACTATGAGTACTTTGATTGTTTTAAATGTTGCCCTAACATTAATGTGTCAAAGTTTATTGAAGATCAGAAGTAACTTTGTTTTTTTAAACTCAAAATTCTGCATTTGTCATCCGATTTTTGGAAAAATATGTAATCGACCCCAACTTTCTGAAACGTGTACCTAGTTTTTGCAGACAAAAAAAAAGTCACATTACTTCTTCTTAAGTTAGTAGTTTTTAAGATACGATCCAACTCATTGAAACAAGTAAAACATTGAAATAATTTTTTTTTAAAAAAACTTTGGAAAAAAAATAAAAATATTGATTGCAGATTTTTATTTTGTTGATCAAACCTTGTATTACATCAATTTTCCAGAGCACAAACCATTGCTTTGTATGGGCGCCAGAGGTCGTATTTGAAAAGCTCTAAGAATGCACATTCTTTCCAATACTTTTCGGGCTTTCGCAGCTGCCTCATCAATCTTATGGTTCAAGTCATCCAATGTTGTTATTTCTGTTAAGTAAATAATGCCCTTCATTTGTCCTTATAAATAAAAGATCATTGGGGTCAAGTACGGAGACCTTGGAGGCCACAAAACGGGCCCATCGCGCCATATCTAATTCCGTGGCCAGTATGCGGGTCGTCATAATGCTAGTACACAATGCCTGTTCTTTGTCGCAGTGGAATATCACTTAATCTTTAGTTCTCATAATATGTTTCGCAAAAATTCCAGGTAGAAATTCCGATCAGTTTGCTACACAGCATGCTCCTCCCGCACATTGGCGTTGAAGTTATGCTGGAAAGCTCTGTATCTCATGGAGTGGGGTTGGCTTTCTAATCAGGTCTATAACATAAATTGCTCAGGTATATAAACGCTTCTCTGGGTCCTTGGGTTGCACTACTATATGATGGAATGAGTGCAGCTGCTAACGTACAGTTCGGGGTGAGCCTGGGCCTCAACTAACAAGCCACTCCAATTAGTGGGCTTTAAATATCTGCTTCCAGTTGCGCACTCCGAGTTGGTTGAAATCTCCATCCACTTGCGCGCGCCACCTGAGGTGAGGTCTTCATCTACTGCGTTGTCCCTCCGGGTTAGATTCGAAGACTCTGCGGGCCGGATCATTGGTGTCCATTCCCTCTGCATTTCTTAACCACCTCAGGCGACTGATCCGCAGTTTTCAGACTAGGTCGATGTCGCTGTATAGCTCGTATAGTTCGTCGCTGAATCTTCTCCTCCAAAGCCCGTCAAAGCAAGTGGAACCAAAAATTTTTGAAATGATTTTTTTTTCGAAAAAAATGAGCATATCCTCACCCGCTTTCGTTAGAGCCCATGTTTCAGCGTCATAAAGTAAGACTGGGATGATCATGGTCTTATACATATATAGTCTCCTTATTTTTACGGGATTTCCAGGATAGGGCCTTACTACTCAACTGCTTTCTGAGGTGTTGTTGGCAGAATTTATAGAAGAGCCAGTCTAGACTGAGTCCCCTACTACCCCAAAAATTATAGCTGTGACGTTCTGTCCGGTTCGTCGATGTTGTGTGTACCTTCTTGTTAACAGCACACACTTAGTTTTGCTCTAATAGTTAAATCCATTTTGGTAGCTCCCATTTCAATAGCAGCAAACGCACCGGCGACATCCCGCTGAGTTCTCCTAATTATGTCGATATCATCGGCGTACGCTAGTAGTTGCACAGTATTGTGAACAGTGCCTCCACTGTTTACTTGTGAGTTCTACACAATTCTTTCAAGTACGAGTATCATATTAAAGAAGTCACATCGCGCCACCTTATCTTAGACCTTTTTTGACACAAAATGTTTCTGTTAAGTCATTACCAACATTGACGGATCAGAAAGCGTTCGCAATCGTCGTTCTGCACAGATGGACGAGTGTTCTTGAGTGTTTTCCGGATCTGCCGTAGTGTGAAGATTTCGTGGATTGTGGACTTACCTGGTCCGAAACCGCACTAATAGCCCCATACAATATTGCAGATAAGATCTTGTATATGATGTTGAGGGGACTTATACCTCAACAGTTGGCGCAGTTACGGTGGTCTCGCTTTCTGTGGATCGAGCGAACAGTGCTGAGATTTCATTCATTAGGCATACACTCTTCTGACCAGATTTGGGAAGTGATTTGGCGTATGCTGTCCACAAAGTTGCTAGTTTGAGCACCTCGGTCTATAAGGCGTTAGGTCCAGCTGCTTTTTTGGATTTCAGCTTAGATATTGCTATCCATACTTCGTTTTGGTTAGGTGAATGGAAATTTTCGCTATCATCGCTAAGGTTGAGTGGTGGTGATCCGATTCAATGTTGCTTGCCCGGAATATTCAGCAGTCCGGAATACTGGAGGCGATCGCAATGTGATTAATTTGATTTAGCATTTGACGATCCGGAGTCCGCCATGTCACCTTGTGTATGTTGAGATAAGAAAATCGTGTGCTTGCTCTAGTGGTATTTCGTCCCGCCGCAAAGTCAATAAACTTAACTCCATTACCAGACATGATGGCTTAAGGGCTATGCTAACCAACTGACCTAACAAAGATATCCTCCTTTCCTATCCTGGCATAATACTTCGAACATTGTGCATAAGTATTTTCGAGGAGCTCGTAGAAATATTCTTTGGTGGTATCGTCGTTGTCTTCAGTAGGGGCATAGGCGCATATTAGGCTTATGGTAATGAATTTAGCTTTAGAGCAGATCCAGACTTCTTGGTTTAGTCTGCCGCTATAGTCACTATAGTGTATATCACAGTTTTTGATCCTGCTTATGGCCGGTCCATCTCCTGAGATGTTCTGGATGGTTATATCTGCATGATAGCAGTCCAGGGCCTCTGCTAGTTGCTCGGCTGCACATTCTACGTGCCGATCCAGAGGTCAGTGTCCCTTAAACGTTTTAAGATCGTCGACATTGTCGCGTTTCTTTTTATCTCTTCTGTATGCGGTTGTTATAAGGCTCGACTACGTAGACCAATATTATGCTACTGATAGAGCATGTCTCTCGCATTTTAACCTGCCTGAGTGAGGATTTACTCATGCTGTTGCCAGGCACTAGCACTGGAAAGCATGGCAATCATTACGCCTCGAACTTGATTGTTGCGTTACTGGCCCAATCGAAATTATAGTATGTATAGTCAGCAGTTTGCCGATCAATCGTAGTGCCGAACCCGAGGGGTATTACCCGGTCAGCGGAAGCACTCGCTCACTATCTTCACTTTACACATAAGCATATACTATACATATCATGTATTGACCTTTCTTTGTTTTAAGCTCTGAAATAAGGTGTTAATTCCTAGAGAATTCCTACAACAATTACCAAGTCTCTTAGAACCCACAAATAAAATTTTGGTCCAATAGAAAGTAGTTCTTTCACAAAGTTATTCATAAAGGTTCTTTGAAGTTCCCCCGATTACAGATGACTTAATTCTTTTTTCGATACCACATTACGTACTAGGTAATTCCGACATCCCAATACAGAACAATAAACCACTGCTTATCACTGCTAATTTATGGTTGGCAATTAAAATCATTTAAGCGCGTGTAATCAGTCAAGTGATTTCCATGTTAACGCTGAGAACACTTGTGGCCGATTAGTAACTGCCACCTCGGGCCGCCATTAAGTGAAGCTTGCGAGGCGCTGTCATCAATTGTCATCATTGTCGCTTTGGCGTTCTCTTGTCATTTGGCTCGTGCGACCACATCTTGTTACCCCAAAAAGCCACTAAACAAAACACTACATGGCGTTGCTTTATATCAATGCGCGGTCTTTTATTTGTCACCCATCTCACATAATAATGCGGTCCAAGCAGCCAACATTGGCGATGGTCATTTGTCATTCTTGATACACAAATCATTCGGACATTGTTTCTGGGTGTACGAGTATGTGTACATGTGTGAGCGTGTTGGTGTATCTGTTTTACTCTCTGTTGTCTCCTCTAAGTAGATAAATTTATTAACCGAGATTTTCGCAAAAGAACACGATTGCGACGGCAACAACGACCACGATGACATGAACGATGGCACCGACCCCTAATTTAGATTGTTTCGTAGCGATAAGCGAAAACGATCACCCCCTCGGTATTCGTCCTCACACCCCCGAAATATTGCAATGGCGATTCAAAAAAGTTGAGCAATATTGTTTGGCGTTGAATGCCAGAAACTGTGGGTTGAGTACTCCTGTTTTATTGTCTCAGAGAAATGAGATTACCTCGTGCTATCACCACTTGTTTTCCTTGTCATCCCAGGCTGTCGTGCGTCGCATCGTTTCCCTCATCTGTGGTGCATGATGGTCGAGGAGGAGGAGGTATTCTGCAAAGAGAAGGATTTACATTTTAGAAACGATGGGGAATGACACAATAAATCGAGTGGCACTATGGGCCCTACTCATTGTTGTCGTCTGTCTATTGTGTAAAGCATGATGCATTCTGCAACAAAGCATGATATATTGTGCTGCATGGGTACGGTCCCAGTTTCGGACTCAGTTTAAGTTTACCCCAACAAATGAATTAGCCAGTGAGTGGTGATGCATGTTTTGGCCCTTTTTTTGCGGCCCAAAACCAAATGATTAATGAAGCATAACAGTGGAACCTCTACAATTAGTTGCGGTGTTTTGGGAAAAATTTAAATCACATTGCCACGGGCTTAATGAAAGCAACAGCCAGCAGGCAGGGATACGAATATCAATGAAGATGTTGAGAGTGCTTGAGATGTATTTTGGTTTAACAGGTCATTTGGCTGATTAATTAGAAGTTTACCGGAGAATGTAATCGGGAGGAGGTTGCGAATAATGATTTTGGGGTGGAAGGACAACAGCGAATGGAAAACGAAACGCGTCAGTTAGTGTGGGGATTATAATATACATATTATTTCGCCAAAACAGATAACGGAAGTTTGAAAATAATTTTTTCCATTTATTACTAATTCCTGATAAAATATCTGTTTCGATTAAGTACACGAAATAATGAGGATGACGGAGAAGGGACTAGTCACATTTTGTGGGCCCAAATGTGGTAAGTTGTTTGAAGGTTAAATTTTGCATCTCTGGCTCATAGTATTGCTACGGTCGCGACTTTAACTTCTTTTTTTGGAGGATTCCCCAGTATAAATTCTTTATGAGCTTCTGAAATGGCCTCGTCTGACAGGAAAGTGTTTTTATGGGAGAAAATTCAAAGTTTTTCTGATGATACGAGTAAATGTACTAAGGCGGTATCTACTTAAAAAATGCGTCATATGGAAAGGTTATGCCCCCCGACCTTTCCCCGTTAAGATTAATATACGTTTCGTTTCGATCCATCCTTCTCATATAGAATATAAGCTCATTGATTTGTAATGTTCTCAGAATATTACACCCCAAATAGTATGACGGAGATTTATTGATTGGAGGTCAACCAAAGCTATTTAGTTTCTAGCATTGACAGCCAGGTGTTCTGTCCAAAAAATGTGGCTCAAAATAATTTAATTTTATGGAAACCGATAAAGGCGGCTATTTTTTCGCTAAAAGATTCGTACCCCTTGGTCTGACCTATTTTCTATCAAAAGCCACTAGGAGCTAAGTTGCGTTTCATGTACGCTAGACTGAACTTTTTTTTGTGTATGTCGGAACAAAGCACTCAGACAAAGGACTAGGCCATTGTAAAGTTCCTTTTAATGAAATCTTTTAGTGTTACGAAGAAAGATGAGTAAGCGTTTCAGTGATAAGGTGCCTACAGTACCAGCATCTGCCACGTTAGCGCCGAGTACCTGCAGTCTGATGCAAGCGTAAGTCGGACGTTCACAGAGATAGCCCTCTGCGGTGTTATCATCACTTTCACAGTAATCATCGCAGGATGTTCTATCACTTAAGGGCTTAGCAAAAATGTAATGCCCTGTCACGTCGCCAGTAAGTAGCCTGCAGTCTTTCCAGCTGAGGGACGGCAGAAAGGCTGCTGAACTCCTAGAGATGTCGGAAAGCATTCGTTTGGTGTGCCTGGGGAGCTGTGCAATCTACAGTTGTGCTCATATGAGACCCAACTCTCAATAGAAGTCTTAACCGAGGATGCACGGATCCAACGTAGATTCGGGTTCTGAAAACCTCTCCTCTGAACCTTGCCTGGCAAGTTCATCGGCGAATTCAGCCTTCCGACTGCGTTCAGTTGTCTCTTTCATTCTGGAACTAGCTTGGGAGTCGTAAGAGGGTTCAACGAAATTCTAAGCTCAGCTTGCCCGTCGCTACAGATGCAAATGCTTCGCCCCCTCCATCGGTTCTCCGCAATATATGTAGTTCGCTTCCATCAGGACTGCGTAAATCTCCGGTTGGAAGACAGATGAACCTTTCCTAACGTGAAGTGAAATCTAATGTTTTCGTCATCCAGAAAGACACCATCGCCACATCCTTCCGTCCGTGAAGACCCGACTGCGTTTCTTTCTTGGCAAGATTCTGGCCGAAACCAGTCCTGAGCACAAGGGAAGTCGATTCCAAGCAAAGCCAGGAATGCTGGGGAAAGCTCCCATGCATCCCAGGCAAACCGTTCTTTGGCGTCTGGTAAAAGCAGAAATCACGTATTTTCTCGAGAGCTCATTCCAACCGACGCATAAGATATAATTGGCCTTATTATAAGCGTGTATGTAAATCCAAAGGACCATTCTCTGTGACAGGTCTTGCCGATATCTCCTCTGCACTGCCAGCAGGCCGACAGCGCCTTAGATGCTTTCGACGTGTTTAGTCCAGAAAAGTTTGTTATCCAGGATGACAGCCAAATTCTTAGCATCTTTGGAGAATTGGATGCCTTTAAGCACTAGATGAGTCACACCAAACCGTTTCCTCCTTCTCGTAAAGAGAACAACCTCAGTTTTGAGAGGATTGACTGAAAGCCCATTACTAGTGCACCAGTCGTTGATCACGTCTAGGGCTGCCTGCGCTTTAGAGCAGGCACTAGTTAGACATGATCCAGCAGACAGTACACCTACTCCATTCGCGTATGCATGCGCATAAACCTTAGAACTGTTGAGAGCGCTGAGCAATGAGTCGACCAATATGCAGTATAGGAATGGAGACAGAACGCCGACTTGCGGGCAACCCCTGTTTACACCCGCAATCAATATCCTATTTACCAGCATTGCTTTTATCAATGTCGATGAAAATGTCCAAGGCGTATTCCTTCTTATCAAGAGTGCCTTCAGTTTTGCCTACCAGATTCTGAAGCGCACTCTCGGAGGATCTTCCGAGTTGGTAGGGGTGCTGCATCGCCGACAGAGGATGTATTCGCAAGGCGGTTTTCCGCACATGGATCTCGACCTCCTTTCCGATTTACGGTTTTACTAATTCCTACATCATCAAAAAATTTTTGAATAGCGTAAGAGCGCGGGAGTGTCACAGTCTTTCTCTCGGGTTCATTTGGTCCTTACCGTTTTTTTTTTACAATCTACGTGCGCTCAACGGATTTGAGTGCCCTTAAGATGCTTTCACACAGCGTGGGCGAAGTTAAGTTAGGGGGGAAAAGAAGAGAGGTTCAGTTGAACGTTGGTTATAAATTATTATAAATTACGAGGGTTAGTGTTGAATTGTAAAAGGAGGCGAACTCCACAGAGCCAGAGTGCAGTCGATGGATGAATAGAATATCAGCTACGTCGCTGGGTTTTCCGAGGGTATTCCGGTTAAGAACATAGAGGCGGTCATGATAGGGAGGTAAAATAAAAGCGTAATCCCAAGGTAGTCCTCATAGGGGAAATCGAAGGAAACAACGTTGAATGTTCTCGATTCGGGATATATGTACTCGCCGAAAGGGGGACCACACTTGGCTGGAATATTCGAGTAGGGGCCGGACAAGGGTAATGTAAAGTGACTTTGTGGCATAGGTGTTGCAAAGTTATTTAGACTATCGATTGATAAAACTAAGTGATGAGTTGGCTTTAAGGAGTATCTCATCAATATGCGAACGGAAGTTTAACTCTCTATCATATAATATTCCATGGTCGCGAAGGGAATGAACCTGGGGTACAGGTTATGCAGAAAATAAAGTCGAAGGGGAGATTGATTTGACTTACAGAGAAAGTCATTTGGAGACATTCAGCTCAAAGCAATTTTTTGGACACCAAGTGGAAAACCTATCGAGGTCATCTTGAGGGAGAATAGAGTCTTGGGGTGAAGAAATAGTCTTGGATAACTTAGTGTCGTCGGCGTAAATGGGTAGGGAGCAGTGTGTAATAATCCACTCATGATGGTTTATATTTAAAAGAAAAGAAGGGTACTTAGATGGCTGCCTTGTGAGACACCAGAAGTGGCTAAAAACGGGATTGAGAAGGCTGCGCTAAAATGAACGCTATAATAACGACTTTACAGATAAGAAGATATCCGTTTTAGTAATATGGGGTCAAAACCTAGGGAAGACAATATGAAAAGGATCAATTGATGCGATATTTTATCGAAGACCTTAATAAAATCTGTATGGTTGAAAATTGTAGGCACGCGGAAAAGCTAAGGCATGCTAATGTTACGGTAGTTAGTTACTTCATTCTCTGATACCTTTCCAAACTTGAGGTAGATGAAATAGGAAGGTAACCGCTGCTAAAGATTGGAGGCACACTTTTTGAGCAATATTGCGGCGAGCCCCCTAGCCCCGGATAAGAATTCGTCATTGAGATTTTATTACTATTCTTCGCTAGCCGAAAGCCTTGGTAGCTAGCATTATAGTATTAAGATTAGTATTATAATTTAATTACATATCAATAAAATTATATTAATAATAATAATAATACTTTTCTTCGATAAGTGTAGGATCAAAAGATTGAGAGCGAGATGGGCGAATGGAGGAATTGGGAAGGTACTTAGAATATATGGGGTCAGATACGAAGAAGTTGTCTGCAAATGATTATTTAAGAAATGTTGCAAAATGGTTGGAAATAATATGTGGGTCGTTCGATAATATATTATCGAATGAAAGGGAGGGAGGTAACAGTCTGATTTTCTTTTATAGTTGATGAATTGATAAAAAGATATATGGTCGTTGATAAGGTTGGTTTACGCAACGTCGAGAAAGTCCTGATAGAGGTAGCTATAGAGCTGGATGAATTGGAGATAGGTTCCAAGATACTCGTTAGAGTAGTCAGAAAAGTATTGGTGCGAAGAAAAACCGCCCATAATTTATTTAGTTTGTTTCGTAAAGAGCGAAGTCTTCTGTTATACCAGGCAGGGGAAATAGATGATGTTTTATGTCGAAGTGTGGCCCTAGATCGAAAGTCCAGCTGTTTTTGACGAGTCGCTGCGCCGATATTGAGGACCCCCGCGACATACAGGGTTTATCCTCTTAGTGGCACCAAATGATATATCATAGGCCTTAAATTACATGATCTCGGATGTCAATTGGCAGATTCATTTCGGGAAATAACATCGCAATTAATTACCAATGATTTAAATTGCTCTATGGCGAGAACCCCAATCATGTTGGAACCAAATTTTAATCTTCCTGAACCAATTTGTTATACAGATCTTATGCAAAACTAGATATTTCTGCAAAATTATCCGCGTAGTGTTGGGCAGAAGCCAAATTTTCGAGAACGGCGATGGATTAGCAATTCGGAACTTCGGTCATATTAAGGTTTATAGCGGTATTAGATCATATTGATATTGACAATACGCAAGCGATGTTGAGGCATAATTTGTTCAATAATCGTTCGCTGAATAATATTAAACTATTTTTTTATAAAGATGCAGACGGTAGAAAGGTATTGTGTGTCGATGTGGAATTATTAAAATTTGTCTAAAATACATCCGCCGATGGCAAACTTTCTTCATGAGCTGGTAATTTTCTTTACGAATTCGACTTCTTTAAAATCTTCGGCGCTTAAGATCTTTGCCATGAGCATTCTTGTCGAAAATTGTATATCATACCGTGCCAGGTTTCACTGTTCCTTCCAGATTTATTCTCGGGCATTCTAGCTCGGCTAATCCCTTTTCTCTGGTAAAAGTTTCAAGCATAATACCAATGAAAGTGCCATAGCTCCTTCCATATTTTTCGTAAGCAGATATGAACAGCATTTGTAACAATGCCTACTTGGTTGCATGAAGTTTTTTTTACATCTCCGAGTGAAATGTAACACGTCGTTGCTGGTATCTGTCACCAGTGGTGATAACGGATGAGGCCACCAAATTCAGGGTGCGCCAAAAGTAACTATGGAATGAAAAAGACAAAATGTTCACATTTTAAAAGAAAGTTTAATTTATGTGATTTTTTTTACATTGAAAATTAGCATCTGCTTAATGAGAACCACTTTCTCGAATGCAAAAATCTGCTCTTTTTATGTCATTGTCTATAAATTTTTGAAGAGTTTCTTGCAGTATAAGACCAATTTTGTCGTGAATGTTTCGTTTTAATTGCTGCAATACTTGGGGCTTTTTTACGTACACTTTTTCCTTGAGATAGACAAACAAGAAAAAATCTGGGGCAGTCAAATCAGGTGATCGTGGTGGCCCACTAAAATCCTTGCATTATGAAATTGTCCGATTTGGAAATTGTTGCCTCAATAACTCCATTGTTGCACATGATGTATGGGCTATTGCAGCTACTTGCTGAAATCATATAATGGCGTTTGGTGGGAGTTGTGGTTATAAAAAATATTGGAGCATTGTCCCATGTCCATAAACAAATGAAACCGCTCAGGTGGAAATGCGCTTCGTCGGTTATCATTAAATTTGGTAAAAAGTTTTCATCATGCTTAGCGAGATTTAGAACTGCTCTTCCGTATTCCGTACGTCATGCGAGGTTCCCTGGATTTAATTTTTGGACAAGCTGGATTTTGTATGGGAAGAAGTGTAAATTATTTTTCAAAATTTGCAGAAAAGTGCGGTCAGAAAGCTGCAACTTTGCAGATCGTCTTCTCGTTGATGTATTCGCGTTTTTTGCTATGCTCTGTCTGACAGCATCAATATTTTCGAGCGATCAGCCAGTTCGAGATCTGTCCCGAATTCAAGGAAAAAAAAGATAGGTTCGCAAATAGAAAAGTTAACAACTTTTTATATCACAAAGTTAATTTTGCCCCAGTCTGTCGTTTGGTACTTTTTTTAATGGCTTCAAATCGCCTGTCATGCTCTGAATATAATCTTTACTGCTGGCCTCAAATTGGCATATGTGCATAAATACATAATGGAGAACAGAAAAGGTGCCAACAAATGGAAAATATGACTAAAAGCCCACCAAGGGCTTTTGATCTGCCAGTTTTTCGTATTAAAAAGATGGAGAAAATGCAAGAATTCAAAATTTAAAATCGGATTACAATATCTGGTGGACGTATTTGAAGGCGCGCTTATGGTGACATATGTAACTGAGTCAGACAGAATGACGTAGATGAATCATTAGTTTGGTGGATAAGAGCAATGCTGGTGAATTGCAATCTTAAGTGAGATTGTCCTTATTACGATAATGAAGAAGCCGAATGGCCTTACTCATCAAGTACCTGAAGGCATTAACATCGATTTTCCAACGAAACTAAATACAAAGAGGCGCAAAAGTTTTTTTGGCTGTATTTTTTTATACTCTCCTGTAAGTGGCCGCTGCCGAATTGATGAAAATTTGGGCCCGGTTTGTGGCACTTCCCACAACAAAAAGAAGTCTGGAACGGTTAGATCAGGCGATTTTGCCGGCCAGTGCAAATCGCCAAAACGAAAGAGGAAATGCAGCCTTCAGATTTTCGGTTGTGGCTCGTCCAGTATGCGCCGTTGATCCATCGTGTTGGAATCACATGTTCTCCAGTCCCAATTCATCCAATTGACGAAGGAGAAAATCATTGAGCATGGCTCTGTAACGCTCGCCATCCACGTTAGTCGTTTTGCCCGTGGCGGTTTCGAAAAATTTAGGCATGATGACGCATCCAGCGTAAACAGCACACCATGTAGTGAGTTTGAGCGGGTGTATACGCGGATTTTCGCTGCTCCAGGAGCGATAATTTTGCTTATTCACATATCCACGGAGATGGAAATGGACCTCGTCGCTCAAGATGATTTTCGATGAAAAGTTGACTCCCTCAGGATGGCTTGAGCGTAGGTTACATGCACGTGGCGGTCAACAGCTAACAGCTGATGCACTGTCTGAACTTTATAAGGGAACATCTTATAGTCTTTCACTCTGTAAAGGCCGCCGATTGATGTCCAACTGCGTGGCACGTCCTCTGGGCGATGCTCCGAGGTCTTCTGCGACATCTTCAATCACAACTGCGATATTCTCAGCAGAACGGTTGCTCCGGGGCCAGCCAGACCTGGCACCATCTCGCGTTGTCCCATACTTTTCTAAGCGAGCGGCTAAACGTCGTAGTGTTTGCCTAGTTAGTATCGGACGACCGGAAAATCTGCACCGAAATTCATGCTGTGCCAACACCACCGATGAATTATTCCACAAAAAAATCGTAACAATTATTCCGCGTTCTTCAGAAGTACAGCGATTCATGTTGACATGTATTTCGTATCTGTTTACTTCACAAATGTTAAAATAGAAAAAATATAGCATCTTTCGATAGGGTGATGACTCCAGCTCCAACTAGTGTTTGGGAGTAATTCTGGATAATAAACTTCTTTTGCCTAGACACGTCGATAACCTCTAAGCCTCTGTCGCTATTCTGACAGTGTGCGGAGCTCTCGGGAAAAAATCGAGTTAGCGAGGTCCTCGATCTATATCATACAGTTAGTATTCTATACGCTGCTTATCTGGTGGAACAAACTTTCACGTCAATGCGCCACTGCTGCGTTTTATAGAAAGTAAGACCCCTTAGGCGTTTTCCCTAGTCCTGCTACCTGTGCCCAAAAGCACTGCTGAAATTCTCCTCTTTCGATATGTATGTATATTATAGGCTATACATATACTCAAAGCCTTTAAGAAGAAGTGGCCTTTGGTATTTCATGTACTAGAGCTTTGCTCTTGCGCGTCGACTTTCTTTTGTCTTTTGTCCCGGCCCTCCGCCCAATTACCAAGAGGCAGAGCAAGTGCTGGTCTTATCGTAACGGCTTTCTGAACTTAACGTCTCTGAAGTTTACTACTATTTGACCAGTTACAAGCTGCCGATCATAGGTTCATAGCACTTAAATCACGGTACGGTCTGAGTCAGGACTTCGGTCCGGGCATAACTTAAAAGTAGGGCCCCTAGTGAGAGTGTCATTGTGGCTGTGGTTTAAACCTGAAATCGCGGGTAAGGTCCTCCAGTTTATTTCCACCGGAGTTGCAATAAGTACTGGGTGCTGTGAGGTTTTAGATCGACTTCGACTCACACCAAGGGTGGAACTTGTGACTCCAACATAATTTCGAATTGATATTCATAATACATGCAAGCGATATGAAAGCTCCCATGAATGTACGGGCATTTAGTGAAAGTAAGTCTAGTAGCCAGCATTTCACTTAAAATACTAGAGACATTCTGTTTCTGGTATTATGGACATGCCGTCTGATGCAATGATATCAGAACTCCTATATCAGCAAAAGAAAAGTTTGCGTCTTTCTTCCAAGCGAATGTATTCGCTATTCCTATGGCAATAAGCTATGTTGTGAAGAATCGGTCTTGGGTTTCAAGTCACAATAGGATCATTGGAAATACCCATAAGATCGCCGATGGACTTGCTACGCAGGGTTCAGAGGAGAGTTTTTCAGAACTCGTCACCATGGACTGTTGGGTTTCATGTGAGCAGAACTGTAGATCAAACGAATGTTTCTCGATATTCTTAAGATCGCAGCGATTTCACTGCTTTCCGTCGATGACAAAGCCTGTAGACAGCGTAAAAACATTAAAAAGTGGCACTATGATTTTGCTTAGCACTTACGTGTGCTACTGTTGGAATTTTAGTATTAAAGCGTGTACTCAGATTTTTACGAACGGCTGAGAAAATTCAACAAAAGGGACATACAGTGCGTGCTTTCTTCCTACAAAAAAATGAGACAAAGCATATTTTAGGAAGCAATTCTGTTGGCGTATAAACTGTGATGCAATAAGTGCTCAATGATGGTGTTGTTGAGCCACCCAAGTGCATATGCTCGTACATTCGAATTTGTTTAGAATAAACTTTCCTCTTGCAGATAGTATCACGTACCATCATGTACTGCTATAACCTCTACAAAGCTTGGCAAACGTTGCAGGGCTATGAGTTTATGTGACTTGGTAAAAATCATTAAAAATTGCAATTTACAGTTCAAAAATAGATATCTCCAATACTATCGTTTTGATACACTAATGATCGTGGTGTGTATTTACTCAACTGCGTTCGATAGCGAGCACCCTACTATCTAGTCTGATGGGAGGCTTCACGGGTTCCACCCCATATTAGTACTGGACCTAACCAGTAATTTCAATGCAACTATTTAAAGCTCTTTTTTGAAAATAAATCATAAATCGGCAAACAATAGAAATCATATTCTATTCGATGTGAACCATGTGAATACCACCATCCGACTCATCTCGAACGTCAGCAACACATCGGTCGGTGGGTCGGTCGGTCGATTGGTCGCTTAGGCAATAAATAATACCACATACGATATGTCACTGCTTACAAGCCATAAATCTTCGATTCCAAACAACGAAACATTACCAGCTCCATGAGAGGAATGAATGAAATTTTAATTCATTTTCGAAAACATTATGCCGGGGAGTGGGAGGGAGGTAAAACCTTAACAATTCAGTGGCATAATTTGGTCGCCATAATAGCGTTTTTAATGAGCGCTCGGTAACGTTTTAACCAAAACAATGGACTGCATGTAAGGGGCTCCATTCTTAAAAATTTTAAATTTTTTTATCTTTTTTTTTTTTTTAAGTCGACCTCTAGATTTATGTGCATTAACACTCGTTAATTATAAAATTGTTGTTGGTGCGGATGTAAATATTAATGGCTCGTTTTGGACGTAACAGTTGTGCGTGCATACAAAAATTTGTTTTCTTAATTTGTACGCGCAATACGAGTCTTCGCGTGTTAACGTTTTGTACAGATTTCGAAATTGAATTAAATGATTTATAGCGACAGAGAAGCGGTAAAGTTTAGCAGTTTTGAGATTTAATTACTTTTTTTTTGTAGTTGAGTGTTGAGATGGCTTTCTGTTTTTAGGGGGTTGACTTTTATTTAAAAAAAAAAATTACACGATTTAAAGCAATCGAATTGTTTTGATTCTTTGGGAATCTCGAAGGACAATGCCCTAGTCAAAAATGTTCATTCATTAAAAGACTTAAGTATGTTTTTTTAGAAGAACTGTCTTTTGAATCTGGCTTTAAAAAAAAAATTAAAAACTACTTACTCACTTACATATGTACTTAGATGACGCTAGAGTATGGATATGACCCGAGTCTCAATAAATATGCCTTCCTAGTGACCTTCCTAGTGTCCTTCATTAACTAGGTGATGTAGGACAATCCAAATTGGTGGAAGCCCCCGTCCACTTGTGCGTTCTATCTACCACGAGATGCTGTTTCACTGCGCCGTCCCGTGTTAGAATCAAAGACCTTTCGAACTGGAGTGTTTGTGCCTATTTTCTCTAAATAACCTTACCAAGGTTTGGTGCACGACCTGCAGCGTACTAACTGGAATAATGTTCGCTTCCTACAGTCAGTTGATGATAAAATACTATCTTTTCAAGAGCAGATTAGATTTCTTTTTGATAAAAACGTTGCTGTGAAGTCTAAGGTTGTTCGTAGATCATCGCCACCTTGGTTAAGCTGTAGTATCATACAACTGCTGCAAGAGCGAGATAGATCTTTTAATCTTTGGAGGCGACACAAACTTGAAATATTGCATCGTGTGTATTGCCGTCTGCGTAATAAAGTAGTGTCAGAGATGAGAGCTGCGAAATTGATTCCAGATTCATAAAACTTCTGCTTTCATATATTCTGCCATCCGCGGCTCATATTTTTAATCACATCATTACCACCTCTGAATATCCGCGTGAATGGAAAAAGGCAAAAATTATTCCAACCCCTAGGAAAGGAAGTAGTTCTGCCTTTTTTGAGTTAGGTTTTCGAAAAAGTAATTTTAAAACAAATTCAAATGTATTTGACATCGAAAAAACTTCTTAGCAGTTGTCAGTCGGGATTTCGTCCTAAACACAGCTGCAAAACTGCCTTGTTGTCCGTAGTTGACGACATAAGGAAGTCGCTGGATAAAAAATTTATAGCGTTTTTGACAATTTTAGACTTCTCCAAAGCTTTTGATACGGTGAATCACGTTCTGCTATGTCGAAAACTTTAGAGCATGTACAGTTTTTCAAAAGAGTCAGGAAAGCCAATGCACTCTTACTTAATGAAGAGATTGCAATGTGTTGTGGTTAACGCAAAGTCTTCCAGCTTCCTTAAAGTTTCGTGCGGCGTTCCACAAGAATCAATACTTGGGCCTATTTTGTTTTCAATGTACATCAACTATTTGTCTCTTATTTCTCGACGTTCCCTGAACCATATGTATGCCGATGATGTCCAATTGTCTTTGAGTGGTCTTGTTGATATTTTGCATGAAGTCGTTGCACAAATTAACGGAGAGTTGAATGATTTCGGAAAGGTTTGGGGAGGTCTTCGATTGCTCTGGTCAATGAAATTGTTTACACCACCTATAATAAGGAAAATGCTCTTACTGCCAATTTTACTATATGGATGTGAGGTTTACGGTAAGGCTGATTGTGGAAGTAAAAGGAGGCTTAATGTTATCTACAACAATATCACTTATTCAAAAGGTCTCGTCGACTGCTTATTCGACAACCTCTTAATTTTCCGCTCCCTATCTTATTTGCATGATATAATATAGACACATCAACCTGAGTACCTATATTGTACATGCTTATCTTTTCCGAGTTCGCAAAGGACTTTCGTTTTGATTCCAACAACATATTCATGCCTAACATCGGGATGCCAGTTCTTTGTTCATGCTGTCCGACTGTGGAACTCCTTGCCTACTGAAATGAGAGGAGTAAGAAGCACGAAAAACTTTAAGTCTCTACTTTTGAGGCACTTAGCCAGTTTGTATAATTAGGTTACGAACCCTTTATCATTTAAGTTCTGTAATTTTTTTCTTACGTTCCATCTTGCTATTTAAAATTTGTTAACTTATTATTAAGGCTTCCACTGATTTATAAGATTCATCTTAATGTAAACAGTGATTTAAATATAAATATAAATACATAAATATAAAATATATAAATAAATATAACCTTTCCATTTTTCTGACCGGTTTGATGTCAGAATTCAGCGCGTATATGATAGTCCACTGTCAAATATCCTCTTCTGGAGCAAGTCAAGAAAACGGGACAAGAAACCTCCATGCATATGTATCTTTATTTGCCCATGCTAATATTGCTTATATCTAGAGCAGGACTCCTATATAGAATCTCCTTAGTATTTCTTGAGAAAACCTTATTATTTACTTGTTTTCTTAACCCGAAGCAACAGTATTAATTGCAACGTATCGTTGGATTTCTGACGATATGTAATTATTGGAATTAACAGCGGAGCCGAGGTAGACAAATTTATAGCTGTCCACTGTTATGCGTTGCTTTTAAGGTGCCAGTGTATATTGTCCTCCTAAAAAGAAGATGACAATACAATTTTCTCTTTCATTGAAACGAATTTGTTGCATTGGCTGGTTTTGCCCAAAATTTTTTCCCGATCTTGTCGATACCAACTTTATAGATCTTTTAAATATTGTAACTCTAATTTTGGGCACAACACTTTCAAGGCCTTCGCTGATATTTCTTCAGACTTTCATAAATCGGTGGACTTTCCGCAGTGGGATCCTACATATACAACCGACCGAGTTAGTCAGGATGCTGAAGCCAGTTATGACTCTGAATATTTGGTCTCTATGTGCTTTATCACAAGAAACTCTAATGGATTGACTTCATCATTACGAAGATAGACTTTCTTCAGTACCAGACAGATGGTGTTAAGATCTTATTCTTCCGATATAATCTTCTCTTTAGATGAGCTCGTGGATATTTTTCATAAGTTCATCAGACCCTCATATTGTTTAACAATGGTTCTTCCGAATTTTCAGAACTGCGGTCCTTTTTTTTTGGCGGGGGGAAAATCTTTTTAAACGATACAGTGTAGGTGTTAGATTATATCTCTCTAAACCTTACATTTGCCGGGAATAATCGCTCCTGTTTTAAGGTACAGCTGCGCTGTATGCCTCAAGGTTATATATATGTATAAGTTAGTGGAGGAAGACTTTCTGCCTTTTCTTCTTTGCAGCATATACTTGGTCTTGTCCTCATTATCCGTTAAACCAATCTTTTCCGCTTCCGCCTCAATACTGGCGAAAGTTTCATTGCCATCACGCTGCTTTTTTCCGGTTATGTATGGACGGACTTCTGAAAGATTGTGCCTCTTGTGTTGGCGCGTGAGTTTTGTACTATTCTTTCTATAGATGCTGTCATACGCGGCTTTAAAACCGGTCAATAAATGGTGTGTAGCGATTTGGAGCTAATGAGTTTTTTTCCAAGATCAGCCGTAGTGTGAATATTTGGTCGGTGGTAGTTGTTGACATTCCCACAATACGCCAGATAGGACCTTGTCGGCGATGTTAAGAAGACTGATGCCTCTGTAGTTGGAGCTGTTCAGAGGGTCTGCTTTTTGACGGTCGGACAAGCAATGCAGAGGATCCATTCATCGGCCATACTTTCGTCCGTCCATATTTTACAGATGAGTTGGGGCAACCTCTTTACTAAGTCATCCCCTGCCGCTTTGATGAGCTCGGCAGTCAGACCGTCCGCTCTAGCATCCTTGTTGGACTTAAGCTAAGACATGGCTATCTTCACTTCATCCAGGGCGAGTGGACGGAATTGTTAGTCTACCAACCAGGTTGAAAGATTCATTCTCCCTGACAGCGGTATTGGGTCCTTCATCGGCGTTATACAGTCTACAGAAAGGCTATTTTCAAACCTTCAGCATCGACTGCGGCTCTACTACTATGTATGTTCCCTTGTTCGTCTCTACAGCCTTTGGTTCGGGGTTTTTGTCCTTGGCATAATTTTTGTACCTTTTTCTGAAACTTCCGAATCTCCTTTCTGGAGTAGCTTTTCGATCGCGTGCTTCACATGCTACTTCTTTTTCCTCCTCTTCTGCCTGTAGAGCTCGTGAGCAACTCTAGTGCATCTAAGAAGCGCCGCTTTGTATGCATATTGCTTAGCTGTATGTGCTTACCAGGAGTTTCGTTATGTTGGCCAAGAGAAACCGAGCACATCAGAGGCGGTTTTTCTGATGTGGCAATGTTGCCACTGGACTTCAATACTTTATGCTGGTGGTATAGGACCATTTAAGAGATTGGGAGACTCGACCGGAAAACGATTTGGCTATATCTTCCGATTGAAGCGGTTCGACGTCTAACTTCCCCACAGCATTAGTTTGCCTTTGCGATGTTCGGGATATCCGCAACCGTACCTTGACTACGACAAGATTATGGTCCGAGTCAATGTTGACCCCTCGGACATCCGAAATACTGGTAGTTAGGACAATGGATTGGATGTGGTGTCGTGCAGGCTATACTTTCCGACAATACTACCATAGATGCCCTCTGTTCGTAGCTTTGCATTAAAATCGCTGGGGACAACTTTAATGTTTTAGCTAAAGCACTGCTTCTCTTTCTTTTCTTTTGCAAGAGCTCGTAGATGCTAACTGTATTGTCTTCATCTTTCTGACCTCTGGGGGTATTTGTCTACAATTTGAGGGTCATCCATGTGGCTGAAATTGTTGAGGTACTCCCGATAGCATCCCTGGCCCGAAAGGAATTTCGTTAGGAATAAGTCGTCTTCTAGATGATTTCCGGTGCTTCATTCCTCTACGCTGGGGACCCGTGTATATGTTTATTTTCTTTTGGAAGTAGTGTTTCATGTGTGCCATTTTACTTGTTAAGCGTCGTTGGTGGTTATTCCGCCTCTCAACTGATTAACATGGAGTCGCTGCCTTATTAATTTTCAATGCAATGGACATTCGGAAATAAATTATTCTTACCGCTTCTCCAGGGATACGATTCTCTGTTTTGAGCTCATACACCCCATGGTCATTGTTTACATCGTCAGCAGATTCCTAATTGGATGTATAGGTCTTCCAGCTTTGGCATAAGTCTTGACAATGGCAATACTGTCCGAGAAGCTCTATTGTCTACGTGCTATAGAGGCTTTTTGAAGTTAAGCCTATAATCCCACAGGATTCCCAGGTATATGATAAGTAGTCTCGATTCGGTGTTTGTTCGCCGGACTGTGTGGTAGGACGTTATTTCTTTGTCCTATTACTATTAGCATAGCTTTCCTTTTAAATATGATGCATCTAGTTTCAGACATAATGCTTGTATTTTCTTAAAGTCAGCTGGCTGAATTGAATATTATGATTGTTTCCTATGCAATGTTGCACATCGCCCTTTGTCATATTCTTTCTGAAGCCGAACATTTGGCTGGAGTGTTGCAAGTGTCGATCTGTGTATGGCTCTACTCTTTTTCAAGCTTGCACAATAGCCTGACGGTTACGTAGGTTGCAAACAAGACAAATGAGGGTAAAATAACCCCTGACACGAGTCGTGAGTTCATATCGTATACGAGTATGTCTATTACACATGACCATATTGTTTAAATGCCCCTCCAATAACAAATCTGAATTTAAATATGTGCTGCGCTTGACTGCAATTGACGTAGAAAACGTCGAAGTTCTTCATCGCATTTTATCCAGCCCTATTCTTTAACATCTTTTTCAATAAAATAGAAAACATTATTTGTCCAGCCCGTCCCTGAAAGAGGCGAAAATTTTTCTTTCTCAATGAATTTACGTTCTTTCTTTTCATAATCATAGAAACGCTGATAAACCATCAGTTTATGAAATACCTCGAGACACGAAAGCTTCTCAATAACCAGTGGAATTTGATAGGAACATTGCGGGATCACCGAGGTTGTCTAGAAAGTATGAGCCCGGGAAAGGTTCCCTAGTGCGTGATTAGGCTGGGCAAATGCAGAGAAGATGAAGAGTTGTTTCCTCGTCGTCGCCAAGCCTTGCGGTATGTCTTCCGATTAGACTGTGTCCAGTAATGACAGCTATGAGGGTACAGATGCGGAGCGCTTGCGATCTAACTGAGGTCAAACCTGTCCGGTGACACAAGATGTTGCTTAGTTTGGTCACTTGCGGCTCACCTTATTAATCGTATCCTGCAGAGTTATATTTGTACAAAGTTCGCTTGTTTTATGAATGTGGTACCACGCTTAGCAAGTTCACCTGCTGTACGTTTCATATACACATACACTTGGTACACACGGCTGTTTGAGATAATGAATGCTGATAACTTAACTAGCGGAATCATACAGCAATGAGTAAAAGAATTCATACATCACAGTACATTTTCCTGGAACGTCACAGTGACTTGGCACCCAGCAGAGGTGAATATTTAACTTTTTAGCCATCTCGTTAACAGACGCACTGCAGCTGAAGGGAAAGATACCAATTCCCATCACTTGTTCGGTTTTTGAGCCGTCCTTATAGATGTGGATCGATTCTTTACCAGGTAATGTGCCATCCACTCGGTCTTGAAAATTCGAAATAGTAGCTCCGAAGCAATGATTACGGCATTCATTCTTCGAAAATTGGATATCAATGCTTCTTCAGGTGTTCGTAAAACGACTCTGAACCTGTTTGATAGAATTCGAAAATAGTAAAACATTTAAGTTAAGGCAATACAGTACAACCAGTTGATGAACTACACCGCCAACGTGATTATGATCACTATTTTCAAAGCCAGTTATCCATTGAAATTACCAGTAGCATTCCGTTCCTTTAAACCTTTAACCGTGACACCTGTCTCTATGAGCTAATAATGATCATCATCATACCCTTAGTCCGTGAAGTCTTCTTTTGCCATATAATTTGCTCTTAATATCCATCTCATTACAGTCTTCAAACATTTAAAGCTAACGTGCGCCAGTATTTCCTCTTCTTACCTCCATAATTTACTTCCGCCTGCCTCCTATTCATAATCCCTCGTGCGTCCGCTTATTATAAAAATAACAAAAAGTTAAAGTCTGCGTCAGCCTTGTTCCTCTTTTCTCGTTTTACCGTATCCACAAAGGAAAGGAATTAATTGAATACAGTGATTGCTATTAATAAGAACTTTCAAAAATACTGCTCGAAATGCTTTGTGGGATTGCAATACCATAGAGGTGAATTGGTGAAGCCAGTTAAAGAAAATTCGCATTGTCCTTGGACTCTGAATAGCCTTACCAGCAATAGTAGTGCTCATAAGAAACTCGAGTCGTAGGCAGTCTTAGGGCAGATTCAGATTCGGTGTATGCACCCTCTGAGTCTTGTCGGCGTTATCATTGCGATCTGGAACCTAGCCATGAAGAAATAAATTCAGTCTTGTGTATGATTCCATTTCAGAGAAACCTTTCATTCCCGAAATCTTTTTGAAATTCTTAAAGAGTTGAGAAAGCCCATGATCAACATTTCGCTAGCTCTGTAGGCGTATTTATTTCGCCCACTCTGTCTGTCCTTTACTAAGCATCTTTTGCCATTAAGATGGCATATGCTTCCAGACATACTTAGATTTAAATCAATTCCATATACTAGATCGTTGGGTCTGTGAATTTTTCATTTATTTCCTATTTCAGATACTGATCTCATCCTTCACCATAAGCAATCACAAAAATTGGCCGACGGTATTGATAAGCTCATAAAAGGAGTTGGTTGTGCGCCAGTTTTAGCATAGGAACCTGGAAAGTTAGTTTCAAGCACGATGCTGAGAACACTTACTTTAAACTCGGAGTGGCTGCTTTTAGATTTTCTGAGTTCTACCATTTCAGCTGATGGTGCATGCCCCGTTTAAGGACTTGCCCAAGCCTACTGGTTCCCAAAAAGTTTTGATAACTTCTAGTTAGGTTCGTTTATTCTATTTTGCCTGATTTGCGTTTATGCCACTAAACAAGATAAGGATAGCAGCATTAAAGCGAACTCTACGACCTCTTAGACCGAGCATATGCCCCAGCAATGACATCAAAAATTGTGCTAGATGAACTTAACGCAAGGTTGGGTAAAGAAGCCTTCTTTGAGCGTGTCGTAGGAAAACCCAGTCCACATAGTCCTGCCATAAGTTCTGTTACAAATATGAACCGCTAATAAAAAAAAAAAAAAAACAGTAAACATATTATATTCAAAATTATTTCATTTATTAGGCCACAATATTGATTATTAAAAAAAATTGGATCCACTCGAAATGACTGCCTTTTGCTTTAACACAAGCTTTCAAACGGTGTGGGCTTTGGGCTATAGCGACACGTACGGTTTCCACGGAGATCGTGGACGCTGCTCTGGTTAATGCTGTTTTAGGACTTTCCAAATTTTTATCTAGAGTCTTGTAGGCCATGTTCTCCAAATCTGTAGACAAACCATAATCCAGTAAATTCAGATCTGGACTCCCCGACGGCTGCTGCTATAAAGCCAGGAATACATATTTACTTTGAGCCACTCCTGCGTGGTTTTGGATTTGTGCAGAGTCCTGTAGGAAGATTCATCTGTATCCATTGAGAACGGTATTGGTCAAACCCTTCACAACACAATCTAGCACATCTTCTTGGTAAGCCCTTGTACCAGTTTTTACGCCTTTTTCAACAAAATGGACGGATGTGAAACCATGGTGAGAGATCCCCCACCAAACTATTAAGGAAGCGGGATGATGGAACAACTTTTTTCGCTTCCTTAGATGAAGTGGCATAAATTTTGTCATTTTGTTTGTTGAAAACTTCTTCCACGGTAAAAATTTGGTCATCCATAAACAGAATGTTTTCATGGCCATTATCCACGTGCCACTGCAAAAGTCCCCTGCAACTTTCCAACCTAATTTTTTTTATTTGAGGAGTTTAAAGACGACCCGTTTACTGACGATAGGCTTTCATATGCAGGTCACCCCGAATCAGCCTGAGCATGGATCTGGTTCATATATCTAATTCCTTGGACATGATCTTCTGCTTCCTAAGAGAATTCTCCGAATTCGTACGGCCTTTACTACCGCATTCGTACGGACGACGTGCGGGCCACCACTTCTTGGCCTGTCCTCTACTTCAGACAATCCGCCGAATCGAGCAATACCCCGATAAACGAATATTCTCGATTTTCCGAGTGGTTTTAGCAACTCAAAAATTTGGCCAGCACTCTTTCCGCACTTATGCAATGCTATTACAGCGACTCGATTCTTCTCCTTCATTCTGGATGTCCGAACTGTCCGAGAACATCAACTCGAATCACTTCTTTGTTGCAGCTAGGGTACGAATGCGGATTTCACAAGCACATCGCAATCAAGATCACCAAAGGCCGACGACGAAAAACTGCAACCGCAAGAGATCGCTAGAATCTTTGCCTAGTACGCCTCATTCATTTTCTCTCAAGATCCTAGCTTCCATAAAGAAACCATGGAACTCCAATGAGAACATTGTCAATAAGCCATCAGAGAAGCTACTTCTGATGTGTCGTCGTAAAGAAACGTCCGGTTTGACAATGAATATATGCAGACAGGTACATGCCAAAGCAGGAGCATATTAGGCTGTCTTGCATCGAAAGATAAGAGCTGCTAGTGGGCTCTACGAGCAATAATGAAGGGAAGGGCAAGAGAAAGGGGGAATGGCGTTCGAAAGTCTTATCAGAGAATAAAGCGAACGTGCCAGGGCTACAACGTCATATATAAGTCTGCAAAGATGAACATACAGTAGCAGGATCGTAGTTGGTGCTCAGAATATGAAAAGGCTGCTCTTAGTTGCTGTATAGTATAACGGCGATGATGATCAAAATATTGCTGTCAGGCAAAATAAGCCATTCACCCGGACTAAAACGATAGAGAATTTTGTCTTCCTGACCTAGACGAAGTTAGGGTAGCAATATCAACGCTATAGTTTAATAACGCTTCTGGCCTAGACGGACTGTAGCCCCGAAGCACTATTTGCCTGATCCCCACGAAAGGAGACCCATTTGACTATAACAACTTCAGAGGAATAATTCTCCGAAATATTGCCTATAACATCTTATCTGCCGTATTACTCGTATCAGAGCTTCTGAAACCATACATGTATAATTAGATCGGTTCATATCAGTGCGGCTTCAGTCCAGGGAAGTCTGCCATCTACCAAACACATAAAAATACTTTTTTTTAGAAATAATCGTGCAAAACTCATTAGCCAGCGAAGACATCCTTGCCTTTCTCTATGGCGCAATGGTCTGGACCTTGTCCAAGGCAGATGAAGAAGCATTAGGGCATTTCAAGAGAAAAGTACTGGACGGGGACCAAAACCAACGCGGACTGCAGCACTGGATGCAGCTGGCGAGAGATAGTGCTAGCGAGAGAGGTTTGTAGGTTGAGATTAAGTTTACTATCTTTTACCTTGATTAGATATATTCCACCTTTCCTCGAAATTGGAGTTAAGAAATAACTGAGTTCTTTATCAAGTTGCTAAGTTCCGCATTTCCAAGGTTACAAAAGCAAGAACCATCTCATGAGCTTAGAATTATATTCGCGTGGTAAGACAAGTTCTAGGTCTTCTACTTGGTTCATAATAGAACAGTGTACAGCCTTTGAAACATCTAAGAACACAGTTTCGGAATAGGTAAAAGGTGGATGGATATTTTTTTTATTGTTTGTCCTATAGCTCAAAAGCTAAGCGTCATTGCAGTGTTGTTTAGACCCTTCGGATCATTTTTCAAGTAGCGCTTTATTGTTGCAATGAGGAATATTAGTACAATAGGCTGTGAGCTATCTGGTGGTATGGTGACCAGCAGACGGTGCATACCACAAATCTAACGAACTCTTTGAAGATTTTATTTATTTTGGCAGATCAAGAAATCTCGTTATGTTTGATCGCGACTTTGATTTTCGAGACAGGCTTAAATAGATAAATATGCTCTAGTAGGATTTTTCGTTTAACGGTTCACTGAAAGTCACATGCCCAGTTGTAAATTACTTTGGCAAACTCGAAAGCATCAACAAATACCCAACAACTGATACTCCCCAGAAAATTTTTAATCCCTATATGTATACTAAACTGTGTTAATATAATTAAATAGCCCCTAGCATCTCCTAATTGATCAAACAAGATTCATTCGACCATCAATATGTCGTATGGTTATGGTTGTACAAAGGTATCGATGTCGACAGTCAAAAATCTTCGATTGTCAATTATCACCATTATCCCAAAGTCATTTCAAAAGCTGGCTTTGAACACGTGCGTAATTGCATGCTTCAAGCCATGAAACATGTACATAATCCAAAGACTCGGTTAACGAGCAGCGATATCTTAAAATAAAAAAAAAACATCCAACGTCCAAGCATCCGCAACTTAAATCTTCAACTCAATGCCAGAGATTTTTAGCAGCAAATCCTGATGCTTTTCCATGGTGAAGAGGTGGCCAAAATCCCTTTCGTGATCAGGGAATTTAAAGCCTTCCATTCGGTGTTAAGGATACCACTTGTGCATAAAATTCAATGAGCCTTAGCACGCCAGTACGGTGCATAGTAGGTACTCGTATTTGCTTCTGCCAGTGCAGACATCCTTGCACCTTCTCCACCAGGATGACAACACCTATGAGAAAATCCGAAAAAAAAGAAAGAAAATAAAAAAAAATTGTGAGGGAACTAACCGACCATCCCTCCAGTCTGTCTGGCATGAACAAACAACAACAGGATTCTTTCTATCTTCCTGGATAGTTGGTCTTCCCTCTAAAACAGTAAACAGGAAGGCTACACCAAACTAAGGATATCCTCTGCTCGATTCTACATGCAGATTGCCCATGAATATAAAACAGTCGATGAAACAGGGTCAAACATTAGCCGCAACCTGCAATGCACCACCGCTGTCACCGTCACCACTCATCCTCCTTCGCATCACATTGGGTTGGTGGGTAGCATGGGGCAGTTGGGTGTATCTCTTCCTGGTAGTGTTGACGCGGAAGGAACTTGGGAATACCAATATGTTGGTGTTTGTCCTGTTTGCTTGCTATAGATACACACAGCGTATCTGAGAACTTACCGTGCTGTATAAGTGTATGCAGTTTAATGCAGTCAACAATGAGAAAACGGTAGGTGGTAACGAGGGTGGACAATATACTCGCACACTGCCTCTGACTGAAACCAGGCAAAAGCCTATAAAAGGACTTTTCGTATGGTTTTCTGTGTGTGTGTGGTGCTGGTACCGTGCACAATGGGTGATGTCCTGACCATTTGTTCTCAATGAGATTCTTTGCAGTTTTTGTCTCCTCGTTGTTGTCCTACTACATGTGGCAAGGACAACTGAGGAGAAGGATTTTTTGTTGATTTGATGATTTCTAGCGAACGTGGTATTTGTAGCTTACATGTCCCTTTGCCATGGCTGTCGCTAGCATCTCTGCAGGATGCAGTAGTTTTAATTTATTTTATTTTTTCTCCTATAGACGGGAAGAAGGAGAGTAGAGTCCTTTTGTTAAATTTTGAATTGGATGTGTCCTTTTTGGATTGTTTTTTTTTTTTTGTGAGAGAGAGGGTAGAAAAAACGTGC
The DNA here is from genome assembly GCA_963966105.1 of Volucella zonaria. Lineage (NCBI taxonomy): Eukaryota > Metazoa > Arthropoda > Insecta > Diptera > Syrphidae > Volucella > Volucella zonaria. The sequence goes on from OZ014534.1 coordinate 31,401,341, forward strand.
ACTCAGTTAGCTTTTCAGTTTTCCGCTGCCCTGGTTTTTATGATTGTCTCAGTTTAATAAGATTTTGGTAGCTTTCGCCGAGTCGAGTGTGTTATCCTTTCTGTGCATCGTTAGTTTTCAGGATTTCTAGGATACATTAACGGGCTGTATTTTCTCGGTTGTTTTTTCGTTTTTTTTTTATGTGAGTCACTCAATCATGTGATTGTTGAGTGAGAAACATGGCAAACATGAAATGGGTAAAGTTTATGTGAGTACGTGATGGAGGTGACAGGATGTGTTTATGACAAAAACTCGCCTAATTTGGAACAAGGACTTTGTTTATTTTTAATTTGATTCGTTGATTGCATTGTTGACGTAGTGAATTGGTGAGAAAGGACTAATAGGGGAGAATAGTTTTTGATGATCTACCATAAAAATATTGCGAAAGGTGCACGCAAGGTGCACGAAAGATTTAATGAGGTGTAGTTTCTTGTTTCATTCATTGGCCTGCTGTTCCATGACTTGGACTGCGATTGTGCTAAGATAGATATCCTGACAGTATGCAAGTAGTCTTAAAGCAAGTTCAAATATCCAAACAATATGCTGATGTATCTGATACAGCATTTTTCTTGGAGACGCAGTTTTGCATTAAAACGGATGCTGCCGAAATTCACAGACCTTAAACCGGTAGTGAGTCATTTTAATATATGCGGAAGGTATACCACGATAGGCAACTACTTAGCAGCTTAATAAGAAGGCACAAATTGGGCCACGCGATCTTTGTGGAACCATAGTTTTCATCTATGCCACACTGTCCAGGAATCCAATGAAACCTGATGCTGTTCTGCATGCATAGGGCTTCGAGAACTGTGCGGCAGCATTGGACAAGTTGCGATTTGCTGACGGCAGACTCCAGGATCTTTATCGACTATCTACCTTGATAAGAATATCCTTGTCAGAAATTTATCTGTTCATTGCAAAGCGTTCTGCTATCTTAAAGGCAATTACGGCTTCTGGCTTAAACACACTGCAGGTATCCGGAAGCTTAGAAGAGGTTTTTCGTCTTGGTGGCTATATGGTGGACTCATCATGCGATGTGTTTTTTTTGAATCAAATGGAACGTCCAAGTCTTTCGTGGGGTGAATGTCATATATTCTTGCCAACTAACTTAACTGATGTTGATGTTAGTCAGAATGGAGCAATGCTATATGGCGCTGAATGCTGTTCTCTGTTTGAAGTTTCGATTGTAAATCAAATGGTAGTAAATATGGGAAGGTAACCCAAGCTGCCGTTGTCGTAATACCAAGCCTCACTAGTTATATTATATTCGTATGAAATGCATCTTCAAATCTAGATACACTTTTCCTATCAAAGGTTGATGTCCAGCACTAGACATTAATCTGCATAGCTCGTTTCTATACAAGTAGCTTCTGAATTGGTAAACGGATGTCTACAACTATCGATTCAGATTTATCAGGTATTGTGTGAGCACTTGATGGGTTATGGGCCTTGCCGATCTAAGATCGTACTGATAGAGGCTGATAAGGTTGTTCACGAGAGGTTTGAAAATTTTGCGAGAGCTGGGAAATAGAATCTTACATTCAATCCAGAGGAGACTGCATTTTCAGCAATTTGAATAATCTCGTTTCTTGTCGATGGGGCAAACTATGTTAGGATTTGCCACTCTTACGAGTGTGAGCACTCTTCGATCTACCGCTTAAGTATAAACTTGGACATTACTACCTAAACCCGCTTTGATAGCAAATTTGGCCATCACCTATTTACAGGTTATTTGGATCATCTTCTTTGTGCTAATATTGATATTGCAACAAAATAGTAATCGAACAAATGTTGGCCGCTTGGAAACTTCGGGCTTCCAGAATAGTGGAGGCTTGTCTGTGATTATTTCCCGTTGATCATTTTCTTTACTTAAAGATCCTAATGACCTCTTGTGTAAATTGATATCATGACCCGTGTTATTGCTATCGTTACAGTCTGGACCAAAATAAAGTTATTTAGTTAAATCGTTTTGGTTTGTTCTCGTAAACTAAGAAGATCCGAATGGATGTTTGCTCTAAAAAATATATTTTCCTCTCATGTTTTGGTCCAGAAAGGGCGGGGACTAAGATAAGAAAAACCACACCTCACTTTAAGATCTTTCTGTCGCTGTTGATCCGAGTAGCTTTGTACTGATATTACTTTCCCCATTATCGTGGCTAGTTACAAAACTTTTAGGCTAAGGATTCTCTTGGGTGGAGCATTATCATATTCTCGTTGATCTAGATAGACAATTCAACGGGTAACTAGTTCATTATCATCATCACACGTTTCTCTCACAAAAATTTTTGAATCTTGACAAGAGGATTGTCAAGAGAGACTCTGTGGTTCGATTTAATAGAGATCAGTTAAAAGATCGTAAAGGATTGCATTTTGTTTTATTCACCTGAGAGTTTCGAACGAATTCGGTACATATTTTAATTTTTTTCATGTTTAGGGTCCCATTTAAATTATTATATCAGCTAATTTCCACACCTTTCCGGCATTGCTTATTTAATTAAATCCTTTTTTCATATATATTAGACCTGCTTTCAATTTAATTATAAGAGAATAAACAAATATTGACTGATATTTTTAATTAGTAAAATGACTAGTCTCTTAAGACTTTATTCTTTGCCTCAATGAAAAGTTGTAATTCTTTTTCTTTCTATAAAAAATATTGTTTGAGAACGAAAGAAGAGCAATTTTATCTACCCAATAATCAGTGACCAAACATTAGATTTAAATTATCAAACAAAAAAAAAATAAAAAAATTTCCATGTGATAAATAAATACAATTTAGCAATATAGTTTTAACGAGCGAATATGCAATTATAATTTAGTATGTAAATTGTATGACTTTCCGTCACACGGAAGTGCCTTAAAAAATATATATTTTTTAATAAAAATAATTACGCAGACATTTATGTAAAATAAAAATCAATTTTAAATCATAGATATAATTATATTATTAAGTAAACATTTTAAAGCAATATATACACTTTTTCCTAATAAAAAATAATAAATAAAAAATATTGTAAATATATAAAATATATAAATTTCTTCTAAATCAAATTTAAAATGCTTCCAGAAATCTTAAGAAGGAAAACTTTAACAAATATTACAAACGAATAAAAAAGCAAAAACTCATCCTTATAGGAATTTTAATAGCTTCAATATTTTTATACGGCTTTTTATAAATCTAATTAAACAATAAGAGTAATTGATTAACTAACAAGCAATTATGTAAATTAATATAAAAAAATCAATTTCCATACCTTGCCTTATATAATATTTTATAAGATAAAACAAAAATATGAACGAAGAAAAAATAATTAACAAATTGTGATATTTAAGTACAGAATTAGCAAATTTATTTAAATTTTTCGTATCTTCCGTTTTTTAATTGAAACATTGTAAATTATGTTAAGCACAATCATTTTTGATGTTGAATTTTATTTAGGAAAAAAAAAAGAAAACAGAAAAAAAAGAGTTTCTTCTTATTTTGCCCAACGTCTATCCCTAGAATGAATTTATTTTTCGACAATCTTTAGTAAAACAATATAAATTTTATTCTTAATTATACAAATACACTCAAGCTTGAATTTCGAGATCTTCCGAGTTAGTTACATAAGAGAAAAGTTCTAACTAAAAAAAAACCTAATTCAATTCTCCCCATTTCAGGGGATATGAAAAAAAAAAGGAACAAGTCCTATGCTTTTCAGGATTCAAACTAGTTTGGGTGTATATGACATTTTCTTCACTTTTGTACTTTCAAATGAAACACGAATAATAAGTCTTCTCTCTCTCGTCCCTTTTAAAGAATTAACTCAAATTAAAACATTTTTACTAACTAAAAGCCAATTAAAAAAAAAAATAAAGTATTTTTACAAATGCAGCTCGAAAATATAAAACAAAAATCCAGAATTAAAAACCTTCAAATCTTTATTAAATAAAATATTTTTTTTGATCCCAGGGTTCTTAAAATTTGTTATTAATAAATGCAAACCCATTAACTATAAGGAAATCAAATTAAATAAGAAACAAAAAGAAAAAAACAAGAATAATTCAAATGCGTGCTATTATAAAAAAGTCAAACTCAGAAATTAAAAAACAAAATATTTCTTGTCCGAGTATGTTTTCCCAACAACAAAAGTAAGTTTGAATATACAAATATTTTTAGTAGTTTAAATTTTGTTCTAAAAATTCCAATAAAACTTAAAAACATCGAAAAGCAACAAAACGTAAATAAATAAATAATTCAAATTAAATAAAGACAATTCATTATACAAAGTTCAGTTATTTTATTTAGCCCTCTTGTAGGTTTCTTTGGGATCCAAAATCAAACAAGGACTTAGGTCAGGAGTATATGGAGCGACTTCTAAATCTTGCCTGTATGTTGGCATGGAAAGTAGCTCTCTCTGACAGTTTCCTAACAAGGCATTTGAAAATAACCATGAAAATGGTATGCGACTGCATCGTGGCTGGATGATTTATTGTATTAATAGGGTTTTGTAGTTGTTACTATTGGTAACCACCGGTACTGGTTGGTGCCCATCCTGTGGCGGACTGTGGCGTCAAAGCTTTAACAGAACAGAGAATACACATGATCTCGGCAATTTGGAAATATGTACATATACAGAATTCGAAATGATAAGGATTTAAAAGAATAAGTGACTAAGTTAATTTATCTGAAAGTAAAATGTTACTGTCATCGGTGTAACCGACTTCTCGTCTTAGGGGCTTACAAAATGAATATGGTCCTCCGGGATGAAGGTTGTACCGTCGGGATAACTTGCCTACCACCTAAACAAAATAACTAGTTTTGACAGAAAAATAAGCCTCAGGTAGCAAAAGGCCCTCTCATTTAAGGTCACGCCTGCACCTGGAATGCCCGTACACTGTAGAGTAAGGTCGGCAAATATGGCCTACGTGGGTAATATTTCTTCATTACACAAGCGCACGCAGTTAAAAGCACATTCATTACAAGCACATTCAAACCGGTTTTGGCTCAATCAATCGTGGCCTAGTAGGCCATATTTAACACGTGACCTTCGTTGAAATTTATCGTTTGGTTTTTATTTTCCATTGTAGGAAACATGGCTTCAAATTCTAGCAAGTGCAAAAACAACTACAAACGTGGGTCAAGGATGATATGATGAAAGAAATCACTGCCGTAAACTTCAAAGAGATGGACATTTTAAAGGCAGCAAAAATGTTCAATGTCCCGAGAACCACACTGAGGCGTTTAGTGGCAAAAAAGGATAAGCTTTTGGAGGAGGTGGTAAGTGCCAAAGTAGGCAGGAAATCCGTTATTGCTCCAGAACTCGAGCAGTCTCTCGTAGACTATTGCCTGCAAATGGAAGGGAAACTATTTGGTCTAACCAGGAATGACATAAGATCGTTAGCATTTCAGCTAGCTATAAAGAACCAAATTCCCAATCCATTTTCTGTTATAAAGGAAGTTGCGGGAAGGGACTGGCTACTTTTATTTCTAAAACGTCATCCATCGTTGTCATTCCACCAGCCGACTGGAACGTCTATAGCCCGTGCTTCTGGATTTTCAAAACAAAACGTGTCAGTTTTACCCCCAACACTATTTTTAATGTGAATGAGACGGGGGATTTCAGTAGTTCCAACCAAAATGCCAAGGATATTGGCTTTGAAAGGTCGGAAAAAGGTGGGAGCATTAACATCTGCTGAAAGGGGATCACTTATTACGTCGATTTTGTGAATGAGTGCAGGAGGCTCATTTGTGCCTCCTATGTTCATTTTTCCGCGAAAGAGAGACAATCCACCCCACAAGAAAGGTGCATCGCCGGGTTCAATATATGCTAATCATCCATCAGGATGGGTGCAGACAAATTTGTTCACAAAGAGGTTCAAACACTTTTTAACAAAAATGAAACCAACGGCATCCTCACCTGTATTACTTATAATGGACGGACCTTGAAACCACACCAGGAATATAGAACTTATATACCTGGCTCGATAAAATAATGTTCATATTCTATCTATACCTCCGCATCCAAGTCACCAAATTCAACCCTTAGATATGACTTTCATGGGATCTCTCAAAAAATATTTGACTGAAGAAATTAGACGCTGGACCATAAACAACACGAAAGCTCTAACACAGTATGATATAATTGGGCTATTCGGTCGAGCTTTTTTAAAAGCTCAAACTGCAGAAATTGCTCTGAAAGGCTTTTCGTCCACAGGGATATGTCTTTTTGATAGGAATGTGTTCTGAGACCACGATTTTCTAGTAGCAGAGGATGATGAAATACCTTTATCTAATATGAAAAATCCTGCTCCTGCTGATGGACGTGAAAATAATGGAGAGATGACGCAATAAACATTCACAACCTTCGCCTTCTACTGGGATAAAATGTACAGGGTGGTTCAAAAGTCCATTAGCATTTCATACGATGATATAAAAAAAATGAGTTATATGTAAAAAAAAATGTTTATTTATTCTGAGAGTACACAATTTGGGATTTTATTTCTTAAAAATCACATCGCCCATATGCGATCCTTCATTATTTTGACACTGCGGCAACCTGGAGCAAAAATTTTCAATGGCCGACTGACAAGTGTTTCGGGAAATATTTTGCATTTCCTCGCCTCGCCATGAGCCTTTAATTTCTTAAGAGTCATTGGATTGCAGTTAAAGATTTTATGGTATCATCAAAGAAAAAAATCCATTGGGGATAAGTTCGGGCTACGAGATGGCCAGTTAATGTAACCTCTTTTGGATATAACTTTTTGACCTAAAATTTCGCGAACTACACTTGAAGAGCCGTTGGAAGTATGGAATGTTGCCCCATCTTGCTAAAACCACGATCGTTGATTGAAACCATCAAAATCCTGAAGAGCTGGAGCAAGAAAGTTCTGTAGCATGGCAATATGCCGCTCTGTATACACTGTGACAGCTTTTTCTCTTTCATCTTCATAAAAATATGGGCCAATAATGCCCCTTGGCAATAAAGCTGCTCATACAGTAACCTTGGGCGAACGCAGGGGTTTTGACGCTTCAATTTCGGATTAGTGTCACTCCAATATCTACAGTTCTGTCTGTTTACATGTCCATTTACCTGAAAGTGGGCTGCGTCTGAAAAAAAAAATGTTGTTAAAGCTGGCGAACCTCTCTAGCATTTCGTTAGCAAACTGCAGCCTGTGAGCGTAATTTTGAGGCTTTAACTACTGAACCATTTGGATTTTGTATGGATGCAAATGTAAATCCTTGTGTAGAATCCGGTTTAAAGATGTTTTGGATACGTTTAAGACGCTAAACCGCTTTCGAATAGAAAGTCCAGGTGGTTCACGAACAGACGCTCTAACACGTTCTATGATGTTGGGATTCCGTGATGTTCTAGGTCGGCCAAATCCTGGTTTAGCTACTGTTGAACCAGTTTCTTCAAATTTTTGGACCCATTTTTTAATTGATTGAATCGATGGAGCTTCATTTTTATGCAGTATATTGAAATGAGCGCAAAAATTTTCGTTGCGCTAGAGTCGAAGAAAGTCCCGTGAAATAACGCCAAATTTTGGAATTCGGGCCCACCCTTGGCCATATTTAACACCAGGTGGACCATATTGGCCGTATTTTTTTACAAACTAATATATGGAGTTCCGTTAATTTTTCATTTATATCTTTTTGTTATGTTTTTTTTTATTATTCGAATTTCTAAAGACTGAAAGCTTTATGATTTGTAAGACTGTTTAAAAAACAAATAAATTAATTCGACTTAATTTTATGGTTTTATTTCAACAAATGTTAAGGGTAGGCCAAATTTGCCGCCCTTACTCTACAAACCGCTGCTCAAAAACTTAAATCTGTCCTTATGTGGTGCAATTGGCAATGCAATGGCAGATTGTACCATGACCCAGGGGAGGCGATGGATGGGCTGAGATATGCAAAAACGGAAAATTGCGACATTTGTTACATACGTAGTTACATACCTACATACCTGCTTAAGTTTTGAAAAAAACAAGTAAAAACAAATATTTACAATCAAAAATGGCTTTCTTGATTTTCAAAATACTCTCCATGAAGATCAATTCATTTTTGTATGCGTTGGAACCACTTTTTCCACTACAAACTTGGTAACTCCAAAACACGCGTTTTAAACGCATCAACCGCGTCTTCAGGCGTCTTCAGATGTGCGAGAATAAAGCGAAATCACTAGGACTGTACGGCGGATGACCGATCAACTCAATGTTTTGAGTGGTCAAAAGTCACGTGGTTGACGCAACTTGTGAGAACTCACATTGTCGTGATTGAGCATGATCCGCGTTCTAACTCAAATTATGCGGTATTCAACGCGAAGAAATCTTTTTGGCGACCAAATGTTCATGCAATATTAAATATATATGTACTACTGGAACTAATGCCCAAGCATGCCTCAATTACGTGATCAATGACATGATGATCTTGTACTATCAGTTCCCGCTCAGCATCGGTGTTTTCCGGCACAACAACTGATTTTAATGACCTTAACCAAATTCGTCCTGGAGCGAAAGACGTACACGATTGAATTCAGAAAATTAGTGAAACAGTCCGGTATGGTTCTTCATCACCAAAAGTCGAAGCAAGCTACGTCGAAAATCATAAAAAAGCATCTCACGAAAATTGGCTATGCTCAATGATAATTAACCTCAAGCCGATATAAGACCCACATTCGGCATTCCGAATTCGCAAATATTTAGAGAGGCAAATGTTGACACTCACAACTTCAATTATCCAACGAAAAAAAGCTACAAACCGTCCAGAAAAATTAGTTCAAAGTTTGAGGGCATAGCAGGATCGAAGTAGCCAAAAACCTACAAAGATCACCTGACAAAAGTCTCACACATTAATGGTCTTTCTTGTCATGGAAGGAGCCTTCTACAATATCAACATTCCCGCTAAAAGTAAAATCTTATGAAATGCTGGATTTCATCCTGCACAAACGAACCTTATAACCTGCATGTTCTGCAACAGGAACATCAATGCAACAATAGGTAAAACAAGGTATTAAGGATAACCACCTCAAGAAGGAGTGATCTCACCTCTTCTGTGGACCCTAGGAGCTAATGAAATACTTCTGATATCTTATGGCCACCGGCAAGTGCCTTTTTACGATCAGTGAAATCCTAAACTATGCTGCCAATAGAATACTTGGAGACTGGGGCAGAGCAGTGTTCTATTCATTCATAAGAGGAAAATGCTTACGACTACGTAGTAGTCCTAAATACCTAGGTATCGCACTAGATAGTAGTAGGAAGCTCAATCTCGGGGCACGTGTAAAGAAAGTAAGCCTCGTACAGCTGTATATTTGAGAGAAATAGGGGACATAACCTAACTCTGTACATGGCTATCGTTAGAACCATCTTAACCTATGGCAGCTGAGTACGGTGGTAATCCACAAATAAAACTAGCACCCTTAGGTTAATGACAAAAGTAGAGACGGTTGCATATATAGGCACGTCTCATGCCAGGAGAATGACGCCAACGACGGGGCTGGAGAATATACTTCGCTTCCTGTCCCTAGATATATACGAGTACATGCAAGAATCTGCAGCGAAAATCGCTTGAAGGTTGAGTTAGCTTAATGGGTGGAAACCAAATCCGAAAGGCCACATCTACATTTTCCCAAGCAGAAAAGAATGGGACAGGAACCGAATGGTTCAACACACGAATACAATAAAGCATCTGTCCACATTCAAGGACAAAACGTCTCTGTTGACAATACGAGTAGTAACCTTGTAGTGCGCAAGGAGTTTACCCACATTTGAGAACACACCTCAACTCCGCAATTGATACCGTAGACACCCTACGAAATCGCTGCTATTGTATTTTGGTTTGGCGGAACAAATGGACTCAAGACTCCTTACTCGGAAGACATAATGCATGTTGTACAAAACATTGATCCCTCACTTCTATATAGAACTGAATGATGTACGAAAACAGGAAAGCAGTGCACATACTGAACACTTTCGAGAGAAAAATTCTTCGTCGGACATTTGGCCCGGAGCGAGGAGGGCGAATGGAGGAGGAGATACAGGCCAGAACTCTATGAGCTTCATCACGATCTGGGTGCAATCCAAGGAAGACAAGACCCATCAACTACACCGGCTTAGAGACATCGAGTGAATGAGCAATTTTGCTTCAGCAAGTAGGATCTTCGAGTTACAGCCCCCAGGTTCAAGACAACGAGGAAGATAAAACCATCGTTTTAATTATCAAGCTATTGCAGCAATGAAAAAACGGTGGAGATAGAGACATGATTCATACATTGGTTTAATGGTCTCGACAGAAGCTTTGTCTAAGTCCACAACAAGAAAAGAGTCGTGCTTGTTCTCCCGATTCTCTATCTCCCTGTGAGAGTAGATTTTCCAGGGCTCTTAGTGTGAAGACGCGTCAGCACATCTCCTATTTTCCTGAGTTGCTCGGAAACTAGAAGATGCCGTGGGTCAATTTCACTTGCCTGAAAACCTCGAAAGTCTTGGTTTCCAGAGGTGAAATTTTTTTAACCTTCGTAGCATCTTCTGAATGCAAATATTGTCTGCTTTAGCTAGCTTCCACAGTTGATCGGCACAGTGTTTGTATTCAGCGTCGTTTAGACTATTGTCACTAGCAGTCTTCTCAATCCGGGGCGCCAGAGTGGGCACCCAAGTTCCGTTCACCGGAACTTCAACTTTTGCTGGTTGGTTGCAGCACCGGTTTCAGCCGGATTTTGTTCGCAAGGAAACCCATTACAAGGGTTGTTTCTTATCGGGGATTTCACTGCATTTGCGGTCGACTTTCGTCCATCAGAGTTACGACCTTTGCTGGTTCCGGCCGAATACGGACATCGTGTGTGGGTAAAGCCACCATTGTCAATGCGTTTGAGTGCTTCGTTCGATTTACAATATATACACAGTAACTGCAACCTTTGTTGATTGCAGCACCGGTTTCATTCGGACATCGTACGTGAAAAGGTCCATCGGCAGAGGAAGTGCTGGAAACTTTCTTCCTCTTGGCCCTGTTCGAGACAGAAAACGACTTTGCAGTTTCAGTTCTGTGAGGTTGGTGGTTTTAGAGGGTGTCACTTCCGCCGATCTATTTCCCTTCTCCGTTGCCGAAGTAGAGACTTCTAGCACTTGAGCCTTCGACATCACTTGCCGTCTCTTTGCGCCCTGTGTTTGTCCCACATCGTCGTTTCCTCTACTGGCTCAGCGTATATAGTAAATTGGGTGGATTATCGCTCCATAAAATCTAAGTCTGGTTTGGACGTGTTTAGCGGTTCTTTTCAGAAACTTAGGATTTCTGACTCTTTACCATTTTTGCCACAACAAGGCATTGCTGCAGGGATGTTGCACCTTAAGTCTGACTTTAAATGGTGTTTAGGTGTTTGGATTGATAATCCATTTTCAATCATACATTCATTCAATTCCGATTGATGGTTAGTTACTTTTCATCATGACTGGAAGGCATAGAAAATCCAACTGCTTCGGTTATTCGCTATTAAGTATAGGGGTGCCACTTGCCTTTATGCTAACTTAGTTGTAGTTGACTAACCAGTCCATATGTACATATATTCGCACAGATCAGAACAGAGAGATATGTAGCTAGGCATAGTAAAAGTTTCCCCCATATTTTCACTGCAATTTCTATTGATTGCGGATGACTTTAACTTCAATGACGGCATAGGGAGCACTTAAAGAGCCTAGATACATTATAATCTATCATCTCAGATACCAATAACTTTCGCTACCTTCAATAGTTCTGAACTTCCGCGCAAGGATATCCTTGTTGTCACAGTGTGTCACATCCAGTAATTGCCGTCGTAATTGTTAATAAACAGAAACTCAATCTAAGCTGATAATTGATAGCTTGATATCCGCAATTAACATCTAAGAGATTGCTCTAGTTATGACAACCTAGAGCAATCTGACAGATAGCCTAACGGTATGAAAGCTAGCCTTTTACCAATCAAGTAAATTAATTACCTCTTTTCTATGATGTGATTAAAATTTCATTTACTCTGCGCACTCTCAACCCCGGCTCCAGAAATACGAGTATCTCCCAACAAAAAATAAAATTTATATTGTATAAAAACGGAAATTGTTTGTTGCCCCACTTGGATTGGATTCATTTGTCTAAGTAAATCGCTACCATCCGGCGTAAACCAGGCACTCTTAGCTTGAACTTCCGCTTTTTGCGGCGCTTTAATTACGAATGACTGTTGGGTCAACTACTGGGCCGGCGGGGAAAAAAAATGTACAGCCATCCACCTACTGCAATTTTCCACACAGGCGTTTTCCGTTTCCTGTCACCTTAAAACCCATTGCCTTCTCATGCCTGGTGCCCCAGGTGCAATTACCCCCCATCTGTGTAGACGGATGCTGTGCGAAATTATTTCCCACATGACCACTGGGATTATGCACAGAACTCAGCCTCCCCCCATTTGAAGTCTGCAGCACTATTGCACACATACTCGTACATGTGATAATGGTGATTGCACGTAAATTATGATGATGATCGGCCAAAAGGTACAACAAAAAAATAAGACAAAATTAAAAAAAAAAAAATACGAAGTATCTGCAACAAGGCTCTCATGTATCTGTCGGTGTAAAAATTCGGAAACCAAACACCGAAAGTCATGCGATGCCGGAGCAATTTTTATGAATGAAACTACGGGTATGGATGGCATGCTACTTATGTATGAAACCAGTGCGGTGGTGTTTTGTAGATACAGCTTGGGCCTTAGTCTTAGCTTTAGCGACTGTAGTTCAGATGCTCTGAATGGAAGTTCAGTTGCCTTGGGGCAAACTATTCCCAGCACAAAGTGTAGGTTGGATGCCACCTGCAACTGGAATAGAATCCCGCCAAGGTGGGCGAGTAACCTAACTGAAGTGGACGAAGAGATGCAGCACCCGGTGAATGGTGATGGCAATGGTGATGTTGATGTTGAACCGGAATACTGATGCTTTGGTGGATGGGATGGTATGGCAAGGTATTTTCGGTAGACGCTGCATGGATATGGATGTCTAATGTCGGGCCGATAAGATGCTGCTGCATGTTAATAAGTGGTCCTCCTGTATATTTGGCGGCATGCATCCGCCTTCTCCCCTTAGCCTACGCCTGATTGGGTTAATTTTTTTTGTTTTCTGTCCACTTTACCCTGGACTAAATGCCTCCTGCTGCTGTTGCTGTTACTGGTTGTTGTTTCAGTTGTCGGTAGATACGAATAATACCGATGTTGCTGCAGCCCATTTTACTCGTAGATGCTGCTGTTACGCTGTTGCAGTTGATGATGATGATGATGATGATGATGATGATGCCTGTGCAACGTATGCCGTAATTTAGTAAATTACATATTTTGCAGAAGACTCTCGGTCGAGTTGTTATCGATGAGGCGGCACGCAAATTTTGCCTTCTTCATCCAACCCCAACGCAATCGATTGTCTTTGTACGAATACGAATATGTGTAGAGTACGAGTATGCTTGTATGGAGGATGATATTGGGATGGACTATCAATAGCCAAGTCGGCCTTTCTTCGCGTATTCATTACGGGCATCATATTACACAGGAGCATCCGTACATCGCAACCACATCTTCTTCAGTCGACCCGTTCGTTGGTCGGTTAGTCTGTCGGTCGTCATCGTGGGCAGCAATTTGACAATGAAGACAAGATTGCCGGTGGCACCTTATATACAGCTGACGATGATGACGATGGTGATAATGATCATGAGGATACCTGTATTCCTGAGACTACTCGTACTCGTACACACATCATGGCATGCCAAGGCATCACCAGCTTTAGCCCTAGGTATCGTGTGTGCGTTTGAGTCTTTGAACTTTTCGTCCACCAAACTGTGAGATGTTGTAACAGACTCATGTTGGCGGTTGTAGTTATGTCTGTTCTTCCTTTCTCCTGGTTTTCTCCATCTTCTTCATGGCTAGAGGCTGCTTTTGGGTTTTCGTTTGTAATAGCACCGCGATGTTATTGTTCTGACAAAAAAAAAAAAAAAAAAAAAACAGTGAACGAAAAAGAAAGAAAAATTCATTTGGCATAGAGCCCCGATCATTAGATGGACATGAAGCTAAACAAAATACCGTTCCAGTCGGAGGCAGCTCTGCGCGTGTTGTCCATTAATCACAACGGTAGTAGACGGCTAAAGAAAGATGAGCCGTGTCATAGCATCCGACCTACCAAACACTCGGCTGGTGAAAGAATTGTTCGTTAAAAAAAATCTAAATGATGGCTATGCGAACTGAAGTTTATGCCAAAAATGAAGAGAGTTTTGGTAATGACATGCAAGGTCAGCTGCTAGCTGGGGATAGATTAGCTTAATACGCTTGTATTTGATTCATATTATTTGAGGCCAAAGTAATTCAGAATTTCACCTGCAGCGTCAATTAAAAAACTTCAACTCGCCATGTCGAGGTGATAAAGTGATAATGGCCGGTGGTTTCACTAAAGAATCTACTTTACTTTGGATATCGGATTCGTTTCGTTTTTAAGCTTATTCCAGTCAGTATTTGATGAAAGCTGCCAACCGAATGAGCTGTCCCTACACTTAGCGATCTTCAAAAAAATTAACCTAATGGGAAAATCTGTGACCTGCTACAGTTCTCATTGTTGATATACCTCTCCACTAATGAAGCAGTTATTCATTACGATACTAGAGAAATCGCATACATATAATTGGATCTCCATCCTTGGTGATGATACATCTTCAACCAATACCAAGAAAGTCTTTGCGTTATAAATTTTTAACTTCTTTTGCATATTTTCTAGTAACCTTCCAAATTTCGGGACTTACTATACCGCGTATGTCCAGTATTAGAAATTGTCAGTCTGGATATTATGATGTTGAAACAACTTTTTTGAAAAGACTTAAATAAGATAGTAAAATACACTTAAATAAGATAAATATGGTTAAGCGAAGAAAGGTACAATAAAACTACGCACTGACGGGCGTCAATGTGTTTAATGGCCGACACAGTATTTGCCAAATTTTTCAATTCCAATGATTCCTGCGGGTCTTTCTGCGATACATTTGGTAGACGGAGCAGGAAAGGAACAATGGAGGGAGTACTGAAGACAATAAATCTGCTATGGTCAAAGGGTTGCTTTTAACGCCTTGTCCCGGGAAGCCGAAAACGTCTAACGTGCTCCAAAAGAATCACATTCTGAGGGACAAGGATGGGGGGGGGGGGGGCAGATGTCTCTTGTGTGTTACGTAAGTACCTGCCGTGAAAGCTTAAGCCTACGGTGCATCTTCGCACGAGATATCAAAACAATGCATTGATAAGCGCCCTTCGGGTAGTACAAGTACTACCACCAGTACCAGATTCGAAGTCATCTGGAAGGCACGAACTTCCCCTTTGGTGAAGGGTCGAGGCCTATCTAATACCTCCGCCATTCTGTGGGTTATGGCACCCGGTTGCAATGCAAGTCCACATCAAGCAGACCAGTTGGTTCTATAGCAATTCCATGGTTGAGCACAGGTACACTACAGCATATGCTAAGCCATGTGATGTCCAAGCTCCATTTGGTCTACTTTCCTCGCGATTTTGGGTACAAACCTACAGCCATCACGGTACTCCCAGAAGGGGAAAAACTCCTAGGTCAGGCCGGAACCATAGTTCCGGGGGATCCTGAACTCCCGTGGTACCAGAAAATAGCTTCCGGTCGAGCTTCGTAACCTCGTGGTCACTTCAAGTAAGGCACCTTACAGCCCAGGACTGGCGGCCTTTAAGCAAAAAAAGAAAAAATTCAACATTCTTAAGCTCCACCCACTATTTGCCTACTGCGTCTTCTATTAAACACTTCTTTTGCAAAGCTACGGGTTCTTTCGAAGCGTACGGTATAAGTGATAACTCCACTGAAATCGTAGGCTTCATCATCAAAGATGATGCCCATAACCTTCAACTCCCCAATGACTGAGTAATTGGGACACTCACATAGGACATGAAGCCAGCCCTCATAGGTGGCTCCACATGAGCAGCTCGCAACCCCACTAAGCCCTCTTTTATGCAAAAATGCATTAAGTGAGGCATGCCTGGTCAACAAAAAGCCCAGGCTGAGGGTAAAGTTCCGTTCAGGAAATACTCTCATGGTCAGCAAACCCTTAGGAAGCCGTAAGTAACCCTGCCCTTTCGTGTGACCTTAGTCACACATCTAATGCTAACGGCGTTCAAGCGTATCACAGGAGGCCGACTTCTTGTATTCAATCTGCCCTTAAGCTGCATTGAAACCGTTTTATGCTGTTACACATTTACCCCAACGCTTTCTCCTCATTCAGCAACAACTGCTAGAGCTCTTTCTCCTAATTCCTCCGTTTGGGCCCTGGACTGGCCTTCGAGGATGAGGAGCAGGTCACCTGCATAAGCGCAGCACCCGCAGAGCTCATTTAATCGCCACAAGAGTGGATCCATTATCAGGTTCTGAATTAAAGGACCGCAGATGAACCCTTGGGGGCAACCTCTCTCAACACTCATTGAGACGCTGTCATGTGTATTGACTACACTCGCTTTTCTGTCGGAAAAATAGCTTCCCCAAAGCCCAATTTCCCGACAGCCCAATTTCTGCAACCTGGTTAGTATTTTTTTGCTAGTTCAGGTTATCAAAGGCATCTTTAAAATCAATAAAGATGCATATAACCACCCTGGCGCTGCTTCTCTGGACTCTGTCTTTTGGGAAAGACCATGCATCCTCAACACACTTGCCTTTCGTAAAGCCGAATTGGAAGGGAGACATTGGTTCCGTCATGCTCTCCGAGATCCTTTCCAAGGATCGAAGGGGTAGTAAAAAGGAAAAGAAGACATGTGGTAATCTTCCTCTAGAAACAGAGTTGAGCTCACTGAAGCGGTCGCGCGCCACCTTCTTGATCCCGGAACAACTCAGGACAAAGGAGAATATCTTGAAACGTCTTCATACTCTCAACCCCGAACTCGACTTTGTAAGGAATTTGTAATTATACGGTAGGTTGTGCAAGAATGGGGAAATCAAGAAAGGCTCTATTGTCATTGTTAGGTTCGAGAAAGATTCCGTCAAGACCACTAAATCTAGGTTAGAAATGATTTTATTTAAATTTTCTTTTGACACGAGTGCAGGCAATAGACGGGTTTTCCAGTACTTGTAATTAAATTGTATTTTATCAGATTAACTGCATCTCTATGTAGCAGGCTTCATACCAACCTCACCTAATATCCATTCAGGGACGATCGGTGTGGAAAAGCTGCATCTCTGGAGTCGGATGTTTAAGGGTTTTATCTAATATTACTATATGACGAACGATCGGAGAGGCTGAGAACTTACTGTTTGTGCCAAATCCACTCTCAGCATCTTAACTTGGGGAAGTTTGCAATCGAGATTTATTTGCTACAGATACATAGAACCTACAAACGAAAGAAGTATGACACAAATCCCTCTTTGCGTCAAGGTATTTTCCCTATGACTCACTCCTACCTACACCTACACTCTCCTGCGTCCCCGCTGTAAAGCATAACTTCGCGGGGCAGGGTTGTAGCCTTTGGCTAGAAATCGTGGGCTAGTCGATTAGTCAAGTTCTCGTATTTCGTCATATTGTTGGCTTATTAGGCCGACGAACGGTGCGCTGCGTGCCTGTTGTACGTGGGTGTGTTAGGAATGTTGGAATGGATTTGTACGTCAATGTGGGTAAGTATACAAATATGTGTGGGAGCAGTTGGAAAGAAGTGTATGGGAAATGAGAATTATGGGTCTGGGTATGTGTCGCGTATCTGCGACGTTTATTCGTGTATGTGTTTGTGCCTAAATTTGCGTATCCTCACGACGCTGCGGAATTCGTGTTTTTCACCACGCCCCTCGCGAATCTTCTTTATTTCACGGGGCTGGTTAGTAGTCTAAGTAGCCTAAGCCTGCTTATTTAGGCAATATTAATTTCTTCGTCATTTTGCCTTTTTTGACGCTCGAGTCTTCTCAGTTCTAATAGGAAGGCCGTCACTAACTGGCCAACTTCACTGCACTTTTCTTCTGAAAGAGTCACTTCGCTAATAACCACGCTTGCATGTGAAAAGTTGCTACCTAGTCCTCTAAAGCGTGAGCAGCGCAAAATTATGTGATTTGCATCCGTATTCTAGTTTAAACAGGATGGACAGATCGCGGAGGAGTCATGTCCGAATTTGTGAAAATATTTTCTGAACACCCCATAGCATAGAAGTTGTATTCTTCAGCTCTTTTTTCTGTCCAAGGTATTTTCCTTTGGTGGCATTTTCTCATCAGTTCTGGACAAGAACTTATTCTGGAATCTCATTACTTCGACCTTCATATTAAAGAGCTAACACGCCCGCAGCTTCCTTTTAAAAGGCCCGGAAGGCACATATTGTTCTCAAAGCGATTAGTCTATAAATTCGGGATACATCTCTCCTAGACTGTTTTATTGCCAGTGCACCCGCTCATACTAGAGACGCGTACTGGGCTAATCGCTTTCGACAGTAATAATCTGCGACTGCATCTTGGCATTAATCTCGTCAGCGAGAACTGGGTGGTCAATGTTTTTTTCCCAACACCTAGGTACTTTAATGCCGGTTTTGATTTTATTAGTTGATCTCCTACGCGTACATGCATGTATTCAACGGCCGTGTGGCTGATGATAAGAACTACTCGTACTTCTACTTTATGTTCTGCTGAATTAGGGCTTGCTGTCTCAAGTTAAGTTTTGACTCAGGAGATCGCCTCGGTCGTTGCCAATTCTACTTTGTGGATATGCTTGGTGACGATTACAGTGGGGATATTATCCACAATGCCTATTATCTTTAGTTTTGGGGGCTTTAGGAGCATGAGGACATCGTCATATATACATAATATCCTACCGCGATCAGTTCCTATCTCTAAAACAGAGCCGAGTAACAGAAGTGACCGAAGCTGGTACATAGCTGTCATCGGACCACGATCAGTTCCTATCTGTAAAACAGAGCCGAGTAACAGAAGTCACCGTAGCTGGTACATAGCTGTCATCGGTTGAGATAACGTATGAGGTATTTACCTACTCGATTTCTTCCTTTGATGTCTTCAAGTCGCCTGATGGCATTTATATGCAATTATTGTACAAATAGAATCGAAAGAGAATTTGCACTGGCCTGGCACTGGCATACTATACATACTGAAACTTCGGAAAGGATAACTATAGGCTCGCCTTGAGGTTCAGAATATCAGTCGGACTTGCTTTGTATTAAATACCGAATGCATGTGCGCAAAACTGTTTTGCGAATGCTAGCTATAGATCATCACCCTCGACGATTATACTTTAATTAAATGAGAGCTTTGACATCCAAGCTGGATTTGGTCTTTGACTTAATCTTCTTTTACATAAACTATACCACCTTGATCAAAAAGTTCCCGCACCCACACCACCGTGTGGCGCTCCCATTGTTCCGATTTGAGTTCTGTTTTTTCATTAAGTTGGTAAATCGGTTGTTGATATTCCTTCTAAATATTAGCATCATAGCTTGACATTTGCAAAAGTTACGTAGCCAAGAGTACATATATCTCTGTGTGTGTCGGCGATTTTTTATAATTTTAGAAATGCATTTAAATTTGCTACAACGAACTTGTATTAAATTTTAAGTAAAAAACGGATTTAATGGTGCGCGAACGTTGGAAATATTGGAAAAGTGTTTCGGCAACGATTATCTAAAGAAAACGGTCGTTTACCAGTGGCACGAGCGGTTCAAAAGTGGTCGTGAGTCAATCGAAGATGATGAACGCAGTGTTAGACCATCGACATCGAAAACCGACGCAAACATTGATGTTGGTCAATAACCGCAAATTAACCATCAGAGAGATAGCGGAGGACTTCAACATTGCCCATGGATCTGTCCAAGACATTTTGGTTAATGATTTGGGTTTCCGTCGTTATCTAGCAGCAAAGTTGGGACTAAAGGACCTCAATTTCATGCAAAAAAGAGACAGTGTTGACGTCGCAAAAGAGATGATTCGCGAGGCTGAATCGAACCCCACATTCATCAAAAGGATCATTACTGGAGACGAGAAGTGGGTTTATGAGTACGACACGCAATCCAGAGATCAGGCAAGTGAATGGCGTTCACCAAATGAGCCGAGACCAAAAAAACCACGTCGTTTTCAGTTAAAAAAGAAGGCAATGTTCACAGTTTTCATGGATTACAACGGTGTAGTGCATCATGAATTTTTGCCAGAAGGCCAAACAGTAAACAAAGAGTATTACGAGTATTTGGGCGTTATGAGACGTTTGCGTGAAGCAATTCGCCGAAAGAGACCAGAATTGTGGACAGAAAACTCGTGGATTTTGCACCATGATTACGCACCGTCGCACGGTGCCATCATTATTCGTAATTTTTTGACGAAAAATGCAACAAATACCATCCAACAGCCACCGAATTCACCTGATTTGGCTCCCTGTGACTTCTTTCTGTTCAATCGAGTTAAAAAACCAATACGGAGAACGCGTTTTAGCAGCCGAGAAGAAGTAATGGAAAAATTGCATGAAGCACTGATGGACATACCGAAAACCGAATGTAAAAAATGTTTCGAGGATTGGATCAAACGCTGGCATACGTGTGTTGTCGATGGGGATTATTTTGACGGGGACAATATAGATTTAGATAAATAAACTTGTATAATAAATTTTCTGAATAAATTCCGGGAACTTTTTGATGGTATATAAATGCCAGCCAAACACCGTCAAAACGATTCCTCTACACTAATGTCATTATGTGAGGAACGGAACTTTTTCGTCGAGAATGCAGAAGGCGTAAAACCATAAGAAGGTCCCCATGGTCATTCTAGATTGCATTAGCGTGATAACACAAAAGCGGAAAGAAGGATAGGTACCGATGTATGCTGGTTTTATATGTCTGAATGTTATAATGACTAGAAAATAGAGAGCTCTTCAGGGCATTCCACAAGCGAGTTTTTCGGCTTAGGAACGAATCACGATATTTTAGAGTACGTCCGAAAGTGTGCTTGAGGGTATAATGATGAGCATTCCTAGCGAGACGTATGTTACGGTTAATGGTTTGAAGGGGCGGAATGCTACTGGCGATTTATATGGAGCACTGGTGGTAGAAATAGCGATAAGACAGAGTGAGACACGAAACATTTCGTCAGTGTTCAAGGGTGTTCATTGCCTGAGTGATATTGGTATCAGCTATAAGTTTTATCGCACGGTTTTGAGTCCGGTCTAGTAGATGCAGAGATGTTTTAGGCGCACCTGACCAGATGTGAGCATTGTACTCCAATTTTGGGCGGATGAATGCCTTATATAATATTGTGGCTAGATCAGAGGAGGAAAAGTATTTCTTACATCGTTTGAGGAAGCCTAGACATTTCGCTGCATTTTTGGCGACATCGAATATGTAGTCATTCCAACGTAAGTTGCCATTAACACACATACCGAGAATGGGTGTTTAAATTTCGCTTTAACGACAGCAGACAGCATTGTGTTTTGGAAGCATTAAATTCCACTCTGTTGATAGTTCCCCAGTTGGTTATTTTGTTGATGGCGGAATTTAATCAGCTTAACATACGCTGCCATTCCTGTTCTACAGGCGAAGAGCAGGGACGTGAGTCCGGAAACGAATATGAAAAGCCAAGAGTATTGCCGTCAGCAAAGGAATATACTGAATTAAAAGTGGCAGACAAGAGACAATTGATAAAAATTAAAAAGAGGGTCGGAGAAAGAACGGAGCCCTGGTGCACACCAGCATTTGTTTTGTGAATATCAAACTTGAAACCGTCCAAGACAACTTGAATTGAACGTTCCGAAAGGCAATTTCTAATCCACTGAAGAAGAGAGTCATCGATCCCAAGAGCATGCATTTTCGACAAAAAAGCCTGATGCCAAACTCTGCGAAATGCATTAGAAATATCAAGTGCAACTATCTTGCTTTCGCCAGATTGATGAACGCTTTGGTTCCACTTTTCGGTAAGACATGCCATCAAATCACCAGTGGGTCTGCTGCTACGAAAACCATATTTCCGGTCATTGAGAAGTTTTCGTGATTCGAGATATTTCATGAGCTGACGGTTTCTCAGCATTTCCATGACCTTGGTGAGAAGGGACGTAGGTGCAATGGGTCTGTAGGAGGAGAGAGAAGAAGATTCGCCTTTTGTAGGGACGGGCTGGACAAATGCTGTTTTTCTTCTGCTCGGAAAGAGTCCTAAAGAGTAGGATTGATGAAAAAGCTTACGCAGTGGTTCTGACAGCGTGGAAGAACACCACCAAAGTGGATTCGTCCCATTGAAGATCCAACGTGCTCAAGTGCAGACGGAAACAAAGCACAATCTGGAAGTGTTGAACTAGCCAAAAGTGTGCAGCAAGGAGATTGGCCTTGTCCAAGGAACTGACAGCTGCAATGTTATTGTAAATTAGCTTTGGGATAGAGAATGCTGGAGAATTTCTGATGTTTTTGACAAATGACCAAAAGCTTTCACTCTGCCTTTGGCACAGTGCAGTATTTTTTACCTCAGTTTTTGGTCGTATTGGTATTTTACACGTTTAAGAAAGACGTTGCAATGATTGCTGGCTCGAATTTCCTCTGTCGGGTTGGTCTTGTAGGACCCAAAAAAACATTTCTCTAACCCTGTGACAGCCTCTTTACAGCTCGAGTCGTATCATGCCTTTTCTTTTGGTCTGATACTCTTCATTCGATGAGGGATAAAGGATCTCATTCCGAAAAGAATAGTGTCTGTGATCATATCAGCAGCGACATCCACGTCGTTATCGAGGAAACATAACGACCAGTTAAATTTCCTAAGGAAGGTGTTAAGTCCGCTCCAATTGGCTTTTTCGTATTGCCATACGTTTCTTTTAGGAATCTTTTCTCTAAATGTGTGGTCTGTGTACGAGAAATTAGCTGATATGACACAATGATCCGTCGAGCCTAGAGAGGAGAGCATATCAACGGAGTATTTATCAGGGTGAGAAGTTGAAAACAAATCCAGGGTGTTGGCGGTATGACTATCAACGTCTGGTATTCGCGTGGGCTTATTTACAAGCTGCGTTAAGTTATTTTCTGCAGCCATGATCTCAACACACCGTCCATCGGGTGTTGTCTGTTCAGAATGTCGAAGCCACCCAGAATTGTGTATATTGAAATCGCCAGGGATACAATTCTTTGCATTGAGTCAGACAGTGCATCAAACTCGTTAGAGATCGAATTGCTCTCCTGTTTAGGGCTTCTGTAAATAAAGCAATAGTGGATAATTTGCTTACGGAGATGGAATTTTAACCACATGAAAGTGAATTCCGGGTTGGAACAGGGACTACATTGTGGTGGAATTTTGTAAGCTACATCACTACTCACGTAAATGGCGAGACCGCGGTGAGAGAAAAATAATGGCACTAGTTCGTAGCCAGGTAGCTTCAGATCAGTGTGATCTGAGAGGTGTGGGCGGGGATCTACCTGTGTTTCACTAAGTGCCAAAACAGCTGGGCTTTATTTACAGACGTAGACGTACGACGAAAAGTGATTACTATGTAGCCCGCGTATGTTCGCAATGTCCAACCTAAATTACCGAGTCGTTATAAGAAAATAAAAACAAACACACACAAGGCTGCGAAGTGAAGATTCTAACGTTGGCTTACCGAATCCAATTGTTGTAGGTGTTAAACAAAATTCTCACTCACACAACCCGCTATCCATCAGTTATTGTCTACACTCAGCCATGACCTGGAGCTCCTCGATCAAATATATGACAAATGTACTACGTATGGCATTAAAATTATATGACCATTACCAGAAGAACAATAGGAAGGAAAATTTGAATAAAACAACAAAGGTGTGAGATATAAAATTGATTCTGGCTTTATTTTGAAGCTACATTTATTCCATTTGTGTGGAATAGTACACCATTCAAATGGTCACTCGGATTCGCTGGCAGTGCTTCATGTGGTCAGTCCAATTTTTGATGGCTCGGTTATTGACAAACAGTCAATAATTGTGGATGTATTATTTCCTGGCTGAACACTTGTGGATTCTGTTTGCTCCAGTAGTGACAACTTTGATTGTTGACATAGCCGATGAGTCAAAAATGGCCCCCTTCGAGAAGATGATTTTTTGGCCAAAATCCGGATCTCCGGCCAACATTTCCAGCGCCCAATTAGCAAAATCACGGCCTTGTCTATGGTGGTCTGGTTGCAATTCTTGCGTCAGCACAATCTTTTACGGATGTAGGCCCAAATCTAAATGCAAAATAAGCCGGGTTGACTCTTTGGCCATGACCAATTCAACTGATCCGTGCCGAATCGACATTTCTGGGTCTTCTTCGATACTAGCCGCTAGGCGGCTATGTTTTCTTCATTTCACACCAATCTCTGTCTAGTTGGTGGCTTAACGTCCAAAAGAGTGCGCCCACGCTTAAACTGCGACAAATGGCCTGCAGACTAAAGCCACGGAACTCACGCTGCCTATTTATGTTATAACTGCGCCGGAATATCGGTGATATTTTTGAATAATTTCCGCACGTTCGTTAAGCGTAAAACGATGCATGATGAAATGGTAACTTTGACAGCTGCTGAAATATAATAATTAGAAAAACTATCATTGCTAGCTGGGCGCACCAAAACAGGAACAGAGGGAATATTTTATCGTGTTGACATCGACGGAAAGCACGCAGTTACACTAGCCAGTGGCCGTTCCCTGGGCCTAAAAAACACTTGAGTGACAAGACCATCAAGAAACGTAAATCTTAAGGGTGTTCATGACCCCTTGAAGCTTAGTTGAGTTCTTTTTTTCAGAGATGATTCCAAGACATAAGACGTAGTCAACAAATAGCTGTGAGTCCTTATATAAAGCAAACTCGATAATATTCTTTAATGTTGTGAGGATTCCTCTAGGGACTGCAATTGTTATATCAAGCTCATAAGCCAGAATCATTTATCCTGCTCATCATCGCCTTTGGGTATTTTATATATTACCATCATAAGAAATGGTCTAAGTAGACCGGATATGAAAACTAGATTTTAGTTTAGATTGAATCACAGCATTTTCGTGATGTTAGACTTGTATATCTGTGTACATACATATTTGCAGATATATATAGCGGTTTTGGGAAGGGCTTCTGTCTCCAAAACAGCCATCCTAACTTAGCATATTCCTGTCTAGTAACAATCGGAAATGGTTGGGTGTTGTCAACGGGTAGATGTTGATGTTGATGTTGCTGAACTTATAGGCAGAGGCAAGAACAGCAGCATTATAAACGCAACAGGGACGAATTTCTAAGTTATGGTACAGTCACAAGCTTCAGATAACAACAGATTTGGATCACGACTCGGAACTTCCACGGACTATTCCAGTATGTACCTGGAACGTACATATACGGCACACATTCTTGAGTCTGTCCTCAAGTGAGGATCCGATCCCGGAGATGCAAGATATGCCTTTTTGAAAACTTTTTTTGTGTCAGCGATATTCAGAGGTCGGCTATTTAACGAGAAAAACCTGCGAACCGGCAAGAAGAAGAAATACAGCGTTGCAAGCCTTAACAAGATTAGAGTAGCGAGAGTCTACAAAGGGAGCCTGAGTGATTCGTATGATTTCTTCAATCTAGTGCTGCAACAGTACGAATAGGCGTTAATATGGAAAGGACAATTTTGGAATAAACTGTTCATCTATTCGATTACGCCGACAAAATTGGCAAACAAACAGAAAAACTAAATTCTGACGAGAACGTAGGTACGAGTATGTATAAATGAACTGAACAAGCCTTTTATATCTCTTTCTTTACCTGCCTTGAATATGGTTCCTTTACTAATGTCTGTTGCACATAAACACAATACGATTGGTAGCTTCTTGGAATTTACTTGTCTTGATAATATCGAAGTCCTCGCGTCTTAGTCATTCTTACGAGTACCTCTTTAGTGCACGTATCTACTTTTATCTTGACAATGGAAAAATGCGAAATGTTTGCCTGTTCATAAAAATATTACCTTTTTTCTTCCAAAGTATTTGAGAGGATACTGTGAAGACAAATCTGCGCATGCACACGAATAACCGACTCTCGCCTAAACAATAAGGTTTTAGGGAGCCTTGTATTGTAGTTGTATTACAGCGACCGTTAAGTTGTTGGTGATATCAGGGAATCTCAGGACGAAGATAAAGTGACTTTCATAGCGCTCTGTCACAACAGTGTGAACGAAACTTCAATCGCAGCATCTTCCATACACATGTTTCCCGACGATGTCCAGACGCTTGATCTGGACAGCTGCAACCGGCGTGCCTGGGACCAAACGGGTGGACGGCTGCTTGGTCCCTGGAAGAGACTCTTCATGGGTCAGGAATTCATTAAGTTAGTGTGAAAGTAATTATTAGTCTCTCTAATGTTTTCAAACGAAAATATGGCAGACTGGTTGGCCAACAAAACCCGAGATCTGGCTTTGGAGATAAAAACCATGTTTGTGGCATACGGTCTAATCTAGGACAGCCTTTACTAAAAGTCTAGGTTCACCTGCCTCTGATCCCAAATATAATTAACTGAGTTAAATGCTACATAACATTCTTATTAGCGAACAATCTTTTGCAAACGTAATCATTCACAATATCATCAACGGATGTTGAAAATGAAATAAATAAATTTCAAGGCCAGCTGCGACGTACATAAGTGTTTTCTCAATAAATTTCAGCCCTCTTTCAGTTGTTGTTAATCTAACAACATAGAATCCCAAATTAAATCATCTTCACTATTTTCGAGGTACAAACTCGAACCCCCCTCTTGATGATAAGATCGCCTACTAATCAATTTAGAGGCTTAAGAGTAAAACGTCAAACTAGTTAGAATGGCTATCAGCTCGTGTGGGGTAGATAACATGTGTGACGTAAATAGGGGTAGTAAACGGGAACTAATCGGTATAAACAGACCCATAGACGTGTGTACCCTCATAAGACGGTTGCTAAAATGGGAACGATCGCCACGATTATCACCCGCACTCGATTTGATTACGTGCAAACTTGGTATCTTATCGGATACGATTTCTGTTTTGTTTACCAAAAGGCTGCACTCTCTTTAAGAGCTCTTGAAGACTTTGGCCTTAGGAACGTCTCTGCGTAAACGGATTTAATTAGCAAATTTAGAATCTTACGAGTATATCATCGATAATCGGAACACAATCGTAGCGATTAGATTGAGTAAATGTGATGTTTTGCTAGCACGTGAAAAAGTTATCGGCTAATTTACGTAGAAAATGCGAAATACCAATGTACGAGTAGAAGCGGGTCATTGGATTGATCATCGACCATGAACATGATACAATATCTGAAGACGCATTTATACCCGTCTTTGATTTGCGAAATTTGTAAGCCAATCAACGTTTCTATGTTATCAAGATCAGAAAACAAGGTGTGCTAGATGCCATTGAGTGACGACTGATTGAACAGTTTCTACCAAGCATATCAATCTACGAATATTTCAAAATCCTGTTTAGTAAGAACGCCAAAAAGTCTCTCGATACCAATTAAATATATGGGGCAGACTCGCGGATCTGCGCGATGATTGGCGGTCCGCGGTAACATCGTGAGTGCATCCTTATTCATGCACGCTAAAATGGCAAGTTCGTGCTCGACCAGTAGCATAATACTGGGCCACGCCGTCACAGTGTTAACAGTTTTATACGGAAGAGTTAAAAAAATGCGACGAACAAGCCAATAGCCTTTGATATTAACGGATCCACTGTTGATGTCCTTGACATATGCTTAAAGGGCACGTTGAATGTTCGGGTCAGTCAGTTGGACAACTAGTGGAGATCGTGGACTGCTATAAAGCAGTCATATCCGATATCCAAGAAGTTCGATGGGATTGCCCGGGCAAAAAAATAAAACTGTAATATCTAATATAATATACTGCTACAGACAGACGGCGTGACAAAAACAGCAATGGAGAAAGACTTAGGGAATAACTCTTAAGTTTCCGGCATGTAAGCGAGAACCTGAATAAGACCTAAATTCGCCAAAATAAGCCTCAAAAATGCCCATCCAAGACAGAGAAAAGGACGACTATACCAAAAATTGGTTCTACGAGCTCCTCGACAAAACCTTCGAGCATCGTTGTTGATGAAAATCGTCGTTGGCGACTTTAGTGTCAAACTAGCAAGGAGAGGATCTTTGGTTATACGGACGACATCATCACGGGCAACTGCTGACACAGGCTTATTGATTTTGCAACGGGACGTAATATCAAAAGCCAGCAAATGGTTTTCACATCTTGATACACATAAAAGACCCTAGCTGACTATTTACAACTCGTCAACCAAACTGACCATATTGCGGTTGAAGCAAAGCACTCCTGTTTTCAACTGTTCGAGCACCGACTCAGACCATTGCCTTGTCGCAAGATGCAGATGCTGTTATCCGTAACAGAACAAATCCAGTGGCTATTATCAGGAAGTTCAACTTCGAATGGTTACAATCACAAAACATTTTCGGTTCTAGTTTCCCTTAACCTCTCGAGGATTCCGATGACACCACCATCGAACGTAGAACGTAGAAGCAGTGGCATCACTGCTTCGGAGCAATTACTGAAGCCTAGTCTAATGCATCGGGATTCAGCCCTTCCCAACAAAACAAATGTTAACATTCAAATCCAGAAAAACGACGAATGTACAGCGTAGTTCTGCGGAAAAGAACAAGAGGGGCTCGCAAGCTCTACGAGGAGAAAAAAAGAGGAATAAAGTTTGGAACTTTTACAAAAAAATAAAACGAACATGCCAAAACTCTTAAGCCCGCACAGAAATCAGCGATGATGGAGAAGGAAACCTAACCAAAACTGTTAAACGGTGATGACGAACCACGTTCCACCGGCAAAATCCATCCAACCATTCAACCTGGACGAAGACAGACAAGTCGGAATAGCAATTTGGAAGTTTAAGTTGTTAAACCCGATGAGACTGGAGAGCTGTTTAAAACCGGAAGTGATGATTGGGAGCATCAGAGCATAATTCAATTTATCTCACAAATCTGCCTTGACGAAAGTATGCCCGATGAATGGATCCTCAGCATTCTTTGTCTGTTCTTAAAAAAGGAAGCGTCAGCAGTCTGACCTATATTACTGTGGTTTTCATTTTACGGCAGATATTGGAAAAAACCCAAGAGTTCTAAATCGATACACTCCACCTGTCCATCGATTTCAAAGCTGACAGCATCTATAGAGACGGCCTTTGCACATCCATGTCTAGTTTTGAAATCCTGCCGAACACATTATACTATACAGGATAACCATGGAGACCTTGAATGTCAGAAAAGGACTTAAGCTAGGCGATGCATTGCCTTTTGGTTTTTTTTAACATCGTTTTTAAATGAATTGTGAGAAACTTAGGGGCCTACTCCAGAGGCACCTTTCATTTTTCAAAAGTCTCCAATTACACGCATATGCAGATGACACTGACATGAAGGTTAGAACTTAGCGAGTGGCAAAGATCGGACAATGAAGGAAAACCAAGGTATATACTGTAAACAAAATAGACGTACAACATCGACGTCTAGGACAAAACGTCACGATAGGCAGCTACTATCATACTTTGAAATAGTTATGGACCTTAAATATCCCCGCTCCGGTATCAACTCCGGCAACGACATTAGCTCGGAAATTGTTGGAACAGTTGCTAATCGCTGCTTCTTTGGACTTAGACGGCAATTGAGTAATAAAGCCCTTTCTCGAGTAACTAGAAACCCATTTCACAAGCACTGATAATCCGAGCCCTGCTTTAAAAATGTTCTCGGGCGGTTCGATAGAAAAGATTTTCAGGTAATTTTCGGTCCTGTTAGTATCAATGAAGAATGGAGGAAAAACGGAACCAGTATGTGACGTACACAAGGGGAAGGGAACCTCAGTAATTTTCGTGATCACAACTGGAGGCTGGTGGCAATAGACCTCTCTAACTGAAGAGGTATGTTAGCTAAGCTAAGTAGAAGCACGCTAAATTTTTCTTAAAAAGGCTTTGAGTAGTGTTCGTATTTCGCAGCAGAAAGAGAAAGCGATTCTTTCAACCAGATTCTTTCCACTAAAAGTCTGTCATCAATAAAGTGGCAGGAGGACTTGAATACTCTGGTAACTATCGACAACATAAAGTTCATGCATTTGATCGGCAAGTAAATTCCGTGGTTCTTTTATGGCAGAAAAACCATATTAGAGTAGAAAGATAGCCAAAAATCAGCTTTCAACTAGTACTTCCAAAGCAGTACTATAATGTCAAAGGATTGCAAATAAGGCAAAGATTTTCACTTTCTGTAGACTTCAGAAACTGATTTAGCACTAAAGGCAAGAATTTCAATATGAATCTGAAATTGAATTTCAACAGCCCCAACAATAGCGAGAGACAAACTCTTGTCAACTATAATTCAATGAAGTCCTGTGTCAGTGCCAAGCACTTCCATCGTTAAAAGGCTCTCTCTAAAAGAGTGTAGAATGGCAGCTTTGCTAGATATCGACTGAGATCTCAACGGGATTGACAACTCCTCGAACATTATTATCTCTCTTCTACAGCTTGATCTTTTAGATTTCCAGCATAGCCGTAAATGGAATTTTTTGTCGTCAAGAATCTATACTCATGAACACATAAGAGGGTGTAGGGTCAAGGAGGAGTCTACAACCCAAACTCGTATGCTGGGTTTACAGCATAGTCTGCTAATCCATATGTGAGAAATGGTCTCACGGAGTACTAAGTGACAATTTTTGTCGGCTCTCGGACATCTTGGGGAATTACACTGTTGTTGAATTGGCCAGACTCGGATCTGGAAATCAAACAAGTGACGCAAATGACAAAAGACTGGTTATAAATAGATTCACCGGGACAGCTGTGGAACATCTAAATTTGTATGGTTCGACTCCGAACTATCAAAACAGTTAACCAACATCAGGAGAAGAGATATCTTCAAATGCACAAATATGATCTGAGGGCAATGCACCATTACAAGGCACATTTGAGTGTTCCATAAACCGGGAACAATTGCCCGGTCTTGCCACGCATCAATATGCAAACCATTAGTAGTTAACTTCTACAAAGATCATGGAGCTTGAAGCGCAACTTCAAAGTTCTACATGATCACTATTCTATGAAGATTGGAATATCTAGAGTATCGCTCTCCAATGTTCTCTCAATAGTATCATAATGGACCCACAACAGCTCTAAGTGCATCTCAAGCTCGGATCACTCTAATGTAACTAATTAACATACTTCACTTGAGTCAAGGTCTTCTTCTACTATTTAATTCCCTTTGGCTGGCGTACCGCTCTACATACCTCAGCCTCAACCTCAGTGGATATATTTGGAGTCTTCTGACTTCTATGCAGACGGGACGGAATATTGTCTTTTTTCTGGAACAGCATTGCCTGGTCTCATCTATACTTGAAGAAGTCCATACTTCTGTCCCAAGCACTGAGATGATAAGGCCCTTAAATAAAGTCATCTTAGATATTCCATATCGGGACCTACTACTCAATTGCCTTCTTAGCGCAAAGCGCAGTTGTCGTTGTCACTATCTTAAACATATATACTCGTATGTTTGAACTGATTTATGAAACATATGAGATGTCTATGTCAAATATTTTTTTAGAAGACGGCATATAGGTTAGGTTAGGTTAAACAGGGATATAATGGATATGCCATCACACAGACACCAGGCACCAAAACGGGCCGATCGCGATACCTGTGGAACCAGTTGAATTTGTCTTCAAATGGCAAAAATCTAAACAATGGCCCTGGTGGTAATTTCCCTGCAAAAGCTAAGAAGGTCTTTGAAGTTCGTGCCGTCTATTTCCTCTAGGCTATCGTAAAAGTATTTCCTTAAAAATTTTCTTCGACTACGTGATATTGGCTCGCATGTTATATCCACAACAGCTTGCAGATTACCGCAGAATCTGCAGATATCCGTAGCTGACAATTTGAGTCTCTTTGCGTGTTTCCGCAGGAGACAGTGTCTTGTCAGGATTTCTATTCCTGTCCTAAGCTTAGCCTTGTTTAATTTTATTAACTTCCTAGATCTTTTGCCGTCAAAAAGTGGCCAGAGAGCCTTGGATATCTCTATGTAGTCTTATAGACACTTTTAGTTATTGGTCTTTTGAGAAGATACCAGACCTTGTTCTTTCCTCTGTTTTCGAACCGTCTGCGAAAATTGCCATTTCATTTGACCTAATTTTGTATTTTGCAGTCCCCCCTCTCCGGATATATTATATCATACGAGACGTCTAAGTCGACCATGCAATGGCTATGGAAGCCGTTCTCTGAACCGCCGCTAATTTTCCGTAAACCGTTTGTTCCTGTCCACCAGACTAGTGCGCCGTATTTAAGTATGGGTCTTACCACCAGCCAGTACACCATAGCAGGTTTTAAGCCACAAATTTTTACTACTCTTCTCTTGCAAATGACGAAAGTATTATTTGCCTTATTGATGCTTTCCGCTACATTAGGATTCCAATTCGGTTTTTTGTTCAGAATCACACCCAGATACTTCGCGATGTCCGAAAGGGACAATTCCACTCCGTTAAGTTTTGGGACTTTGAATTGCGTTGTCTTGTACTTTCTGGTAAAAAGAATCTGTTCCGTTTTGGAAGGCTTGGCATTGAGACCGCAGCTTTTTGCCCTAGTGCTGATCGTCTTCAGAGCAAGCTCCATAATATCATTTAAAATATTTAAGTAATTTCCCGGCACTATCATGATCACGCCATCTGCGTATGCCGTGGTACTTTTACCCATTATACTACGATTTTTGAGGATGTCATTGATAACGAGCATCCACAGGAGTGGTGAAATGACTCCTCCCTGAGGGCTTTCCTTGGTTGTGGACATTCTAACTGAGCTTTACCCAGTGGAAACGTTTATTTTCCTGCTTGCGAGCATGTTGCAAACCCTGTTTGTAATGACCTGCTCAATGTTAGCGTCTACTAGATCATTTGTAATGGCGGTGCGCTCCACGTTACTGAAGACTCCTTCAATATCGAGGAAGCCCACCATCGCAAACTCACCGAAGTATAGACTTTCCTTTATTTTCCCCACCACCTCACAGATTACATAGATGGATGCTGTATTTCTAGTGTAAATCTCCAATAATCTGTCTAGGGTTTTAAGCGTAAAAGATGAGAGACTTATTGGTCTGAAATCGTTTGCTGTTATTTGCCCCTGTTTGGCAACTTTAGGTATAAAGACCACCTTAACTTCTCTCCAAGCTATTGGTATGTACTCTATTTTTAGACTGTGCCTAAGTATTTTCATAATTTTTTGAATTGCTACCTCCGGTGGTTTCTGTAGCATAATCGCTAGAATACCATCTGAACCGGGAGATTTTTGCGGCTTAAAGGACTGAATTGGCCACCTTTTTTTCCTATTAATAAGAACACCTATTTCCTGTTCGCAGAGAGAGAGATAAAAGTTCTCAGTGTGCCGTAGCATGCCAGGGTCTTCTGACAATGTGGATCCAGGAATGTGGGTTCCCACCAGCCTTGCCAGAACCTCTTGGCTACTTTCAGTCCAGGTTCCGTAATTTTTCCTGAGATAGTTTCCTTTGAAAGCATTTTGCGTAACCTCGAAACCTCGTCTGTTACCTCAATAGATTCGCAGTACTTCTGCCATGAAGCCCTTTTTACTTTCTAACAAGGCACATGAACTATTTCTTACATTCGTAGTACTCGTTCAATATGCAGTCGCTTCTGAAACGCTTCGTCCTATAATCGAGTTTCCCATCTTCTTCCTTTTTAAACCTATCTCCCTATTCCACCATTTTGGTTTCGTCCTTTTAGGTGTTCTGGGCAAGTTTTCTCCAACGCCATTGTTAGTGTCTGTCTTATTAATATTTTCAACCGCCCTATCTAAGTTAACAATATTATCCCAGGTGATTGATTGCGTATCCAGGTGTCTTCCTAGCATTTCTTTGGAAAATATATACCCTGTTCTGAAAGCTCACCTTGAAGCGTATCCATCACTGCTTCCCCATTGTATGTGATGGGCGTTTACGTCACAGGCCAGTACCAGCATCCAATTTTTCTGCCTTTCCAAGTCTTTTAGCTTCTCCGAGATCACTACCCCAGAGTCATTGGAGAGGTAAGCCGAAGCCAGACAAATTCGTTGGCCACACTCCCTTTCGCAGTTTGCCGCCGTCAGGTGTCCTGACCTGTAATTATTCAAAAGAAATTCCTCTATTTGGTTTTTGATAAGGATGCAAGTCCCGATCTTACCTTCTGCCATATAGAACACCTCGTAATTTTTCAGCCCAAGACCATGAATCTTGTTGTCCTTATTGATCCAGGGCTCTTTTATGAGTACGGCTGCGAGGTCTTGTCTGGTGATGTACTCCACCAGATAGGCCGTCGCTGCCTTACTGTGATGCAAGTTTATCTGCAGCACTTCCATCATCTTGGGGGGTTCCTCCTCATCCTTTCCCTTGGTCGATGGCTTAACCATTAATTTTCCCATACTGTACCTTATCATACCAGCCCCCAGAAAATGCTGCCTGTACTACCGTCTTCAGGACTCTCCATGTATCAGCTTTTAGTTCCCGATTCTGCACATGGAATAGTCCCAGGAGTTTTTCATGGTACGTGTACAGAAGCGGAATCCATTCGCATGCCGTCGGCAGAGTGTACTTTGCCAACTCTGCCACCGTCGTGCATTTTAGCATCATACTTTCCAAAGCATCGCATACCTCCAAAACAATGCGTCTGAGAAAGTACCTTACGAGTATTTCCACAGCTACAGACGGCATATACTCAGTATTTTCTTATTTTCTGGCCTTCGAAGTACTCTAGACATGTGCATCGACTATGTATAATAAGATAGTTGGTGGAAGCAATGGTATCTCTTGGAAACGTTCGGACATTTTTTTTTGTTTATATAATGAGGGCGGGCGAAGGATATTTAGGGAAGAAGAAGGGACAGGCACCGATTTACATTGTTTTTAAATGTTTGTAGGCTATAACGACCGGGAAACACAGAGATCGGCAAGGCTTAGATAAGCGAGTTGCACGGCTTAGGAACGAATCACGATATTTTAGAGTACGTCCGAAAGTGGGATTGAGGGTACACTGATGAGCATTCATAGCGAGACGGCTGTTACGGTTGAAAGTTTAAATGCGCGGAATGCTACTGGCGATTCCGATGGGGCACTGGTTGTGGAAATAGCGATAAAACAAAGTGAGACAAGAGATATTACGTCGGTGTTCGAGGGTGTCAATTGATTGACTGATATTAGTATCACCTATGAATTTTATCGCATGGTTTTGAATGCTATCTGGCAGGTGCAGAGATGTTTTAGGAGCACCTGATCAGATATGGGCATTGCACCCCAATTTTGGGCGGATGAATGCCTTATACATATATTGAGGCCAGATCAGAAGGGGTAAAATGTTTCTTACACCGCTTGAGGAAAACCAGATATTTCGCAGCATTTTTGATGACATCGAATATGTGGTCATTCCAACGTAAGTTATCACTAACACACATACCGAGAATGGAAAGTTTTTCGGTTTCGATGATGTAATGGCTAGGTGTTTAAATTTCGCTTTAACGGTTGATAATCCCCCAATTCGTTATGCTGTTGATATCGCAATTTAACGAGCTTAACATAAGCTGTCGTTCCCGTTCTACGGCCGAAGAGCAGGGACGTGAGTCCGAGAACAAATATTAAAAGCAGAGAGTACTTTCGTCGGCAGAGGAATGGCTTAAAGCCATTATTCGAAGTGATGTTACGCTGGCTCTGCACTAGCACGAAAGGTGTTTCTCTCGTCGCCCATGACAGTATTTTAACATCATACCTACCGGTCTGCTCGTATCTTATATAAAGAACCTCGTATGCAAATTATTATGAGTCGATCGGTCAAATGTCTTAAACTTAAGACTTACTGTCTTTATTTGGCTTCAGTGACAAATTGGGACAAATTTTTATGACAGCTTTTACACGTCTTGCGCATCGCACTTCTTGGATGATGGTTGTATCCGCTTTACACCAATCTAGCACCTCCGCTTTTATGGGTAATGGGTGGGTGGTTTGCAAAAAGGTTCAATACCGTAAACATTCTTCGAATCGTTGAATAAAAGGGGCCGAACTAAGTTACACACTTTGGGGTTACGAGAGCTGCTACGGGCCCATTAAAGGTTCATTAGGCACAATTTCTTTTTTGGCGCCTTACATCTCCATAAAACTCGTACTGAATTTAGTTCCAAATATGTTGAAGAGGCTGACATAAGGAATTTACTACACTGACTCGTGGCTGGTAACATTGGTTGAATTTCCAACAAAGAATTGTAGCGCGGTTTTTGTCCATAAAAGAAAAAAATTCATTATGCAATAACCGAGTGTGGACCGTAGCCTAACTTTTCACTCACTCCACTGGCTATTTCATCACTTTATTCGCAGATGGAGGGACCTACGGTTTTCACCTGATTACGGACAGTGAGAAAACGACGAACTTAAACTCGCAAACAATTTGACTTCCGGACGTTTGCTATTTTCTGCGAAGAGGGTGGTGATTTCAAGAATTACTTTTTCTTGTTTTTAAGTGTACGGGCTGTCCTGTATAGTACTTACCGGTGATCTACAAGCTAATAAATCTTCGAAACTGAAAAAGTGGAAATTTGATAACAGATGCGAGGATGCCTATGAAAAAGAACCAAAGGAGAGAATCTGATCCAAAATAATTTAAATCATCACAAAACAGGTCACAGTCTCTTCGCGAAGGCAGTCAAAGAATAAAGCCAAAATCACTATACATCTACAATATGTATAACTCAGAAGGCACTACTGCCTTCTCCAGGCAATACTGGAGCAAGTGGTATCAATGTAGTTCACGCAATGGATTTTTTGACTGATAATGCACAATCTCAAGATTGTATTATTCTAGTAGAGGATTTCAACCTCCCTCATCTTAAATGGGGGCCTTCCGACGATTCGTTTCATTTTGTCTTTCTTAATTCGTCCTCAGAAATAGAAATATTAATGGTAGACTGCCTAACCAACTCAAGTCTATATCAGATTAGTGGAATACCTAACACAATGAACAGACAACTCGACCTTGTTTTCACATCCGATTTAGATAACTGTGTCGTTTAGAGCAGTGAACATCTTCCTTCTACCCTAGACCGAGTTCATCACCTATTGTAAATTATATACTCATGTGAAAATGGCAAGACAAGTGTCGATTCGAAAAATTCATTTTCATTTAATTTTCGACGAACCGACTTTAACAAACTTAAAAACCCCATCAGCAACATTAACTTTGACCTTATTGCTGAGACAACTAACACTGATCTTGCCCTATCAACGTTCTATTCGTTAATTTTCTCCTGCTTTGCCCAATCGGTTCCATATATCTTCCGAAAGGACTGCATGTCAGCTCCTCCCTGGCACAACAAGGAGTTGCCCTTTCTCCGTAATTACAGAAACAAGTTGTGGCATAAATTCTTAAGGACTCGATATGATTCCGACTACAGTAATTATCGATTGATATACAATCGTTTTTCTGAACTTTGTGAGTCTCTTTACCTTGAGTACCTCTACCGCATGCAATTTAACTAAGTCTCGGACCCTAAACGCTTCTACCAGTTTGTTAATACCAAAAGAAAACCACACAGCTATCCATCCACTCTCAAATTTCTTGGTGAATCTTCTGCCGACCCAAAAACCATTGCAAATTTCTTTGCCTGTCATTTTAATAAATCTTTTTCTAAGAAAACAGCTGAACTCGATCCCAGTTACTTTAGCTATATGAGAGACTATCCTGAGACATCATCCATTTCGCTAAATATAACAACATCCTTGGTATCTGATAACATTACCAAACTTAAAGGTGATTTTTCGTCCGGCCCTGATGACCTTCCGGCTATTGTAATAAAAGAGTATGTAAACCATCTCGGTCCTCCCCTTGCTGCCCTATTTAACTTGTCTGTATCAACAGGTACTTTCCCTTTCCTATGGAAGGAATCTTACATCATCCCTATTCATAAAAAAGGAAGTAAGGCCTAAGTCGATAATTATAGGCCCAAAGCAAAACTCTCTTGCATATCCAAACTTTTTGAAAGCATAGTCTATCAACAACTGCTTCCGTACTGTAGGCCATCTGTACAAATCAGCACGGTTTCATGCAATGTAAATCAACGACCACTAACTTAACAGAGTTCGTCTATAGGACGCTTCATGCTTTAGAAGACGGTGATAAAGTCGATTCAATTTCCACTGATTTCAGCAAGGCATTCGATAAAATTCCTCACCAACTTATCATTTTTAAACTAAAAAAACTTGGCTTTTCCCCTCATTTTGTGGCATGGACCAAATCCTATTTAGAAGACCGAGAATACAGGGTCATCTTCAGATCTTCAATATCCGACCCCAT
Source organism: Volucella zonaria (assembly GCA_963966105.1). NCBI lineage: Eukaryota > Metazoa > Arthropoda > Insecta > Diptera > Syrphidae > Volucella > Volucella zonaria. The sequence goes on from OZ014534.1 coordinate 31,439,663, forward strand.
TAAAGCAACATCTGGTGTCTCTCAGGGTAGTTACCTTGGACCGATCATCTTTATCTTAACGATTAACGACATAACTCTAATTTTAACGAATGGAATCTTTCTATTTTCGCTGATGACATGAGAATTTCCAAAGTCATTTCATTACCTTCTGACTCTCTTTGCCTGCAAGATGACTTAAATAAGTTTTCGGTATAGTGCAAGCAAAACTTTTTGGAGTTTAATGTCAGCAAATGCCAAGCGATAACCTATTCCCGCAAACGTCTACCTCCCCCTCCAAGAAACTATTTCATCTGCGTTGAGACTATTCCTTCCACTACCCAAGTACGGGATCTAGGAATAATTTATGACTGAGAATTGAATTCCGACTCACATAGTGACAGCATTATATTGTAAATAAAGCTAACTCTGCTCTTGGTTTTATCAAACGCTGGTCAAACGAATTTTCCAACCCTTACGTTACAAAGTCCCTTTACATTACTTTTGTAAGGCCTCTTCTCGACTATTGCAGCCAAGTTTGGTCACCCTATAAACTAATCCACATTCAAAGAATAGAAGCAGTCGAACGCAGGTTTATCCGTTTCGCACTTCGTGGTCTACCCTGTGCCGACCCATATGGATTATCCCCCTATGAAAATAGGCTAAAACTAATTAGCATGCATACCCTAAAAAAACGTCGTGAAGTCGATGATGTACATCCACCAGTTACTGACTGGAAACATCGAGTGCTCGAGAATAACGCAAAATATTGCATTCACTCCCAATCCTCGTAATCTAAGATCTGTCCCACTCTTCCTGATCCGAACTCACCGCACCAACTACGGTCACTTTGAACCCATATCAAGAATGTTGTGTATAACGAACAACTACGCCGAAGTCTTTGACCTAAATAGCAGCAAACACGAAATAAAAAAAGCACTGCTCAATATGCCACTCCCTTAACATCTCCCTCGTCCATCATTTCCTCTCGCCCCATTAGGTTAAGAATATCTTTGTTAGTTTTAAGTCTAGCTATAAGTTTTTGCTTGTTAATAAGCTTAATAAAGTTGTCCGGGGTAGACCCGGGCCAATTATAATAATCCTCGTCAAGAAATAATTGGACAGTAAAATTGTTTTATATTTCATTGAATGCGTGCTGTAAGAGAAAATTTAACATATTAGGTGAACATCTGTAATTGCTAAACCAATATTTCGATAGATGACCCTGTGAAGATACTTAATAGGCTGACAAATTAGAAGCTAGACAAAGTTAGTGCATGGCTGACAGAATGGAGTTAGAGATACACAAATGCAAGGGTCAATATATGGTGTATTGGAAATTTGCTCGTGCGTAAGTATTGCCTTAACTCGGATTATGTGATTAACTCCAGAACTTGATGTGTAAAGTGGAAGAGAGTTGGTCATCATCAACCCAAACATTTTGCTCTCTGTTATATAACAAATAGCTATCTATGAGTCCCCATAAGCATAGCAGCATCTTTTGTCCCTTGTGAGATGGTATGGGACACATCAAATTGATAAAAATGAAGGAGTAACTAAGTGTGCCAATGCCGAGATGAGCACTGACGAACCATAGATACCTTGTTGTAAAACAAAATAGCGGAATTTCGAATTTGCTTCTTAGCTAGAAGATTCTGGTGCAGTGAATAGGAAAGACAATGACGAAATTTGCAAAGCACCCCAAATAAAAATTAGCATATCCCAATGAAAATTGTCATATGTAGCACACATACTAAGAGAAAAACATCGTATCCATTAAGAAGCAGTGATATCACAAATTACACTAGACTGAACACTTGTTGCATTGCACACTACCATGTACCTGGTAATCTCTCTAGCACCACTTCGGGATCGTAAAGATACTTTAAATAATAGAACACCAAACCGATATGCGATATGGCAGACCAGTTTGTGCGAATCTAAATTACGCAGTTCTTCAGATCTCAAGTATCTTGTAAGCCATACGAATCCACATTTAAGTTGGATCTGACCAGACACGACTGGACATATGTGTATTTAGCCCCGGTACTTCACACTGATCCAGAATTTCAAAGTGGAATTTACCCACGATATCGTATCAGTGATCCAGTTTCGAACCAGACAGACTATCGTATAAAAGTTGAAAGATTTTCAGAGACATTGTCACAATCAATATGACATCCTTGATCGCATTCGCAACTATTACAGTGTTTCTGGGTTCCGTAATCTCCACACCAGTCTTCGATAGTCGCATAATAGGCGGACTGCTAGCACCGGAGCACACTTTTCCATTCCTCGTTGGACTGAGTATCAATAAAGTTGGTCCAGAAAATGGTACATTCTGGTGTGGAGGTTCATTAATTGCACCGAACTATGTTCTTACGGCGGCACATTGCCTCTATGGGTGAGTTCTAAAAAACCTTTCCAAAACCAAAACAAATTATTTCATTCTTCTTTACAGTGGTACCACAAGCATCAAAATTAAACTAGGAATCCATGACAGAAATTGCACTCCACCTCCTGGCGATCTGATTGAGCTCTATCCAGACAGCTTTACGATACATGAACAATTTGACCAAAGAAATGTCGAAAATGATATTGCTCTCATTCAACTTCTCGTAAATGTCACCTTGACAGATGATGTTAAAATTATTCAGTTGCCATCGCGGTACATGGATCAGGAATTCCTTCAGGGTGTAACTGTCACCGCAGCGGGATGGGGAAGAACACATGGAAATATAACAGAAATCTCAGAAGATTTGCGCTATGTGGATGTCAGAATCATAGGTCAAGAGAATTGTGAAAAATACTACGATGTCGGAGTTATAACGCCAAAAAATATCTGCATCGACGGAAGTGAGCTGAAGGGAACATGTAATGGTGATTCGGGGGGGCCGTTGATATACCAGGCTGTCGATGAAACTAGATATCTCGTAGGACTGACATCATTTGGAAGTGACCACGGATGTGACAAGGGTTATCCTACCGCGTTTACCAGGATAACGTCCTTTTTGGATTGGATCACAGAGCACACTGGAATTGTTAGCTTATAAGTCAAGACCTGAGTGTAAGATTTTAAATAAATGAAGTTGGTTTAGCAGATAGTTATGCATCCCCTGAGAGTGAAAATTAATTTGTCTTATATTGATTTCCATCAGACTTCAAAAAATGGTCTATCTCGCTGCCCGCCTCCGGTATAGACGCACTGATGAATCTTTTCCTATTTGTTATTTACATTTTGGATTGCACTCTTAAAGCATCTTCCATTTAAAAAGAAGTGATATTTGGTAAAACTCACGCTGGAATTTTGAGGACTTTGCGGGCTAACTGCCTACAGCTGAACTTTTGTTACTGTAAAAGCATGAATTCGACTCACACTGTGACCAGGGATGTACGAGGGTTGTCTGAAAATTTTCCGATCAAATAATGTTACAAGACATTTTTTCTCAATTTTTTTTTATTTTTCTACATAGTCTCCTTGCAACTCTACACACTTCTCCCAGCGATGCTCCCATCTCTCTAACTCGTCTAAATAGTACTTGGCCTTTTTCTCTGCAAAATAATTGTTCACGAAGGTGATTGCCTCCTCATTTGACGAAAATCTCTATCCTCCGAGCGCAGTTTTTAGATGAGGGAACAAAAAGAAGTCGCTTGTGGCTATATCTGGTGAATAAGACGGATGGTCAAGCAGTTCAAACCGTAATTCATGGATTTTCGCCATGGCAACCGCTGAGGTGTGAGACGGCACGTTGTCTTGGTGCAACAGGATTTTCTTTTTCTGCAAATGTGGCCGTTTTTCCGCAGTTCTGCCTTCAGCTTGGCAAGTAATGATGCGTAGTATGCTCCTGTAATGGTTTTTCCTTTTTGAAGATAATCGATTAAGATAACTCCTTTACTATCCCAAAAAAACAGTCGCCATCAGTTTCCCAGCCAAAAAACAGTTTTTGCTTTTTTTGGAGCCGGATCGCCCTTTGCAATCCATTGTTTTGACTTGACTTTTGTTTTGGGCGTATAATTGTGTATCCAAGTTTCATCTACAGTAATTAATCGGTGCCAAAACTTGGATTTATTACGCCTAAACTGCGCCAATAGAGCGTTGGAAATGTTCATTCGAACACGTTTTTGGTCTAATGTAAGCAAACGCGGCACCCAATGCGCGGACAGCTTTCTCATGCCTAAATCTTGGTTTAATATGTAACAAACACGTTCTTTGGACATTTTCATAATCTCTACTATCTCTCTCACTTTAATTCGGCGGTCGTCTAACACCATTTGGAGAACTTTAGCAATGTTATCGTCAGTAGTTGTAGTTTTTAGACGTCCCGAACGTTCATCATCTCCCAAGCTCTTACGGCCACGTTTTAATTAAGCTGCCCAAAATTTGACTGTGGTAAATGATGATGCAGAGTCCCCATACACAGAGTCCAAATCATTTTTGATTTACGTAGGCGTATTGCCTTTCAAAAACAAGAATTTAATAACAGCTCGATACTTAATTTTTTCCATTTTCACAAAAAACCCTCACATCGACTTACTCAAACGACTGTCAACTAAAAACTGCGAGTCCAAAATGACTGAAACTTCGGTGAGTAAATGTCAAAAGATGCACAACTAGCATTCACTAGCTTTTATTGACGAGTGCCGCTATTTTTACGTTGCGGTCGGAAACTTTTGAGACAACCCTCGTAGTTAGGGCTTAACGGATGGCTAGGATGCGCAACTGATGTCTTTCTAGATGACGTCAATGTCAGATATCACCCCTCATTGTGAAGGATCGGTGAAGAGAGCAAAGCACATTCATCTGTAGCGAGTCTGCCAGCAAATACTGCAGTTACGATCCCGCTGCCATGTGAAGTTAATATCCTCAACATATGGAAGCAAGTGTACAGATATCGAAAAGACTGTGTCCAAGTGTTGATATACTATATTAGGTTTTTACAATATTTCCGAGAAAAGTCGAATGACACCCAAGATCTGCGTTATCAGTTTCAACAGACGAAAGAGTTTTCCTGGAATGCCGATGCTAGGTATACATTACTCTGTGTAGCTCGTCTCTAACTACACTGTCTTATGGGCCCTTAAATCTATAGACGAGAGGTATATATCGCTCTTTCCAAAATTGATTAGGTCGGTGTAGGACTGATCACTTAGTTGGAAAAAGGGTGAAGGCATTCGCATAATATCAGTTCACAGAAATATTGTATATAAGGCTTCATAGTTCAGGAGACCGCTTTTTGTTATGATTCTGGCAAACGATGCTGGCCTCTATCCGACGGAATTTTTCAAACGAGTTGATGTTGCTATTGCTAGCCTACCTTCGGTTGGAGAGTCAAATGGGGCAGCATTTCTAATGGCCTGCTGGCAATGGCGTCATAGATATTCTACAAATGATGCTGACGCGTAAGAGTGCTCAGCAAGTAATACTCGTAGCATATGGTTAAGTTTCTTGTGGTGTCTCGCGGTTAGAGTCCTCCAACGTCGAGTTTTGTCATTGTACTTTAGATCGGTGGTTATCGCATCTGGGTTGTAGGCATCCGTATTGTGCAACAACCATGCAGTGATCCGATACGATTTTTTCAGTAAGGAAGGACCGGACATCAAAAATATTGGAAGTGTGCTTACATTGATCGCAGTTTGGTATCCAATCAGATAATCTGATCGTCGGCATGTATCCTTGAAATTGTTGCTTGCTGTAACCGCGTGCCAAATATAAAGCGTTTCTTTTATTAGATGCGCCTCATGCCTTCAATAGGGATTCTCTGAGCTCACGTAGCATATACGTGACGACAGAAATCGTATTTGTATCCAGATTATCTATAATTTAATCTTGGAAACGTTTACAAATAGTCCATCGTTTTTTTTTTATCAAAATTCACGATCGGTTACGACAAGGTAACGTGCGTTAACTCTAATTTGCGTTAGTTATTCGCCCCGATAGGATAACAGTAGAGCGTTTAGTGAAAACCGTTGAATCGAGTTATTGTATGACAGTGAGACAGCGAAGTGTCAAAAGTTAAAATCATATTGCGGCTGTACTTGAGTAAGTCAAGGGCGCAATCAATATATTACGCGCCCTTTTTTAGCTCTCTAAAACGTCCCTATGGCCTAGTTTGCGACTTACATATTAGACCTAAGAAAAGTTGGAGGAAGAACCACTTTTCTGTCGAGAATATTTTGGTTTGGGCGACGAAGCCAATTTCTGGTTGAATGGGTAGGTTAATAAACAGAACCGCCGTATTCGGTGAGATGAGAAACCTCAGAGCTGTCAATGCACCCGGAAAATGCACTATTTGGCGCGGTTTATGGTCTGGCGGAATCATTGGCCCATATTTCTTCAAAGATGACCGTTAGAACAACGTTACCGTTAATGGCACCCGCTATCGTTCAACGATTTCGAACTTTTTTTTGCCCAACGTGCGCGAGTTGGACCTGGTCGACATGTGGTTCCAGTAAGACAGCGTTACAATACACACAGCACGAGTTATCGACGATTGGTGCACCAACAATGCGCTTTCTGTCAATATTACTAACCTAATCTTGGTCACTTCGCAAGAAGGAAGAAGATCACTGGGTTGACTCATCCAGTACTAAAACGTTTCTTCATTGAAGCTATGCTGCATAGCAAACTTCTATGAACAGATCATATCTCATTGAAAACCTCGAATGTGTTTGTGCATGAGGAAGCTTTTGGTGAAATATTAGGCTTGCGATGTACACGGATATGATAAGGCTGATTCTATTTTGTACATCAGTAATGGGACAATCACACAAATACATAACTTCTGCCGGTTTGCCAGGTTCGGTTAAAATCTTTTTTTTAGCAAGCCCTGTTCTAGACTTAGTGAAAAATCTCCAGCTCTAGGATATTTATATCATGGGCTGCAACTCCACGGCGGAGACCAGTGTGGCGATTGATCGAGTGGTGGTCCCCGGTAACTGCATATGTAAACCCATACTACTGGCCTACGCCGTCATAGGTGTCACAACCGTATACGGAGATTAAAAAGGTGGTCTAATAGAAGTAATAATGCTGGATTAGGGATGGATTCACTGTTTACGATCTTTGCAAATGTTTAAAGACAATGAATTTCAGATCTGCACGTCTAATGTTCGGACCCTTTACAGCCTCAACCCTTGCAGCCGAGCAATAACCATTGAACTTTGACTGCTTATCACGCAGATATCACCGCCAAAAGGATGAACAACTGTGATATATATTTACTATGGTGATTGCAAAGAGGAAAGAAACACAGCTTATTCGGATGCGGATTTGTCATTTGCGGCAGACTTAGGCAAGAAGTCTTGAGTTTCCGACACGTAAACGAGCGTCTTAAGACTAAATCGCCAACATAAGCGTAATCTGCGTCCATGCCCCAATGGAAACCAAGACGACGCCACCAAAGAATGTTTCTATGAGCTCCTCGGCAAGACATATGAGCAATGTCCGGAGTAGGATAAGAAAGGAAGACATCTTTGGAAGGACAGTTGGTAAGCATAGCCTACGCGACACCACGTCGCAACGAACTTAGGTTTATTAAGTTTTTACGTCATGTCAAATACACAAGGGGGCATAGCAGTCTGCTAACAATCAAACGCAAAATCAAATTGATCACATTCCGATATTCCAGACGTCAAAACGTTCCGGGCAGTCATGCAGCTAAACAAGAAGCCTACAAAGTAGCGCTACAACGAAGACCGAGAGCCACTCATGAGCTCTATGAGGAGAAGAGGCGGGAAGATCATCGGCGTCTCCAGAAGAAGAAAAAAGAGCAAGATATTGAGAGGTTATACTCCAGGAATTATATACGTAAAAAGAACGTTTCAAGGAAAGAAGACTCGCACAGAAGCCTGTAGAGATAAAGGAGGAAACCATGTAGTAGAGTCACAGTCTTCATTGAGAATATACGAAAAGTTTTTCTGCAAACTGTATAACGGCGAAGAAGCCCAACAAGCCGCCGTAGGGCAGAAACCACTCGACTTAGACGATGATAGCCAACCCTTCCGGCCACTTGACATTGATAAAAATATCTAGTTTAAAACCCAAAAAATCATCGGTATAAGTCTCCTCAAGATCTAATACAAAATCTTATCTGCTATATTGTGTAGATGTCTGAAACCCTTTGTCAGCTGCCTGACTGAGCCCTACCAGTGCGGTTGTAGACCAGGAAATTTCAAAATCGACCAAATCTTCGCACACCGGCAGATCCTGTAAAAAAAACTCACGAAGTACAAAGCGATACCCACTATCTTTTTATCGATTTTAAGGCCGCATATGACAGCATTTATAGAGACGAACACGATGTAGAGCCGTGTCTAGTTTTCGCATCCCTGCTAAACGTCCATCTGTGCAGAATGACGCTCACCGCTCCATCAAAGTCGATAACGACCTAACCGCCACCTTTGATGTCAAAAAAGGTTTTACCCAAGTGACCCGCTGTCATGTGACTTCTTTCACATTATACTCGAAAGAATTGTGCGGAATTCACAACTAAACACTGGAGGCACAATATTTCAAAAGTGTGTGCAACTGCTAGCGAACGCCGATATAATTGGAAGAATGTAAGACGCCGTCACCGGCGAGTTCCGTAGTATTGAAACGGAAGCTGTCAAAATGGTTTTAGCGGTAAATGAGGGCAAAACCAAGTATATGTTGTCAACCAGAAGAGATACACAATATCGACGAATTGGACAGTACTTCATAGTCAACGGCCATAATGTCGAGGTAGTCAGGGACTTTGTCCTTTTCTCTAATATAAATTTTGACAACAGCATCTTCGCAACCGCAAAGAATGGCTCTTGCCAATAGCTATTTCCTTAGGCTAAGAAGGTAATTGAATAGTAAGGCCCTATCCCGAAAAACTAAGGAGACTCTAAATAAGACCTTGATCATCTGCTTGTCGTTTCGAGAAAAAAATCACTCGAAAGACCTTAGGTCCAGTTTGCGTTGACGTGTTTTGGTGAAGAAGATTCAACGACGAACTATATGAGCTGTACAGCGACATCGACCTGGTCTGATAACTGCGGATCAGTCGCCTGAGGTGGCCAGAAAATGTAGAGCGAATGGATGCTAATGTACCGGCCCGCAGAGTCTTCGAATCTAACCGGGAGAGGAAAGCCGCTTCTAGGGTGGCGTAGTGTACTTGTGATCTGAAGGGGATCTGAACTGAGTTGGAGTGCCTAAATAGAGGCACTTAAGCTAACTGGAGAGGCTTGTTTGCTCAGGCCCAGGTTCACCCCAAACTGTAGCGCCATTTAAGTAGGTTCATTAAATGACCATTTCAAACGCAGGAGGATAAGCCAGAAGTGTTCTGGAAGCACGAAATGTGGTTACTACTCGCAGTGTAGAAAAATGACATAAATATTGTATAACCCCGCTAGCTCTAAGAGGGTAAAGGAGGTTTAGAGTCGTGTTAGATGCGGTGACTAAAGAATTTATTAAATTCCAGAAAATAAGCCTGATGACAAACTGTTGACTTCGCTGCAGAACCAAATCAACAGATAGAAGAAACGCTAACTAATCGGGTGACATTGCGTTTTGCGATTGTAGTAATTATTCGAACAAACAGATCTGCGATAACACATTGCACCTCCCAATATATCAGAGATAGCAACCAGGAATAAATTCCTTAAAAAAATAAAGCATTAAATATTAAATTATCTACCGAACATCAGAGATGGTCTAGAAATAGCACAGAATAAGGGCAACAAGGGGCTAACTTGGTGGGTCCCATCATACCTTAACGAACTAGAAAATGCTCAATTCCAAAAATGCACCAATGTACGAGTATACTGAATTGAAGTAACATGATTTCTTAGAATGTATTTAAAACTTTTATGCATTCGGTGTTGACCTATTACATTCTTTCCAGCAATGCACTGGATATTTGCATCCCTACTTCGCCACAATGGAGTGATGTGAACATATTTGAAATTCTGCCAATGACCGTATAGTGAATCGATGACATCGATTAAGTACGAGTAGCAGAAACCTTCTAAAGTGACATGGCCTTTTCTCTCACCAACTAATAAGACGGAACACCTTAACTTATCCGATTTGCCGCCCATTCTAAAGCATATCGTGGATGAGAGTTGCGTTTCTATTACAAGTCCCTTCTTCTAAGATATTGTCCCTAAAAAGCGGATCTTGAACAGCCCGACTCTAATGTGGGAGTGGTATAAAGCCAACTTCAGTGGTACCGACTTCTCTTTTACAACATGAATTCCCACAGAAACAACTTCACCTAAGCATTTGGATGACTAGCCCGTTTTACCACATTTTTAACTAACTAAAGCATCAATGCTTACCAAGCGACAAATTGCCACGACTTCCTGACTTTTATATGACTTAGGTCGTCATTCAGGCGATCAAGTTCTGTTCAAAATGGACGGTCAATTTCTAACTTGGCGTAAATGAATTTCACTTCCACCTCCAACTCCAATTGAACAAGAAATTAGTACTTCCACGTCATTGTCGGAGAAGACGGTGGCTGTGATGACTTCGACGACTATGATAACGACAGCGAGGTGTTTGAAGATGCATCAGGGTCCCACACACGATGCCGATTACTACTGCAACACTATGAGTACATTTCCTGGGTGTTCTGGAGCACTTGTGTGCTTTAACATGACATAACCAATGAACTCTGTACGTATGGACGTTGAGCAATTAGCAAGCGAGCAAGTCGCCTTAGGGATCGAGTGGTTCTAACAAATTGGGCAAATACCATCACGGGATGTGGGAAATTAACACGCTAACCAGAATTAGAGCCAACGCCATCACCTCCAACTTCATCCCGACACACGATGGCTCAGCTCAATCAAAACGCCGGCCGCTCCAACTGCGCGGCTTCTAATCCCTTTGTAGGTACGTAGACATTACACTTGCCCTTTGTCGTCGCGTGTGTCCTCATTAGGGATTTCCTCTTAATAGGACCGGGACCGAGACCTGGATCGTCAAATTTTTATTACTATTGGGAATAAGAGTAAAAAATAAATAATAATAAAACGGTGTGCGGTTAGTGTTGCTACCAACCTACGCCGCCGATGTACCATAAACGAGTACAATACATCGAATGTCCGTAAGGTCGCTCCAATTGAAATTAACACCAACATTCGAATGAGAAGGGGTTTTGTGGGAATCCGATTTTACAAAAAAGTATCTGAGTATGTATATGTACTCGTATATCTCTACCTGTGAAGATTGAGTGCACCTGGACATGAGAAGGAGAAAAAAAAAGAAAAAAAAAGTGAAACGCTTTTAATGGTATTGTTTCGCTGGGCTGCGGTTTTTTTGGATTTGACCACGACGACCCACACCACGACCACCAAGTACGCGCGGACGACACTAATTCGATGGAAATCCACTCTAGCGACGTGTTTCACTTTTGCTGTTACGAGTACGTGCGTGGCCACATCTGGATTCTGGATGCGTCTTCGTGGTTGTGCTGGTTAGGATGATGATGCTGTAGCGTCAAGACTTCAAGACTGTTTACTTTTGATCTTGACATGGTCTCGAGAGATGCACTTTACTTTGTGGCCCGAGTTTGTTTGTATTGCTCCGAACTGGGATTCTGATGACGCCGACGATTTGTTTCTTTTTTTTTTCTGTCGTGAGGGAGGTGGGAATAGGAATAGGCAGCTGCGGGAGTCCAAAGAGTCAGTCGTCTTCAATGTGAAGATGCAAATCACGATGGAGTTTTGAAGAATTTTTTTTTCCACATTACCCATTGGTGATGTTAATGTTGAGGTTGATGTTGCACCATGCATCTTGGTTAGACCTTTGGTGTAGATGATGATGGACTTTGGGTTAATTATGCAGCGGGCGCACAACACTTGACAGTCGAGTGGAGTGCAGGTCATAGTCTTCGTGAAGCGCTTGAGATGAGTGCTGTAAATTGCACATTATGCAGATTTTGAAATTAGTCTTACACAGATGGCTTAATGTGAGTTGTGCGGTGCGCGAGCGCGCAATTATGGAAGCAATTTCAGCAGCACCACTAGTTACGGATACCTGGTAGTGGATCTGCTGCAACAGTAGCGCAAGAGCAGTTTATTAGAGGTGGGATAATGATGATTTGCAGAAAATTGTTGCAAAGCATAGTGGATGGCGGATTGGGTGGTGGGGTAGCCTGTAATAAGGCAAATTAGTGGGTTGAGGGCAAAGTCAGTTGTTTGTTGTACATGAGATGTTGATGTCACGCAAAACTTGTAGGAGCTCGATCGAATTGGTTATGAAACATTAAACGTCTTAAAAGGAGAAACGGCATGCGGTTGACTGATTACTAAGTAGAAAGCCTTAAGGTGCTAACTTAAGTTGATTCAAAAGTAAGCATGCTGAGAAATTGAGTACCGTTTTTATCATATTTTCCGTTGCCCAGAGGGCGTCGTGAAGAATAACTACGAATTGGTAGATTTTCTTGTCTTGGTATTAATTTTCACATCCCAAATATGAATTCTTCTGTCCATGACGTATCATGAAACCCAATACAAACTGAAGTTCGAATGTAATATGCTAAGTTATGAGATGACGATGATCTGCTCACTGAAGACTGGATCACGAATAGAGGAAAGTGCTCTGTTGATTAACTTTTTGTGAGAAGTTGCATCTTCAAATTTCCAAGACCATGAATCCGCAAAGGAATTCTATTTCAGGATTAAGACGTTTATCCTGCTCTTCAGTTGAACTGAAAGTCTCTTAGATGTCATCATTTGTATTAAGACCCACACTCCGAGTCTTAGATCCTGTATGAGATTAAAAGGAATTAGATAATGGAGCACGTGAAATGCTGAAAATGGCATTTTCCCGAATTTTCTGATTCGGCCATCATTTTCCAGAGCTCCAAATATGATCCGGTTGGCATCAAGATTCTATGATTTTCAGCCGTATTTACGGGAGTGTGAAAAATTGGTTTATTGACGATATCCTGATCCGGAAACTAAACTAAATCGTGCCTTTTATTGCGTTGCCTAAAAAATTCACAGAATACACTGGATAATCAGCAACCGTGCTTTGAAAAGCAGACTCTAATGCCTTAGAATCCTAAGAAACAAACATCACTGTCAGCAGACAGGTTTAGTAGGATGGGCAGGGTAAAAGTAGGATGAGAAACCAAGGTAAGTGCGGATATTTTGGGAGCGGCAGATTAAGACAAAAAGTCTTAAGAGAACGAACGCATTACAAAAATCTGTATCAAGAATATTTGTACCAATATCAACTAAAAGAAACCAACGAAGCTGAGATTAAGAGGAAATCTTTGGTATTACAATCGAAAGGCTCAGCATTCACGACTCCACTTCTGGAGTAGGTTACGTTGGACACATTTCTACAAAAAATTGACGAGAGCATTCTCCTTAAATTCGCTCTACCCACCGTCCAACAGGAAGAATCTGTTGAACCAGCAGATTGACTGCTGTTTTAAGCAATTGGATGAAACTATAAAACGAACGACGGACGGTGCGATACCTCGGACAACGAAGACATGCCCCGCAATGCGACTATTGAAATATTCCATCGAAACAAATGTAGATTCCCCATGTAGATTACGGTCAGACCAAAGACGAAATCATGGTGTTTGTATTGGAACAATAAAATTCAAGCCTGAAAGAGGGATAATGAACGAATACTGTTAACAGGAACTATAGATCCAGTAGAGGCTATCCGTGATGGCAACTTCTTTGTTACCAAAGATCCGCAAAATCCATAGCAGCGAACCACATAAATGTCGCTGAGTTCTATGAAGAAAATATGGCAAATTATGTCATAGATGACTAGAAGGAACTAGCCCCCTTCATTTCGAAGAGAGGGCTATAAACGATCGGCGAACCCATTCAGTCCGTCAAATCTTCGGTCGTATTCAAAAAGTCGATCAACGGCGTTCTGACAAAGTGGGATATGGACAAAAGTAATCAATCTGGTTTGATATTTCACATCGTCTAAGCTGGTATCTGATGTGCATGCGTTATTGACGTACAGAAGGCCTTCGAAACCGTATAGCTAGAGGAATTCTTATTCAGATTGAATAGTTACCGTGAAGAATGGTGATGTGATTTTCATTAGAATATTTGACACTGAAAACGGTTAATTTGCCGATCGTATTCATCATCTACACAGGTGAGCTTACTCCATGATGCCATAGAGTACGTAGACGAATTAATCGCAGACAGATCAGGTCTAAAGATCGAGGTCATTAAGAGGTCATTAACTGCGATGACTGGCAGTTGAAGATCAACTTTCAAAAGTCAGAAACCATTGTTTTTAGGGCGCTTTTGTCTGAAGCCTACATGAATACCAGAACGAATTAGCGAACGAATTGGCAACTTGTTAGTCGAAATGTAGTCAGATGCCTTGGGATCTACCTGTAGCAATACCTACATATATTTTAGGTGTTGCTCTTGTCGGGGCCAAAGTCATTATTGGCTTCAACGTAATCCACCACATGGCTCTTATTCGGTCAGTGCCTGTATTTGAATTTTTCGTATGGTTTAAAGTGAGTTGTCGTCATTAACCTGACTTACAGACTTTTGCAGGAGCAATCTAGTCGACCAACTATCTGATCGCTGTAGTTTGCTACTATTATTATTTACATAAATCATGAAAGTAACTGCTTAAACGGCCTCATTTGGCCAATTTGTTCATTAGAGCCGTAGAGGGTCGTGATATGAGGGATGTTGCTCGGCAGTACTAAGAATTTTAGTAAAGTAGAAGACATTTCTTCGTTGTTTCCTTCAATTCCGGATGTAAGTTCGAGTATACAATTTATGATATAATAAAAATGCATATGAACTGAAATGACTTGACCATGCCTGGATACGGACTTACGTTAACTGGCTTTGCTCTTTGCTGTGGGGCATTATACCACTATGTCTAGCACATGGTCTCATTATGTGAACATAATAGCAACTAACCGCCTGATTTTTATCTGATCGACCTCGTTTCGAAGATCGATGTCATCGATGCTAAAAAGTCATCAAATATGCTCTAACAACCCCCATGAAACCACTTGATTGATGAAATGTACAGCCAAGTAATTTAAGCGTGTACTCTATGAGCAAATGCTCATCACTTGACGGATGGTACGGAGCGCACCGCTCCATTGCCTAAAATGACCTTTCTCGGTATACCATGGTTCGCAAAAATTGCTCGCAGTTTTTAAATTACCTCTGTCGCTGACAGATTTGTAACAATTTTGACTTCAAGCCATTTGTACACAACAACTAAAAAGACATATCGCTTGTGAAGTCTGGCGAAATCCAAATGAAGGATAGACTAAGGGTTTAACTCTTTGCCAGTGAGTTGGCATACCGCGGCTGGTGGATGTGGCCTGCTTTCGTGACACTGCTCACATCGGTGGACTGCTAGTTCGATCTGTTAATTTACATTAGAGCACCAGACGTAAGTGCGAGCCAGAGATTTCGTGAGAGTCATTCCTAGGTGGTTGGCATGGAATGTCTTTAAAACTATAGTGGAGCTGCTACTCGGTATACCCCTAAGCTACAGCCTTTATGTGTAGGCAGCTCTGTTCTTTTTTGGAAAAATGATTAAAGATCCTGCACTCAAATGCCACCCATGAAGTATCCATCGCATTACCTTCGAGAATATATATTTCCCTTGCTGTTTCCCGTGCGAATTCCTCTACATAGACAATTGGCGTAAAATTAAAGTGCGACAAGATAAGAACGGGAGGAAAAACAATTTAAATAAAATAACAACGTATGACATATAAAATTGACCCCGACTTTATTTTGAAGCTATGTTCATGCCATTATGTGTGGAATAGCACATCATTCAAATGGCCGCCTCGGCTTCGCTGGTAGTGCTTTAAGCAATCGGTCAAATTTTTGATTATCGGCGATGGCCTGATGATGCCGCCATGCCATAAATCGCACCAAACCCTCAATATTTGTGGTTGAATTGATGCTTGGCCGGACACTTGTGGATGGTGCTCGCTCCAATAATGGCAATTTTGCTTATTGAGATAGCCGCTGAGCTAAAAATTGGCCTCGTCCGAGACGATGATATTTTGACCGGATCTCCGGCCAACATTTCCAGCACCCAATTAGCGAACTCACGACAATGTCCATGGTTGCCCGGCTTCAATTCTTGCGTCAGCACAATCTTATACGTATGCAGGTCCGAATCCAATCACAAAATAAGCCTGGTTGATTATGTTTTCTTCATTTCGCATCATTCTCTGTCTGGTTGGTGGCTCAAGATCGAAAAGAATGTACTCACCCTCAATCTTTTCCACGGTGCGAAGAATTGCCTGCACACTGAATCCATGATAACGACCGACTTGACGACGAAATTCACATTGCATATTTACAACTGAGCCGGAATTTCGACAATATTTTATAATAATCTCCGCACATTCGGCAAGCGAAAACGATGCGTAAACTGAATACTTCGACAGCTGGATGTCATAGGTAACTTTGACAATAACAATTGGAGAAACTATCGCTGCTATCTGGTCACCAATTAGATCAATTGTTTCCTAGGAGGAACACCTCCACGGTAGAAGACCACCTCAGTATTCTAGGGAAAATCATTGCTGTTATCGGCTTTTGCTTGTTAAAGATGCATAATAGGGGGGTTTGCGGTACGTTGTAATTAGGACTGATCGTGGCGCTAACGTAATCGGCCGTTCCCTTTCTTCCGAATTTTGGTGTGCTAAGACTGCACCAACATCATATGGTAAAACAGAGCAAGAGAATACTAGTGGGTTGCTTTCGTCATGAGCCAGTGCCCTTTCTGGCCTGTGTCAGCTCTTTAATTCATCAAAAACTTCGGTAAGCCCATTTGACATTCTTATCTAACAGCCGATGTAATTTTTCTGCTTTTGCTGCATTATTTGGTAAAAGCTCGTTATAAAGGTTTAGCATCCTTAGGAATCGGAGCACCCCGAATAGCCATTACCTTCGATGCAATCGAAATTTTAAAACTAAGAAAGTGATTTGGCGTTTAACAAAAATGTATTTACTTTTACGGATAACCAGAGTTGTCTGTGCTAAACTCTCTAGTATCTTTTCTAAGTTTGCGAGATGTCAATCTTCATCTCTGTCAGAAACAATAATATCGTGGAGAAAAAACGCTTTAACACCCGGTATTCCACGAAGCAAATTATCCATGCACACTCGTATCTGAAATATACGTGGCGCAGCGGAGATTCCATACGCCAGTCTCTTGACTAAATGTCAATTCTACTTTGACATTTGTGAAGTAAATAGATACAAAATACACGTCAACAAGACATGAATCGCTGAACTCCTAAAGAACGCGGAATCCTGAATCTCGACCACGAGTCAGGCACTTTTCATGGAAAATCATTATGAGCGACGAGGCCCATTTTCATCTGAACAAGCAAAATTATCGCTTCTGGAGCACTGAAAAACCCACGAAAAGCCATGACAGCTGCTCGAAGTTACTGCATAACGAGGGCTCATCTGGTGATTTATTCCCTTTGGGCGGCAGCACAAGACGTTGCTTTTTCCATTCGTCTGGAAAAACCACTTCTGTTACACACTTGTTATACATTTAAACGAATGCTTCTGTGTTTATTTTGACGGCTAGCTTAAGGACCTTATTTGGTATGCCGTCTAATCCAGGTGATTTATTATTGCTAAATCGTTTGCATCGTTTGTTTGCTGCCCCTGGGTTTATTGTGGATTCTCCAAAAATCAGGAAAAAGGTGTTTTCGTCCAGTGTGCTTGTTTTCCACCCCATTCGTTGTGCCTTCTTTAGAAGGCGATTCAGGGTTGCTCTCCATGCTTGTACTGCAAATAGGATGGCATGATGGTCACTGTTAGTGTAATCCTTACTAACTTTCCATCTTGATCCTCTCACTAGGGAACTTGTTACAAAAGTTACATCATTTCTGGAGCCTACTCCGTTTCTTGTGAATGTGACGATACTGCTTCTAGCAGAGCCTCTTCTCTCCTATTGGTCCGTATGCTGCCCCAATTAGTGGCCTATGCGCTAAAGTCGCCAGCTATGATTGATGGAGTACGACCACTAGCATCATCCACGAGCCTATCTAGCATTCTCTGGAATTCTTAGAGCGCTCCATTTGGTGATGCGTAACAACTGTATATACATATATACCCCATTGACCTTCGTTCGGACGAACCCTATTCCAGGTGTACCAGTTTTTTAACAACTGGTAATATACTGAAAAGAACTTTTCAAAATAAAACTTCATATTGGAGAACCCTGTATAGATTGTTCAACGAGAAGGCACGAACAACATTGACAAATTGGACAAAATACAGCTATAAATTTTAGGTCTAGTCTACTTTGGCTTTGCTATTAGGGTGAATCAATAAACCTTTTACTTTCCGAATACTCCTCGGTATAACTTCCTGCCCCTGTCAACTATCATCTGTCAATTGACCGAGGTTTGAGAAACCATCTAGTGATAGCCATTGAAAGCAGACAAGCGCGTAAATTTGTGCTCCCAATTGAAAATAAACGCAATCGTGTGACAACTTCAAAGGAGTGTTATGCCCTGTTCAACAGTAATCTGTATGAGTTTTCGCGTGGACAAAATATGGATCCGCCTCAATACCCCGGACAGTCGAAACTAACGGTTTCTCTGAGAAAATCCGCGCTGAAGAAGGCTGGGTCTGTCGGCCAACAAGGTTATGCACGCTGTTTAATCCATATCGGTTACCTTCAAAAGGGATAGAAAATTAAGGGAGATTATCGTGCCTTGCTATTAAACCGGTTCAATGAAGAAAAAAAAAAACAAAATTCCTCGTCCATGAAGTCAGTGCAAGGTTGCACACTTGCGCAGTTGTCATGCCTTAAATAGCCTTAAAATGTTTGCATACAGGGCTAGCGAAGGAAGGCGAAGAAGAGAGATACCGATGTACGTTGATTTTGAATGTTTGTTATAATGAAGAAAGAGCTCGGCAAGGCATTCCATAAGCATAGGAGAAAGTGCACTTGAACACTCTGAAATGAACCGAAGAACATTCATGGTTTGAAGGAGCGGCATGCCACTGGCAATTTCAGTGGAGGTAAAAATAGCAGAAGAACTAGGTGAAACATGGGATATTTCGTCGGTGTTGACAATTGACTGCGTGATATTACCATCACCTATGAGTCTTATCGCAAGGTTTTGAATCCTATCTAGCTAGTGCAGAAATGTTTTAGGAGCACCTGAGCAAATGTGGATATTGTACTCCAATTTTGGGCCGATAAGTGCCTCATATGTTGAGGCCGGACCAGAGGAGTGAAATATTACAGACATCGCTTGAGGAAATCCAGAGATTTCGCAACATTTTTAGCGACATCAAATATGTTATCATTCCAAGTTAAGTTGCCATTGACACACATACAATGGAATGCAAAAGCCATTCATGGAGAAGAAGATGTTGCTCGCCATTCTGCGTAGTGCCAATTTAATGTGCAAAGTATCGTAAATAAAATTTATGAGATGCGTTCTTTATTTGAAAGTCGATCTGTGGATATCATCAGTATTTCCGAAATGTGATTAAACCCAGATATGATATATTTTTAAAATTCGGGGTTATGAAATGTACCGTGTTGACCGACTTAATGAGCCACGTGGGGATATAGCAATTTATGTAAAACATATTCTTAACCCAATTCACAAGAAATACGGGAATTTCTTCGCGAAAACTCAAGTGATGAAGGTGGGTTTGAGGCATATGGTGATGAAAAAAATTATGTGCCAACTGGAGAAGATGAAGTTTCTGACGTGGAGCAATAGGCTCATATTGAATATGAAATTCACTCTTCCGATTCAGAAGAGAGCATCGAGGAACCTTCGTATGACTTGGTTGCAAAAGACGGAACGCATTGGTATTCAGATCCCCTTCCAGAAATGCGGACCTTTCGTCGCAACCTTGTTCTCCAGCGAGGAGGAGCTGCTAAATTTCTCGAAGCTTTTTACTGCGAGGGAAATTTTCAAAGGTACTCGTATTTTATCTAATGCCATGTGTAATATTATTTTGCGATAAACGAATAAAAAAGATTTGAAAGTGACTGAAGCATATAACAAAGCACAGGTTGATAAGTGTGCATATTCGAACATAATTCCTAAAAAAAAACTTTTCGAAAAATTGACGGAGCGAGAATTCGACCCATTTCTTGGAATGTTGATTTGTTGTGGTGTTTACAAATCAAATAAAAAACACTTGAATGAATTATGGAAACCAGATCATTTTCCATTGAATCGCGCATCAATGTCGTTTGACAGATTTAGAATGCTGCTTTCAAATTTGGGCAAAAACTATAAACTACATGAGTGCATTACTGTAGATGAACAACTTTACGGCTATCGTGGTCGTACGCGTTTTACGCAATACATGCCGTCAAATCCAAAAAAATACGGCATACAAATATTTTGGGCTTGTGATTCAAAAACTTCTTATCCAATAAATGGCTAAATTTACACCGGAAACCTAACTGGAGAAGAATGTCAGACTGTTGGAGAGAAAATTGTGTTGGACCTTGTAGCAAAGTATAAAAACTCAGGACGAAATGTTACTACTGACAACTTTTTTACGCCCTTTCAACTGGCTGACAAATTGAATGAATGGAATATGAAGCTTATGGAAATAGTTGTAAAAAATAAACGTTTTGTTCCAACAACTATGATGCTGTATAAAGATAGACCAGTATTTTTCACCAACTTCGCATCCCACAAAGAAGCGATGACTTGTCCATATGTTCCAAAGAAGAAGAAGGCCGTGGTAATGCTTTCTACAATGCATTCTTAACCACTTGTTCAGGAAAACCAAAATGCAAAGCCCGATGTAATAATATATTACAACGGAACCAAAGGCGGTCTTGATAATATGGATAAGTTGGGAGAATACACCACAAAACGAAAGACAAATAGATCGCCTTTGGCATTCTTATATAATATGATCGATATAGCAGCTCTGGTCTCTTATATAATTTACATGAACCACAACCCAATATTTACAACTACTGATAGAAGAAGGACTTTTTTGAAGGAGCTAAGCCGTCAACTCTGTCATGAAAATATAGAAGAGAGAGCTAAAAATCCATATGTGATGTCAAAACCGCACATTCGGTCAGCAATTCAAGACAATCTTGGACACAACATAATCTTCGCCTTATTAGCCCACACTTCAACTTCGCATAAACGTGATGCAAGTGGACGAATTTTTGTAATTGGAAGTCGTTGTTTTATGTGTCGAAGCATAAATAAAAAGCAAAGAAAAACAAGGAAAGTTTGCAGCAATTGTTCCCGACCAATTTGCGACGAACATTCAAGAACCAAGGTAAAGTGTGAAGTCTGTCTTCAAACTTCTGAATAAGACTTGTGTTTTTTTCCAAAATAAAAAAATAGCTTCAAAGATTAGTATCTGTATTCTTTTTCCATTTTCAGTTGGAATGTAACGATTTTGGTAAGTTAACATGCCCTGTATTTATGTAGGTATCCAGGTACCTTGTCACACGGATTATGGTGTTTGAAGTTCTTCGGTTCGCAGAGGTCTTCCTATTTGGTATTTTGACTTCTCATTATTGAAATTATGTGCAAAATATAAAGTTAATAGCTCTCACAGGCTCTCATGCATATATCTACCGATAAATTAAATAAATCGTTCATTGAAAATTGAACGGTACCCGGGTACCTCTTCACTCACATAAGGGTTAAGCCTACAATAGTAAGGAAATTAACGATGTTAGACGATACCGTATTTATTTTTTTTAGAAATTGTTGCGGAAAATATAAAAGTGCTAATGGGCACTTTGTATATGGCACCTACTGTTTCGCACTACACGAAACTTAGGAATCATCTTGAGGAGTTGGGGCCTGTTTATCCCAAAGTTGTGTTGTGTTGTGGCTTTAATCTCGATATTCTACGCAATTGGTTGACATAGTAAGTTCATTGGGCTTGCCATTTGCTAATGACATCAACCTAGCCTCTTTGGTATATGCTTTTCTTGTTTCCCAAATTGACTTAGTAGAGCAACATGACCAAATTGCCTCCACAGGATCCTCTTACCCTGATATGATTATTTTGTTGTTAAATTTTGTGCCTCCTTGTTCAAATGTAACATTTTTTCCATTGATGTCGCTACTTTGTTTAATGACTGTTATAATTTATTGTTCGTCAAATGTAAATGTGCAATCCTCTGGACTAAAAAAAAACATTGACTATATTTGTAATAAACACGTGACTCTCAATACTAAGAAAATAGAAAATATCGTACAGATATCCCTTGGTTCACCCAACAGATTCAAGAATTGATAAACAAGCTTAACTTATTATACTTTAGGTGGCGTAGATATAAATGTACATTCATGTTTGACCGATTCCGACAAATCCGTAACGATATAACCTCTTTGATTCGTAAAAACAAAACTAAGTACTACCAAGTCAAGTTTAATTCCGATAAATCAAGCCCAGCGTTTTGGAAATCTATTCCTCAAATCGGCATCACCAAAAGTCACTCTGACCTTAAATAATCAAAAATTTGTCAATAGTACACCAGTCAATAACAATCAAATAGACTTTTCCTTTTTTGAGGCCTCCACAAGGGAAGGGCGCACTTTCTATCCTTTCTCTTTTCAATGTACCAATGAGAGAACCGTAGGCCATCCGAATTTCATAAAAATTCTGTTGCATGTTTTTTTCTTTCCCAATGAAATCGAAAAAGACTAAAGTGTACCGTGAATTTTCTGCATTTATTTTGAGGTGAAAATGGCTTTCTAGTTGTTTTGCATAACGCAAGCAAGCGGACCCTGCGTGCTACACACACTAATATTATCAAAATGCTATCAAAAATAATTGCAACCATGGCGCCCCTTCAGCAACCAAGTTTACCATCAGGATACGACTCCGATTTCTTATTTGAAACATCATTAATATCATTTTTAATATCGGACTTACAACATGATTGCGACAGGTTTAACAATGGAGTCGTTAGCTCTTCCACATCGAGTTCTTTCCGACTTCTGAGTCGGTTGCGACTTGGCTATTAGAAGATAACTTTGCAAATGATATTTATTCATAGAACATAAGAATGTAGATATAAAAAATAATCCATCGGAAGTCTGTCATGACTACAACCACGGTGAAGAACTCGTCCTTGAGCTGGATTACGACAATGTTAAGGAAGAACCATGGTCTGAAGTCAAATCATCTTCACCCCAACAAATGATTGACTTTGAGTCGTCAGTTTTTGAATCAGTTTTTCATCACCCATCTATGGTAACAAAAGTACAAAATCCGTATGAAGGAGAAAATTACAGCAAACCATTATATAGCAATGCAGCAATTTTAACCCAATTAACACTACCCCAATCACCTCCTCAGCCTGTTCTAACCCCACCACAATTGCCGGCACCAGTTCGAGCACATTGCCATCTCCATCTACCCCAATTACTTACACACCAAATGTATATAATGCAACCCAATCATCTGAGATTGCCCAAAACTGTCAAATCGTTGCTGAAATTGTTGAAAATCATGCTAAAGAACTACCCGATTAGCATGATAATAACACTGAATATCGATATTTTATATCATCATTGTCGCACCCACCATAAACCGATGACGATTGGGCATCAACTTCCCCATCAAACTCATCATCATCGCTTTCGTCGACTTCCTCCGTGATCGGAGACTCAACGACTTCCTCCGTGATCGGAGACTCAACGTTGTCCAGCGATGGTGGTGGTAAAATGCAATCGAGCTGCAGTCTCGCTAAGAAACGTACACGTCCTTATGGTCGTGGACTAGAGGATCGTAAGAGCCCTAAGAAAGAACAAAATAAAAATGCGGCAACTCGTTAAGCAAGAAATGGAAACAGTTGTTAGCGAAGAGCAAGCGCTCTCCAATCACCAAAAAGAACTGTCTACTACCCTTGCAGAGAGCAAGCGCGAGGCTAAATACCTGAAAAAACTGATTCGTGAATTCTACCAGAATAAGAAATTCTAAACAGCATCCAGCGGGCCGAGAATTTTATTCTTTAAACTCTACATTCATTCAAAATTAAATTACATTTTAAATAAAATGTTAAATTTACTAAAACCAAATATATAAAGCATTTTTTTAATACAATTATAACGACCGGTATTATCCCCGAAGGATGGAAGCAAGCCAAAATACTCCCGGTTCCCAAATCAAGCTCGCCAAATAATTCCGATTACAGGCCAATTGATATCCTTCCTTTCCTTAAAAAGTGTTTGAAAAAATCGTTAGCCAATAATAGAAGATTTTCCTCGCAGAAAATAATTTAATAACGAACCATCAATCTGGTTTTAGATCTTAGCATTATATACGCTCTTTCATCGATGAAGATATGATGTCACTTCTGGTCTTTCTACACTTCTAAAAAGCATTTGATTCATTAAAGTTAAATCATGACATTCACTTGTATAAATTAAGAAATCGATTTGCTTTTGATGGTCATGCGTGTCAACTTGTGATATCATATTTTAACAATCGGAACCAAGCTGTTAATCACGATGACAAAAAGACGTTGAGTCTGCCAGTAACTTCCGGTGTGCCCCAAGGATCTGTCCTAGGCCCACTTTTGTTTACGTTGCTTATAAATGATATTTATGAAAAAATAAAGTACTGCGATTATCATATTTATGCGGATGATGTTCAACTATATAAAAAAGTATCCAAGTCTTTCGAATTTAACGCAGACCTTCAATCTATGTATATTTGTTTGGTCTCAAAAAAATTGCTTAAGCCGTAATTCATTCAAAACCAAAGCGCTGTGGGTATGTAATAAAAATTTGGAAATTTGGAATTTGCCGCTTTATGTTTAGTTGGATTTGTAACTAAAACTAAAAATCTAGGAATCCATTGCAACCAGTATTTTTACTGGATCGATCACATAAACAACATTTTCCCTAAAATACAGGGTGTCTCAGTTTAGGTTTGCGTCCTGATAGCTGAAGATTCCTGAAGTTATGGCAAACAAAAAATTGTATAGCAAAGTGGGATCTATTTTCACCCGCCTCCAAGTTAGAGGCCGTTAAAGTGAGGGACTTCTGATTTCGAGGTAAAACTCCTTAAAAGGCCGTAGCTTTCTAACGGATTCAGCTTAAAAAACCGTTGTGCACATTTTTGAAAGAGAATTTCAGTATACATAAAATATTAAAATTTTGTCGAGTTCGATAAATGTCAGTCAAAATTATGGCATTTTAAGCCTAACATTTTGAAAAATCGTTGGACCAATTTCATCAGAAAAATGCGTTTATCTCGAATTTCAAAATTTTAAAATAGGTTAACTTTTTTTATCAAAACTTTTGTCTTCTCTTCATTGTCCACGATTTTTATTTAAAACTTTTGCGACTACTAACAACGGAAGTTATTGCAAACCACTATTTTATTCAGGCAAATGGGTGACAAGGTAAATTCAACATCCCTTTAAATAAATTTTGTTGTCCTAAAAAGGACGTTACGCTTTAAGATTTCAAAACGCTTTTATAGTAAATTTTCGAAATGTTGGCCGTGCCTTTGGATGCACGTTCTAGCGCGTTTGGTGATTTCAGACAGCAAATTAATGTTTGGTAAAGTGCCGCTTAGCTCCTCTGCAACTGTATTTATTCTCTCTTGGAACTCTTCCCGACTTAAAATCTCAGTCAAATAAACCCTTTCTTTTATAGCTCCCCAGAAAAAAAATCTATTGGCTTTAGGTCAGGAGATCTAGCCAATCAACCCTCCATTAATTTTTTAATTTAAAAACGAAGTTACATTGTTGCTACAATGGCAAGAAGCTCCATCGTGTTGGAAAACCATTCTTTGACTCCGCGCAAGGGGCACATTTTCCAGGAGTTCTGGCAACTGGTCTCTCAAAAATTCTAAATAGAATGTCGAATTTAGGACATGGAAGTATGAATAGCCCGATTAAAGTATAAAAAAACATCTGCATTTCAACTGAATCTTTACCTTTGAAAAGATGTTGTTCGTGTTAAGTGAGGATTCGACAATGACCAATAGTGGGAATTTCGTTGGTTGGTAATGCCCATTCCCGTAAACTGGGCTTCGTCAGTCCATAAAATTTTTTGAATGAACTTCTCATTCTCATCTTGTTGATGCAGCAGCCATTGGCAAAATCCAATTCTTTTTTTGGAAGCCCCTTGGCAAAAGTTCCTGTACGGGCGTATAATAAAAGGGGTAAACGCGGTTGGCTTGAAGAACTCTATGGATTGCAGTTCTTGGAGTTTGCAACTGTGCTGTAAGCACAGAAGGCTGCATTCTTATAGCATTTAAAATTCTTTATTCCTCTTCTGCTGCTATTATGTTAGACAATCTTTCTATTCTTAACCCATATGCTGAGCCGAGGGTTGAAAGGCGGTGAAAAGCATTGATAAAATTTGGCCTAGAAGGGATCCTCCGTCTAGGACATCGCCGTTGATACTCTAATCTAGCTAACCCTGCATCCCCATTACAGAAACCGTTAATGAAAACTATATCGGCGTATTCGCGAATCGAAAAGATTTTTTCTTAAACATTTGCTAAACACTTTGCTCGTTCACTCCTAATTAAAGTAACATCGACACATTTCAAAAGTTGTCACTGAATTAAACTAAAACATTCCACAAAATAGCGGAAAATTTACCGTTGGCTTAATTCTCTAACTTTGTTTTACTTGTTAATTGACAGTTTTTAGTAAATTTTTTTTTGAACACACTATTTATTTTGTGACCTATTTGCCTGAACAAAATAGTGGTTTGCAACAACTTCCGTTGTTCGTAGGTGGAAAAGTTAATAATAAATCATAGACAATGAAGAGAAGACAAAAGTTTTAATAAAAAAAGTTCACCTAAAACTTGGAAATTTCGAGATAAACGCATTTTTCTGATGAAATTGGTCCAACGATAATCCGTTAGAAAGCTAAGGCCTTTTAAGAAGTTATACCTCGAAATCAGAAGTTCCCCACTTTAACGGCCTCTAACTTGGAGGGGGGTGAAAATAGACCCCACTGCAATACAATTTTTTGTGTGCCAGAACTTCGGGAATCTTCAGCTATCAGGACGAAAACCTAAACTGGAACACTATGTATATGGCATTCTTAGGGGGCTAAGCCCATCTAAACAGGGCTTTCAAACTAAAGATGAAACTAATCAAAGCTCTCGCTCTGCCCGTCATACTGATCTGAAGTCTATGGAAGTTTAGAAGAAAATTCAATGTTGCATTTAATAACTGCGCAACATACATATTTGATCTAAGACGGTGTGACCACATTTCAGTTTTCACCAACTAAATTGCTGGATGTTCATTGGATGCACGCTTGAAATATACACAGCACTGTTCTATTTTTACACAAGATTGTTTACTCTAAAACACAGAGTTCCTTCGCTCTCAAAGGACCAGATTTCCGATGAGCAGTCGTCAATATATCGTACATGCAGTTCACCTCTGGAACAATCTTCGCACTAATACCAAAAGGGTGAGCATGGAAAACCACTTTAAGAAAGAACTTTTCTAATATTATGCAAGTTGCATTGGCTATGTGATGACCTATTTAAGTAATTTTTGTTTATAATCAATACTACTATCCTACTTCTATTTTTTATATCTTTTAATCTTTCTGTAATCTGTTCTTCTTTTTCGCTTTTTTCCTATTCCTGTCAAAGTTCTGTAATTTCTTTTATACAATATTTAAAGCGCGTGAACTGTTAATTTAAATTTTGTAGATTTCACACCTGTACAAATACAAAAAGTTGTTATAACTTAAATATGTACATAGATGCTATGAATTAAATAGATAAATAAATAATGTCTACGTGTTTAGATTCCGCTTTAATGACAGCATTAATTTAATTTAATAAGCGTAGCATACGCTGCCGTTCCCCTTTTACAGCCGAAGAGCAGGCGAGTGTGTCCGGGATGGAATCTGAAAAACAGAGAATACTAGCATTAGCAAAGGTACGAGTATATATTAGATTAGAAGCAGCAGACACAAGATCAGTGATGAAGACTAGAAATAGTTTCGGAGACAGAACGGAGCCCTGGGGCATACCAACATACCAGCCACATACTTGAAACCATCCAAGTCAACTTGAATTGAGTGTTCCGAAAGGTAATTTCTAATCCATTGAAGAAGAAGAGAATCGTCGACCACAAATGCACGCATTTTCGACAAAACGCATTAGAAACATCAAAACATCAAGTGCAACTATCTTGCTTTCGACAGATTGATGTACAACTTGGTTCCACTTTTCGGTGAGACACGCCATCAGATCACCAGTGAACCTGTTGCTACGGAAACCGTACTGCCGGTCGTTGAGAAATTTTCGTGATTCGAGATATTTCATGAGCTGACGCTAGGTCAGCGTTTCCATGACCTTGGAAAGGAGGGACGTACGTGAAAAGGGTCTGTAGGACGAGAGAGAAGAAGATTCGCCTTCATTAGGGATGGGCTGAACAAAATATGTTGCTTTCCATCTGCTCGGAAAGAGCCCTAAAGGGACGGATTTGTGAAAACGATTACGCAGAAGATGGGGAAATATACCATCTGGACCAGCGGATTTATGTATGTCCAAATCTAAATGGCTTCAGTGTGCAGGCAATTCGTCGCACAGTGGAAAAGTTTAAGCATGAGTACACTCTTTTGGATCTCTTGGAATAAGATCCTTTATCCCTCATCGGTTGAAGAGTATCTGAGCAAAAGAAAAGGCATGGTACAACTCGAGCTGTGAAGAGGCGGTCAGGGTTAGAGAATTGTTTTTTTGGTCCTACAAGACCAACCCAACAGAGGAAAACCGAAAAAAGTTTAAACAAGCCAGGAATGACTGCAACGTCTTTCTTAAGCGTGTGAAATTTCAATACGAGCAAAAGTTGAGGCAAAAAATACAACAATATCCCAATGCCTCATCCTCCATCCCAACGCTCATTTAAAATGACATTCCAACTGTAAGCTCTTTGGACAAGGCCAATCGGCTTGCAGCACACTTTGCGACCAGCTCAACACTGCCGGATTGTGTTTTGTCTCCACCTACACTTGAGTGCGTCGAGTTTTCAATGGGACGAATCCACTTTCACACTCGTGTTAAAGATCTCGACATACATAAATCCGCTGGTCCAGATGATATTTCTCCACCTCTCCTGAAGAGGTGTTCCTCCACCCTGGTAAAACCACTGCCTAAGCTTTTTCATCAATCCTACTCTTTAGGACTCTTTCCGAGCAGATGGAAAATAGCATTTATCCAGCCCGTCCCTAAAAAAGGCGAATCTTATTCTCTCTCCTCCTATAGACCGATTGCACTTACATACGTCCCATCTTTCCAAGGTCATGGAAATGCTGAGAAACCGTCAGTTCATGAAATATCTTGAAACACGAAAACTTCTCAATGATCGGCAATATGGTTTTCATAGCAACAGGTTCACTGGTGATTTGATGGGATGTCGCACTGAAAAGTGGAATAGTTGCGCTTGATATTTCTAAGGCATTTGAGAGAGTTTGATGTTAGGCTCTTTTGTCGAAAATTCGTTCTTTTGGGATCGATGACTCTCTTCTTCAATGGATTAGAAATTACCTTCCGGAACGTTCAATTCAAGTTGTCTTGGACGGTTTCAAGTTTGATATTCACAAAATAAATGCTGGTGTGCACCAGGGCTCCGTTCTGTCTCCGACCCTATTTTTAATTTTTATCAATTATCTCTTGTCTGCCACTTCTAATCCAAAATTATATTCCTTTGTTGACGGCAGTACTCTCTGATTTTCATATTCGATTCCGGACTCACGTCCCTGCTCTTCGCCTGTAGAACAGGAATGGCAGCGTATGTTAAGCTCATTAAATTCCGACATCAACAACATAACCAACTGGGGAACTATCAACAGAGTGGAATTTAATGCTTCCAAAACACAATGCTGCCTGCTGTCGTTAAAGCGAAATTTAAACACCCAGCCATTACATCTTCGAAACCGAAAAACTTTCCATTCTCGGTAAGTGTGTCAATGGCAACTTACGTTCAAATGACCACATATTCGATGTCGCCAAAAATGCTGCGAAATGTCTATGCTTCCTCAAACGATGTAAGAAATGCTTTTCCCCTTCTGATCTGGCGTCAATATGTAAGGCATTCATCCGCCCAAAATATGAGTCCAAAGCTCACATCTCGTCAGGTGCACCTAAAACATCTCTGCACCTGCTAGACCGGTTTCAAAACCGTGCGATAAAACTCATAGCTAATACCAATATCACTCAGTCAATGGACATCCTCGAACACCGAAGAAATGTCTCGTGTCTCACTTTTTTTATCGCTATTTCCACCATTAGTGCCCCATAGAAATCGACAATAGCATTTCACCCCTTCAAACCTTTAATCGTAACACCCGTCTCGCTGTGAATGCTCATCAGTATACCCTCAAGCGCACTTTCGCACGTACTCTAAAATACTGCGATTCGTTCCTAAGCCGAACAACTCGCTTGTGGAATGCCCTGCCGATCTCTCTATTTCCTAGTCATTGTAACATTCAGACATATGTATAAAACCAACGTACATCGGTACCTATCCTTCTCTCCTCCCAAAATTTTCGTCGCCCGCGCTGTGTGCAGACATTTTAAGGGTACGTTAATCCCTTGAGAGCGCTTTACTTTACAAAGAAAAAAAAAAAAAAAACCCACAAACCAGAGAGAGAGTTGTGCGAAATGAAGAAAACATAGCCGCTGTAGCGGCAAGTATCGAATAAGACCCTGAAATGTCTATTCGACGCCGATCAACTGAATTTGGCATCGCCAGAGGCTCAACCCGGTTCGATTTGAGCCTACAATCGTGTAAGATTATGCTGATGCAAGAATTGAAACCGGACGACTATTGATAACTCCATGGGTTCGCTAATTGGGCGCTGGAAATGATGGCCGGAGGTCCGGATCTTGGCCAAAAAATCATCTTCTCGGACGAGGCCCATATTTGGCTCAGCGGCTGTGTCAACAAGTTAAATTACCATTATTGGAGCGAACACAATCAACAAGTGCTGGGCCAAGCATCAATGCATCCACAAAGATTGATTGTTTGGTGCCGTTTATGGCATCGCGGAATCATCGGACCTTATTTCTTTCAAAATTAGGGAGGAGACACCGTTACCGTCAATGGTTTCAGATGTAGAGCAATGTTAGTTGATTTTCTGTAGTTAGAGCTCGACAATATCGATTTACCCGAGCTGTGTTCCAACAAGACGGGGGTACATGCCATGCAAGCGACGCAACGCTCGAAATTGTGAAGGAGAAATTTTGCGACTGGGTCATCTCACAGTCATGCGATTTGACAGCACTCGATTATTTTCTCTGGGGCTAGGTAAAGTCATTAGTCTGCGCTAACAAGCCAACCACTTTGGACGAGTTCGGGGCCAACATTCGACACGTTATTTCCGGAATAGCGCTCCACATATTGGACCGTGTCACCAAAAATTGGACTGACCGCTTGAAGCACTGCCAGCAAAAACGAGACGGCCATTTGAATGATGCGTTATTTCACACACAGTGTCATGAACGTAGCTTAAAAATGAAGCCACGTTGTTGTTTTAATTAAAATTTTTTTCCTATCATTGTTATCTGGTCATTATTTAGTATTTTCTGCCTCAGTTTTGGTCATATGTATGTATGACGCCTTGCCTGATGTAGTTTAAGTTTATTCGGAACAAAGCGGGGAAAATTCTATCAATCGCTTAAAAGCAAAGGATCTCTAATTCAGCACTAGCTGTAGAAAAATGCTTAAGAAAAATTAGTGTTCTGTTCACTATATTCTACAGAATGAAGAAGAAGAAAAACTTCCAGGTCCAGTGCCTACGAGGGACGGAATCTAAGGCGAGCATTTCATAGTGATCGCTTATTTCACGGAAGAAGAATCCATACTTTATGAAATGAAACAAATACGGGCAGGAAAAGTTGTGCCAATATGATGATAAACCAGTTAGGCGGGGTATTACAAGATGTTGCATTCTATAAATGTGCAAATGTGCAATTTCTCTCTATCTATCCCATTCTAATCTGTTGGTTTTTTATGTCTACCTTGAAGTAAAATCACAGCTTCAACGTGCATGAATCGAAAATCTCTCATTCGATTTATTACCAAATTTAGTTATCTTGTATAGTCTGTAGTCCTAGATATGTTGAAGTGATTTTGAAAAAGCTCACCATCAAGAAGTTGCATATTTATCTTGTGGAAAAATCATCCCTTAGCTTGAACTCCAAAAAAAATTACAGAAGAACCAGTTTTTTTCTAAAATTTCTCCTGAAAGAAAAATCGATTAATTATTTTTAAAAAAACAAGGAAACATTAATTTTGAATAAAATTTTAAGCAAACCAATTCCTCCAATTTAACTTCTCTTTGGGGTTGATATAAGTTTTATTAGACACAAACTGAAAACAAGCTTCCACCACCGCAATCTGAATTCAACTGTGCAAAGAGTCTCTCGGTATGTCTAACAGCATATTAACCACGCTGTCCATATGTCAACACCATTAGTCTCTAGTTCAAGTGAATTCATTGAACCTGTGCTTAGAATACTCAATTAGGTACGTCAGTTCATGAGCCAAGAGTTAATAGCTAACAGCTCAGAGCTGAAAGCCCTCCAGCCAGCAGCGATTAACAACCAAATGACTCAATGCGTAGGTACGACGAATACTTCGTCGCGTCAATGTGCGTTACAATCATCGTCGTCGGCGGCTTGCGCGAATTTGTCCAACATCAACGTATGACGGTGCATGCAAATGAGCTGAAACCCCACAATGTGGTCGTGAGTTGTTATGCAATGACTAATAGAACGACGGGTGCCCTCAAGGGGCACGTTCATACAGTTTGGCAATTACCCCAAACAAAAGTGAAAACGTCTAAAGGGCTTCTCGTATGCGTGACACCACCGAACAG
This sequence comes from Volucella zonaria, assembly GCA_963966105.1. NCBI lineage: Eukaryota > Metazoa > Arthropoda > Insecta > Diptera > Syrphidae > Volucella > Volucella zonaria. The sequence continues at coordinate 31,472,475 of OZ014534.1, forward strand.
ACAATGATTTGGGCCACTGGTACGAATGAACAAAAATTTGGCAAGCGGCTACCCATTATGGAATTAGATGAGCAATAGATTTGCGGTGCACGCACCGAGGAACCTATAAAATTACCGCATAACTATTGTCAAGAAGGAAAACATGAAATACACAAGCGTCAAACATGCAAAATTCGACGTTGTGATGTGATAGGCAAACTTCCGACTTACGTAACGTCTTTTAATCTGAAGGCGTTTCCCGTCAATCAAATTCCATCGATTGATATTCCCCAGCCGATCGGCCATATGGTTGCATTCGAAATTCGTCACTTTCGATTGCTGGCTAGTTGGCAATGATTGCGAAAAAATGCAAGTGCTTGACAATTTGACCATTCCAATCGTAGACTGCGTATGTAGTATAAAAGCGTAACGCATCGCTCAGTAATGCATCAGTTGAGTTAGCTCAGTACAGTAGAGAAGCCCGTCTTCAGTTCCTTTGTTTTAAACTTTTGCTTAAGCCTATAATCTTTAATGATGAAGGTAAGGATCATCAGTCATATTGTGTGAACTGTCATAGTTAACACTAAAATTGATCGCTTTCAATTCTGTGTTTTTTTTGTAGATCTTCATTTGCATCCTGGCCCTGGCTTTGACAGTAGAAGCTGGACTCTTGCCCCATGGACATATCGATGAGATAGCCCCACACTATGATGTTGGACATGGTGACGTTCATATTAGCCAATCGCCTGCCATAGTTATCGAGGAGAATGGTGTATCTATTGCTGCTGCTGATGTCCATCATCATCATGATCATCATCATGATGTTCATGTACCTGCCACCAAGATAGTGCATCATGAGTCAATCCATCAAGTTGAACCAGTGCATCATGTTACCAAGGTTGTGCATCATGAGCCACACCACTTTGTGCACTACACCAAGCCCGTGGTAGATCATCATTACCAGCGTGAGGTAGCTCATGTCCATTCTGCTCCTGTGGTTCTGCATCATGGTCATCATGCCGACTACTATTCCCATGCAGCTCCCCATGTCGCATACTACTCTGCTTTAGGCAAGCACTTACACCATCACTACCCCTACAGCAAATTTAGGGTTACCGAGAAGCATTATTAAAAGATTAGCCACAAGGGTTGAATAAATTATTATTGTATAATTGAAATAAACAGTTTTTTTTTGTTACGATATAGAGAGAAACCGTTTAATTGGAAACTAAGTATATGAATCCGAATATTGGGGAGCTGGAAGAAGAGATCAATTCCAGCTGAAATTCTGATGAGAACTAATTGGTACAAGGTACTCGTATCCGTAACCATCCCTCATGAAATGAGCGAACATAATTTCGAATGCTTCCATCCGATGGTGGGAATTCATTGCATTCGATGGTTGAGGGTAGATAAAGGATATGCCTGTACATAGGTGCGATTGCAATTTTATGCTCTTGGCAAGGTGTTCATAAGTGTCTGGATAATCGACCGTAAGACGGACTAATATAAATGAGTTGTAAGTGGCGCAATGAAATTAATCTACTTTTGGGCGTGTTCGCTTTTTATTTGGCCAGTAACCGCACATTGAATTGGATGCCAATCCATCTGCAGTTGCGTAAGCAATTTTTATTTATTTTTTTTTTTTTTTGAATTTTTTTGCTGTTTGGTTTTAGCAAATATCCTTTGGCTTATGGATTGGAAGGTGTGCACTTCTGAAACGAATTCCCGAGGAACGAAATGAATTGGTTTTTGGATTGGAGGGTATTTTTATTTTTTGTTATTGACTCGAGGGTTAGTGGATGGAAATTATTGGCCGGATCAACCCTTTATTTCTGTTGCCTTCTAAGGAAAATTGTGTAAAATTCATCTTTTCCATTACATCACTTAGATTGTGATGGAACTATAGAAGATTCATATTACTTTCAGGCTTATTTGAACAGAAGTGGTTTTCCTTACCGCCGCCATCCCCCACATTCGGTCTTTTGATTCTTTGGTCGAACCAACATTTTTTTCGCCCCCCACATGCCCAACATATACCAGCTATCGGTCAGACTTAAAAGCTCTTGATTAGGTTTATATCGTTATATGGCTCATGTGATTCGTCTTTGTATCTTTCCCAGGCCGATACTGATTTATTTGGTCTCGTTGAGTATGATCCTTCAGACATTTGTTCATTCGATTATCCATATATTAAGTTCGAGCACATTCCAGCAACTATAAGCTTCGTTGTCGTCGATGACTTTTGTCATCGGCAAAACTAACTAAGACGGTATAAAACCGGAATAAAAAATAAATAGGCGAAGTCCAAAAAGGTTTCCTTGTAGTACGCCAGCTAAGATTTATTTTAAGTGAAGATTCACATTTTCTTGTCAGACACAGACGAACTCTGTTCCAGAAATATATTGTCATCATCACCTACGAACCGGGACAACGGTTTTTCTAAAATGCAAATAACACCGTGAAAAAGTAAAGGTAAGAAAAGAAGTTGCCCATGTTGAACATAAGGTCGTGGAATCACCACACCATCCTATCTGAAACAGGAAAACGTTTTTTAATCTACTCCGCTAAACTTAAATAATTCCAGTTGTGAAAGTAGGGTAAAAGTATTCCTCTCTCATCATGCTTACAGCATGATTTCATTCCGTAGTCGAACACGTTCTGCTATAAGGGCCCGGTACCTGGAAATTACCATGACTGTCAGCGAAAGGTGCAATCCTTCGTAAATAGATATCTACACAACATATTAAGGATCTACATTCAGATATCTTGATAATCATCTAAGTGATTGGACGCCCATACATAAATATACAAATATTCAGAGGTATACAAGTTGATTCTAACCACTAAATTGTGGCACTTAAGCTCAAAACTTGACTGCCCAAATGACCAGTCCATCAAGGGATCCTGTACCGCGGCATCATTAGGGAGGCAATCGAAATCATCGTGGCGACCAGCCATCGTCAGAAAAAGTCAACCCCTTAGTATGACGACAAATGCGTCTAGCTCTTAAAAATACTGAAAATTGCACACAACTAAGAGCTGCAATCAACATCATAGCGGTAAGAACGGAGTAGGTAGGTAGGTAGGTAAGAGTGGCTGTAGGAAATACCAACCCACCTAGGCCTGTTGGCCCATTGTGATGCCACGTGGAACCAGTTTCAGCTAATGAATAAGCGTAGGAGAAGTAGGAGACTGTTTACGTCTATATTTTTTAGATCGTTTAGGTCGTTGTAGAAGAAAGCTCCTAAGTGAAGTTTTCTTCTCTGGGAGAGAACTGGACAGTGGACATGTACAGAGTAGGTGGAGGATTGTCTTCTCCTCTTCCTCGTCCATTCAGCTCCTGCACAAATCCTTTGTAGAGGCGCCAAAACTTCCAGCGTGCTTGTCTATGAGGCAGTGTCCACTGATGACACCTATGATGGCGCTGAGATGTTTCTTATTTAGAAGGATCAGATATTTAGAGCGATTCAGATCCAGTTTTGGCCAAATCTGGTTGGTCGCTGGACGTGTTGCCCCAACAGTCCACTTAAGGTCTGTTCTTTTAATGGCATCCAGCTTTAATATTAATTTGCACGTAGCGATTGGTATACCTATGTTGTCCTTTCCGGTAGAATAGGTAGAGTAGTTCCAATTTCGGTGAGTTCATTGAACCTACAGTTCCCTGGAAAGTCTCTGTGGCCCGGCACCCAGCAAAGGCGAAGATTGAACTGCTCTGTCATCTCCATAAGAGATGATCGGTATTCAAGGGGGCGGTGTTCGAATTTAGTGAGACTGACTCCAGGGTCTTGATAGCGGTCTGACTATCCGAGAAGATGTGGATATCCTTTGCAGATATCGCATTTTTCTCCAGCCAGGACAGAGCTTCTTTAATCACCAAAATTTTCGCCTTGAACACGCTACAGTGGTTTTGATGACGGAAAGAGAGACTTAGATTTAGTTTATCTGAGAAAATACCGACAATCCCACTATCGGTTTTAGATCGATCTGTGTAGAAGTGGACGCTAAGAAAGCGTCTTCCTTTCAGAAGGATCTAGAGGGAAAGCTTACGAGTACATGGAAGTTTCTGTCAAACCAAAGTTCAGGTATGGTGTAATCGATGTTCTCGATTCGATTCCTAATGTATTAAAAATGATGGCGTGGCCAAATGAATTATTTGTCCACTGTTTAATCGCATTAAGGCGAATAACTGCAGTCGCAGCTACTTGCCTGCCGAAAATATCTAGGGGGGTCAAATGAAGCTGAATGTCTAATGCCGCAGAAGGGTTAGACCGCAATGCTCCGCTTATGCATAGACATGCTGCTCTTTGGATTCTGCTTAGTTTAATGCAGTTGGCTGCACTTTCTAAGGCCGTCCACCACACGACCACCCCGTAAGTGAGTATCGATCTTATGACCGAGATGTATAGCCAGTGGGTTAAGCGAGGTTGAAAGCCACATTTATTCCCAATGGCTTTTTTTCAAGAGAATAAATCTATTGTAGCTATTCTCTTTCTTGAATGTTAGGTTTCCAGTTAAGTTTCCTGTCAAAAATGAGGCCAAGATATTTTGCTGTATCGGAAAATGCTTAGCTGTTTCTGTTTATTGAATGAGGGTCTATAATTGGAATTTTGTATTTCCTGGAAAAGAGGACAAGATCAGTTTTGTGGGGGTTTATTCACAATCCACAGCGACATGCCCAACGGTCTACCTGCAGAGTTGACAGCACAGTCGTGATTGCGCAACCATTGTGTACTCTTTATATTGTAGGGATCGTTCGATGTGGCTAATCAGTGAATGCAGAGCTGTTTCAACCGACTTTCCTTTCAGTAAGCTTATTGAGCCGTTGGCAGAAATCTTGGATCAATTTTAGCTCATATATGGATATCAATCTATCATTCTAGAGTTTTGAGAAGGAAAGATTATAGGTCTGAGGTCCTTTGGGACAACATGAGAGCATTTTCCGGCTACATTGACTTCTCTCCATGACAGTGGAATGTGGATAAGTTCTGCACAGCTCCTCATAATATTTTCTAGCGCAGGCAGAATAATATCTGAGGACCTCTGTAGCTGGGCAGGTAATATACCGAGTAGTAAGCCAAAAAATTGTACGTGGGAAAAAATGTGACCACATTCAGCATTCCTACAAAAAGCTAATCAAATAGTTTCAGAATTTATATTTCGGAGGACAAAGCTCTACAAGACATTGATCATGCCCATTCTTATGAACGGTTCAAGCGCTGGACGATAAGAAGCAGAAGCCCAACTCTTTTAAGAGTTTAGATACATACATTGGGAATTCATAAATGACTAATCGAATATTTAGCAATGTTTGATAGCGAGGTGGAGGAGTTTCGAGAACAAGACACAATTGAGACTTCTATGAATTATACTAACATGTCAAAACGGCTGATAAATATTTTTCAAGTAATAGAATCCTTGAATCCCAGACTCCAAGTTCAAGATGACATGCAAACGTACTAATGCACTTAGGTTGCGCTACAGTTCGGGCTGAACCATGGCCTCAATTAACAAACCTCTCCAGTTAGTCCGGTATTTTGCTAACTGCCTCCATTGGCGCACTCCAAGTCTGTTTAAGTCCCGCGCCACCTAAAGTGAGGTTTTCTCCTACTGCGTTGTCCCTCCGGACTAGATTCGAAGACTCTGCGGACCGAAGCAATGGTGTCCATTCGCTCCACCACATCATAGCCGTCTCTGGCGGCTGATGAGCAATTTTCTGACTAGGCCGATGTAATTGTGCAGCTCATATAGTTTGTCGCTGAATCATCTAATCCAAAGCCCGCCAAGGCAAACTCGTGGGAACGTTGTTTTGGCCGGTTTTAAATCTGATATTCACAAAATAGATAGTGGTGCGTCACAGGGCTCCATTCTTTGATCCTCCTCAATAGTCTTTTATCTGCTAATCGAACTCTGGTCCCTATTCTTCGGCTGTAAGACGAAAACTTCAGCGTATAATGAAATTATTAAATACAGATATTGGCAGCATTACTTAATGGGGAACCACCAACAGAGTTGAATTTAATTGGAGTACAATGTACAATTTATCCATAAATTTTACAATACAATCTTCGATTTTAAATCTCTTGTTGTATCCACTTAGACAAAGCTTCCGTCAAGACCATTAAATCTAGTCTCTGTCTGCACCTTGGAGGGGTTAATTTACACTTTATTTCCAAATGAGAGCAGATAAGAAACGACAACCCTGCATTCCAAATCTCCTGCATTCCTATTGTAATATGATGCTTTTCGTGCTGAATACAAAACCATAATATCCATACAGGAACCATAGGTGTGGCATAAACTAATCGTGGTTCAAGATGCTTTAGGGGTTTTACACCACTACATTACAAGCGATCGCAAAGACCGAGAACTTGTCTTTATGCGCCGACTCCCTCTCTCCACCTAAACGTGGGCTATTTTGCAAGCAAGATTTAGTTGCTGCAGACAGAAGCTACAAAACGAGTGTAGAATGGCACAAATTCGTCGTTGCGTCTACTTGTTTTCTCTATGATTCGTTATTGCCACCACCGAAAGCGTTAGCCCAACTCAGTGAATACTGTGATTCCTAGGAAAAAGGGATTTACCATATGATGGGATGCTAACACATGAGATACTTTGTGGAGTATTAGCAACCTCAACGTGAGAGGCAATCTGACTTTGTTTTCAACAATGTTGTCTCTAAGCCGACTTTTGCTACGAGAGTAAGACAGCAAGTGATCGACTCAACTTTATTCAACCGGTATGCTAAGAATATCTACTATCGGAGATCTCCATGTCAGACCATAGATATAACGAATTCAGAATCAGATGCGAGGTCTCGACCTTGTTGAAGAGGAGGAATCCGCATAAAACCAATTGGAAACGATTTAAAAAGGAGCTCGACAAGTACAAAAGTGCTCACCCTAAGCTTAAGACAAAAGAAAAGTTTGAGGAAACTGTTTAGAATATGAACCGCACCCTCACTAAGTGTTTCGAAATGGCATGTCCAGTAAGCAATCCTACAGATCGCCCGTTCCTTAGTATAAAGAACGCAAACCTGCAGCGTCTATGAAAAGAATCCAGAAAACGTCTAAACACGTCACTTAAGAAGAATTTAGAGGAGGATTGGAAACTGTACAGGTCAAAGTGAAAAGATTTAAGCTGGAATACTCAGGACGGTACCTATACTGAGTCAGAAGGAGCAACTCTCTATCCTATGTCTATGTCTCACTTCTCAGGCAACCCAATCGAAACCAGCTCACAACTAGCTCCTATCAACGAAGATGCTAGCGAGCTGAAGAACATACCATGCCTTAGCTAATACACATGCTGATGCTCACTTTGATGGTTTCAAGTCGCCTGGCACCGATAGCATATTCCAAGTTATGTTACAAAAAGTTATAGACCAGCTGCTGGCAACACTGAAGAGCATTTTCACTGCTAGTCTGGCACTGACATACATACCGGAAGCCTGGAGAACAGTGAAAGTGGCCTTTGTACCGAAAATCGGAAAGGAAGACTACTCGCTCGCCAAGAGTTTCAGACCTATAAGTCCGACTTCCTTTATGCTGAAAAGCATCGAGAGAATGGTCAAGATCCATGTGCGCAACACCGTCTTGTGAATGCATCCTCTGTCGGCAGTGCAACACGTCTACCAACGCGGAAAATCCTGCGCGAGTGCGAGAAGGCACACTCGATAAGAAGGAATACGCTTTGGGCATTTTCACCGACGTTGAGGGTGCTTTCGACAACGGAACTTTTGACGGCACCTGTAACTCGGCCAAACAACACACCTTGTGTGAACAAAAGCAATGCTCTTGAATAGGATGTCGATTGCGGATGCTGGCTGCGGCCAGCATGTGGTGGCGGGGTTAAGCAGGGGTCGTCAATAAGTTGGCGTTCTCTCTCCACAGCTATGATGCATCCTGGTCGACTCACTACTCATTTCGCTCAATAGTTCTGACATCTATTCACAAGCATACGCAAATGATGTATCGTAGCTGGTTCTGTCTGCTCTAAAGCGCAGGCAGCCCTAGACCTGATCAACGACTAGTGCACCAGTAATGGGCTTTCAGTCAATCCTCTTAAAACTTAGTTTGTTCTCTTTACGAGAAGGAGGATGCTGCGTGGTGTGACTCCTCTAGTGCTGAAAGTCATCATCATCCAATTCTTCAAAGAAGCTAAGTATTTGGGTTATCGGCAAGACATGGGTCCTGTCACCGAAAAGGGTCGTTTGGATCTACATGGCTATGATAAGGCCAATTATATCTCATGTGCCGGTTGGATGGTGGAATAAGCTCTCGCGAAAGGGTTTTTCTCGGATGCATGGGGGCTCACCCCAGCACTCCTGGCGCCGCTCTAGACGCATTGATAAATCTCCCTCCCCTTGATATTCATATCAGGACGATAACGTTAGATTTTACTTCGCGTTGGGAAAGCTCGCATCTGTCTTCCAAGCGGAGATTTACGCAATTCTGATGGCAGCGAACTATACTATGTAGAACCGGTGGAGGGAGCGGAGGAATTTCATCTGAAACGACAGTCAAGCTACACTTAGGGCCTCGCTGGACCGTCTTACGACTTTCAACCTAGTTCAAGAATGCAAGAGATGACTGAAAGCAGTCGTAAAGCTAAATTCAGTGATCCTTGTCTGGGTCCCAGGTCACAATGGGATCGCGGAAATGAAATAGCATATGGACTTGCCAGGTAAGTTTTTCAGGATCTGAACCTATGTACATTGGGTCTGCCTGCGTCCTCCGTTAAGGTTTCCATTGACAGTTGGGTCTCATATCAGCGGAACTGCAGATGGCATAACTCAGCCTCCTCGGCGTTTCTATCTGGAGAGGACTGAGCAATGATCAAGGTCACTGAATGGATTATCCTTTTGAGCTCCTATCCCAGCTCTCATCGTACCGCTATCTAGGTATGTAGGTAATTCAAAACATGCTAACCAAATTGGTTTTCCTTTGCAATACGTCACCAAAATAACTAAAGTAAACAGCATTTCTATGAATGACACTGAAAAAAACTCGCTGACTGATATTGGCTTCCCATAAATATTGTTATCGAGAGATCAAAAAGAGTTTCCTCCTGTAAATTGCTCCTTGTCATCAGCGAGCTGTATGATTTCTGATGATAGATGAGGGAGTATTAAACCGCTGGTAACATAGTGATACTAAGATACATAACAGCTATTGAGGCAATGAGGCTAAAAGGGGTTCGTGTTTAACTATTCTTGTCGGATTGTCACAGAAACACCTAAGCATTTCAGCTATGATACATTCAAACTGAGGAACGTTTAGATGTCCGTTCTCCGACGTGCAGTTATAGCCCGGGATTTCCTGTCAAAAAATGATAAATTCACTCAGTAGCCAGAATCCTAATCTAACATAATTCATTTAAACTCTTGCAACAAAGATCTGGGTATCATACAATTCTCACAAAGAATAACACTCCAGCACGTGTCATTTCAAATCATTGCCAATCCGCAACAGGTGGCCACGATACAGTGTAACTCAATGGCCCTACTCTTAATTGCATAGGGGCATCCTACACAATCACTCAACAACTCCCTCTTCGATTCGCCTTTTGTTGTCGATTCAATACAATAGCTATCCGTTGCGGCTTCTGTGTGCTGTTAAAAGCTACAAATGCCAAACTGACGGATCTGCAATTTGGAGATTATCTCGGTTCAAATGTAAGCCAAGATCAGAATCATAGCCCAACAATAGCCAGCGCTTAATGAAGGTGTTCTTGTGATGTGCTACCACCATTAAGTCGTTTCTCCATAGCCCAATGGATATCCTACAGCACTCCCTTGCCATTGTGTTTCGGTATCTGTATGGATCAGTGGGGATAATAATGATGATTTACAGGAATTTAATGCATTCAGGTGCTAACTTTATCTATCCACTGGAGCAAAGCCAATCCACTGCGATTGGCGCTGGCAACAGATTGTTGTGTTGAATGAGCAATCAATTGGATGATTCTTCAAAGGTTGTCTTCGGACATCGGCTACTGGATGTGGTTATTTGTTGAAGTTGTGATACATATACTACTGACGGAAACAACTTTGATATCAAAGAAAAAAAAATAGTACTGGGGTCTTAACACGCAGGAGTACTTCGAATAACCCAGTGTAAAAACTGCAATAAAGGTGATTATGAATTATGAAAGCACCTCATGAGTAATCGATAAGGATCTCTAGCCAAAAATTCAGATTAACATACCCGCATTGCGCAAGGAAATGACGGCAATCGCAGCCCATTAAAGTTTACTTAAACCCTCGATTCTTCAATATTGGTAGAGCCACCAACCAAAATGCCTTTGCATATTACTTTCCCAGATGAGATGCCGATATACCGGCCTTTAGACAATTTATGAGCCAAAAAGTAGCCCAAAAAGGTAAGTATGCTTGCGCCCTATAATTTGGCCTTGTACCGTCCACCTATATTAGTGCAATGACCACGGAAGTGATGCGAGAATCAAAGTATCTCAGCTGGAGGGCAGACCCATATTGGGAACACGTCATTATCCTGAATTTGTAAGTTTCTCTCTGCTCGTTGTTCCCTTTTGACCATTTGAGTTGCGGCGGAGTAATTAATCTCTGGTATCGGTAGCAGAACAATTGGCAACTGGCAGGCCACCCAAATTACCTCAATATATACGTATGTGTGCATGAACATACTCGTATGCCCAAAAGAACACATGATGCGGGACCAAGATATGACACATGATGGTAACTGCTACTGCTACTTCTGCCTCCGCTGTGAGTCGATCCGCCCTAATAAAGTGATCCCTCTCAGGCCCCTCTTCCTTGGCCATCTCAATTTGTGGTGTGCTTCTGCTATTATGCTGCCCACTCTTTTGCTGCTACATATTGACATTGATGAGACTGGGTGTCTGCCCTCCACCCCCCCACACTTCACATATACTTCAGTTAACTGTGCAACCTTTTTGTTGGCGTGTAAATTTGTTACATGAACGAGTCTGGAATACAAAAAAAGCATTGCTCTCCACAAAGCAGGAGTTATTCGTAGTGGTTCCACCAGGTTGTTTCTGCTTGTGCGTCCCCAAAAGAAATACAAAAAAAAAGAAGGTGGGCAATGGGAACAAAATTCTCCGCCACCGTTCTACCGGCACCACTAGAAGCAATCGAAAACAGAACCAAGCCGAACTGAACCGTTCATCGATTGTATTGTACTATATGTACGGATACACCGTTTCTGCATCTTATCCGAGCGGCATCCTTTCGGTTTGGACCAACAACTTTTTCAATAGATGCCCAGTGGGCCATTGTTTGCGGCTGGCGGCGGCGGCTATAGCGATATGAGGGATTAAAATTCTTCGCATTTCGCGGATGCGGACTCAGTGTGAGTGTGTGCATTTAAGCGTGACGCCATCGTACGAAGCCACCACCTTCGTATGGGCTTTTGTTTTGCAACTGGGAACGCGCAACGCAATAACCTAATGGCGCGGGGTTTCTATGACCATTTGTTCGATTCCTAGAAATCTATTCGCGACTGAGTAGGCTTAGAATGGATGGTACGCGGTGAATGTGTACAGTATAGGTATATACGGGGGAATTCATATTGTAGGTGAACTGTAGGTGAACTAGTCTAGTGTTGGCTAACACAACATGTGTTCGGTCTTAGATCAAAGGGTTCGAATGTCAGGTGTCGCCGCACTTGCTACCTTTTCTTGCACTTTATCATCGTTTAACCGAGTGAATGGGAAGTTTTAGATGCCGAATACAATCTAAAGAGAAGGGCGGTAAGGCGGCACACGGTAAGAGGACTTTCGCTTTTATTTTTTGAAAGTTTTGCCCGAAATGTTTTTGCTTTTTCCGCTTTTGGCAAATGAAATTGTGAGTTCTACTCAAGGGGGACTTGCATTTTGTTGAGTATGTGTCCAACACACTATGTATGTAGGTTTGTTCCTGTAAAGAATCTCTGCAGGTGGTTTGGTGTTATAACGTCAGGGAAGTCCTGACCGCCGTCAACTTGGCAATAAGACCAGTTCTGCTCCTACGACTAGGTGTCAAGAGATTTGGAAGACTCATAATCAATTTTCAATCAGAGTAACCACCTTCGATCGATATGGCAATTTTTGTGATAGCCTGTCCCATTTAAATGGGACCACTACCTTCTTATAGCCAGGATTACAAGACAAGAACATACTATGAGAAAGTTCGACGACGGGCGACTACAATCACAGAGGTCCTATCCCACCAGCATCAGGAACTGAAAACCAATGGAAATGCTCCTGACAGTACTGCGGCCTCAGTGCTGGGTTTCTATCAGCCCTCAGTGAAACAAAAAGTATGAACAACGTTACTGCATTAAAGGACCAGAGCTGAGATGAACGAAAAAACATTTCGAACGGTGAGAAAAACTTGTGAATACGAGCCTGTAAGATGACCGAGGAAACATAATAGTGGAAGCACAGTCGGTGCTAAGGATATGGAGGGAACATGATCAGTGATAATGGTCGAAATTTCGCTTTTAAGCACAATGAGCTATCCAATTTGGAGGATGATATCCAGCAAATTCGCCTACCTGATCCTGGCGGCTTAAAGGGCGGTGAATTCGATTATATGAGAACACAAGCGTTCTCAATCTAACCTCACACCATCAACTCCTACTACTTACCTCCACGTGGTGACTGCTTGGTACCTAGTACCTCGACTAGAAATAGGGTAACCAACCCCTGTTGGTGGCAGCTGGCCGGTGGAGAGGGGGAGAGGGGGAGGAGTGCAACTCACCAAGGCACTTTCCCCTGTTTCCGGACGGCAGCGGACGAATTCAAAGAATGGCATCAACGCTGTTCACAGTTCCAGTTAGGTCAAACGGCAGCACTCACATCCTCGAAGCTGGGGTCTCAAACCGAGCCTGGCCCTCCAGGTTGGGAGTAAGGCGTGGGGTTAATTGCCCAACCACGTAAAAAAATAATTGTTACGACCAATAGCCTCGAATAAGGACGGATTCACTGTTGACGACCCTGCAAAATGAAAAAAAAAAACAACGACTTCGGATCTGCATGTGAAATGTTCGTACCTTGAACAGGCCACCACCAGAAATGCCGCAACTGACGTGTTGAGCGTCACCCGCCTATCAACCGAATCCCTTGGTTTGATAAAGTACATGCAGCAAAACAACATGCATACAAAGGGGCGCTGCACAAAAGCACGAGAGTGGTTCGTGAGCTCTACGGGCAAAAGAAGAGGGAAGAACATCGGCTTTTCCGGCTGAAAAAGAAAGGGCATGAGAAGCACGCGATCGAGGAAATAGAGAGGTGCTACTCCAGGAATAATGTTCGGAAGTTTTATCAAAAGGCAAAAGGAACGTCTCAGACCCGAACGGAAACCTGTAGAGATGAACAAGGAAACATTTTAGTGGAGACACAGTCGCTGATGATGATATGAAAAAAATATTTCTGGGGACTGCTAAACGGCGAAGACGACACATATTCCGCTATCAGGCAGAGCGAACCACTCAATATTGTCGATGCCAGTTAAGAATTCCGTCCACTCGACCGAAATGGAGTGAGTTTAGAAAAACCATAACGATCGGGGAAGTAATTTAACTACTTCCCCGATCGTTATAGTTTAACTATTTCCCCGATCGTTATAGTTTAACTATTTCCCCGATCGTTATCGTTTTTTTCGTTTAACTATTTCCCCGATCGTTATCGTTCTTTTGGTTTTTAACATTTTCTGCGTTTTTTCCGTTTTTTGTTTATTTGCACTAAAAAATATGAAAACGCTTTTTCGCTCGTTTCGTGAATGTTGTTACTGTCAGCCAGGAGTGGAATCAACAAGGAAAAGTTGGGTTTATTTTACATCGAAAACAACGGTTTCATTTGGGTGGATGAGACGCATATGGTTTTTGGTTTTCTCGCAGTACATGATTATAATTTCTCGTTAGTGCTTCTTATTAGTTTTTTAACTAATATATTTCTTTAAATAACTATTTCGTTTCGTTAACACAAAACCCGAAAACGACCCACCTCTAGTCAGCCGTATTGTGCGATCGTCTGAAACCATTTCCCAACGATCTGATTGTAACCTATAAGCACGGTTATAGGCCCGGTGAGTCCATAATTGACTAAATACCCTCCATACGGCAGATCCTGGAGAAAACCCAAGAAGTTCGGACCGATACTCAGCACCTTTTTATCGATTTTCAAGCGGTATGTGACAGCATCTATAGAGACGAGCTACACAGAGCCATGCTTAGTTTTGGTATCCCTGCCAAACTCGTCCGCTTCTGCAGGTCGACGATGGAGAAAGCTCGTTGCTGCATCAAGATCGGTTAGGACCTAGCTGAGACCTTGGATGTCGAAAAAGTATTTAGACAAGGTGGCGCTGCCATGTGACTTCTTGAAAGAATTGTGCAAAACTCACAAGCCAACACACTAAGCACGATCTTACAAAAGTCTGTTCAATTGCTTACATACTGTCACTGGTGCGTTTGCCAATATAGAAACTGAAGCGGCAAAAATGGGTCCAGCTGTAAACGAGTACAAAAACTGTAAAAAAAAGGGACACCCAACCGGCTAGAATGTCACAATCGACAGTTATAACTTTGAGGTAGGGACTTTATCTACCTTTTGTCTGCTATCACACCTGAAAACGACATCTCTTCAGAAATCAAAAGAAGAATAACACTTGCCAATCGCTGTTTCTTTGAGCTAAGAAGGTAACCATGTAGTAAGGGCCTCTGTATAAGACCCTTGCAATCCCAGTCCTGCTCTATGATTCCGAAGCATGGACCTTTCTAAAGCGGATTAAGATATAGAAAAATAATAGAGAAAAATTCTTCGTAAGATATTTAGTCCCGTATGCGTTGACGGGTTCTGGAGGAGACGACTCTACAATGAACTCTACGTGCTGCAAAGAGACATCGGCCTGGTCAAGAAACTGCGCATGGGTCATGTAGAGCGAATGAACACCAACGCTCAAGCCCGCACATTCCTCGACTCTAATCCGGAGGGACAACGCAGTAGAGGAAGGCCTTGCCTTAGGTGGCGCAATCAAGTGGAAGGGGACCTCAAACAAGTGGGAGTGCGCAACTGAAGGCAGTTAGTCAAAGACCGCTCTAATTGGAGAGGCTTATTGGTTGAGGCCCAGGTCTATCCTGGGCTGTAGCGCTACCTAAGTAAGTAAGTAAGTAAGAACTAGACGAAGCACAAATAATCACGTCTGAAATTGAGTCCGCCAGAGTTTCTGGTGCTGATCCCAACCTAGCGAACTGTTAGAAGCAGGGGGATGACTTAGTAGAAATGTAATCTGCGGGATATGGTTGAATGAAAGTATGCCAATAACCAAACTGGTCCACAGCAGCGTAGTTTTGGGCCAAAAGAAATCACAGTTGACCAAATTTTCACATTACTGCTGATCTCGGTAAAAACCTATGAATTTTTGATCGATACAGATTACACTTCTATATATCGATATGGATATGCAGTATCGACCAAGATACAGGAGTTCAATCACCACGACTTCGGTGGTTGGGATATGAAGGAGGCTTGAAGCTGTCGTAAGGTTTTGACTAGGGTGGTGCCCGCAAATTGAGGCTGAAGTCGCCACGAACTGTAGTGCCTTCTAAAATGAACAAAGTAAAAATGTACCTTACTCATTGCTTTCGGTAATTCAAACCTTGTAGCAGATGGCAACTGCTACAAATGGCCTTTTCCTGAATATTTATTTTGATGTATCAGCATTTCGTCGATTTTGAACTATCCTGTTCTGAAACCGGACTGATACGGTCAATCAGATTGTTGACGAAGGACTTCAGACGTTCACACAACATGGTAGATAAGATCTTGTATGCAATCTTGACGAGACTTATGCCTCGTGTGGGGGAGATCTGCTTTTCTGTGGATTTTGCAAACGGTGCTGACATTCCGCTCATTCGGCATTCACTCGTCTAAACAGATCTGCTGCTTTATTGGATTTCAGTTTCGATATTGCTATCCTTACTTCATTTTGGTCAGGTGGACTGAAGTTTCGGCTATCATCGTCTAAGTTGAATGGTCTATTCTTCCATTCGATGAAATTTTGGGCTTTATTGTTGTTATGCAATCTGCAGAAGAGGTTATTCTACAAATCTCAGCACCGATTTTGACTCTACTGCAAGGTTTCCTTCTTCATCTATACAAGCTTCCGTACGGGTCTTCTTGCCCTGACACGTTCTTTTAACCTACTGTAAAATTTCCTTGTGTCTTTTCTGGAGTACAGCCTTTCATTATCTTCGATCGCACAATTCTCCTCCTCTTTTTTCTTCAGCTTGTAGAGCTTACGGGTAGCTCTTATCGTTCGACGCAGCGCTACTTTGCATGCTTCCTATTTAGCTACATGTGCTTGCCGGCGTTCTTCATCAAAAAGGGGAATTTTTGATGGTGTTCCTCCAATTCATTGCTGTTAAATCAATGGCAAAGATGAAAGTATTTGACACGCATTTGAAAGGACAGTTGCCTTTTTCCTACCGTTCTTCATGAAAACGGCTAATGGTACCCCGACGTGGCAACTCTCTTACTTATAATCTCTGCTCTTGATCTATCGGGTTCACCTACCAACCATATATATTCCGATACTTTTGCCGATTTTGTCACGTTTAACTTACATATATCTCTAACTCTTCGAATCACAACTTAATAGATGAATTTTCGTTAGTTAGGATATCGAGCGAATTTTGAAAAGATTTCAACTAGTCTTTGGACCTCGAAAAAGTGTTAAATGAACTGAATATCTGTGCACCTACATAAGAAGATTGAAAAGAATAGCAACTATTCACTTGGAAATATTCGTATTCGTATATCGTCTATCTATGAAATAAAGTAATTTTTTTATCTCATTCTCCAACGCAACGGTGCCATGAACTTGCATTTGTTCCTTCCCTGATTCATTCCTGAAACACCTGCATCGATTTTATAAAGAAAAGAAAAATCAAGCAACTTTCTGCATTACCTACTACCGCACTCCTCCAATTATGATCGACAAAGTACATTCTGGTAATAAATGCGAAAATGAACAAGCGAACTAAGCCCCAATAGAGCTTCCGTTCCGCGTCATCCATCTGATGGGGTGTTCGCGAACAAAACCTATTCCCACATCTCTGACTAGACTAGAGCAGAGAGTTGAATTGCAAGGCATACGAATACCTAGCAATAATCGATCTCTTTCCAGGGCAATTTGCATCGCTTGAGCTTAGTCTACTGAGCTGCATCTGTCTGCCAACCATGAACTATTGTATCGCGATACTTTGATACTCGTACACTCGTACGTTCAAGCTGCGCTAAATTAGTAATTTTTCGTCTGCGTCTCTGCTTTAGGTGGCCAAAGGCACTAATGCGCTACTATAGCTGGTGGCTGCTGACTGCTGACTGCTGGTTACTGTACTCGTATCTATACATAGATCTGGTGAGGGATCCATTGCCTCCTGAGTCTGTCGTTATGGGCGCAGACTATGCCATGATGGCCGGTATACTGATCATGATGATGCCGATGTTGCCGATGATGATGATATTTCCTCATTTGATTTCGATACGCGAAACTTTTCCACATTAAGACGTTACATTGGGGTGCGCGCGATCATATTGGCCCCCGATGGAACATGTGAAGTTGTAAATTACAGTCGATAGCCTGGCGAGACCTTTTGGAAGTTCCAGTGCGCACGCGCTCATCTCACATCCTTGAATATGGTAGTGTTTCCATTCTTCGATGATACTCGGTTGGAGTTCTGTCCGCCCCTTCTTAGATGCTACGTAGGCTAGTAGTCGGGTAGTGTAATGATGAAGACACGACTTCAAGGCTACGCGGCATAATTATTATATTGATCTCATTTGTTGACGCTAATGTGCAAGGCAGGCACGATCATGGAGTGTAGAGGTGTCAGGTGTGGTAACACCTGCATCATGTTGTCCTTAGAGCGGTGATTGTACGCGCCAGCAATTCTTTTATTTTCTCCCTCTGTGTCTCTTTGTTTTATTTTTTTTTTTGTATAGATACGGGTAAGTATACTCGTAACGATGAGAAATGATGCAGAGTTGTGAAGTGATCTCATGCGTGACTTATGTTATTCATAATTGCGGGCTGAGTCAGGCGGGTAATTGGAAAACGTTTCAATTGTAGATGAGCTGAGCGTTCGATTGAGGCTTCGTTAAGATACTCATCTGGTTTAGGTCAAGTGGCGCTAATACCAATTTGTGGAAAATTCTAATAATCTGGATCTCATTTCCAGAATGTCATGGGGGCTACATTTCTAGTTATAATTCCTTATACACATGAGAAGGAATGCAGATCACAGTGAAGACTGTGAAGTTAGGTGTAATCGCACACTTTGTATGCCATTCAAATCTCCTTACAAGGCAATCTATGTTCAAGTCCCACTTTTTGGATGAGGCTGCCAATACGGGCTCAGCGAATCTTAGTTTGATAACCATCTCGAAGTTGAAATGAGTTAGTGGCCATGAGATAGTGTTCGATCAAGGCTGTTGCCCTTAGCGGCCAGCACAACTGTATTGAGGAGGCGATACCCGTTTTGTTCTTAAACTCCGTCGATGTTACAACATAGATCTTGCATCCACCAGACCTGCAGCTTTCTTAAAAGTGTTTTTTAACGAGCGTTCGGAAACTATGATAAGAAACTCTGCTGGCATAAAAGGCTCATGAGATAGTCAGACTTGTTCTGAAATTTTAAAGTATTGTTGTCACCGCCTTTACTGACCGACAAAATAAGCGTGCTTGTCTCACGTGTTGATGATTCTTTCACTGACTATCATTTTCAGCAATTCCATTCAGATTCTGCAATATCTCCTTGATCTACCGTGCAGATAAAGTTTGGTATATATATTTTCCTTAAGATTAAATTAGAGTATATGACTTAGTGAGGACGGATGTTAAGTGCAGGTTAAGTAGGTTAGGTTAAGTTAGGTTAAACAGGTGAATGTGCCATCATACAGACACCAGAGCCCATTGCAACTCTGTGGAACTAGTTGATTTCGTCTTCAAATGGCAAAAACCTAAACAATCGCACTGGTGGAACACCCAATTTCCCAGCAAAAGCCAAGAAGGCCTTTGAAGTTCGCGCCGTCTATTTCCGCTAGGTTTTCGAAAAAGTACGAGTATTTAAATAAAAATTTTCTTCAACTACGCGATATTGCCTCGCATTCACACAGTATTTGGGTTATGTCCTCAACAGCTTGCAGATTACCGCAGAATCTACAAACATCCGTATCTGACAATTTGAGTCTGCGTGTTGCCGCAAGAGACAGTGTTCTGTCAGGATTCCTATTACTGTCCTAAGCTTATTCCTGTTCAATTTTATTAACTTCCTAGATCTTTTGCCGCTAAGAATCGGCCAGAGAGCCTTAGATATCCTGTGTCCTTCGAGACTTGACCACCTTAGGTTGGCAGTTTTTGTGATTTTTTCCTCGATAGTGCCCCTCACTATGCAAAGGGGCAGGCAAAGTAAGCAACAATAGATTAAAATACTAAGTCTTAGTTTCTTTGCTAATAGTAGGCCATGAGAGTTCTTCTGTGTGATTGTTTACCTTAACGAGATGGTAACATGGCAATCACTTCAAGGAGCTGTCAATAGACGAATTAGAAGCCAAGCTCATTCTATCTCTCTTGCCACCTTCAAGTTTTCACAAACGGTAGAATGGAGCGTATAACGGAAAAATCACAAGAGAAGTTTGTATGTAGATATGGAACCAATACAGCGTAGCTAGCGGAGACTTCTAGGAATCTTATGCTTAACAAGTGCGTTACCACAATTCCGGCGGCTATGACGTGATGCATCCTAACTCCGCTAGAATAGTAGGATTTATTTAGGGCTTCGCTAGTTTCTTTACAGCACGGGAATCTGGAATCTGGAGAGGCCAGTGCTGAGGGATAGAAAAATCAATACTAAAGCAGAAAAACGGGAGAGTTCCGTGATGAAAATCCTTGACGAGTCGGTAAACTTCACCCAAGGAAAGAATAACGTGCTTTGTGGAATATGGAAACTAAGAAGCTAAGCAGTAAAAGGGGTTTAAGCGGTTCTAATCGAAAGTGAAAGATCTAGATGAGGTAAGAGTAGACTCTTCTGGTACTGAAATTGGGTGGTACAGGAGTCAGGTCTTTGAGGAAGTTGTATGCTGTCACTCAGACAGCGGTTATTTAGTCACCAGCTTAACTGGCCAAAAAGTGCCATAGGATGTGTTGGCCAGGTGAGTTCTAGAACCCGGAAAAAGGTAGACCTAGGGAGGTGCTATCGATGTCTAGAGTATGGACACATTGCCACAAGGAGCGAAAACGACGGTCGATCGGAACACTGAGGCGGCGTAAAAAGACACAATGTAACGGCTTGCAGCACTGAGGATTTATGCGTGCTCTGTGAAGGCAACACAAGCAATACTGAAGTTCTGAAAGGAAAGTTCATCCTGTATTTCTAGATACTTGCCATTGAGTTGAGGTCAACACTACAATACTCCGCGACAACTGGAAGAAACATATTGACAACGCACAATACGACAATATGGGTATGAGGCCAACAACTACTTGGGGAGAAGCAAGACACAATAGGGATGTTATGGTGGAGAAACTCCCAAGATGTAGGCAGATCTGGCAATGGTCTCTTGGAGCTACTTCGACATAGTCGGAGATAAGGTTTCAAGGTTTTCAAAAGATGATGACCCAGGAGTGGGTTACTAGCACTATCCTCTGAACGATATTGCCCTACAGGTTGGAGCTTGTGTCGCTGCCTGATAATCACAGCAAACGAAAAATTGTCTTTAAACAGCCCACATGGAGGTCCCAAACCTCTACAAAGCCCATATCACTGCCATCCAAGTTATCCAGGCAAAAGAAGGATGCAAAACTCTAACGTCTATTAAGAAAGTGTGTACATATCGGTGTGTCATCAGGAGAAGACTAAGGAGAGAAATCTTGAGCCCCAGGCAAGACCAAATTCACAGATAAGCCTAATATGCGCTTACAGATTAGGCAGAGTAAAAAGATCCCTTGGGCACAGATTGCCGTACGAGCTCCTCAATTAGACTTATAAGCGACGCCCTAAGCACGATGTTAACAACGGCCTTGGTAATTTCAACATCAAGTTAGAAAAGAAGTTCACGTTTGGCGGCTCTTTGGAAAATGGACTCACTTCGTAGCTGTCAAGCAATTCCCACACATTAAAATCCGCAAAGGGACCTGGAAGCCAGCTGGTAAGAAGACACAGTTTTATTTTGCTGGGAGTCCGAACAACCGACGACATCAATTCAGACTACTACCTCGTTGCAGTAAAGGTGCGAATGCAAATATCACGGGCGACAGAGAACCGAAATGAAAAAACTTTACATCAAACATCAGCTACAAACGCGAGACCCTAATAAAGAGCAAATGTAAGGAGTCTTGCTGGCATCCACGATTCAGGAGTAGACTGCAGTGGCAGGCTCACGGTTGCTCGGCCTTAGCTCTTTAGAATTGGTTGGTTTTTGCCACTACTTCGTACATATCAACTCAACTTACCTTTTTGTTTCGTGCCGAAATTATCAAAAAACAAAAGAAAACAAGGATAGATGTAGAGAAAGCTACGTTCCTATACGGACGGACTTAAAAGACAAAAAGAGAGAGGAAAGGAAACATCAATCTTCCACATAAAAGTCCTTCTTTCCGGAAGACCGCTGCTGTTAACATTAAGAGCAGAAGAGTAGTATCAACATTTCTAGTTGGCCAGCCATTTGATGTTAGGTTGGAATGGCTACAACTTCTGCAGGCCTTCTTGCACGCTTGTCTACATATAAGATAGTGTCCAGTGATGGCAGATCAAGCACTTAGAGTGATTCCGATCCAGTTCTGGCAAAAAGTGTTTGGTCCCTAGACATGTTGATCCAACAGTCCACCTAAGGTTTGTCATTCTACCTACTAGAATCCAGTTTTAATATTAGTTTGCACGTAGCAATTGGTATACTGATGATAACTCTTTCAAGTAGGATCGGTAGAGTGTTTCCAATTTTAACGAGTTCCTTGGAATACCTCTGTGGCCCGGCACCCAACATTGGTGAATGGTGCACGGCTTTGTCATTTTCCTGAGATTTGATCGGCAATCGATTGCGGTTTAGAATTTTGGGAGACTGAGTCCAGGAATTTGATAGCGGCCCGACTATCCGAAAAATGAGGATATACCTTGCAGATATTACGGTTTTCTTCAGACAGGAGAGGACTTCTTTAAATGCCAAATTTTGCCGCTTTTAACAGTGATTTGGAAGGGGCAAGCAGAGGCTTAGGTTAAGCTTATCTAATGAAACACCGATCCATCTGTACAAAATGGATTGACTTACCGTCTATGAAAGCATGTTCCTCCCAGAAGGACCAAGATGGGATGCTAATGGGAGCATAATGTAACTGATGTTCTTTGGAAGTATTGTTAGTGTACAAACTTAGCGTAACCAATTAGTTTATTTGTCCGTTGTGTAACGACTTTACGGCGGACAGCTGCATTACTTACCACTTGCTTCCTGAAAATATCGATGAAACAAAATATCCAGATCCGCGGAGGAAGTGGTGCGTAAAGATTCGACATGATGACAGACATTCCATCCTTTGTACTTTGCTTAGTTTGCGGCCTTGTTAAGCATACGGCCATTCACTATACAACCACTCACTTGGTGACTATCGGTGTTATAACCAAGACGTGTAGCTAGTGGTTAATGCGAGTTTGAAATCTCGATTTGTCCTCAATTGATTATTTTGAATTGAATATTAGGTTTCAAGCTTAGTTTTCGGTCAAAAGTAAGATTCAGATATGTCGCTGTATCGGAAAAGATTAAGCTGGCAACATTGATTAAGGGAAGGTCTATTAATATTTTCTGGAAAAAAGGACAAGATCATTTTTATGGCGGCTTACCCTTAATCCACGACGATTCGCCAAATGGGCTAATCTGTTAAGATTTAGTTGAAGCAATTCTTTGATGGTATTGAGATGCTTTCCTGAGACATCTATAACAACACCTGCCGCATAGGCAACCACCTTGCGACCACCGGCTTCCTGGTATATCAGCAATTCATGGACCACTAAGACCGCCTTGCGGCGTACCTGTGCCGAAAGATCTTTTAGCAGAAGCCTCATCCAGTTTGGAGCTAATAATTATGCTACTTAGCATATGACTGATCAACTCCCAAAGTGAGTCGTCTACCTTTACAGTTGATAGCGCAGGTCGGATTGCGAATGTTTTGACGCTGTTAAAGGCACCCTCTATGTTCTCTCTATAATGTAGGGATCGTTCGATGTAGCTAGTCAGTGAATGCAGAGCCATTTCCACCGACTTTCCCCTATAGTAGGCATATTGAGCCGTGGAAAAAGTCGTGGATCAATTCTAGATCATATATGGATATCGGTCAGTCGTTCTAGAGTTTTCAGAAGGAAAGATGATCAACTTATAGGTTTGAGGTCCTTTGGAACAATATGAGAAAATGTTCCCGCTTGGCAATGAAAACTGCATTAACTTCTTTCCATCACAAGGGAATATGAGTCATTTCTATGCAGCTCCTCATGATACTCTCTAGCGTTGGCAGGATGATATCTGAGGACCCTTGTAGCTCGGCAGGTATTACACTGTTCGACTCAGCAAACTTGTATAGTTTGAAGCACCCAGAGCAGCCTGTCTCTCGTAATCAGACCGTGAATTTTAGTCTCGCTGGTTTTTGGTTTTTGGTTTTTGTTATTTTGCCACAGAAAGGTCTCCAGGACTTCCGCTTTACCTTCCTTGGCTCTTTTTTATATATTTTGAGGGATTTCTTATATGAGTCCCAGTCTGTCACTTTTCTTGTGCCTTTTGCTTGTTTGAAAAGTCTCCTGCAAACGTTCCCAGGCTGTCTCAGTGATGATGCCCAGCAGCCATTGGCTGATGGAAGGATGGTTGGCGGGAAGGAGCATCATTCAGACTGAATTGGATGTATCTGTGATCTGAAAGGGAGTGTGCAGATGATACTATCCAGTTCGTTATCATTTGAGTGATGTTGTCGAAAACAAGAATGATATCTTGCTACTTTTGTCGGTTCTTGGTTACAAATGTGGGCTAATTGCTAATATTGCAAACGATGAGGTTAGTACTTAAAATATAATCAAAAAATGAATCACTCTATCATTAGCGTGGGTATTGCCCCATACCGTGTGATATGCGTTGCCATTGCACCCAATTATGAGGCCAGTTTTTTGTCTTCCAGCTTCGAAGACCACCCTTTATAGGTTGTGACCGGGAAAAGGGCCCACATAGTCGTGGCCAATATATGACGATGTAAGCAGTGTCCCAAGCCCACGAACCTCGTCTTCTACAATTCATGGTTCTTGGATTAGCATGTTGTCTTGTGTCTTTGGATAGGCGCAGAATGAGTGGTGCTGTAGCCTCTTTGGAGATCTGATGTGAAGTACTTAATCAAGGCTATAGATAGGTTATGTAAATACAATATTCGGAAGCTCTACCAAAATAGGAAAAAGCCTTTCCGAGGACATAAATACCGAACAGAAGCATTCAGAGATAAGAATTGGAATGTCGTAATAGTATCATACAGTCACAGTCTACGCTGAATATTTAGAACGATTACTTCAGTCTACTCTTCAACACTTACGAGGGGCGTTCAACATATTCGGGGTGAAGCTGTGGTTGTATATATAAATTGACTTATTTATCAAGTAATACTATTATTTTAGTGCATTCATGTAAAATTTCATATAAATGTGATTATTAATTCGCGTTTTATCTCTAGTTAAACAGAATCATAATGGCAACTGAGACGATGATGGTGAAAATTGAGCATCGCGCTGTAATTAAATTTCTCACTAAGCAAGGAAAAAGTCAAAAAACTATTCATGAAGAGATGGTAGCTGTTTACCAGGGTTCCGCACCTTCATTATCAACTGTGCAAAAGTGGTCAAGTGAGTTCAAGAGAGGCAGAGAGAGCATTGAAGACGACCCCCGCTCCGGCGCCCCGGCTACTGCTTGTACGGGAGAAAGCATCAAAGAAGTCGAAAAACTTGTTCTTGAGGATGCCCGAATAAAGGTGAAAATGATGGCAGAGATCACCAAGCTTTCAATTGGTACCATTCACACCATTCTTCATGACCATCTTAACCTTTCCAAGGTCAGTGCAAGGTGGGTGCCACGAATGCTCACAGCGCCTCAGAAAAAAGTGAGAATCGCATGCTGTAGAGAGCTTTTGGAGATGTGTAGTGAGAACGCGGACGGTGTTATGGATCGAATTGTTACTGGGGACGAAACATGGGTCCACCACTATGACCCTGAAAGCAAACAAGAGTCCATGCAGTGGCATAAAAAAGGAACAGACCCCCCGAAGAAGTTCAAGTCACTCCGTCTGCCGGGAAGTTCATGGCCACAGTTTTTTGGGACTCAAAGGGAATCTTGCTCATTGAGTACAAAAAAAATGTGAAACCATCAACGCCACATCCTACGCTTCCACTTTGCATAATTTGCGGGAGGAAATTAAAAAGAAAAGACGGGGTAAACTCGCAGCGGGTGTGTTGCTTCTTCATGACAACGCTCCTGTTCACACGGCGCGAGTTTCCAAAGCTGCTGCGCGAGATTGTGGTTTCGAAGAAATCCAACACCCACCCTATAGTCCAGACCTTGCCCCTAGTGATTATTTCCTGTTTCCGGATTTGAAAAAATGTCTTCGTGGAAAAAGATTTTCGGATGATGAAGAACTCAAGTCGGCAATAAATGGAGGAGGAGGAAATTTATTTTTTTGAGGGTTTAAAAAAGCTTATCTCAAGATGTAACAAATGCATTGATGTTAGGGGAGATTATATTGAAAAATAAAAACAATTTAAATTGAAGTCGCATTTTCCTTCATATCGATACCGTGAATATATTGAACGCCCCTCGTAAGATGACCAACATGCCGCTGTCAGGCAGAATGAATCATTTAACGTTGGTGGTAATCGATAACAACTTCGTCCATCCGACCAAGAACGGATTTGGATAGCGATATCTAAACGAAAGGCCAATAATGCTGGGGTAGCAGGTACACCACCTGCAGAGTTAAGGCAGCTGGGATTGATTGGTAAGAGCCATATACAAATTCATTTTTAAAATATGGTCCTTCATCTGATTAGTGAATGGATTATCAGCCTCGTTGCTCGATCTTTAAGGAGGGAAAGCCTCTGAACTATGCCAACTATAGAGCAACCAGTCTCCTTAACATTAGGAACAAGATTTTATTGACTATGTGGTTACTATGTGAACTACTGTGGAATTATTTACTATCGGTCAAGTACATGTACATCTAACGGGAGATTTTGCAAAAAAAAAAAACAGCGGTGTGAAAGTATTTACAGAGTCATGTCCAGTTTTAGGCAGCAGAAACGGTGAAATTGGGTTTGAGATGTGAATGATGGTAAATCTAAGCGTATCCTGCCTATTAGAAATGATTCTCAGTACCAATTGATCGGAAAAGAAGACAAACTATATCTTTAAGGTGGAAGGGTTTGTATAATAACATCATAGTAGAGATCAGGTGAAGAATCATTCTTCCCAATAAATAGGTCCCTCTCACGAACACGGAAGAAAGCGCTGTATAAGATACTCGTAGTTATGGTCCCATTATTACTGTATGGTACGGAATCATGGAATTTATTTAGAACGGGTCTTTGGTTGCTTCGAGAGAAAAGTTCTTTAAGTAATTTTCGGTACCGCCTGCTTGTAAGGAATTTGCAGAATAAAATATAGCAGCAAACTGTATGTAGAGCGACATTGATCGTGACTCGGATTTATCGCCTTCGATGTCGACCACATATTTCAATTCGGAACGCCTTGAAATTCATTTCAGAGAGATAATATCCTAAAGGAAGGCATCGCTTTAGCTGACACGTTCAATTGAAAATGCGGCCTCTCAGACAACTTGGTGTATACAACTGAAGGCGATTAACGTAAGCTCGCTAGCTGTTGGTTGAGTTCCAGGTACACCCCGGACCGTACCGCCACATAGATTAAGGTAAGTAGGAACGCAATTTATCCAATTAAGCCGGTTATATACTGTTATATGTGGTTTCCTGTTTCCATTAACTTGCCTATTGTCTATCAAATAGAATTGCTTTGTATGCAATCAGACCTTATGCCACTCCAACGGCATGCTAACACAGAGTACAAGGTGCTCTATTGGCGTTCTCTATTCATTTTCCCAGTCAGGCCCAGATGAATGACATTTTTTTCCATGAGGCGTGAAGTTGGAGGCAAGCGCAGGATTAAGGTTAATCCACTTGCTACTACTTATTTAATTTGGTGATGTGTCGCATAATCTCCGTACATTCTCACATGATTCATAGGTTGATTTGGCCCAGTAAGATTGCAATGGCGAGTTCTGGTCCTCGGTCTTACTTTGAGATATGTGTATTGATTAGCACTCATGAAAAAGAGTAAGTAATAAGTAATAAATAAATAAAATAAAATAAATAAATAAATATCGGATAGACAAGCTTTAAATCAAATTAAACAACCGAAAGAAAAAACTTCACATGATAGAAATGTCTATTCAGACCAGACCATGCTCGCCGATTCAATGCATCTCTAGTTCACGCCTTCATCAGCCTTCACCCAAAGAAAATAAGAAAAAAAATTATCAAGTCCCAATGTCATTAAACCGATTTACCGTGCACCTTTCACAGCAGAACTCCTTTCGATTCCCATCAATAAGCGATTCATACGACCACAAGAGTATCTGGACAGGTTGCCGGTTTTTTTTTTTATCCACTTGTACATCATTTTCCTGTCGCGAAGTATCTGGAAAAGGAATCCCTTCTGGAACAAAAAAGGTAATAAAATTAAAAACAAACAATCCAAGATGCTGATATGTAGAGGACACCAACATCCTACCTGTTGTGTCTACGTGTATGAGGTGTATAAGGTGTCCTCCACCTACAGATCCTCCTACCTGTTGACTTTAGTTTTTTTTCGTTTTTTTATTTTTCCTCTTTTTTTTCATCATTCTTGTCGATCTTTATCATCCATTGGCGGCAGCAGCGGCAAATACTCCAAACAACATCTCTGGAGTAGCGAGGTTGTTGTTCCTTTCGTTGCCGCTGAAAGGAACTACCATAAAAAGGACACACCGCGTCCGTCTGTCATCGCCCACAACACGATCAATAAATTTGTCCCCTGTTTGACTTGGAGTCCGGTTTTTTTTTTTATTATTTCTTCTACTACTCCTTTGATTCCTTTTTTTTTCCTGTTTGGTCCCATGACAGTGGCAAAAGATTGAAAAAAAAAAAACTTCGATGAGATTGACATTGTTTTACTTCGCGTTGTTGTTGTTGCTTAGTGAGGCTTGATCCACTTTTGGAAAAAGGAAGCATTTATATCAGGGTTGCCAATACATACCAGTAGGAGTAAAAATGCACGCTGGAGTAGTTTAAGTCTATTCAGATACACTAAAGATACTCGTATGTCTGGTAATTCAAGGCTGGGTTCAAATCTAGATATTTGGGGACGCTTTGGTGAGCGTTTTAATGGAGGTGTAATCAGTTTAAATAACCACAGATAGGACTGCGATAAATATTTTCAGATAGACCTGTCTCAGGATATGTTTAGACAGTGTCTCGTGCTCGTAAAAAGGTGGTTGGTTGATGTTGTGGAAAAAATCGCTAATGCTTTCAAAGTGCTTTTACTGCTCATTGCCAATAAATAGCAAGGAATAGGATCTTCAGTACCCATATTCCAGAAATATAGTATGGCATAGTCCTAGCCATTGCAGTTGCATATTACGCTATTGGATTATCTTATTGTATCGGTAGACATTATCCGTATGGTAACTCTTGTACATAGGCAGAAGGAGGACATCGTTTCTCTCGTTTAGATAAAGCTTCTTTGACCATTAAATCTAGGTATGACCCACGTCCATATCTGCACCTTAGAAGGCTTAATTTCCAAACGAGTACAGACAAGAGCTGACTATCCCAGCACTTATTTGTTTTATTTATTCAGATAAACCGTCAATATTCCAAATCTGCTACATCATTTTCATATAATATCAACACAAGGGCCATCCATGTAAAACTAGAATATAGAAACTAGAAACACTCAGAAGATCTATTGTAATAGGACCTTCACTGATTCGAAAGTGGAGGATCTCTGTCTCATCAGAACCAAATTAAAACTATTTCATATTACCGAATCTCCGGGTAGACTTAACGCAAATGGTCGCAGCTGGTATCTGTCAGCGGTTGTGGTGACTGAGGAGGCCATCAAATAAGCGTTTTCTTACCTTGCTGGTTTCAAGTCGCTTGGCTCCGATGGCATATATTCAGTTATGCTACAGAAAGGTAGCTGGTTGCATACTACAACGCTGGCGAAGAGTAAGAGTAGACTTTATAAAGAAAATCAGAAAAGATGACCACACACTCGGAAAGACCTTCAGATCTCTCAGTCTGACTTCCATCGTGTTGAAGTACATCTAAAGACTGATCCAACTTCATATGCGCCAAACTATTTTGCAAATGCATTCTCTGTCTAAAATGCAACGTGCCTACCAACGCAGAAGATCCTGCAAAACTGCGCTTCAAAAACTTATTTTACATGAAGGCAGCTTTCGCAACGGAACTTTTGACGGAATACGGGGTAGATGAGTCACTATATTTTTTTATAAAAGAAATGCTAGGATTAGGAACCTGATTGAAGCTTTGGACATGATCGGAAATTTGTACACTAGAAATGGGCTTTCAATCCATCGTTTCAAAACGGAGGATATTCTCTTTACGAGAAGGAGGATGACTACTCTGATGCAACTAATTCTGAAAGGCATCACCATTCGTTGCTCCAACGAAGTTAAGTATTTGTCTATTATCCTGGATAAGAAACTTCTTTGGACTTAACATGAAAGCGCTGTCGTCTTTCTGGCAATGTAAAGAACCCGTCTACAAAACATGGGGCTTGTCACCAAGGAGTGTTCTTCGGATTTTCATGTCTATGATAAGATCAATTATATCCTTTGAGTAGGTTGTCTGGTATAACAAGCATTCACGAAAATATCTTACGTAACTTTCTACTTTTACCAGACTTCAAAGAACGTTTTGGTTCAGCTGCCGCGCACAAAACATTGCTGAGCTCTCCCACTACTTCAAACCTATTTCGAGAATACACACAAGGAATGTATTTGGAAGCCTTATTTGGGTCCTAAATTAGAATGGGATCACGGGAAATAAGGTCTTCGATGAATTTGGTAGACAATGCTCAGAAATGAGGCTTTCAGGACCCAAATCTGCGTTAGCACTGATTCTGTCCTCTGTTAGGACTTCCATTGAGCTTGCACATGGCATGACTTTCCAGGTTGCCGGAAGATCAAGCAAATGCTTCCCGACGTCGCTTGACATCAGCGCCCTTCCTCAGCACTAAAGACTATTCTGCCTACTGGCGTCGTATATATAGGCATTACGCTTTTGCTTAGTACCTAAGTTTTCTAGACAAATGTGACACAACATCCTTTGTTGAGCATACGCTGGCATCAGGCTGCAAGTACTCGACCATGATATGTTAGCTGTTTGTACTTTATCGCTGAAGCGTAAAAGGAACATACAAAGACCACTCCCTTCTAATCCAAAAACCAAAAAAAAAATGCCGCAACCTATGTATGTATATAAGTTTATATATGTAAGACGTACAACCAGCAATATTGAATAGAAATGTCAACGCACACTGTCATCTTAGCGTACATATGTTACATGCAATTTGAGGCCACAGGATCAATCCGCAACGTAAGGCATTGTTTCAATATACTGGACGCGTGAGGATTCGGCATATAAGCATATAGTTGGGGCACTGCTTTATTGTAACTAACGCATTGGTGCAAGTATCCAAAGGTTTCCAAACACTCAATGAATTCTTGCATTTCCGAACTTGTTTGAAAAGTGCAATTAATACAAATATGAGCACGTTCGCCAACAGAATTTTGTTTTATTTTGCTTAGAAGGCAAATGAATATTAACCCACCGA
This sequence comes from Volucella zonaria, assembly GCA_963966105.1. Classification (NCBI taxonomy): domain Eukaryota; kingdom Metazoa; phylum Arthropoda; class Insecta; order Diptera; family Syrphidae; genus Volucella; species Volucella zonaria. Next base: position 31,503,417 of record OZ014534.1, read on the forward strand.
AGTCTAGGGTAATGGTTGTCACTATCTACAAGGACGTCATTTGCTACATCTTTAATTGATTACATCCCAAGTGTCGAGATCTCACAGAAATTTTTATAATTCGCAGTAGCCATAGTTGGAGTGCTATCGGGTCAGAGGATATGCCGAAAAGGTAATAATCAAAAGGCATTCGACACGAAAGGTTGCCGATCTTGTTTTACAATTAACACATGTACTGAAGTCAGGAATCCGCGCTAAAAGACACACATCACAATTTTTCCAAATCCAGTCGATCGGCGGTGTAAACCTCTAAAAAACGGTGGTTTATTGAATGGTTCAATCGCTCAAAATTATGTTTGGTATTTTACCTCGCTCTGAAAGCCTTCGTAGTTTTTACGGTCTACATCGTATAAAAGTTAGCCCCGCCAGCCTATTCGATTCAGATCTAATAAAGAGGATACGACATCTTCTTTGTAGATAGAGCGGCTTCATCGTTTTCTTTTTTTAATCCCCTCCATCCAAACTGCAGTAATTGCTCTCTGCAGCACTGATTTCATTAAAATCGCCTTAATTACAAACTTTGCTGATAGTATCAGTCTTATTCGGTGGGTAAACCTATCATCATAATTAATCGCATTTTCAACTATAGCCGGCTGTCACAAGATTCTTTTGATTTTTGAGGAACCCAGACTCAGTCACCCTCATGTACATCTATTCGGTTTCCAGACCTAAGCCCTTGACAGTAGCCTTGTCAACCTTTTTGTTCCTACATAATTAGCCCGCGCTCATGTGGTTATTAGTAACCTTAAAATGTTTGTACCCAGCGTTAACGAAGGAAACTTAGGGAGGAAGAAAAGAGAGGTACTGATGTACATTGGTCTAGAAAGTTTGCAGCTTACAATGACTAGGAAATAGAGAGCTCGGCAGAGCATGACTGAGCCAATCGTCAACTTCATATGTTATCTTTTAGATGGGTCTGCCGAACTTATAGTGGAAGTTGCGCAGAAATCTTCAGAATCACAAGTTCTTATCTGTATATACCTCAGTAGATACAGTACATACAGATATGTACTTTAAAATGGGATTAGGAGCTATTTTGGTTGTTGGCAGCAGAATGATTGCTTGTCATTTTTACTTACTGACCCCTTTAGTTTAGCCGCCGTTCAAAAACATCAAGCCAGACCGCCCCTGTCATTCAGTTATGTGTTATCTGAGATATATTCAAAACGATACGATTTTTGATTGCCACAAAGAATAGTGATTGAAGTATCTTCGGCTATCAGTGTCGATATTTTGAAGTTTTTGCTTGAACACAATACAACCCGTAGTATTGTTAAATCGCTTGCCGTTCCTTATGGGTTTGCTTAAGTTAGGAATTTCCTGCTATATCTAAATCCTTAAACATTTGTCCTTTAAAATGGCATTAAGCTCTTTATGGAGTATTTTCTTTTCGCTACCAGGGGTACTAGCCCTTTTGGAGTTGCTTTTTAACTTGTTCTGAGACTTTGCAAAAATACTGAACTCACCAAATAATTTAATCTAATACAATTCGATTTAATGTACTACCATCCCGAAAGTCATTTCGGCAACACTGGTATCCGTACCTGCTTTCAGATGTCGATCGTTGTCTCTTCAGTATCTGCAACCTATTTAGTCGTCCATTTGTTAGGACAGAATCGGGCAAGTCTCCCACATACTGGCAACAACTGGACGGGAAAAATCTTTCGCATACCGCAAATAGATCGGAGCCGTGTTTGGTCCCCTTCTATAGCCATCTCTCAAACGATCGCAGTTGGGTTTTGTTTCAGTGGTCGTTAAATTATCTTGCCGATCACAAATCATTGACTTTTACAGTGCGGTGATATTTGTTTTATGACACCGGAGATGAAATGCAGGACGACAAGAACCGGGCAGAGATCTACCGTCGGCTTTGATCTTCTGCCGCCCAAAATATGTACTGATACAGACGCGGTACTTTGGCTTCTCTCACATGTGGCAAAAGGCGTATATAATGGAGGTGGCGCAAGGTATTTCGGATAAACTAAGTGATACCAACAAAAGCTGGTCTTCTATGCCGGTCAGGTCAGAGCGGTTCGTGGAAAATCTGTTGGAATTACTGTTTTGCTGGAAGACGAGGAAATTCTTGAGATGCTCCGTTCGGTTTTTAGCGGCGAATCCAATTTTTTCATAACCGTAAAGGCACGATTATAATTTTTTTTTTTTTTGTATTGGAAAACTTTCAATCAAAAGTATTTCAATATTTTTTGATGTACACATAAACCACCATAAGGAATGAATGCCACGATGGGCATTGTCGGACAAGAAGTAAACGAGAACTTTGCCAATTTTGTTTTGAAAGGTGATGTTTGATGCTGGTTTGATATAAGCAATTCTTCCTGCAAGTAGTCACGCGATTAAGGAACAGACCCTTTCAAAGGACAGATATTGACATTTTCTAGAAAACAGACTGTAAGAGGTCTGATATCTCTTTTTTTTTCGTCAGCTAAAAGATAATATTTGCTGCGGCCACAAGCTACATTTTATAATTTTTATAAGGTTATTGCGATGAGCCATCAAAAGGACAAATTCTAGGAACTTGTTGTGGCACTAGTAAGCAGTTGTTATCCGGACGGGGTTGCAGACACACTTAGGCCAGAAGAGATACATTGTGACCTAATAGTTGTTTTCCATATTTACCAATGCAAGGACAATTAATCTATCTAGAGTGCTTGTTTTGAAGCATAAGGATGCCAGCTCACGTTATAAGTCGTCGAAAAGAATAATCTTAGTGTAGGGAATGAGACAGGTAAAAGTGTTCATCCGCAGTAGTTAAGTCTCATGATTTTCGGCGTGTGGGTGATGTTTTAATGAGTAAAGCTTTTTAAAAGGATACAAGTATTGATATGGAGCCTTTAGTCGGACGACCATGTAGTCTTTCAGTTGACACTTGATAGTATATGCTGCTTGCTTTCTGGTGGCCGTCCGAAGGTGTAAATTTTCGAAGGACATCTCTGCCAAGTAAACTCGGTCATTTTGTTTGTTGACATATTGCTCGATAACAAATGGCGACTCATCGGAAAAAATCAAATTCGGCAACTCACCACTTTCGTGCAAGCCTAGCAACTCCTTCGCTCTTTCGACTCTAACTTTTTTCTGTTGCGGTGTAAGATCGTGTGCTTTTTGGAACTTCAATGGTTTGAACCCAAGCTTATTTTTCAGCGTGTGTTGCATCCGTTCCAACGATATGTTGAGCTCACGAGCCATTTTTCTTCCACTTCGACGCGGATTTCGCTCAATTCGAGCCTTCACTTTCCGAACCATTTTTGCCGATGTTGCTCTTTTTTTATGACCACCTCCATGGCGTTTTGCAACGCTGCCAGTATCACGGTAATGAGCTATGGCTCGAGACACAAATGACTTATTCACGTTGAGGTGCTGGAGGGCTCTAACGATAGCTACTTGTGGTTTTCCAGTCAAATATAAAGCAATCACACTATCACGTTTGAATTCCATCGTGGATAAAAATTGTTCAACACAACAGAGACGCAAATCGTTTAGGAGGCTTGTAAATAATAAAATGGTCTGTCATGAGTCAAAATTTGAGCTTACTGTCATGAACGGTTTGGAAATTATAGCAGTCTGAAGTTGGTTGCAGTTCGAGTCATTCAGGGTGTACATAATTCTATAGGATTAACTGAAACATAATGCTCAATGTTCAAATCTAGTGCCTTATCACAACAGGTTTCAAATATTTTACACTTGCTGTGAGGGTAGGCTGGTGCCATTGTAGTAAGGGAATTTTAGTTTTTGTTTATGATTTGAATTTGCCCTGTCATCAGTAACGATCTCTGGTCTGCATTTTTATGATCATCTGCTAAGCATTGGAAGAATATGTATACGAGTATTTTAGAATTTCAGGTTTAACAAAAGGAATTTAATTTTCATGAAGAACCGCACTGCGTCTTATATGTTGCTAAGTACAAACTCGTTGACTACTGAATTCTAAAGAAAAATAAAGCAAAAGACAACATTACGTAGGATCAAAGCTCGTGTTTGTAATCCTGTTTTTGAGAAATGAATTGGTCATCTTTTTATGAGTTTATCCTATTTTAGATTCAAAAGTAAAACCTGGATTGGGTCTGCAATCTGAAGGAGAATTACGTTGATGTACTCCGCAAAGTACAAGTACAAGTTTCAAAATGATGCACCTAACCTTTTCATCATGGAAAGACTTAAACCCGAACACCGCTTACAAGTTACTGAGTTTTATTACAAACTGAAGCCGAACGGCTTGCCACAGCGTAGAATCTTCGCTGAGTGGGCGTTAAGAAAACTAGAGGAAGATCCGCTTTTTTATCGAAAAATTGTCTGTTAGTAAACAAAACTACCGTATTTGATCCGATGAGCAACCTCATGCAATACAAGAGCTGCCAATGCGCCCGAAAAATTTAACTGTCGTGGTGCGTCCCCTGTAAGTTCGTTGGTAACAGTATAAATGGTTCTAATATCGTACCAGTTTCCTGCCTCTTCTGATTGTGCAGCTCGGGCGTCTTACGCTACTCTGGACTTCCTGATGCAATCTGAACTTTGAGTGAAATACGCTGCTCGATCAGTCTCCAGGAGTAGGTTGATAACCATGTACTGTGGTTTCTTTGCCTTTACCAATAAACCTCTGCGATCCGGATGTGAAAACATTTATCACACATGTCCAGTGTTCATCCACAGTTAAATGCGCAGATCTGTTGATTGTTTCAGCTCCTAAGCTCAGATGGTCCTTAACGCACTGCGGGATCCTGGAGTCTGTCGGTATTGTACCTGTGTGTAGTGGGCATATTGGTAATCTTGCTAGTCACAGATGCAGTAAGAAGGTGTATTTAGCTACCGTAAGATTGTAGTCGCGCCCCATTCGGATATCGTTTCCACGCCTGTTACAGACCTCATAAAGACAGCTTCTCAATCGCCGGGTCATAGCGCTGTGGTCTATTTGGTTTGATGTTCTCTGCATATCAGATGAGACCCAGCTGATCTATCTTGTGACAGTTCCGGTGCTCCAACAGAGCGCCTCCAATGACTAGATGGTTAGATGGTTGGCGTTGCAAAACTCGACTAACCGTTCGACATTGTCATTTCGATCCCCAACGCCTTGAATACACATTACGTGTTTAAGTGCGGTGTTGTGGATTCTTACCTTTTAATTCAGGTCTCTCATTACTGTCGCGATGTCACTGTTAGGTGTTAAATGGTAGTCTGCACGTATAAGCTGTCCTTTTCGTCCTCAACTGAGCATTTCGTCAGTTCGTAGCACTGGATGGTTGTTACTTTTCTTACTGTAATCTGGAATCCAGCCGTTAATATCCGGACCTTAAAAGGCCTCAAAGATAAGAGAATCTTCCGTGCTGCTGTTAACACACGAGTAAATCCTACACCGGACTCCTGCACGCTTCCATTTAGCTTGCAAGAATAAAGTAGCTTAGCGTTCCCGGTTAGTGAAAGGTATTATCCTGCGTCCCACCACCTTATTTCACTCAACCCCAAAATGTCTAAATTGCAGAGGGTGAACTCCCTAAGTGTTTAAAATTGTCAACAGATTCAGTTCTAAAACAGTAATTGCAGTAAGTTGTCGAATTGTTATATATTTTTGAGGTAGTTCTCAAGCATCCGCAAAAGGGATTGTTGAAAGTGCAGCACCTTTAAGTAGGAGTATAACACCTTTTCCTTCCTCGATCACAGACGTGGGAAGCACTTCGTTGAGTCTATTAACTTTCTACCTCGGTGCTCGTGTTGGATTACAATTTGCTACTCGTTGGTCCCCTCGTAGATCGAACATTATATATTGATGCTCATTGCTCGTATAGTCTTTGATGACTCTCCAGTTCCCTATTCTAGCGGATATCGATTCCGCCGCGAAGATGATGCGTCAAGACGTCCGGGATGGTTCCTTTGTATGCAAGTCTCCTAACCATGTGTGAAGCCTCCGTCAACCTGCATCCCTCCTCCGATTTCTGCCATGAAGTCCTCCAAATCTTTCAGTCTTTGGCGGAACTCGTCTATCCTTCCGATTGGTGTGCGATAGATGCTTATGTTTAAAGTATGCGGCATTCATATATAAGTATCACTAATTGGCAGTCGGCATGTCGGACCCAATTCATATTGATTCAATTCCTCTTCTTGAGCGACAGCCAAAGGAATACCGATTTATTGTGATCTTTCTATCTATTGCAAATCTCTCATCAATATGTTTCTGTGGTTGAAACTCCTGCGAGTTTCACCTGCCTTAGCACGACCTGCCTTAGCACGACTGGAGCAGCCAGAGCCTATAGAGAGCGTCTGAGCGAGAGATTCTCCGCTGTGCCTGAACCAAACAAACGCCAACAATCTGTGTTACCATTATAGCGACATCATTAGAGAGGTGAGAGAGAGAGCCACCACTCAGTGTACGCCGGAAAAAGGTAAGAGATACACAAACGCTGCAGGGTAAAACAAAGGCAGCCAGGCAAGTGTCCAGGCCGACCCAGAAGAAGGGAGGAGAAGATCATGCGTGAAAAGAAAAGGACCTACGCAGTCTCCTAGCTCAAGCATATCGAACAGTCCGGTGATAGAGACAACATCCGTATGATTTTCAGCTTTCCAAACATAAACGCGATGTTTTGGTGGTATGCATGCACCAAATTATCAACCAGACTATCAGTTTTATATGCCCCATCTTCCAGAAAGGCAATCCTATGTCCTGTAAGAACCATATAAGATCCTATCCAATGCTCTATGTGAACGCCTCTGGCCCTTCTGCAACTCACTAATCGGTGTGGATCAGTGTGGCTTCCGGCCCGGCAGATCGACAATCGACCAAATTTTCACACTAAGGCAAATCCTGGAAAACATCAATGAATTTCAAGTCAAGACTTACCATTTCTTCATCGGCTTCAAAGTCGCATATGGCAGCATTCACGGCGATGGGATTCTAGAAAAACACGGATCCAGCTGTATCGCGTGACGCTGGAAATCGCACGTACCGGATTTCGCCAAGGAGATGCACTGTCATGTGATTTCTTCAATTTAGTGCTGGGACAGGTAGAACGCAGGGCAGGTGTCAACATAGAAGGCATCGTCTTCAACAAATCTATCCAGCTGCTGGAATACGCCGACGACATCATCGGTCGCTCCCAGTGCGCCGTTATATACCGCAATTGAAGAACGGGCGACGCGAGCTGGCCTTGTTAAATGACAACTAAAGCAAGTACATGTTGTAAACAAACAAATAAGCATCTATCCAACGCCTAGAACAAAACGTCATTGTTGACAACAATAACTTCGAAGTAGTTAAGGAGTTAACTTGCTTCGCAGTAAACATCAACTCTACGAATGACACCCTAGTGGAGATTCAGCGTAGACTTACCCTAGGTAACCGCTGCTTCTTCGGTTTGGCGAAACAAATGCGTTCACACTCCTAAATCGCAAAACGAATTGCATTCTCCAGAAAAACACATTGATCTGTGTTTTAAGTGAACATCTGTCGTGTGGAATAAAGTTCACTGAATGCCCATACACCTGAATACCAAAGCGGAACTATGTTGAGGGGACTTCTCATCGGAACGAAACCAAGTGGAAGACCCGTCTTGCGTTTTAGGTTTTAAACAAAAACCACCATGACGCTCCCACTAGTGGGCCTAGCTTATTAAGTCCGGCTTGGACTGAAGTCCAGGTGCCATGGTACAGTGTTTTAAGTTCTTGTATGGACTACCGGTAGTCCAGCCACTCAACAGGACCTATTACGGCAGATTGTAATCTTCGGCGGCATTATCTGAAAACTGTTCAGATAAAACCAGTAGTTTGCTCTATTCTTGCTTTTTATTAGACAATTTGATTAATGGATGAAACTTTGATAATATGACGAGGGCCCCGAGTGAATGGACAATAAAGTTTCAGCAAGGAAGGTCTTCGAATCACAGCTTCCAGGTTCAAGGCGACAAGGAAGACCGAACCTCCGTTTATAGGACCAAGACATCGCGGGCGCCAGAGTGCTTGGTCTAGGCAACTGGAAGCAACACCGGACCGAAGAGAAATCCTTGAGGCAAACCGGATGTTACTGGCAGACTCAACGACTTTTTGCCACCGTGATAAACAGCTAGGTTCCGATTGTTCAGATATGATATCACAAGCTGACACGCATGACCATGAAAAGCAAATTGATTTCATACAATAATTTATGGAATGTCATGGTTTAATGAATCAAATGCTTTTAAGAATTATAGAAAGACCAGAAGTAACAATATCTTCATCGATGGTAATCCGTATATAATCAGTAATTTTCAAGAAAGCCGTGGTGAAGTTGTGCTTAGATCTACAACCAGATTGGTGCTACGTTATTAAACTATTTTCTGCGATGAAGATCTTCATTTATTGGCTAACGATTTTCTTAAACACTTTGCTGAGGGAAGGAAGGATACGAGTGGAAATTCGTCTATAATCGGAATTATTTAGCGAGCTTAGGGGATAATACCAATCATTATAACTGTATTACAAAAAATGTGTTATATGCTTGAAAAGAACATGCAGCCGAATTTTCACGAATTTTGGGTGGATATTATCCAAACCTACGGCGCTACTGCTTATTCATAAAAAACTTACTTATAAACTTGCTATAGAGAGGTTCTTAAAAACATTATTCATGTTCAGTTGAATATCACTAAAACGCTCTATAAGTATTCAATAACCACTTCATAAGTTATAGAAGGATTTACGCTACTATAAACCTCTACTAGAGTAGAAAAATGGCCATCTTTACATGACAGCTGATTATTGTTTGACGTTTTTGACAGTTTTCCATTTGAACTTAATTTATTCAAGCACGAAACCTTGAAATTTAAAATAATTGAAGTGAAAAGTGAAAGTGTTATATTGTATCCTAGTATGCAAGCGTAGCAAGCTTTAGCCGCCGTGGAGCTTGTAGAAAACACTCCGCATCGTGGGCGTCAGAAGTTGTACCAGAAGAGGTACGACTCATTTTCTTTACCGTACGTGGAGTTTAAATGGCGATACCGCTTTAACAAACATACGGTAAACTTCATCATTGATCTCGTAAGGCCGGATTTGCAACTCGATCCAATAGGTTGTTGTACATCACCAGAGCTGCAAGCCTTAACCGCTATTAGATGTTGGGGTCGTCGTGAAGTAAGTATAAGACTTACTTCTGCACAGCTTCATGTACCTACTCGTTTGTTTCCCATTTAGGTTCAAGATGATGGGGAGATATCAATAGTTTGTCCCAACCAACCATAAGTCGCATACCACCTTGATCAAAAAGTTCCCGGGGGACACCACCGTGCCTTCACATTGTTCCGATTTGAGTTCTGTTTCTTTTGGTAAATCTGTTGTTGACATTCCCTCTAAATCTTAGCGTCATAGCTTGACATTTGCAAAAGTTACGTAGCCAAGAGTACATCTATAATTGTGTGTGTTGGCGATTTTTTACAATTTTAGAAATGAATTTAAATTTGTAACAACGAACTTGTATCAAAATTTGCGTTAAAAACGGATTTAATGGTGCGCGAACTTTGGAAATGTTGGAAAAGTGTTTCGGCAAAGATTCTCTAAAGAAAACGGTCGTTTACCAGTGGCACGAGTGGTTCACAAATGGTCGCAGTGGCAGACCATCAACATCGAAAACCGACGAAGTACTCGTAAAAGAAATGTTAGTCAATAACCGCAAATTAACCATCAGAGCGATAGCGGAGGACTTGAGCATTGCCTATAGATCCGTCCAAGACATTTTGGATAATGATTTGGGTTTCCGTCGTATAGTAGCAATGTTGGTGCTAAAAGACCTCAATTTCATGCAAAAAAGAGACCGTGTTGACGTCGCAAAAGAGATGATTTGCGAGGCTGAATCCGATCCCACATTCATCAAAAGGATCATTACTGGAGACGAGACGTGGGTTTATGAGTACAATACGCAATCCTAACATCAGGCAAGTGAATGGCGTTCACCAAATGATCCGAGACCAAAAAAATCACGTCGTTTTCAGTCAAGAAAGAAGGCAATGCACTTCAACGGTGAAGTGCATCATGAATTTTTGCCAGAAGGCCAGACAGTAAACAAAGAGTATTATTTGGGCGTTATGAGACGTTTGCGTGAAGCAATTCGCCGAAAGAGACCAGAATTGTGGGCAGAAAACTTGTGGATTTTGCACCATGATAACGCACCGTCGCACAGTGCCATCATTATTCGTAATTTGTTGACGAAAAATGCAACAAATACCATCCAATGGGCACCGAATTCACCTGACTTCTTTCTGTTTAATCGAGTTAAAAAACCACTACGGGGAACGCGTTTAGCAGCCGAGAGGAAGTATGTTTATGGAAAAATCTCAGGAAGCACATGTTTCGAGGATTGGATCAAGCGCTGGAATAAGTGTGTTGCAGTCGATGGGGATTACTTTGAAGGAGACAATATATGTAGATTAAGATGAATAAATTTTTATAACGAATTTTCTGAATACATTCCGGGAACTTTTTGATCAAAGTTCCAGAGTAGCTTCCACCATTGCTCGTCACTCTGCAACTTACATTAAAATGCCACAGTCTCTGCCTGAACAGCAAAGGGTTAGCAGGGAATTCAAAGAGATAAGAAATATCCCAACTGTGTTGGGCTGCATGGACTGTAGTCATATAAAAATTAAAAAAATTGGCGGTGATGCAGCTCAATTTTATCCTAAACAGAAAAGGATTTTATTCATTGAACGTGTAGGTAAGTCCGTATTTAAGTATATTAAATTTTCTTAGATAACATTTTTGTGTGTGCTCTCATATTATTCATTTATTATTTGCAGGTTACTTGTGATAAGAAACTTAACATATGGGACATAGTTGCTAGATGGCAAGGCAGTACCCATGATTCAAGAATTTTCAATGAATCTGCTCTTAAGCAACGTTTTGAGAGAGGTGAATTTAGGGGACGACTTTTGGGAGATTCCGGGTACCTCTTGGAGCCATATCTCTTTACAGCTATACGTACGCCTCAAAATATACGTGACGAAAACTGCAATCGGGCACATATTGCCACAAGGATCTGTGCTGAACGTTGCTTTGGTGTTTGGAAGCAGCGGTTTCAAAGTCTGTTGTACGGCATAACAGTTCACATGCACAATGTCAAGCCTACAATTGTAGATCTTGCAGTGTTACACAATATTGCAACAGAACAACAAGACTCAATTCCAGGTAACTTACCTATATCGAATAATTTAAACCTATAATTGTTTACATTTTCGGATCTAGACACTTTAGATGAACACTTTTCAGATGCTGAACTTTCTCCCCAAGTTAATGAAGCAGGAGGAAGAAGCTCAAACAATGCTCTCTTAAGAGCATTTATTGATCAACATTTCAGTCAATAGTAGTGGGTTTATAGGTAAACCATATACACAAAAATTTAATTTTGAAGTAATTTATTCCTTTTGCCGTCATAATACTTTATTTTTTTTTTAATAAAATTTGCTCTAAATCTAGGTTTATGGCTTTCTTTTTTTCATTTTCCATTTGGATTTGGTGCAACTCTTTCCTGCACTCTGTCTCCGTCTGGGCTATATCTGCTGCATAATTTGGCTGAAATAGAATTAGTTGTTTGTAAGTTTGCATTGCAAACTTTGTATTGTTATTTAGGTTGTTCTCATTTGCATCTTTTCTTTTAGTTTTCTTAAAGGATGTTTGCAAGGTTGCTGCTTCACATTTAACAGCACGATATGTATGACTGGAAACATCCTATATAAAGTAAAAAAGTCTACATATATTAGTGCCATGCAAATTATTAAAAAAATAATGATATCAATGTCACATTATTTATGCTTTTATTGTCTGGTCGCTCTTTCTCTATGTTGATCTCAATCTTGGTCTGAAAAATTATTGGAAACATCAGTTACCTAGTTGCTTGTCTTATTTCAGCAATGGCTAAAACATATTATTTTACATAACATTAAATACTCACATTAGTAATCTCATCTATGTACTATTATAGAATCTGAATCAAATTCATTACTATCAACAAAAAATTCAGTGGGTAGCCAAGAACTGATGCCATCTGTGTTGTCGGGTTCCTTCGGTGGTGGTGGGACACCACAAGTTTTTACCAAGTACTTCCGTTCCTCTGACAATTTCTTTTTTTTGAGTCATTTTGAGAATGCCCCACTGAGATTTCAGCTGTGAAAGGGCGCTAGTGTCACCGATGCACATACTGTTCAAATTAGAAAAAAAAGTAAAACAGATGATAATCAATTAATTAAGCATAAGGGAAAATTCTTCATAAATTTATTCAATGATAAATATGTGTACCTGCTTCGCTAATCTCCCCACGCTGCCAGCTTTTTGGAGTTGGTATTAGTATCGGTGTTTTTATTTTCGAGGACTTAAACCCTCTCTCTTCCTAAGTCCTTCAGTAGATTCTATGGGAACGAAAATAAGCACATGATATTTGATTATAATAACAAAAGAAATACAAGATCAACTTTTATGTACCATGTAGAAATATTAGGTACTGCTTTACTTACCTTGTCTTCCTCCAGCCAATTCTCATTTCTTTATCTCTTTTTATTTGTAAGTGTACTGCCTTTTGTCTCCATTATTTAATTTGTTGCATTTGCTAACTACAATTTTTAAATTTCAAACCGCTTTCGTAACAGGAAATGCAAAAAATTGTTGTAAAACTGTTTTTTTTTTAGAGAGTATTTCACAATGGAATCAGAATGACAACATAATGATGCTAATGTGCCTCATAGCGTGAACTTAGCTATGACAGGTTTATTGAACGCTTATGAATAAATAATTTTATAATAGATTTATTAGTGCCTAAGAGTAATTTAACTAAAATATGTTATAAACCTTTTATAAGGGGTTTTTATGAATAAGACAGCTAGACTTTACAAAGAGAATAGCCTCCCCTACGGTTGTCTCATTGACACATTGAAACGAGAGAGGACAGAAAGTGTGTTGCTTCCCTGTGAAGGCTTGAAAAAGGGAAAAGTCAATTTTAATGCTACAGGCTGGTGTCCTATTGGCAAATTTCCGATTAATTAAGTCAACATTAACGTTGTCAGAGTCACTTTTAGATTCCAAAACGCTGGGCTTGATTTAACGGAATTGAACTTTGCTTGGTAGTACTTGGTTTGGTTTTACGAATCAAAGAAGTTACAGCGTTAGGGATTTGCCGGAATCGGTCATACATGAATGGACATTTATATCTACGCCACCTAAAGCACAATCAATTACGCTTGTTTATCAATTCTTGAATCTATTGGATGAACCAAGGGATATCTCTACAATATTTTCTATTTTCTTAGTTTTGAGAGGCACGTTGTTTATTTATTTATTTTAAAATCAAACGTCACTTTTATTTTTTTTTAGTAATTTGCGCTCGATCAAGAGATTATTTTATTTAATACCCTTAAAATGTTTGCCCACAGCGCGGGCGAAGGAAAATCAGGGAGGATGGAAAGAGAAGCACCGGTGAACAATGGTTTCAAATGTTTGAAGGTTATAATGACTAGGAAATAAAGAGCTAGGCAGGGCATTCTATAAGCGCATTGTACGGCTTAGGAATGAATCACGGTATTTTAGAGTACGTCTGAAAGTGGGCTTGAGGGTATACTGATGAGCATTCATAGCGAGACGGGTGTTACGGTTAAACGTTTGAGGGGCGAAATGCTACTGGCGATTTCTATGGAGCACTGGTGGTGGAGACACGAGACATTACGTCAGTGTTCGAGGGTGTCCATTGTTTGAGTGATATTAGTATCACCTATGGGTTTTATCGCTCGGTTTTGGATCCTATCTAGCAGGTGCATACAGTGTTGGCCAAAACTGTAGCACGAAAATTGGTCATACAGGAAAAAAGTAAAGAATATTAAAAAAGCTTATGAGAGTTTAAAAACTTTTATACAAATTTTCGTTTTCACAAAATATTACTCTTTGATTTACAATTATTCATTTTACGTTAAATCTAATCTAATTTTTAATAAAATAAAATAATTAAAAGTCCATTGAAAAATAAGTGGACACAACTAAAGCACATTTTCGAATTTATAAACAAATAGCACAATAAATGTTTTTGAAACTAATACAATACTTAGTGGCATATCCATTATTTTTGACTACCACAGCACATCAACGAGGCATTGAGGCAATTAGATTGTCAATAGTATGCATTGGGATGTTATTCCAGGCAATTTGTGCTTGTCGTAGCAGTGAGTCCAAATTATTGCATTTCGTGCTATCAATCCTTTGATCTACAATTCCCCATTGACTCTCTATGGGGTTGAGATCAGGGGATTGCGCTGGCCACTCCATTACAGTTATTTCGCTTTCGTTAAGCCAATCCTTCACAAGTTTAGCGGATCGTTGTCATGTTGGAAAATCCATCGCAACGGCATATTCTCCTCAGCATAA